>JBCNYG010000001.1:38328912-38371716 GCA_039654305.1 Porochilus rendahli
GGAAAATGAGTTGTGAAGATCAGGTGTACCCAGGTTTTTTTTTTTTTTGGGGGTGGGGGGGTGGGGGGTGTTTATGGTGGTTGTAAAAGAAATATAGCGCTAAAAAGACTTGATTCAAGAAGTTAAGAAGCAACACTACTTTATCTTTACCTATACACACTGAATTTACCCCATAATGACAACTTCTGATTCATATCCACTGGAAGTACAGTGGTACAAATGTACTTCCTTCAACCACTGGATATTAAACTACTCGACTATGGTAGAGGTTGTCATAAAAAAAAGCCAGATATTCTCACAAGGAACACTTTCAATAATACATGCATCGTTCTGGACATAAAAACATGTCCAATTTTTTATACATCAGTCTACATTCAATCTTTTAGACCACGACAGAAGGCACAAATAAACTAAAATATTGTCCTTTTCTTAAAAAAAAACAAAAAACAAAACAGAACAGGTTTGCTAGGCAGAGATGCCATAAATTCAAATACATTTGATTGGTCTTGATTAGAGGAGCATGAATAAACAGCCTGGTCCTGTACTGGTGTATATGAGAACTTCTGGTGATATCTGGCTCTTTCTTTGGAATACAAGATCAGTGAGTCCTATTTACAAAGAGCAACATTCAATCCCTGCAATTAAGCCAAAAAAATTACCCAGCCTCCGAGGGACTGGGCTTAAAGGGGAAATCAGATTTTTCTAAATTTTTGTGGAGTTCACTCGATGAGAAGTAAACAGTCATGCAGTGTGTTTAGACGAGAAATGATTCAGTCAGATTTTTGTTTGTTATAGAAACTAGGAGTCCATGTTCACAACGGCATTATTGGAACCATTACTGAAACCACTGGATTTTTATATGTAATGTTATACTCCATGTAATATATAATAGCACTAAAATGGAGATTCATTTACACAAATGGTTTTACTACTATTTTTTCCTCATCATAATTATTTGCCCCCACTCTCAGTTACGGTTCTATGGTTCGGAACTTGTGCTCTCATGTCTAATGACTAACAGGGGAAGGGAGAGAGAATGAGAGAGAGAGACCTACACAGTCTGTAAAGCAACAGGGAATAAATTTGTAACTATTTTATGTAATTACCAGGGTAATTTCTAGAGGCTGTGCACCCCTGTTCCCCATCACTGCCACTGTAAACACCTCTGACTCAGAACGTTTCTTTTGAAATGTGCAATCAGGACGTCTGTTTACAACTCTGCAAGCTGCAATGGTCAGATTTTGGGGAAAAACAAAATGTCTCGGACTTTCCCTTTAAGCATTTTAAATGCAGACAAACGACATTGGTGTGCAGGAACGACAGAGAGAGAGAGAGAGAGAGAGAGAGAGAGAGAAGGACAGAGAGAGAGAGAGAGAAGGACAGAGAGAGAGAGAGAGAGGATACAGAAAAGCAAACATACAGTAGCTTTCAGCATAAGAACTTCCAATCTCGTACTCTCTCCCTGATTACTCTCTCTAATGTCACTTTGCTGTGCTGCTCGATTATTAGTACATTCGAACAAAGTGCTTTTATGCATGAGACGTAATTGCTTCTGGAAGGAGGAGATTGGGTAAGGGATAAGAGGAATGCTTTAAAAGAAAAGCAAAACAAGAACAAACAACAGAACACACACACACACACACACACACACACACACACACACACACACACAAACACTTGCTGAGGGCCTGAAATAGTGAGAGCCTGCCCTGGGGATTGTCAAAGAAAACTAATTTTACAAGAGATAGGAGGGGTAGAATTAAGTGCTTTCTGTTTAAAAATGCAAAATTGGACAACTGGTCAAAACCCATGATGTCCTGTAATAGTATCCTTAATATTCCATTTAAAATGACACTGCATCATCACTGTAGTGGGTGTCTGATTTTCAGAGCTCCAGTAACAATTTCTAAGATCCTCATAATCCTGATTTTCATTTAATTTTGATCTTTGATTCACAGTATAATAAAGCTCTTTTTTTCTTTTACCACTTTAAAAAAATTACTTTCACATAAATCTATTTTACCGGAAAATAAAATGTGGGTATATCATGTATATATAGTGTATGTACAATTGTAGTTATCTGTACAGCGGTTTAGATCACGACAGCGTGTGACTCGTACAGAGAGCCCTTTCTACCTTGCTGGCTAGAAGACCGGCACAGTATAAATACTTCGACCGATCTTTTTGGCTAGAAAGGTGACTCAGTTTCCTGTGAATAAACACTCTGTAGCATAAGAAGAGCGCCAGTGTCAGTACGGCTGTAGCTTTAAGAGTCCAGGGATGTATCAGCTGTCCAAGTTCATTAACCGGCTGTCATCGTGCTAAGTTCCAGCGCGGTTTTACCAAGAGGTCGTTGGACAGCAGAATGCTGGTACGGATAGCTTCTCTAGGTGGATTGGAGTAGTAAGTGTGACATGTCCTGTCAGTTTAAATCACATCCACCTCAAGCTGGGCCCATGAATTTGGTCCGCAGAAGCCCTCTCTCCAGCAGATTCAGTTCCACCAAGTTGTGTTGCATCAGTTCCCCGTTCTGACGCTGACAGCTTGAGACAGATGAGCTCAGCTGTGCAGACATGTTTGACCTTAAAGACGATTCTGACGCACATGCTCATTTCTTTCGCAAAATGAGAAAGTGCATGATTTGTTCAGCGTGCCTATGTTGTTATATCAGAGTTGGGATGGACCTTCCTCTGTTAATACGTTAGACACGTGTTCTACATTCACCTCCTCCACTCATACTTTAACAATATTGACAGACTCTATACCGCTGTCATCTGGAATACATTCCACGTCTGTGTTCATGCTTACTAACAATCTCAGTCCTCATATTTCAAGACGAACAATGGTCTCATTCGGGAACAAGTCGATCAGGAAAAGCCCCGACGTCGATCTGGCTCTCAGCCGTCTCGTACAAAGATTTGAGCTCATTCCTGCGGTGTAGCTGGCTGATAAGAGCACTGCTCAGCAGATGACAGGAACGCCGTCAGTGTTGAAAATCATACCAGTTGTGGGTTCATAAGTGCCAGCCAAGTAGTAGAGGTCCTCACTGTCCTGGTACTTCTTAGTTTGAATCATTTGTTCATACTGCTCGAGGCTAACCACCAAGCATTTGTGAGAGATGGTCTGAACGTCATTCTCATCAACATGAGAGGACTGGTAGAGAGCCCGCTGCACAGAGGAACATATTTCATATAAAAATGTCTTACACTTTACAAAACAAACTACATTATTTTTGGTTGGATTTGGTGTTATGTAACCGAATAAATATGGTACATTCACTCACCTCCATGAAATCCTTCCTCTGGTTGGATGCCTGCAGAACAGCAGCAAGATTCCTTCCAGACATTTGATCCCAGTTCTGTCAAGAAAAGTTGGAAAAGTAGAAGAAATGTGTCAGTATTCAGTCCTCCAGGCTGTTTAAATGTTAAAGACATTGCTATACTTTATAAATACCAAACCGCTGAAGGAAATCAGTCGATTTGTGTACAGAGCACATGAAACCGAGCTTTAGTTGACGACAGCATGCACTGACCAGAGTGAAGTATCTACACACACTTCTCTAGGACCAACTGAAATCACGCATCGCACATAGATGACGCCCCTTGAAACACCACCTACACGCTCACCTGAGGGTCAGGCCCCCTTCCGTAGTAATGGTAAAGTACTTTGTCATGTGTCTTTTGATTTGGCCTTATAGGGAAAGATTCATTTAGATAATTAAAAATATTGTAGACATGGACACCCACATTTTAGAAAAAACACTTGCAGTACTCATTTCATTCAGTTCAATTTAACTGGATCAAGAAAAGTTTTTCACAACAAATTTGCTTTAAGTGAGATTTTTGAATTAGCAAAGTAGGTTACCTTTTTGTCATGAAGCTTCTTTCCAGGGTTTGTTTCCTCCGGATGGTAGAACCATTTGACCCGAACCACCATATTGTTGCCCCAAGACTCCCACATGCTCTGGATGTGACCAATGAATGGAAGGTTAGGCCGTCCAGCAGACAGGAAAACAGCACAGTCTCCAATACAGATCATTTCCTTGCCTCGCATAATGGCCTTATAGAAGAGTTTCTTCGCTTTGCCCTTCATTCCTCGTCTCTGCAAATAAAAAAACAACAACTTCTCATTGTGAGTTCATTAAAGAGCAAATACCAAAACAGTGAGCAGGCAAGCAAGAGTGGGTTTTCTTTAATAAAAGCATAGCTATAACACAAACAGATTGGGTTTTTAAAAGGAAACCAGTACTAACCTGAGTTGGTTTCCCAAACCACTTCCACAGCTGTCTAGCTTGGAGGAAAGCAGAAATCTTGGGTCTGTTCTCCACAGAGGGTAGTCTCTGTCTCTTAGCAAGCTCCTTCGTGGTGGGCAGATGGATGCCCTCTCTCCTTTTAGGCCGGCCAACGCTCTTCTTAACCTTCTGCTGCTTCAGTTGCTTTGCCTGTTCTTTGGGAGGTGTTTGCTGTTTTTTTGTCTTGGGCGTGGCAGGTGGGGGCTCGGTTTTCACCTCTGCTTTCTCTTCTATATCCTCATCATCGTTCTCTGTTAGTGGTTGCTCTTGAGGAGATGCAGGCTGAGGAGCTGCAGCAGCCTCCTCATCCGAGCTACACGAAGACTCTTCGTCACTGGTGGTAGAGGATGAGGAGGAGGAGGATGAATTAAAGCCAGCAGTAGAAGAAGAGCTACTGCTGGATGAGCTGGAAGAGGTGGGGCTAGAGGCACGGGAACTGGTGGAGCTGCTGTCCTGTTTGGTCTTTGTTTCTGGTGAGGTCCTGTTTTCCTCCTCTCCATCAGACTCTGAGCTGCTGCTACCGCTGCTGCTACAGTTTTCTGATTGAGCCTCTTTCTCTCCTGTACTCTTCACACTCACATGGGTATCTGTGCTGCTTCCCAGCTTACGGATACCATACGTCGCCACGCTATCCGTATTAATCGTCTCAGGCTCAGTCTTGGGCTTCAGTGTTTTGTCTGTAGGGGTAGTGGAGGAGACGGTAGTGTAGTTAACACCCATGACTGCTTTACTGTCTCTCTTTGTGCGGTTCTGACCCTCCATCATCATCAAGGCTTTGGTTTTCTTGGTCTTCGGGGACATCACACCCTCATGGTCCAACTTGATCAGGATCTCCGTCTGAGGTTGCTTGCGTTGGGATTTCCCCCCAAATGCTCCTTCGTCTTCGCTTTTGCGGGCTCTTTTCACAGCCTTTGCCTTCCCGCTCTCATTGCTGGACAAAAAGGAAGCTAATGAGGCAGACGGGTCATTATAGAGGTCCACAGAGAGAACTTTTCCATACAGCGCAGATGAGTAGACAGACTTAGGCTGCGAGTGTACTTTGGCTGGGGGTTTGGTTGCAGTAGTTTTCTTCTGGCCTTCAGCAGGTAGGGAGACAGAGGGGTTAGCTGTATTGGCAGGCTGACTCTTCCTGCCTAGCAGTGGGCCACTTTTCTGGGTGGTAAGGGGTCTCTCTTGCACCAGTCCAGGGACTGATTGGTCAGGTTTTTCTAGCTCCTTTTGAGCTAGTTCAGGCTCTGGAAAGTAGAACAGAGAGGAGGAGTTTATTACGCCTCAACACATGACCTACATGGAATGCAGTGAAGCTAAAACTGTCCCTATTCTGCCAGGAAGCCTTTTTCTTCCCAACCACAAATAAATTACTTAATATCCATGAAACCACCCAAAATAACCCCCCCCCTTACCCACAACCATTTATTTCATTAATTCCAGAACTGCTGGCTCTTTTAACTGGAAACAAATCAGTTAACAAAAACGTCTAAATTTCATGATGTCTAAAGTAAGGGAGATAAATTACCGGGTTTGGGTTTTGGTTTTCTCCCTCTCCCCTTATTCTTTGGAGCAGAATCATCTGTAGTTTTAGGGCTTGCGTCTTTGTTCTCAGGAACATCTTTACTGCCTTTCCGTGCTCGCTTTTTAGTGCTAGCCACCAAGAGTGCAGGCGATGGCTCCGCACCTGCAAAGAAATACACAGCAAAAAAAAGCATTTTTTTTTCACCCTCCAACAAAACACAAATAATCTCAACATTTTAATGTAAGCTCTTAAAACCATACATGAGTATATGTACTGACACTCAGAACCTCAAACAAAAGCTCTTCACACCTCAAGTGCAAAAGCAAATGAAATCAGTGGCTCCAGAGGCTCCAAAGCAAACAGTGTTTTCATATGGGCAGTTAGCATAAATCAAATGTTTGAGACACTTTCTGAGAGGACACTCACACTGGATCTTGTAGTCAGGAGGGAGCAGTCTAATGTGTGACAGCGGAATGCGGCCGGTGTCTCCGTCATCAAACTCTACGGTTATCAAGTCGTCCACCTCGTCCGTGTCAGGGCTTCCTGCAGACGTCGAAAAAAAACCCAGACAAAGATTGTTATGCAGTATGCATCTTCATATATTTCTCAGGAGCTTCTTGAGTGCCCTTTTCATTCCCATTTGCTGACAGGAGCAGAAGTTACAACCTCCATTTAACTTTTTTGGACAGGCCTCCAGTTCACTCTTGACTTAGTAGGAGGGAAAATAAATAATAATTGAAGCAGAGGGCTGCATGAAGCTAACCACATCATCATTCATTCCTGGCCTCTGTACTCTCCCACCTCCTCTGGTAGGCCCACGAGCCTTGGCTAAAAGCTTGAGATTAAAGGAAATTAAACAAGGCGCTGCCCTGAAGGGTTATGTGTACAGATGACAGAACAGACCCATGCTTTTGAGAGCTTAGAAACATTGAAGTTAAATAGCTTGTATTTATAAAACACGCTGGTCAATGTGTTATTGCAGTTAGATACTTTATAACTCTTACCTCTGACCACAGTGCCAGGGTAGAGGCAGCGGTACTGCTGGCTCCAGTATGCTGCGATTCTTGTCCCCTGAGGCAGGTACCTCACAGATGGGGGTTTAACGTCGATAATCTGTACAATATGAGCAACACGAGAGTGAAAGAAAAGCAAAACAATCCGTTTTTGTGTTCAAGAGGCTATGCTGTGCACAGGGGCGACTGTCTATACGATCTATACAAATACATGAAGAATGACTCATACATCATTTTTCTGGCAGATCATTTCTTAGATATACAATCAACCTGAAAGAGCTTTTTGGCCAGAGTGGCTTTTGGCTAAGCTTCTGCTTACTACGCTCAATTGAAAAGGAAAGGTGGTAGCTGAGAGCCTCGCAGCCTAAACCAACACTCACTATTAGTGAAGCAAAACGTGTGTAGCAGGAAACAAAGTTTCTACGGAGGTCTTATGTCCTGAGAGTGTGTGTGCCCCCTGGCCATGCTGTGTACTAGGACACATGTGGGGCTCATTAGTGACTGGTCAGTACAGCGTACTATCCTTACCGCCTCCTGCAGCAGCTGCTCCAGGCAGTAGATATGAGGCCTGTTACCTCGTTCACCCTCAACCACAACGCTGTATCTGCAAGACATAAGGCATAGTCATTAACACACAACATGTCCGCCTCTGTTTGACAGCTGAGACACTCAGAGACACGCATATCCACATATAGACACAAGACAATGACCCCAGTAGGGCATCCTACTCAAACATTTCACCGATGTAGAAGTAAACCGAGTAAGCACAAGAATAATTTAAAACAGCCTAAATGAAAACAGCCACATTTCCCACAAGTCTGCAAAATATTAACACAAGAACAAAAATAAACCTGTTGACAGACACTGGATGTGTTTTGGTGCATAAAACAGTACACTTAAGGGAGGAAAAAACCCAGGTGGGTTGTGATGGAAAGACAGACATGACCTAACCACAAGAGGATGACAAAAAGCTGGAGCTGAGACAGTCTCAAAATGAAAGCAGGACTCCCTGGAGGATTGCACAGACATGTTGCAGACCTTTGTTCCCAATAATCAATGGATCCTGGGATGTTTTTTTCTACACTTCTTTCCCCTCAAACAGCAAGTTCATGGACTATATTTGCAGGAGGCTTGCTTTTACAACTTTGCTGGCTGACAGTCATCGGCAGGATGAACTCATTTAATCTCTTTCGCTGTTCACAAGTCAGAGCGGTTGGAATAGATAAGTCAGAGAATTTTTCTTTTCATATCATCTAATGGAAACAAAATGGGAGCTTACAAAGGGGGAGAAGGAAAAAAGAAGATCCTTTATTTTGCCCATTCAAGAAAAGCTGTGCCAGGCTGAGTCACTGTGTGGGAAGAGATGGATCTAAAGTCAAAGGACTGCGTGGAGACTTCTGGGATATTATTACTGCAACCAAACAAACGCCTTTAACCTTTGGAAAAAATGTTTTGGTTTTAAAGCAAGAAGCTTTCCCAAAAATAGTGCTTATTTCACAACCATCATTGTTCCATGACAGTCCTACATTTTATTCAACTTCCACTGACAAAACGTACAAGCTCTTGGGATATATGGCTTGGAATAGGGCACTGATGATTGACCTATATTGTTCACAGTCATCTGATTACCTTAGCCTCAGCACAGCCCTGGAGAACCTTGGCACATTTCATTTCCATATATTTTTAACGACTGTAGCTTATAAACCTTTAAGGTATACACATGAGCACACAAACTACAGGAGAAACAGCATGTGCACAGCCTCCATATATCAAAGGTCTAAATGTACAGGTCTTCGTTTGGAGAATGGGAAAGGAGGGGGAACCAGATTAGAAGCCGGCTGTGCTGTTTAAAAATCCTGACCGTCAAATCGACACCCGCTCTCATCTGGATGCATAAAGGTACTCTGAGTTCTAGCATGACCCAGAGCCAGCTGTCAGACCTGCCTGTCAGTGAGTGGCAGTCCTATTACTGAGACATGGGCCTGTGTGGATATGTAGACCCCTCCTTCCTCTCCACACACACTCCCCAGAGCCAGCTTGAGGGGGTAGGCGTGCTGCTAGGAACAACTGATTGCTCGTGTCTGGAGGCTTAGGCTAAATTCACACCAGCTGCTCCTTGACAGGAGAAGGTGCCTGATTGGGCTCAGGCCCTTACAAGCAGAGGTAAATATGGACTCCTTCATGCTTCGGAGATGAGTGGGCATAGATTTGGAGAACAAGTGTCGATGGAGTTTTGTGATTAAAAATAATTACAATGCTAATGATACCAAATGAAGAAATTAACATGGAACCCTACTTAAGATTCTAAATGAAAAAGCTTTCGCGGTTTGGACGATTTGTATTCGCTCACAAGTTCACATACCCCCCCCATCTTTCACTAAACATGGTACTGCCGTCACTGCAAACCATGATGATTATACATTAAAATATTCATCTGAATATGAATGAAAGGAACTGCCTTTGAGAGAAAGTGCAGATATGCACTGGGAATTTGCACAAATTCATGGCTCTTTGATTAATACCCAGAACCAGTGGAATCTGTTTTCTTTAAGATAATTCTTATTTTCACACATCAACCAAGAGCACAAAGTCTGAGCACATAAATAAAAAGATAAAAAAGAAAAGAAATGGAAAGTCACTCAAGGATGGACAGAAAATGTCAAATTAGTTTCCCATTACCCATAAATAATGGGCTGCAGCCATTAGCATGGCCATCACATCACATGCATGACAATGGACCTGTCAGCAGTCCTTTCTGTGCTTAACACGCAGGGGAGACACGGCTACTTTCCTTCCTTCCCCCTGGATTCCAGTCCTAATTCAACACTGACCACATTAATTACTGACTCGGCAATTTAACAGCATGTGGTTATGGATATAGCGGTGTCTGCTCACACACTATTTCTCTGTACCGAGAAAGAAAGCAAAGCAGAGAAGAGAGACAGATTTATTCACACCTTGACAGCGAACAGAGTTAACGAATCTGGCACAGGTATACAGTCATTCACAAAACAAACTTTTGATCACAGTAATTAGTAAAATTTGTCAAATATAATTAGTAAAATTAGTAAATAATGAATAGTGCTTGACAAACTAAATATACATAAATACAGGTATTAAATCAGCTTTTAGGCAATTTATAAAACCTTCTTGCGAAAAGCAAATAAAAATAATTTGCAAGGAGTAATAAGAACTTTCAGACACCCTTGGTGCACATAGGTAAGCTCGGTCATACAAGGAAACCTATCCACAAAACAACTGGCTTCACAAAAGTTGGAGTTCGCCTCCTGATGACTCCCTCAGAAACTCCTCCATTAGGACTCCTAGCTAGCAATGTCTGCTTCAGCATCAACTCTACATCATATTTCTTGCAATGGTCTTCATACACCATACAGGTCCTGTACAAGACAAAGCTAGAACACCATGATGTGCTTACCAAGCCCAAACACGTGCGAATTGATATTAACAGAAACATGGGGGAAAAAATTATATTTGAGATGAATTATTAATTCAGTATCATATCGCTCTTCCACCAGTGCTGTCATTGACCATCTAGAAAACTGCTGGACCCAGACCTCACCGAAGAGCCAGTCATGTATGAAAGTAAAACATCATGGTTTAAGGTCACCTCCAGTGCATAGGTATCACAAAGCTATGTAAGATGGGTGGTAACATTACCAGACACAAATATCAATAGATTATTGCTTCCCATTATATTTCAAACCTACAAGTGGCTTAGATTTGTCGCCATGGGGTTGATAACACACTATTTTCTGACAATTTGTTGAACGTGTTACTAAAATAACTTACTTGTGTACTAAACTTGGATTACAAGTGTCTTGGGCCTAAAGAATTTGTAGTAGCACTTACAAATTGTTATAATTTTTTATCTGAACATCTTGAAGGTGTCTGATTCCTTTAATATGATAATTATTCATCATGACAAGCACCTGGGAGTCTGGTAACATCATAGCCATGTGTGCAGAGGCTTTATTGACTTCGAGTGATGCTTCAAATTTTTTAATATGATGTTATATTTGCTACAATATTATAGATTTAGTTATAAACAAGGCCATTTTATTATGTTTCTGCAATAAATAAAGTCTTGAAAGTGAAACTAACTCTCATCGACAATCTTTTGTCCAGACAGAAACAGCAATGCTCATATTTAAGAAGCTGTAAAGATTAGAAGAATTTCTTTCCAATACTGCTGCTAGCACATATTATTCACTACCATCAGATGGATACTTTAAGTCATAGCTGATTAAAATCGGTAAAGGGTTGGTGAGATATGGGCTTTTATACATGAATGTCCACATGTGCTATAAGACTTTGTCAATGACTATATAAATAGCAGCTGTACACACACTTCCAGGGCTTGTATTGAGTGACAATTCAGGCTACATTTATTTTGTGGTGTAGCACATGACACAGTAGAGCAGACAAACTACCACTTAGTAGCAGCTTGCTCTCTCTCTCCCTCTCTCCCTCTCTCAATATTAAATCTTCCACAACCAGTTTTCATGTTAGTACACACCATGTTCCTTGAAGAGTGCACCTAAAAGCCTGAAAATCAAACACTGCCTTACACAAAAGCACTTTTCCCTCCAACACAGAAAAGAATCATTTAGCACCCTACAGGGAGGGAGAGAGGGAGAGAGGGGGAGAGAGAGAGAGAGAGAGAGAGAGAGAGAGAGAGAGAGAGAGAAAGAGAGAGAGAAAGAGAGAGAGATCAGAGCTGAAAAATCCATTCCCAAACATATGTTCATAAACTGGCTTCTCCGATACACATGACTGGAAACCCAACATCCCATTCCTCCCTCGTTCCAATAACTCCACATCATTAAAAGCTGCCTTGGTGCATGGTAATAAAGCCTCTTAACAATTACTTTACACCACACAAAGTTCCTCAAAGATTTCTGAATAAAATTAATAAATATGCACCCATTGCAATTTTCCTGGCAGATTTAATTTTCCCATTTTTCTATAAGTGTGACCTGCCGATACTGATTTTTGCCAATTTTGATATTCTTTTGAATAGCTGCAAATGACAGCATCTACAAACAAAAACTATTCTTAAATGCCAAATTTAGCTTTTCATGTTATAATAAAACAAATAATTACACTATCAGTAATACTAATCATTATTATTATTAACAATTATTATTATTATCAACCTCATTATTATTACTAGTAGTAGTAGCCCAGTGTGTACTCTGCGCACACCCAGAGTTAGCTGATACGGGTGCCAGCTACCCTGCGACTCTAATTAGAATTAAGCGGTTCAGAAAATGAATGATTAGCAGTAGCAGATGTAGCAAAAGCTACAGTTGAAATATTACAAGTATAATAATCAACACTACTAATATTTACTACTATTACTACTAATGAATAATAGTACATTATGTAACTTGCCTGAGATCGGAACAAACTCCAGTTGCTCACTGTCTGCTCATTTCCCTAAAAGATGTTTTATTGAGGTGAACATGCTAGCTCTTCAGACTGGGTATATTCAGCTGGGTGACAGTGTTTTAGGTGTGTAACTCAAAGTTTCAAAGTGGTTCCTTGGGTGCTATATGTATTACAAATTGCACGCATTATGTCTTTACTCACAGTGAAAAACTTCCACACTAGCGAACTATAAGTAGTTTTAAGAGTTTGCACTGTGCTGTTATCACTGATCTCAGTGACATTAGACCGTGTATGTGTGTGTTTAATCCTCCACAAGAGATTGTTCAAAAAACCTAACTGTTCTAAAAAGAAAATTGTTCTAAAAAGAAAATTGTTAAAAAAAATTCCAATTGTTCAAAAAAAAACAAAAATATTATATGCATGCACGTGTCTGTGACATTATATGTGTGCGTACAGCTGTGACATCATAGGTGTTCACCAGTACCACAGAGACCTCAGACATACATACATGACATGACAGGGACCAACCCTGAAATATCTCAGAAACTGAAAAGAGAATGATTAGCCCCTCACCCTGAAAATCATACAATTTCAATATATGGCATGTTTCTCCATGTATGTCAGCATAACCTACAGGGCAACACCCAAAAAAAAGAAAAGAAAAAAGAAAAACTCCTACATTTCAAAAAATAAATAAAAAAAACTTAAACATGAACAAATTAGTACATTATTATATGAAACTTCATTCAATACAGTTTTTATTCATCGTTGTTTGCACACCCAAAACTTAGTGAGGCAAGAGAGGTGGTGCCACTTGAACACCTTCAGCTTGAAGAACTTGAGTGGTTTCAGCAAGATGGAGCTACAGTACACACTGCTCGAAGATAATTGGAAGTGCTGAAGGAACGGGTGATCGGCCGTTCCACCTGATATGACCAATCAAGCCATGGCAGCCTTCAAAAATCGCTTCAAAGTGTGCATAGACAATGACAGCCACCATTTGGAGGATGACCAACTTTAAAACATGATGTAAAAAACAATATTGAATGAAGTTTCTGTGTGTGCAAATAATAATCTGATTATCTTCAGTTCGTTAAGATTTTTTTAAACTTGCCTTCAAAAAGTGGAAGGTATTATTGGGACATGTTTTTGTATGAATAATTTCAACATTAAAAAATGTTTTTGGCCACCTGACCATAACTTCCAAAAAAATTCTTCTTTTTCCAAATGGCTGCCACAAAGTTTGACGCACACAGTTGTAAAGAAAGTATGCGTACAACTGTACATATGTACAATTTTTCTTCACTGGAAACCTGTACCAGAATGACCATGCCCATTTGCACAAAGTATGATCTTCGAAGACTTGTTTTGAAAAGGGTGGGGTGGAAGAACCTGAGCATTCTTCACAGAACCCCGTCCTCAACTCCAACCAATGATTTTGGGAAGAACTTTAACACCGAATGCACTCCAGATCTCTTTACCTAACATCAGTACCTGATCTCATTAATATTCTTGTCACTGAATGAAAACAAATCTCCATAGACCTGCCCCAAAATCTAGTGGAAAGCCTGCATAGAAGAGTGGACGTTATTATAATAGAATGAGTGGAATAAATCTTGAATGGAATGTTCAACAGGAGCATATGAGTGTGATGGGCAGGTGTCCACAGACATTCGGGTATGAAATTAGCGGTATCATACAGCATTTGTGACTGTAAGCTGGATGGCGTGTGTAGTTAAATGTCATAATGACGTACCACATCATGTATCTTGGCACATCATGGCATCAGCAATGAATTTATTTGCACTGAGAATTCTCAAAGTTTTTATTATTATTTTAGCCAAACGTGTTAAATATAGAGTTGAACTGAAACTGTAACAATACAGTTTAACACTATAGGGATGAAATTTTAAGAGAGCTGGTGACACTGAAAGTGTTGGAGATACTGAACTCCTACAGAGTAATGAAATGATACTATGGTGTTAAGCACATCAAGTTATTTTAACTCTGCAATGGTACTGTATTATTAACACTGTAAAGATGAGGACAAAAAAAACCACCAGCATAGAATTAGTAATAAATGACATCACTCAGAGTGGATTTAACATGATGGAGCTTGCTGCATGCTAAAATTAATAAATAAGCAATCAAACACTGAGACTGTGATGCTCTTATAGAGAGATAATCGTCAGTTGGGTAATGGTGGTGTTACCTCCCAACATTGATTAATTTTCAATAATGCCACCTTCCAAAGTGTTTTATTCCACTTATAGCACAGCACCTTGGCAACTTAATTAGAAAGGGTACGTTGTGCTTTTTATGTTGTAGAATGTCTGCATGACAACTAAGCTCCTGTAAACACTTAACATATAGGTGGACTTTAATACGGTTACGTGACCAGGTTTTGCCCCTGGTTACAACAGCACGCACCCATACTGGAGGTCACACAAACAGTTTACCACGCCAAAGGATGCAGCCTGACGCAATAGCTCTCTCTAATTACTTTAATAGTCTTCCCCTCGTTGCACAGCAGAGATACCTTCAGAAATTAGCTTTGTGCTACGGAATTGACCCTTACAAACATGTATCGCAAACAGACTGAACACCGGGCAGACTAAAACATTCTTGAAAAAATATTAGAACATAAACCTGCTGCACTTTCTGTACCTGTAGAAAAGAAGCACATGCTAACAGGCTTCACTCAGCATGCCCTCGACTCGTTGTTTCTACCTAGCAGAACTAGTTAACACATACCTTCTCTCAGTCTGTGCTTATAATATTATCCTTTCTAACGAGTAGCTTTCTCATTATTATGAACAAAACACACCGGTTATGATAAAATGGTCACTTCAAACAAGGATCTTTACATCCAAATCTGCTCTGAAGATGTTTGCTGAACCATTTAACTCTCCTTTTTCTGAAGAGTTCTTCAGCATGCTCGCCCTGGCTTTAAATAATTGTTGGAACACGGAAAAAAAAATGCTTGTCTCTTTCACTTCAGTGTGGTTGGAACAACCGATTACAGCACATTTACTCTATATTCTACGTTTACAGCCTCTACAGCGCTACCAGTATGGTGCTGGTGCAAGTGTTTTCTCATAGGCTTCTGGGTGGTGAAGCTTATTGCAGAAGATCTATATACATTTAGGTGCTGCTTGAAGAAAGAACTGCTCATAAGGGTTGTTAGTATAACCTTCACCAAGGGTGCAGTCTGATTGGAAATCTCTACATCACAGGCAATATTCACTCTATGATATTTTACTAAATGCAAAAATAAAGTATAAAAACCTTATTTTGGTTTGCTTTTCTCATGTGTAGTATATACTACTATGTACAGTGATTCATCACAGGCTCTGTGGATGTCACAGATGTTCCATCTCGAGGTTTATTCAGTTATTTTCACCTTGGTTTTGGTTAATAACTGTTACATCCAACTTTTTAATCATAGGTTACAAATTTGGTGAACTAAAGTCTGGCCATTTGCCAAAGACATTTTGTTTACATTTGGGATACCCATGTAGGAATGATGTACAGTTGTCAAGCCATGAGAAATGAAGTCAATGCCTCAGAAGCTCACAGCCAGCTCTGCTTTAACTAAATAAAACTACTTTAAAGAAAAGAAACCGCCTGGCATATTACAACCCCCCCCCCTCCCCCCGGACTACAAATGTCTCTAAAGTCTGTAAAGAGTTTGCTGTAGCTATTGGTCAAAAATAACCTATTACACTAATTATTACAAATTGCTAATTACCACAGATCCGTCCATAAACATTAAACAGAAAACATCACCATGACAATCACTGTATGCTTTAATGTGATGAATATATGTGATGTTACTATATATATATATGCACAGTTCTAAACCTTTTGTGGTTTGTATGATGCAGAGAGTCCCTTATTCAAGTACCTGGGATTTATATGTTCCTATAGCAACGAAAACTATGAAAAGAGATTTGAGAATTCAGCAGTACCGTGGCATTGAGACCGCTTAGGTGCTCGTTCAATCTCTTTTTATTTCAAGACTAAACTACTTCAACTCACTTCTGGCAGGTCTGCCCCTTGTGTGCCACCTGACCCCTGGAGCTAATCTAGAATGCAGCTCCACGGCTGGTTTTTATCCTCTACAAGTTCTCTGGTTGCTTAGTTCTCACTCTGCATCTGCCTTCAGGTAGACTTAAACTACTTGAAAAGAAAAGACTAAACCTGACTTGCTCCACATCTAGCTAAAACCACTTACTACGAGGCTGTAGTTTAAATATAGTATAAATTGATACATAGCTAACACACTGTAACTCAAACAACTGAAAGCACAATTTCCAAGGGTGGCTTTCAGCGTGTTAATCGATAGAACCATAGATTATCAGTTAAAGGGTACCTGTAATGAGTTTGTATTGCTAGCTTTTCAAAACGATCAAGCATCAGTCCTTGCTTATTGTCAAGGACGTGTGAGTGCTGCTACACTGTTCCCTTATGTTACCTTATTTATTGGCTGTTCCAGCCCTGGTAGTGAAATTAATTAATTGTATGTCCTTTTGGCTGAATTGCGTGCAGCAGTCTAAGATAACGCATTATTGGCCAGTGCTGAGCTGTGTCACCAGGAAAATGGTGGAGTGCAAAGCAAACAGGAACAGAAATCACGGAAAACATAACATAGGCACAGGCCACACTGTGAAAACATCTCCTTTTAATACGCAATTCAGTAGCCCTCGAAAACCACCTCAACCCGACCTGCTTTCAGCGTGACCTCCAGGCAGAACTACTTGGCACGAAGCCCAAGCTTTTACATGTAAGAATGGACGTTATTCCTACAGAATTATTTCATAAAAAGTCAAAGGATGACCAAAGAAACCAGTAAAAGGTTTTTTATAGCCTTTAGTATGCAGGGAGTTTTATTGCCTAAAATGTCGTTTGCTCCTTGTTTATTTGCACTGGATACCCAGGCCAATAAGTTCGTTATTGGTTTGACCCCTGCTAGTAATCCATTAAAACTGTAGGTGAAACTGTTTGTTTATCATGGGATAAAATAACCCAGTTTTGTGCTTTATACGATCATTTAAATCAAATAAGTTCTGTATCTCTCCAACGTATTACGAATTACATAAATTATGCTGCAAGGATGAACAATACTGGTACTCTTAAAACATGACATAACTGAGACTTTATGGCTGAAATAACGGTTTACCATGATAAACGCTTATATAAAGAAAGAAAATGCAGGGAGCATCTCTCATTAAAGAATAGATTTGTCTCTATAGATAAAGGGGTCTAAAAAGAAGATTTTAAAGTAAGACTTACTGCTCAATTGCCTGCATCTTTTTTTTACTGATATGCACAACGGACTTAGGGGACAACAACAACAGCTGCTACATACAAGGGCATGCCCTTGAAGAAGTAGTTTTAATACCACTATATGCTACTTAAATAGTGTATGCTCAGCTTTTTTCACTGAGAGAAACTGTTTCTGTAAGCAGTTTACACGAAACCTAATTCATCAGTAACCTGACACTTGTAGGACAGAAGCACGGTAAAGAGAGTAAATGGAACAAGTCATTTAGAGAAGTGATGGAAATTTGAAAAAAGAAAGAGAGAAAGAAGAGGTAAGGTATGTGCTTACATGTCGGGTGAGTGGACCGTGTTGACGTGGCCGGCGTACAGCAGCTTGTCATCCATAGGGATAAGGACACGCAATCCATCCTGAAGCTCATCTTTATTAAGCACACAGTTACGAGGGGCTGTATGCATGCACGCACCCACACACACGCACAAAGAGACAGAGAAAAAGAGATTTAGTAAGCAAAACTGCATCTCCACACAAAGCAATAATTACACCACTGTATCAAAAGCTGTTCATGAGGTAAAGTTCAGGAGCAATAATATTCACTGATACAGGTTAGTGTTAACCATACGCCGCAAATACAATCAAGTCAATTGTCACAATTTGAATGCCAGATTAAAACAAACAAGGGCGTGAAATGACTCCTGCATCCTGTCACTCAAAGCTGTTTGTTTTTTAATGTCGTGTGCAATCAAGCAAAGCATTTGGTCATAAGAGGCAATTAACTAGAGGTGCATGATAAAGAAAAAGAGCTCACAAGGACGGTGTGTAAGGCAAATATCTCTGTCCAGCTTTAGTACTTACATCCATCATGAATAAATCGATATGACTAGTGGAAAGCAGATACAGATACCCGTTCATACGGGTCTTGAGTACATGTTCACCGACCACTCGGGATCACTTTTTATTCAGTTAGCAAATGCAAAAACATCAGAGGGGTTGCTATTAACTTGCTGTGTGGCACTTTGTGCAACCTTCATGCTCATTTAATGAGATCTCACACTCTTAAAAAAATAAAATAAAATCACACAATGAAAAACTAAAAATCACCGTATAACCAGAAAAAGTAAAATAATATCTGCATGTCAGAATCTCAGAAATATATAAATGGCCGATAAATGTAACACAAGGTTAATTTTCATATTAAATGTACTTAAGTTATACGAATAATCCACAACAACAGTCCCGTGACGATGCAAAAATTAAAATCTGGTAAGAAATTTAGTAGGTGAGAATTTTCCTGCTCTGGATCATAGTTAATATTCAATCAGGGATGCTTCACTATGTCTGAGTAGTCTAGATCTACTAGATCTACACTGGAAAAAGAAGATTTGTGTTAATTTATAGGAAAGTCCTTCCAATAATATCGAACCAAAAATATTATAACGACAAATGGTATTTTTTTTTGTGAAAACCTTAAATGTGCAAATATATTAGGAAATCTCGTGTATACCATACATGACCTACCTATTTTCTACAATTTTTGCTTGAATGTTTTTGCATAGCAAATACTATTCAAATACAACCATGTGATACCCGAACATGTATTTCCCAACTCAATCTACATAAACATGAACATAAAACATCTTCTCATTTATATTTGTGAGAACAAATGGTCCACAAAAAAAGCACATCTCATTATCTCATGTACCTAGGTAAGAAGCAGCAGAGAGAAGTGGCTTGTGGTGCACAGTTAAAATAAAATATTTTTTAAAAATAATAATGTTTAATGAATGTAATGTATGCTAAACACAGAATGATAAACTAGCATATTCCATGCATCAGCTGTGTCTGGACACTTAAAGAGTAGAATGACAGGGAGTACACTAATGACTAGGCTGTCTTTTATTGAATGTCAGGACAGCACTGCTTTTTAGACTACAAATGATACCTCATACATGGCAGATCTCCTCTGAATGTAGTTTGGGAGATTTTTGCCTTTAAAGATCCGTATTTACTGCAGCCAGTGGTGATCCAGTGACCTGAGACAGATGTTAATCTGTGATTTTAAGGGCTTTAAAGAGTGCAGGTGCACATGTGTGGTGAGCTCACCGGGGGTACAGGGTCTTTCAGTGCTCAAACGGGGGTTCTCGTCCTCAGAAAAGCTGCTGTCCTGATTAGGCTCAAAGTCCTCATCAGCAGCCATGCTCTCCATCAACTTGCTGACAGCGCCACCTTTTCCTCTGGGCTACACACACACACACACACACACACACACACACACACACACACACACACAGGTCCATAAGAGAACTCACACACTGAATTCCCAGCCATTGTTAGTTTAATTCCAGCGCCTGTGAGGTGAGAATTGATTCAGAGAAACCCATTCTGACGAGGGCTCAATGCCAGATTCTCACATTTAAAAAGACAGCACACCCAGGAGAGCATCAGTATCTCTGCACGCTGTACTAAAATTTGACTTACACAAAATGTATAGAAATAAAATATAAACCAGGCACTGGAAGAGTAAGATGTATGGAAAAAGACATTTTTCAATTCATTCTAATGACTCAGTTCAGTCTAATTAGGCTTGTTGTTCTCTCTGTCATTTCCCTCACAGTAGATATTCAGAACAGCTCTGTACAGCAAGTCGTAGCTGGCCAGCATCATTCAAATGCAAGCCATTTCCCAGCAGGCCACAGGAGGAGCCTGTTGTCTGCCAGGTAAAACTGCACAAATCCCTCTCTCCCAGTTCAACCCTTCTCTTACTCCCAAAACCCACACCATCAGCAAGCGCATCACAAAATGGCTGGTCCTTTTTAAATATTTAATCATCTGGCATCTTCTATTTGCATTGGTAAAAATAAATAAATAAGTGCCCTGCATGAATTACATAGTTTTTGAGCAAACGCAACAAGGCCAGTAGCATCAAACAATTTAATGTTGGTGCTGGTGGAAGGGGATAATTGGGAAGGTAAATAGAGGTGCATTTATCATCATGTGATTCGAAATGCAGTCAGGTGATGCTTACCTCTCTGGCTTTGGGTTTAATCTTACTCTTGCGTCCAGAGCTGACAGAGAGTGGTGTGCTGTTCTCTGAGGGAGTGTTTGTGAGTGGAGGCATACGCAGAGGCAGCTCTTTTAACCTTTTTTTCTGCAACACACACACACACACACACACACGCACGCACACGCACACGCACACGCACACACACACACACACACATCAGAAGCCATCAAAAAACATACACAAAAGGGAACAGCCACACAAAAACATGCCAGGACATAGTGGATCTCAGCCTACTGCAGAGCATCACATGAGGAATCAGGGTTAATGGGCTATTCTGCTCAGAGTACTATTAAAAGGGAGAGGGAGGATAGAAGGAAAAAACAACACTGGCTGGTAATTGTACCCTGGCAAGTTTCGGTTGTCCTTTTGTGTCCAATAACAAGACACTAACAGCAGGAGGTTTTCTTGTCCTACAAATGAAGCAAACGTCATGCTGCTGCACAGTACTCTAGCTTTGCATGCAGAGCTCAATAAGGCTGCACCCACCTTTCCCAGTGCTTTCGCCTCCTTAGCTTTAGGTACGTCCTTAGAGACATGGAGAGATGTTTTGGGGCTACGAGTTGGTTTGGACACTGTGGGTTTGGAAGGAGAGGTGGGTTTAGCCTGGGCGGCATCGTGCAGAAATATGCGTTCACTCCTGCGGCATTCAATCCAACGTTCTTCATCGCTGCCTTCGGCCGAGAAGCTCAAGCAGAGCTCGGCTGGGGCTTTAGGCTTACGGCCACGTTTGCCAGGGCTGGAGTCCTCACGCAGCACACTGGCTGGGGGTAGCAGGGGGAGCTCGGGTGCAGACCTTTTACCATGGAGGAGAGAAGGAAACTTCCGGATCTTGATATCACTCTCGGAGTCGGTAAATTCAAACTCTGTACCTGTGTGAGAAAACGCAGAATTATATAATCACACTCACTGTCATACATGCAACTGTATGGTCTGCTATACAAAAAAAAACCTTCTTGTATGGACTACATATGTGATTGGAACCTAATTTACATGTTTATGAAATGCAGCATTTTGTAACAAGATTCCTATAGCAACCGAAAGTTGGTCAATCGATCGATTTAGCAAGCAGGTAATGTGTTAAGGGCTGAACAAAACAAATTTGAAAAGCCATGAATACGCTTTGGTGACCCACATAATTTAGGTTTCAAATAGCCAAATTCTCCTTTTAGAGCTTGTAAAGATACCTTAAGTCAAAATGTACAAACATACATCATTTGAGTGCTGCAGGAGTTTACTTGGCCAGTTTTGCACCAAGAAATGTTTAATTTCTTTGGAGTATAAACACTCTATGAGCTTCTTTAAGATATGAATAACTTGCTAGCAGTTGCAGACTAGACTGCTTCTTAGCATCAATTAGCCACTAACGCCAAGCCTTAACAATCATCTAGAGTTACACCATTTGAAAGTGTTAGCTTAACTTCCTGTCTTTTAGTGCAAATTCATAATAAGATTCCTAAAAAAAAAAATCCTTAATAGATCCTTCAGTCGAATTATAACCACGTAGTGTGAGGGAGGCTGCTCAGTTACGACGGATCTTTCTGCAACCATCCTTTTAAATGTATATATATATTTTTTAAACAAACACCTAACGAGAAATAGAGATTAAAAATAGGAAACTACAATCTTTTGAGTCACATATAAAATGCAATACGGTGACATATGCTCACCGAGCAGACTCTGCCTCTCCTCCTTTTTCTTGGCTTTCTGTTTTGCCTCCAGCTGAACGAGGGACATAGGGCCAGAGGTAACAGGGCTAGGAATGGCACTTGCAGCAAATCGAGCAAGCAGACCTAACCCACTTTCCTCTATCAAGGAAGAACACAAGCCATTAATCTCATCCGGTTCATGATCATAGTCCTCTTCATCGTCCTCATCCTCGTAATCATCTCTTTCAGTTAAGTACTCTGTTTACAATGAAAGGAGAAGTATTAAGTACATCTGTCCTATACCATTTTGTAATCTAGAAAGCTTACATTCTATCAGTATTCCCTAGCCTACATAGAAAACATCATTTATGTTGTACAAAGAAATCAAGAAACTATATTTAATTGAAAAGATGTAAGGATAGCTTTTAAAACCCAGTTGTTTTTTGCAGCACTCTGTGGCTCTAAAAACCATTTGAAAGATGCATTTTCTTACAAACGGCAAAGCACTTCCATTCATGTACATACAACTCGCGGTGTGTCGCGGAGGACATTTTGTGACTTCTCACTATGGATACATTGTTTCTCATGAGCCAAATTAACTTTTCTTTGACTGATTTTCCTAGAAAACTTATAAACACTCACCCAATACCACATAAAATCACGGGTAATTGACAAAGTGTAGCTTTAGAAAGCAGTGATCTACCAGTCGGGGTAGCTTTCAAAGTGAGGCAGCTACATGACATGATTAATTTCAGCATGGACACTAGCTTTCTTCAAACTAACACAAAAGGTACAAATTGTATTTTTAAAAAACCCAAACAAATTAAAAATAATATAAAATAAAAACACCCTCATTTTGGCTATTCTGCTGAATGGGCTCGGCCACTGGAAATGGAAATAAGAGCAGTCTAAAAGCACTGCAAAAGCCAGTTGTGGGGTTACAGGCAGAAAAGCACTAAGAAAGTGATCAATTATTCATAACCCTTTCAGCATGGAGCTTGTCTAAACTGTTAAAAAGAAACAAACTTTTATTTCAAAGAACTAACTGCAAGACAGCAGGTACCCACTTTAGCTGACCCCGCCTCCACATAGGAGGGACAGATAAGACGGATATGAACACAAAGACGGACATTATGCTCCAGAGAGGTTAGGCTCGCTGACAACAGGTGTGAGCTTGTTAAAAATATGAGGGGAAAGCAAATGAGTTTTCGAGCAGACAAACAAGGACCTTTGGCTTGTTACGACGTGGACAAAGAATAGGGTTAGAAAGACAGTACATGCCTGACAAGAGCAGTAAGGGCTGACACATGTAACACAGCAAAGGCAAGCAGAGGATGTGCATGGGCAGAAGCAGGCTGGGCACCAAAAGCAGGCTCTGTGAGGACAGACCTCCATGGCTCCTGGGGCTCTGTGGTTGCTCTGAACCTCACTTGTTTAAGGACAAAGAGGAGTCTGGACTGTTAGCCACCTAAGCCATGGTTATAGCCCCCTTCCCCCTCCTAACCCTGACACTCCCCAAGCTAAGGTAAGAAAGAAAATGCAGCCTTTACCTGGTCTCAATCACCTCCCATACAGGCAGTAGGATACATTTCGAGATAAAAATGTGTCTATGGGGATTACTGTACATATAAAAACAGAGTTATAGACAGCCTCCTTATTAATATCAAGTGTTTTCGAGCACATGCTAAACTCGAGTATTCCAGAGATGGTGCATTAACCCACTTCTAAAGTAATCAATCAACTGAAGAGTGCAGAAATAAAGCCATCACCTTAGAATCAAAATAGAAGAAGCCCTAATCTACACACAGCTCGAAAAGAGATTTTGTGGAAAGGTATTAAAGGCATAACCATGGCTTCTGGGCACATATTTGAAAGTGAACTTGTGAAAATGTGTTAAAAGTTGAACATTTTTCTTTAATTTAACTTTGACCTCATTTGAAAAAGAAAAAAATACACAATATTGTTTGATAATGAAACATAAGCAAGCTCAAATTAGTAGAAACTATTAATCGAGAAGTCACAGCAAAAAAGAGGGTGGTGTCCTACTTACAGAACATTGCCCATGGCTCAGGTGACATGGATAGT
The DNA here is from genome assembly GCA_039654305.1 of Porochilus rendahli. Taxonomy (NCBI): domain Eukaryota; kingdom Metazoa; phylum Chordata; class Actinopteri; order Siluriformes; family Plotosidae; genus Porochilus; species Porochilus rendahli. Next base: position 38,353,221 of record JBCNYG010000001.1, read on the forward strand.
GACCTCACGTTGCACAGCTGGCTGCCCTACTCCAAGCCAAGTACTTGGCTTCTCTCTCTCTCTCTTTTTTTTTGGGGGGGGGGTGCAGCAGGACAAGCAAACGCACAGACCGAAAGACATTCAAAAGCATCATGGGGAGGAGAAGGGAGGGGGGTCAGAGGTGGAGGGGTGACCAAGCAGCTGCAGGGAGAAAGCCAGCAGTCTACAGAGGCTGGGTTATTCATTTTTAGTAAAAACAGAGAGCACCCTGTTTTCCAAATATCCCCATCACAAACATGCAGACACAGGGGACAATTAATGGGTGCATCTATAAATGGGTCAACTTAAATGTATAAAAAGAAAATAAATAGAATATATAGAAAGCGCTCACATGGATTTGGCCAGAATCCAAGTAAATTTCACTCAAATTTTCTGATCGATAATTTTATCACTTCCATGAAGCAGAAATATTTGCACCCCTCTTATTGTAAGTTTTAAAGTGCTTTCTTTACTTTTTTTCTCTGATTTAAGCAACGACTAAAAAGGGATATTTGAAGAACAGGAAACTAGGAATGAATAGCATATTGCAGTCTAATATTCTACATGTAGCGAGAGAGACAGACATTCAGTAAAAATTAAAAACCAACATGTTTAATAAAGCTTGGGTACCAAACTGCAATACAAGTATCAGACATTTTCCACACAGCCACACAAGTTTTAATGCACAATGCTACAGATGCCTCAAACAGCAAGAAAAAGTCATAAAAGGCAACCATTTTGTAGCAAAAAAAAAAAAAAAGGGGGGGGGGGTGTCTCTGAAGAGAGTCGACAATAGTATATACAATCAAACAAGCAAGAGATGAGGTAGCAAACTATCAAAACTATTGTATTCATGGCTTCATGGAAATTTTACACCAATAGCCATGGCATGAACGGGAAGCTCATGAGGCATGAAGGCAACTGTGTGCATAGCAAAGGCTTTTTTAGTAACCTTGGTCAAATGAGTCCTCAGAGGAGCTGACTCCAGCCTCTTGCAGTAATAAAGCAAAGTGCTTCTGTTTTCTTGCTTTCTCCCCCTGCTTCGACTTGAGAGAGGAGGACGAGGAGTATGCAGAGGTCCTCTTGGCTGATAGGCACTTCTTTTTCGATGGAGTGCTGTACTGGCCTAGGATCTGTGCACAGGGTCCTGATCTACCCAACACGGCATGAGGTGGCCAGTCATCCTTCATGAAGTCCTCTTCTGAATCCGTGTCTGTGATACAAGCACATCACTGAGCTTAGACTTGTATGGTAGTTAAATTCAATGCAAACTTTTCAACATCCCGATAAAGAAACCAACACACAGGACCTGCAAAGACATTTCATGTGAATCCTTCTTGTACCAAAACATGCCTACGTCTACACTTATCTGCACTGCAAATAATTTGGTTCTTACCAAGATAAAAAAAAAAAAAAAAACTTACATTTAGAAGTGTTAGATAATGTACCTTGTTTTAAGAGTTAATTTCTTGTTTTAAGTGTTCAACTTTACACAATAATCTTATTTCTAGACTTAACTATCTTAATTCAAGAAATCATGTCAAGTGAAATTATCTTTGTGCACGGACAGATAATTGTTCTCAAAACAAGTGAAATATTCTGTGGGCAAGATATGGCCTACAATACGACAGATTTCGTGTTTCTTCATAAAGCTTACAACATTGACATCATTCAATTTGCCAAACTGCATATTTAATACTTTTTTTTATTAATTAATTTTTTTTAGGGTGGTGCACATACATGGGCCATATCTAGCCCAATGAGTACACGTTTTGTACACATACGAAATATTTACAAATTCTGATGTACCCCTCAGGTTTTTAATATTTAATATCTTAGCTTCATGAGGACATAGGTCTACAGTTTTGGTATTAAATGAAGCTTCTTGGATGCACATTAAAACACATTAAAAATAATATCCGTAGATTTACCCTCCACTTTTCAATAGATTCTTATCCTCTTTTACAGACAATCAGCATTTAACATTTTTTTTCTTCATACACAGCTAAAAAAAACACCTCTTCAGATTAAATTAATATTATCCACAGATTACAAAAAAACATGCAGGGATGTCACTCACTGTTAGAGTAGCTGCTGATCTCTGACCTCACTGGAGAGTTAGAAGCTTTCCTCTGAACTTTTCCCTTAAGGCACGAGTCTGAAGGCTTTAATTTGTTGGACATTTTGCTTTTACCTCCTTTAGAGGATTTGGGAAAGAAACCAAGATCTTTGGGCAGCTTGGGTTTTGCCATCTTGTTTCTCACATTTATGTCTGAGAGCATGGACAGCCTGCTCCCTGAGGGAGTTCTGGACTTTCCTGAAGAACCATCCACAAACTTACACGAAGCCTTGTTCGGTTTATCAAGTTTAGTAAGAGACAAGGCCTTGTCGAGCTTTGAAGCCAACTGCTCTTGCTCACTTACTTGGCTCTTTTTACTTCCTGTTTTAGGCACCTGTCAGAAAGCACAGTTCTCAATTAGAAACACAGAAAAACATACAGAATAAACAGAGAAAAAGATGCTCTGTCTTGGCAATGTCACTGTGTAGGCACACACACCTCATGAGAGTAACTGGAGGATGCTTCTTGTTCATTCCAGCTCTTGTTCCTTTTCTTTGCTTTTAAAATTCCAACATCCATGTCCTCATCCTCTTCCTCCTCCCGCATGGAGCTGCGAAAGCGCTTCCTCAGCACTTCCCCACTCTCGGAGTCCTCTGAATACTGAGAGCTCTGGGCCAACCTGTAAAACAGTACAGCACTCAACTCTAGGCACAACGGCTCCGTGGTGCAACTTGACTCTGTCTACACTCAGGTCCACGAAAACTTACTTTACACACTTGGCATCAAGCTTGCCTAAAGGCGGAGACAGAGCACACAGGCCATGTTTGCGTTTCCGGGGCCGACCAGGGCCTCTCCTAGCCAGGTTCCTGCTGCGTTCCTCTTGCTGCTGTTGTATCTGTTGCTGATGTAGCTGTTGCTTCTCTCTGAAATTACAGCATGCTCTACATGATTAGACATTAATTTCCTGAAATTAACAATCAGGGATATTTTTTAGGTAACATTTGAGTAAAACAATATAACCAAGCGCAAGGGTACAGTCATCCAATTTGAGGAAGCCAATCAGAAAAAAAGTGTGTTTGTACCGTCCACGAGCACAAACACAAGCCCCTGTTACTGACTGGCTGGAATAGTGTTATGTGGCTCACAGAGAGCCACTTTGTGTTTCTCATCTGCAGAGCCAGGGTTGTGAACAAACACTGAATTTATTTTTGTCAGACATGCAGAACAGACAGTTAAGAGACTGTGAGGATATTTATATATTCACTGAATTTGATAAAGTGCATTAGAATTGATGACTGCACCTTTAAAGTGTACAGTTAGCTATGTTAGCAATGAGGTTTTACAAGGGTTTAGACTTACACTTTGTCTCTCCGTCTCTGTAGTCTGATCAGCTCTCTTTGCTTGTCTTTATAGCACCGCTGCAGCTCAGCTAGTCTCACTCGAAATTCCACTTCCATTGCATCCATACCCTCCAGAGAGGATTTGGAGAACATCTAAAGAGAGAAAAAAAAAAAACTATGACTCTACCCAGAGCTTAGATTTATCCCACTCTCTAAGCACTGACAATCCTGGGAATGAGATCAGCAATATACCAATAGCATAAATAAACATATTCTACATAAATGTCATAGTGTAATTCATTCAGATAAAATAAAATCAGCATCTGTCAAATACCATTATGCAAATATCTCTGCCTCATAACATTATTTTAGACACACTTAAAAACACACTGAAAATCAGAAGATATGGCTCTGAAATGCTACGTTTTGATGGTGTCTCTGAGACAACAGTAAAGACAAGCCCCTAAGCATGAACAGAAAAAGTAGGCGGATGAGCCCGAAGGAAAAGTCAGGAGAAAGTAATGCATACAGGTTCATCTTTCTTCTGTCTCCAGCTGTATTTCTTGTTGGGGTTGAGCTCTCTGGGGAGGCGGATGCTGACTTGAGGCTGGCACTCAATGGCTTCCAGGAGGACTTGCCTCCCAGCCTCGAGGAGACTCTCTAATCCACAGTGCATTATGCCTGCACATACAAAAAACAAATCAATAAAAACATTCATTACTTCAAGTCCACAAAGAGAAGATGCTGCAGGTCCTGAGGTAAATGTGGGTGGCGTGTGGAGACGCCTAAATAAATTTGGTGTGTTCTGAAGGGGCATGATTAACTTGCAGATTTAATGCAAGATGGATTCATAAATGTTGAGAGGTTGAGTCCTGTTTAATGCTGACAGACACTCTTTTTTTATCAATAGGCTATAGATTTATGCACCGCCTAAAAGTGGAGCTCCCGATAGATGCCTCTTGATAGGTGTCTAAGCCTGGCGTTTTACTATCGTTCTGATTTTATTCGTCTTTTTTGTCTCATTAGCTTAATTATACATTTATTGAGTTCATGTTCTGTCAAACTTCTGTTTTCTGTGTTTGCTCCATTAACATTTATTTACCTGCAAGTATGTCTGTCTGCCGGAGTTACCGGAGTTTTTATTTTGTGTCATTCTGAGTGGTGATGAATGAGCCTCTATTTTTGGGTTTTAGTTTCTTTATTAATAATATAACATTAATAATATATTAAAATATATTAATCATATTTTTTTTCTGCCCATGGTTATACAAGTTGGCAATACAGAACAGCCAATCAGCATCAACTTAGTAACAAGGCAGTCTAATTGTGTCCTGTGGTGCTCTGCTCAGGAGTTCCGTTAAAATTAACATTATAAATGATCCTGCCAAATTGAACACAACAGTATTACTACAGATAAATACTACAGATACTGGTTAGAAATTCCTACTCACAGCAAAAAAAAAGTCCTGGGTTCAAGTCCTGGTCTCGGCGAGAACGTTTTGGTGTGGAGTTTACATTGTCTCCCCATGCATGTACAAGTTTTCTCCAGGTAATCTGGTTCCCTCCCACAGTCCAAAAACTGTTCCAAAGTGCCTCTAGGTGTGCATGTGAACGGGTGTGTGCTGGCCCTACAATGGTCTGGCAAAATGTTTAGGGTAATGGGGTCTAGTTGGATAATGTGGTTCGGCAAATAGATGGATTGATTAATTGCTGCAAATTGTAGATTTTTTTTACATTTGTGATTACAGGTAAATTGTTATTTAGAAAGATTTAAGACTCATTAGTCTACTAGCTGTGTTTATGGCTGAGCAACATCAATACAACACAAATATTTTACAGGTCTATTGCCATTAGAGCTTTTTCCCCTAGTCAGTGAGACATTTTTGTAGAGCTGCATCGGCAGTCGTCGTTGTTTAAGCCTACTTTTACTGATTTCCCCTATATATAGTGTGCTACAACAGATGTAGATTTTAACAATCAGGCCACTTCTGACCTGTTGTTGGTTACAAGACCTTTTGTGGTTGGCTGTGGGGGCCACAGGTGGTAAAAGGTTACAAACTCTACTCTGCTCTAGTGAGTGCCTTGCTCATCACCTGGAGCTGAAAGCCTTCCTGCTGTGCTCCACCCACTGCACTTTACAAATTCAAGGTGAACAAATCAATGTGTTGTTTTTTCTGCCCCTGCTGTCCATCTAATCAGTGCTGCCACTGTGAGCAAAATTATACACTCTTATTTTGTATTTCTTATTTTGCTGTTTCAAGTCTTACCCTGTATGGAGACTCTCTGGTGCCTCTGCATCTCTAGCTCGGCCATTTGGCTAAGCAGGGCCATGCCCTCTGCTGCAGTGGACTCCAAAAGACTGATTCCTGGGCACTGCACCATATCGATAGGGGGCATCCCAGCCATGGTGGTAAGGGCTCCAGATTGGGGCAGCTCACTGGCTGTTAGCAGTGCCAGCATGCCTGCCATGGGGTCCTCATTTTGGACGGCTGCTGGCACAGGAGCTGATAGAAGCACAGGAGGAGTGGAGCATGGAAGCAATACATCACTATGAGTCGATTCCAGGTCTGGAGTGTCAAGGGTGGGTACTTTGGGCTTTGGGGCAGAAATGAGCCTCTCTGTGTGAACTGAAGGGGAATCTAAGGGGCGAATGCTGCAGTCTATGGGCTGCATGTCAGTGTAATTTGAGGAGGATATGTAGGTTGACTCTGGCAAGTTCAGAGAGCTCTTTGAAACCTCTGACGCAGGGCTCCTATCCAAGTCTGATCCTGATCTTTGGTACAACTCGTGTTGAGCAAAGGAAAATAGATCTGCCTTGTCATCTTCTTCTGTGTTCTCCTCGGGCAATGGCGAGGCTGCCGATCTGGAGCAGGCCGCTGCTTCAACAGAAATGCATGAGTCCTGGCTAGAAATTGGAGCAGCAGAGTGGATAGACTGTGTGATATCATCCTGACCCAGAACTTCTTTTCTGTTCTCCAGGCCTGGTTCATCTTTGAATGGCACAACGCTCTCCTCTGCACGCTTGGGCTCCCTTGATGCCTGAACAGCTTCCACCACCACTGGGGAACAAACAAGGCTGGGTTTTACACTGGCCGGGCCAGCTAAGCGTTTTGAGCCCTCAGCCTGCAGTGGCACAGCCGGAGCCAGGCCTTCTGCGTCAGCAGCTGTGGCAGGCTGAAGAAGGTAGGGATAATGGCTGCCAAATGGTGCTGTTACTGATTGGTAAGGGTAGCCTGGAGGAATTTCTGCCAAAACAAAACAAGGAGAGCAGTCTTAGAGAATTAAAGTGCTTATGCAAGGAGTAGAGGGCCTTGGTTCACCATGACAGAGTGACAAAATGATTAATCATCCCACACACTCTTCCAGCTTTATGAAACTTTCATGAGAAAAATGGTCCCAGTACAAGCATTCGAAAAGCTCTTACGTATACGCCCCCCACCCCCAAGGACTAATACATGCATGCTCATACATTCCCACTGCAAAGATTGCATAAATATATTCAGTCCATGTACAAGGCATTTTTAAAGAGGAAACACCAGGGGAAATAGACACAAAAGTGCTGCACTCGCAAGAAGACTCCATCTGAGTGGAGTGGCAGCTGGTAATCCCATATGTAGGGATATCTGCAGCCTACTCATTAAGACCCTTCTAGGCTGCACATACTGACATGAAGAATGGCACTCTGCCTTTGACTGCCATCCAGTGTGGCGTTCTAATCCCTGCCCAAAAACAAAGAAACCCAAAAACAAAACCCCCAGATTAGATAAAGAGCCAAGCTTAACTACCCACAGCTCACATCTTTCATTGTAAAGGCAAATTCTTATCAACTGGGTATTATATGCTCATAAAAATAATTCCATAAAACCACTGTGGGTAACCACAAAACTGACAAAGGTGATTAATTATGTACTTAAACAAGATACTGCATTAGGGTGCATTAAAATTACAGTGTACGTACCAGGATACATAGATGGGAAAGAAGCAGATACTTGTTTATGCAGGTCAAGCTCTTCTTTCTCAGGTATCTCCACAGACTCCTGTTTAGGGTGGATGGGGGAAGGGGGAGGTGACAAGGCAGAGGCAGGGCTGAGTGGCTGTGGGGCTGGGGTAGACGGGTGCGAATAAGACTGCTGAGGAAGTGTGCTCTCCACTTTGGGCCTTTCTTCAGACTTAAGAGACCTGACTGGAGAGGGCAGCGGTGTGACTGCTAGGGGGGTTACAGTCTTCTTGTGGGAAGTGGATGGGGTTGGGGAAGGTGGAGGGTGCTTGCGTGAATGCAGGACAGAGGTAGGTACACTTGAGAGGCTGGATTTGGCACCCTCTCCACCCCTCTTCTCTGCTTTGTCCTCCATGTCAGCCCTCTGTTCTTTTAATCTCTCCTGAAAAAGTAGAATATAATCAGAATACTATGTTCAAAAATCACTTATATAACAAATGCCAAATTAGCATCTCCATGGCACTGTATGTCCCACCTCATGCAGATGGTTAGGAGGTTCAGCAAACAAGATTTATTTCGTACCACAAACTGTGCGTTCCTCTGTAGCTCTATGACCTGGGCAGCCTGCTGCTGAATCATGTAGAGCTCCTGTTGGCGTACGAGCTGCTGGTGCGAGAGGAGCTGCAGCTGGTGGGCGTGCTGCAGAGAGCTGCCTGCTGGCGGGTACACGGCTGGCCACAGTGGGGGGCCACGCTCCAACATCTCTGCCGCTGCAGGGGAAAAAAGGGAGACATTAGCATTATGCACACTACACTGTGATTCCAATGTAAGAAAACACTACTGACATCGCCACACAATTTATCCTGATTCTGTAGTTTCCATGTAACCACTAATTCTCTTCTGTGCTTTTACTGCCCTGCACTCATACACACCTCATGGCCAAATGTTTGTGGACACCTGACCATGATATCCATAAGTGGGCTTTGTCTACTCCTTGCCACAACTTTGGAAGCACACAACTGGATGGGATGGCTTTACATGCTGCAGAATTAGAATTTTGCTTCACATGAAGTTAGAGGTCCTTCACTTGAGTCAAAGACCAATTACAACATGGTTTGTATTACAATTTCCCAAAAAGAGACCAAAATCTATCAGATAGATAAAGGACCTACTGTAATGTGGAAGGTGTTCGGTGGGAATGACAACCAGCTGTCCAGTCTGTGGGTCCCGGGCAAACTGGTAGGCTTGAGGAATCGACCCAGGTATGGTAGGCGGGTAACCTGGAGGCAGGGGCTGGTGAAGAGAAGGAGCCCCCAATCCTGCTAAAAGCACACAAGAGATATGATGATGGACTATGGCGAATGTCCAAATTAGATGCACCTCGCTTAAGAAACACCGGCACTGTTCCATTAAAGTCTAGACAGAAATGTGACTTGCACCAAGTTTCACTGAAGCTGTGGTGTTTTCTGTTATTTTTGGAAAAGAAGGGCTGGAAGGATTTGGCCATGTTTCTCAGAATGTTTTCTTTTGGCCCAGACAAAAAGGCCTGAGCTGCCTGGCAGGCCAGTGAAGACTGAGAGATCAACCAAATCAACACGAGGCAGAATGCCAAGATCACAGTTTTACAGCACACACAACATATTCAATCCACTTAAATAAAAAATAATAATTAAATACAGGTGGGTGATGGGTTCTCAACCTTGCGGTCAAAACATAGGTGTGACAAATCAGTGACTTTACAAACTTTATAATCATGATTTAGTCACTACATATACTTATCTGTAAGATTTATAGAAGATATATTCACTAAACTAGTACAAGTACACATATTGGGAGAATACTAGGCCTATAAAACATTTGAGAACATATACTGATAATCTCCATGTCTTCTTACAGCTTGCTTAGTTTACACATTATGTGACCTAAACAAGTACCATATGGAGAACCAGGTAGCCACATTGAGGAGGGTCCAGGACGAGGCAGCCAGGCATGGGAAGTCAGATGGGAGGTGGGATCAGCAGGCCAGCGGCCTGCCCCTGCAAGGGCAGAACCTCCGGTCACCATCAGGTTTGGGTTTAGGCCACTCACAGATACCAGGGGAGGATGCAACTGAGGGTATTCTCCCAAGTCCTTGTCGTCTCTGAAAATCATACACAAGACTTAAAATTTAGAAGACATACAGTGCCTGGAAGATAACTTCAAATATGTTTATGGTCCATTTCTCAGGTGATCTCCACTGCAAAATATCCATTAGGCCCTTAACATTATCTGGGCAGCCAGTGATGACTCAGAGTTGTGCTTCTTGCTATGACTAAGATGCCACATCAGTGTTGTGACTGTTGGTAGAATAAATGTGGAGAGCAGATTCATGCTGAGAAATCCAGGATTATTTTGAATAAGCACCACATTTCCACAGTGAAATGACTACAACATGTGAGAGAAATAAATAAATAAAAACCGTGCACAAGATCGAAAACTACTCATCATTTAAAAAAAAAAAAGCCTTAAATGAAATCCAAACAGCAGGTCTGAACAAACCTTGCAATATTTAAAAAGTCATGCTTTTCAAACATGAAGCAATTTTATTTAACTAATGCCATCAGATTTTTCAGCATTTAGTAAAGCTTGGCAGTATTTTTGAGAAAGAAAATATATTTGTTGGCAAATCCATCTCATGCACTACCAAAGACACTAATATAGAATCTAGTTACCTCAGTGTGGATCTATTGATCTGATCTCAAAATTCAATCTGATTTTACAGGTGGTATTTATATGCATTCGTGCATTGTAGCTGTATATTATTTTATCCATGTAAACTTTAGGCCATTTGGTCAAATTTCTAGTATCTCAAAAAACAGTACAAAATATAAAAAGTAAAATAAATTCAATTCAATTTCAATTCAATTTTTTTGTATAGCGCTTTTTACAATTGACACTGAAAACATAAGCTACTCTCCAACAGGACGTGAAATTATGAAACTACTAGTCCTCCTTCATATTTACTGGTCAGGAATACTAGATCTTCTTTGCCTATTGGATTTGTCAGGTCGCAAGCAGGATGATTGCTAGCTATTTTCACCCGCCCTACAAATTTCTGACTTGCCACGGGCCAGCGGACTTGTGTTAATTTTCACCCTTGCTTAAACTATATCCGTGTGTGTTAGTAGTTTGACCATAACGAATTTGCTTCCCAAAAATAGCGAAATACTAACAGATCAACAATTCCCACAGATCTACATAACCATTAAGTCAATGGTATTCTATTTACACACAGACATTCCTGCTCTCAATTTTCCTTCGTTCATTGTGAAGAAAACCAAAACTATGCCCTTCAGCGCATTACTCACTCCAAGTCCAAAGGCCCAGATGGAAATGTCTGGTCACAAATTCAAAAGGGCACAACCAGTGAGTTTAAACAGAAGCAGAAAGAACAAAGCAAATAAATACCACACAGCCCAACTACTTTGCACTCAAAAGCAGGAGAGAAATGCGGTGTTTAAACCACATCACCTTAATATCTGTACAACAACAGTTACGTCTCAGCTGTGCATCTGTCCATCAACAAAAACATGACCAAAGGACAAAAGTGATTATCAATTGTCTGCGTATTTTTCAAATTGCACTAAATGTCATCAGATTATTGCATTTACTGTCAGTAAACCATCAAACCAATTTTGAAGCTGCTCTAAAAATGGATCAGGATGTAAACCGGTCGGAACTCAGAAAATATAAAGTCCACAAAGGTGGTCATACCTCCTTCTTCTTCTACAACACAAAAAGCTCCACCAAACTCCAAGAACTTCAACATATTAAAGAATTACAAACAGCTTCTTAAGATTTCACACATTACCTCAAAGCTTTCTCTTGCTCGTGTTCCAAGCGTCCAGGCATAAGCCTGCTATCGTGATGACGTGTTCGCTCTTGTCCTTGGTCCTCTTCATCTTGGCCTGGACCTGTGGAGCACAGCCAGCAAGTCATCAAAGTGGGAGCCAAATGTTGAACCAGTAGCACTAATCTGAGTTGGACCACTAGCACTAACTCCCAAACACACACACACACACACACACACAAGGGCAAATCTAGCCATCACAGCCCCACCCAAACAAGTCCATCTCAAGCACGCTTTGTTGCTGCCTTTCCCAAGTCTTCTGAGAAGACGAGTTGACAGATATAGTACTCTCTGGACTTATTTGTTTATTCTGTTTATTAGTATCTAATCTATGAGCGTCAATGTACCAGCACTTCGAGCTTAGATGCTAATGCACTGTACATTGTACCAGCAGTGTGAGATTTATATGCTAATACATTGCACCACGTACAGTGTAGCCGCATCTGGTAGTAGCATGCTCTTCTTCAATTGCTATATAATGGTGATTGACAAACAGGTTTTAGTTCCTTTACCTCCACCTTCTGGTTGAGTTATTTAATAAAAGGTGCCAATAAAAGCAAGGGGAAAATATAATTTTTAAGACAAGATGATATTCACACAAATTATTATTTTTTTAATGGAATATTTAAAAAACTCAAAAATAATGACCCAGGTGGCATAATGGCATAGTGGTTTATATGCCTGCCTCCCAGCAAGTTGGTGGGTTTGACTTCCAAGTTCAGCGAGGGCATTTCTGTGTGGGGTCTGCATGTTCTCTCCTTTGTTAAATCAGTGAGTTCCGAGAAACAATTATTCCATCTAATAACACTGTTAAAAAAGCTTTAATCTGCTATTCATATTAGCCTTCATCGCCGATAGCATACAAGTAAAATTCTAAATATACCCATCAACACAAAATAAAATCATGGCTTCCTTGCAAGAGTTGGAAAAACAAACAAACAAACAAAAAAAAACAGTAAATATATGAAAAACTGTAATTTTATATTATGTTTAGACCCAGTTCCGAACAGGGAACGTTCTGAACCTCTCTAACCTCTTGAGCATGATCACAAGCCTTCTGATGAAACCAAAAAAGCATTCAATGTCTCATCAGATCACTGACAAAAAAAATTGTGTGTGAATAACCGGTTGCTGCTGTTTGAAAATATTCAGTGTTTCATATCAATCCACGTTACTGTTATACAAGTGACTGTACTGTATTTCAGCCAGCCTCGGTTGATAAAGGCAATATTATAAATGCAAATATTCAGACTTTCCTGAAAAGTGTGAATTTACACAAGATTACCAGCACAGTTTCTCAACTCCTTTACAAATGGAAGTTTCTGGCTAGCAAAGCAAAAAAGCATTAAACAGAATGGAGAATGGTTGAGTAGCTCCATCCGGTTCTTTTCTCTCATTAGTTTATGTTAATGTCTCTTTGCTCCTCCCCTCTCTTTCTCTCTTTTCTGTTTTTACTAATCTCTCACCTCGCACTGACCAGATAAGCGTTCAGATCACCACCAAATTAAAAACAAGATGTGCTGATTTCTCAGAAGAGTTTGATAAATAAAATTGTGGGATTTTTTTCTCTTTAATGAGATTCAATCTACATGGGCTCTGGTCAATATACCTGGGCGCTATGCCAAAGTATCGTGCCCGTGTGGGGAAACACTGAGGATATACCAATACCAAACCACACGAGGCGTTTTAATGTTAGCAGACTGACATGGAGATCCTTGCTTACTTGAGCATGAATTCACCCAGGAGGTTGCTGAAAATAATTCAGTGTGTGTGTAAGGGGTCTTTGTAATGACTGGCACTAGCTGGAAGGAGACCACATTCCTCAGCCTAAGATGTGAAAGCCCATGGCTCTCCATCGGGCTCCAGAGGGAAAGGTTTCAGCCTGTTTCCAAGGTTACCGAAAGCCTGTCGGACATACTATCTGTTTGCATTAAATTCACTGCAGATTAATTGAGTAATGCTCCTTTACCCCTTGTGTAAATTCAAACATCTCCTCTGCGAAAGATGGCTAATGTTATTACTACACTCCCTTTGCACACACAAGACATAAATGAATGCCTCTCTCCCCATGTCATACTCTCTCAGTCACTCTGTCTGCCTCACTCGCTCTCTTTTCTCTCTCTGGGCCGATTCTATTGCTTAGCAACAAACCTTAGTCTTATTAGGATTCAGTGCCTGTTTACTGCTTTTAGTTCAGCGCTGTAAATGACATTCCTAATACAAGCAGGCAGGTGGTGTCTTAGTGAAAGGTTTAACACACTCCATGTGTTAGCAGGAAGCACTCTGTGCCAAAGCGATAGCGCAGCTCACGGTCAGTGTCTGCGCAATATCTTTGGCATGGATGCTCTGCTGAGTGGCTCGAGGAATGAAAGCCCGTCAGCTCCACCCCTTGCGCATGTTTTGCTTCCATGCTGAGAGCAAAATGACCTTGCTGGCATGGCCAAACAAACAGGACATCACATGAAAACAGACATCACCAAATGCTGCTCTTAATTGTAGCAAGTCAATTTCAGATGTGCATTTCGCAATAGTGCAACACTTTATTAACAGTAAATTCATGGGGGCGGTTTACCTTTGATGCCTCCTGCCAGAATTGGCCTGTCTCGGTCCGGCACGGAGCTGAGCTTGTTGCTGTTATCTCTCTGGCGAGCCACCGCTACTGCAATGCCCACTGGGGGGTGCCGAACCTCAGCCTCCCCCTGAGAGGAGCTTCCGTCCCGGTTGAACGATTTGGCGCTTTCAGGTCTCTCTGGCTCCCTCTTCAGCTGCTTCGCAGACAGCTGCTGTGCTTTGGCGCTTGCATGCTGAGGAGCCTCCAGCTTCAGGTTGCCCAGTCCACCAAATGGGGTGCGGCTATCTGCACCATGTTTTGACATGACCTCACCAGAGAAATTCCCACTGTACTTAATAAGGCTCTGCATAGCAGATAACTCACTGTGTTCCTCGCTCTGGAGGCTTCCTGGGCTGCCTCTACGATCCAGGTACACGCGCTTGCCCTCCTCGTCTCCTCTGGGTCCATGAGTATGTTGAGCTGCCAAAGCGGCCATATGGTTAGCGGCATAGTTGCCCATCTCAAAAGGCTTCCATTTGGTCTCAGTAGAGTGGAGTGTGGTGGGTTCCAGACCAGAAAATACATGTCCCGTTCTTTGAACAATTTCACGCTCCTGGATGCGGCTTTCTGTCTCCAGACCAGCTTTGATTGTATGCTTGATGCTCAGAAAGTCCTTGGTGTTTGGGCTGTGGCTTGATTTGACTGTGCCCAAATCTAACACAGGTGGCCTTTTTACAGCCAAATTGTTAGCCCTGATCACAGATCCCTCTTCCCGCACAATGTCTCTCTTGGGCTCACTGAGACAAGGAGACTCGCTCCTGACAAAGGGTGCCGGCGTCCTCTCATTCCCCACATGCAGAGGTGCTCTGTTCAGGTCTCTGTCCCTGTTTTTATCTGCTTTATTGTCTCGGGCTTGTGAAGCGATCTGGATAGGGCCCTTCCGCTCATCATAAACCTCGACAGAAGGCACATAAGTAGGAGCGGTCACTCTGTGTTCCTTGGCCGGCTCTTTGGCGGCAGAGCAGAGAGGGTACAAGCTTGGGGGCATGTGGTGAGGGGGAGGGTAAGCACCAGAAGACACCAGCCTGGGTGGGAGGGATGCTGGACTGCTCTGGTGAGAGGAGGGGCTGGCATAAGTAACGTGCAAAGTGCCTAGCGATGTAGCCACTGGGTCAAGCCGTTTTGGCTTGTCGGTAGAGGAGGGGATAGTGGCCTGGTAATTTTCATCGACCCGCTCCCTTTTTTCTGGTTCTGAACTTGGGTACCGGGATGGTGGACCACTGCTGGCCCTGAAGTTGCTGAGTGAGGTATGAAATGGGTATTTGGGTTTAACTTCAGCAGCAGGTGAATGCTGCTGAAAAACCCGCCGCTCATCCTCAGTCTTAGCATCCTGAGTGAGGTCAACCACACTGTGGGGCCGTGACTCCTCCCGTATCCGCTCCCTGCGCTGGACAGAGTGGTTTGGCTCGTTCTTGCAGGGCTTTTCTTTTCCCAGGTCCCGGCCTGAGTCTTTGGAGCTCTTGTTGAGCTCTTGCATCTTCTCTCTGGAGAGAGAACTGGGCAAATGGGCCACAAGGCTCCGGGCCATGGCAGACTGGGAGTGTACTGAGCCTGGGAGGTAAAACCCATCTGGAAAGAAACAGAGAAAGTCATTGAGACCGTCATACAACTACATTCAAACAGCCGATGGTTTTATAACTGTCAAGAACATGAAAAAGATGAGCTACAAGGCTACATTTCATGGGTATATGAGTATATTCACATTGCCAAGATTATTATAGAAATTACATTTCATATAGATACTGGTCTCGGCCATGTATCATAAGAATTTTTAGTACGTTGGTGAAATTTGAACACGAACAAAATTACTTTAAAATCTGATATGGTAATTTTAATTTCAGATTACTTCGTTTTTTTGCACATACACTTAACAGCTTTTAGACTTCTTAAAAAAAAAAACCTGCTCCTTCTTACTCGGAAATCTGTTCGAGGATAAGCCACTTTCAAAGTAAAACACTTTACACAAGACCATTAACAAGTCATTTCACTGCTGATTAAATAGGTGACAGTTTTCAATTTCTGAGAAAAACAAACCTTTTTGTGATTCAAAAAGCGAATGCTGGCCAAGTTGAGGATGTTCAAGATGACCGAGGGGAAGGTACGGGCCAGGGTACAGACCACTGGTAAGGTGGGGGAATCCTACAAGGAGAGTGAGAGTGAATGAGAAATTGTACAGAGACATATTATACAGTAGCTACTTTAAAAAGAAGGGGCAAGAAATGACTTTTCAGTTATCTGTGACATTTCACAAATGCCATTCGACTTAAATACACATACGCAACTGAGCTAAATTAAAATTGCCAGACTAAGTTACTGTCTCCACAGTGTTTTCTTTCCATTTACAAGCAGACAACTGACTGAAGATTTAATCTCTTATCATGAAGCTCCTTCAAATTCAACATATCTACCTGCCTCGAAAGAATAATAAAACTGATTTATGAACAGCAAAACCAAAAGGAAAATATTTCTCCCTTCTCACTTGTGACAGCAGACAACCAGAAAGGATATATTCAGATTTCTTCATTTACATAGGCATGTTAATTTCAGAATTTGAGGACTAAACAAAGACTACTTAATTAATAAACAAAGACTACTTAATTAACGTATGTAAGGATTATTTAAAGAAGAAAAAGCTCAAAAAACACAATTATAAAAAGGCTTAGTTAAACAACTAGAGGTATACAGCTATTTCCTCTTAAATAGCTCTCAGGACAAAAAAAAAACTTGTTTAAAAAAAATTTACATTCATCAAAGGAAGAGTTAGCGGCATCATCCTTAAATCAATCCTCTGTCACATGTGGCCATAAACTAAACATCTGCATCTTTTCTTGGATGCAACAGCTGAATGCTAAAGGAATAGCTGGTTTTCTGATCTGGGCTCTGAAAAGCAAGGCCACAGTTTGAATGGAGTGGCAGTGCGGGTGCCGTGGGCGTATACTGATGGGAAGAATGGCCTAAAGCAGAGGAAAAGGAGAACCACCCTGACCTGCTGCACTGTTCATAAAGAAGCCTGGCAATGCGGAGGAGGCATTAAACACCCTGGCCATGAGCGCAGACTAAACCCATGATGACTCTGCCTTTGGAGTCATGCACTGGTGCTCAAATGAAACATCCCTGTAGCACTGAACCACCGCTTTCAAAATGTATGATCACTCTGAGCCACATGTTGCAGAGGAAAAAATTGGATGTGCATGACGTCTCTAAACGGCCTTATTTATACATAAATAAAAAACCTCCCACTGGACTGCACTGACTGCAACTTCAATGGAGTTCCATAAATATACTGGATTAGTTTGCCGTAGAGATAGCAAAAGTTGGTGTCTTTATTCAGAAGCATTCATGGGAAAGCTGTCCTTATAGAAAGACAGATAAGACACTCAATAGAAGGTTCTCTGTGGACAAAGGGGTCAGTCAATGCTGAGAAGTTTCCAGATGGCATAAATGGCATTTATTTGATGGCAAACAGCAAAAGGAAGGATGCTCAAGGCTGTTTGCAGGAAAGGTATCTTAAGGAGCAAAAGCTTCAGGCAACCACAGACTTTTAGGATCATATTTAAATGAGTAGCGAGTCAGGAGAATTCTGAAATATGGTTATTTTAATCAGTGTCTTTCTTACTCCACTGTACAAGTTGCTGACTTTACAACTTTAATATGTGTGACTTCCAAATTTAGACTATCGAATGGATTGGCAGGAAAAGTCCTAGTGTTTGCTGAATGCAGTGTACTGTGTAGTCATAAGCATTAGGAATAAGGCTAAACCATTCTGTATATGTAGAATGTGAAAGAATGAAGCACAGCATTAACACACCATGGTCAGGAGTCAGACTTTCATTTCAAGGGTATAGCAATAACACTATACGAACATGAACCCTTGTAGCGTGTGTAAAAAAAACATGATGTGGAAGAAGAAATACAACTGAAGCCTGGGAATAAAACTGAACCTGTCATCAAGTCTGCTGAGAATTCATGTGATTCGGTGCATACCCTGAGGCGAACACATTCCCACTCCTAAACTGTGTCTTGACTAATCAGAGGTGTTCAGGCAGCCTGATAAATAACCGTTGTTTCCGGAAAGAGCACCACAATTGTTCCCACATTCATTGTGCAGTTCATAAAAGATAAACCATACTTAAACCTCTCTCCTGCTGATGAAGATCCATATGGGCCTAGATCTGAACTCAGCGACTGTGAAGATGGCTTTTCACTGCTGGTGATATAAACTTGCTGCAATTATTTAGGACTCACAGTTGTGGTGTAACCAACCGTGTTGGACTGTAATGCAGTTTCTCTTATATGGTTTGTATTTTTCTGGTTTCACTCAAATGAGGATGGGTTTCCCTTTTGAGCCTGGTTCCTCTCAGGGTTTCTTCCTCGTGTCAACTGAGGGAGTTTTTCCTTGTTACTGTCGCCGTAGGCTTGCTCACTAGGAATGTGTAGGGTGTTGTAAAAAAATTCTTAGATTTCTCCCTAAATTAATTTTACTATGTAAAGCTGCTTTGTGACAATGTCAATTGTAAAAAGCGCTATACAAATAAAATAAAATTGAATTAAACCAAAAAGACGCCTGAAGTGAAGGAGCCCCCACCCCCTCCACACACACACTCACTCACTCACTCAATCACACACACACACACACACACAC
>JBCNYG010000001.1:38375701-38387954 GCA_039654305.1 Porochilus rendahli
CAGAAACACTCCAGGCATGAAAATATGAGATGAGGTAAAAAGTCAAAACGAACAATAAAATTTGGACTTTCTTGGCACTGAAATCCTTTCCATTTTGCTTCACACACTTGTACACATTCACGTACGAACCCTTTTCACTTTACCCTCAAATATTATTTTTGTCTTGATTCTAACACTTTTAATCGAGAAGACAATACCCATATTTTCCACTTACGTATAATTTTTCTAAAAAATTTTCCACCACTAACCACACACACACACCCCCCCCCCTTGCCTCATGCAGTAGGAAGTGGCTTATTCAAGCGAGAGGAAACCTGTGTCACAAAACATTTTCAGTGTTTTTCCCGAACAATACAAGCGCTGAAGCCCCAATCTCTCCATTTCTCGTTTCATTTTTTTTCTACACCAGGTAGTTATAAAGAGGAACAGAACTGCACTGCATCTTTTTTATTCTATATTTAGGACTGTTGTGATATAATGAACTCTTTTCATTGCAACAGCTATGGAAAAAACGGAACACTCGCAAAATCTCATCTGGTGGCACTAAGGTGGTAAAATGACAGGCTGGAGCAGTGTGAGAAGACATTTTACATTCCTCCAGTGCCTTCAACAATAACACTTGGCCTTATTGAATAAGTTGATTATCAGTCCAGTTGGGCACAGCCTATTTTACCTTGACCTTTTCATTTTTCACCTTTCATTTCTGTTAACCTCACAGGCCAAAATGAAAATATGTTAAAATAAAGAAGTGCCCATGATCCTCCTCAGTCACTGTCACTCATCCAGCACCGACTCAGTCATTGGCTCGGCTCTCTTCCACTGCACCTAATCATTCAACTCAATACGCTCATGCTCTGTTTACAATAGCAACATTTCCGGCTGTTTTTCCTCAAGGCTATGATGTGGTTGCGTCGAGAAAAGGGTTGACTCATACCTTCATGAGAGTGTGAAGCCCAGAGCTGAGCCATCTGCATGCTGGGTGGGTTGGGGGCTCTGAAGGCGGGGTCAGAGGGAAGGGAGCTTGGCCCAGCGTGTGGGTTGGACGAGCTCATGTAGCCGCTGAGGAAGCTAGAGGCACCTGGGAAGGCATCACCTGCAGGGGAGGGAGGCAAAACACAGGGTTTCACATGACAATATATTCTTACTTTTGTTTGCAGTGCACTACTCACATTTCTACAAAGTTAAAAAAAACAAACAAACAAAAAATGGCTTGGACAAAAGTGACATGATTACCCAGAGGAGGGTAAGGCTAGGGGATTGTGGCTTCTTGTGTATTTCAGCATGGCTGCAACCTCAAACCCAGTGCTGCCACAAACCATCGCCCGCTTTGTTTTCCTTCAAAGAGGACGGCTTGTTGAGAAGCACACAGACCGCGAGCAGAAATTGGCTTTTGCTTGTAAACAAATGTCCTGAATAATAATAAGTCATCCTACATGTTATGTTAGCCATCATTCCAACAGATTCCAGATGTTAAGAGTGGCAATGTCTAAATAAAAGTGTGCTGCTGTTTACCAGTTTAGAAACAAGTCTGGAGAAATGTACACTTGGAGGATATTTAGTTCATCCCAGTTTTTTGTACATTTATACACACACACACACACACACACACACACACACACACACACACACACACACACACACACACACAGATGCATATAAAATAAAATGTAAGGTTTATTCTAACATCTCTATGTTGGACACAGATTCTTAAAAAAGAAAAAGAAAAACACATGTTCCAACCATAAAATACTTTACAGGAGAACTAGCTGGTTAGCATGGAACTAGCTAGTTAGAAGGCCTGTAGTCCGGTAGTCCAATAAAATTGCTTTTGAATGCTTCAACTAATCAAATAATTTAGTTCCATATGTTGCTGTTTTTCATGGAGCTAGCTGGTTAGCGGAAGACCTGTAGTCCAGTCAATCTTGTTTGATTAGCACAAAGCCAGCTGGTTAGCTGAAGGCCTGTTCTGTTCTTTTATTTTTTCCAACCCGATAAAGTCACATTTAGTGGAAAACAGACTGTCAAATTCTTAAAAATAAAAAATATGTTCTTTCTACAGAATACTTCCATTCCATATTTTGACGCATTTTGTGGGGATTCAGTTAGTATGGAGCAAGAAGATGGTTAGCTGAAGGCTTGTAGTCTCATCACAGCAAAGTGAGTGTTAAGTCAGAAATCATTCATTTTGAGTTATTGGTAACATTTTGTAGCTGATATCCTAAGCTTTAAAGTGAGACCAAATTTTCTAACATATGTTGTTAGTTCCGGAGTAATTAACCAAAACCTGCCAGGAGTTCTCAGGCTTTTAAGCATGCAACTTTGAAGGAGATCAGGTTTAAAGTTCAACAAAGTGATTAATCATTTCCGATTTAAAAGCATGTGCTGCACAAGACATAAATTATTTGCAACACTTCATACGTAAGAAACAAATAAATGTAGTTGTAACCATTATTACAGATCAAAACACTTTAAATTGCGAAATATCATGATTTTGATTTTTCTTTGAATCAGAGATAAGCAATGTAAACAAATAAACCTAGGGGACACCTACTTACTGACTCAAATTTCAGAGTTTGTGTACACAAAAATTATGACATCATTTTCAGAAAAATCGGAAATATGGATCGAGTGACAAATTTGCACCAGCTAGAGAGTCAAAATGGCAATGCACAAATGGCGATTATTCAACATGCAAAACGTGAATATGACGAGGAACGACAGAAAATAAGAATTTATATCCCAGATGTATTTTTAAATGTCATGACCGGTGAAAAAAACAAAAAAATACTTCAATTCTTGAAAAAAAATGTTTTTATTATCAAATACTTTAGCGCTTTGAATGAGTCCGGATCATTTCCATTCCAAATTTTTTTTTCTCTGGTCATATTGAGGTCACTGTATGTATGAGCTAATATCCTAGGAATAGATTAGATACACACAGTATATATGGCTTGAGTATTAAGGAACATTTCAAAGTTAGGGTGTATGAGGTGCAAGTATATACACACTGGAAATGAAGAGATGACTTTTGATGTAAATGCTTTCCTTTTGGCAAACAAGAACAAAAAAATACTGCAGATCTGAGCAAAAGGATATTTCTTGCATATGAATGAGGGAATTAAACACAAGGTCCGTACATGTCTATACTCGCTGGACCGTAACGTGTGAAAAGGAAGCGCAGTGTCAATTAGTGAGGCCTTCCCCCGTTTGCTGTGATGTAGCTCTGCTTTTTCACATAGTGCCTCAGGCGTGGGAGGAGCCTTCACTCACTCACCCACACATGACTACTTCAGTCGCTTTCCACAATGAGCTTGTTTTTTTATTCTGCACATGTAAACGCTCCATTAGCATGTGAAGAGAAGGAGGGACAACAAGGCATCAAGAGCAAGATGGAAACGCTTTTGTAGTAGGGGTTAGCATGCCATTAACCTGCTCGAGGAGAGGTTCTACTCCGCCAAGGAGCCACTGGGCCACGCAAGCAGAGGCTGTTGATGCTAACAGGCCTTTTGGGTAGTGCATCTAAACATTAACCACAGGGTAGAGCAGGTCTACGGCAGGGGCAAGGAAAAAAAGACGTGTGGAAATTTGAAGCAAGTTCACTCTTGGTAGCTTGGTTTTCAGTGAACTGCCAAATCTCTCTCTCACGCACATACACATTAATATAAGCACTACACTTCAAACACAGAAGAGAAAATACAGGACTGGCTTTCGTCGTGATTAGGTAGCACATAAATGCAAGAGTAGTCAACACAGGATAAAGGGGGAGAGACAGGGAGCGGGAGGGTGACTCAACTGGCCAGGTGATTTGACAAAAGGCAGCCGTGCAATTCTAAGCCTTTTTGTCTATATGCAACTCTGTGTGTGTGTGTGTGTGTGTGTATGTGTGTCCAGTAAAGCTGCAAATCTGGACAACATTTCCTCACTAGTGTGGGGGTCGCATCCCAAGACAGCCATGTGCTTCAACTTAGCTTGTCCCCTGACTGCAAACAAGTTGAAGAGTGGGAGACCTTGGGTTTCAAATGCAGAAGGAGGTACAGGACACCTCCTCTACTCGGCAGCTCACACTACGTTCGCTCAGGATCCATTCTAATGCACTAACACCCCTTTTCTTTCTCTGTGCAATACAGAGTGGCTTTAAACCCATCCCAAAGCAATGCGAACTGAAGGCCCCACGCGTGGCAATGTCCATTCCACCGCCTGGGTTGTAAGTGGGAGCAGCTGTCAAATGCATAAAAAAAACCTCAACAAAGCAGACACTGTGCAGGAAAATAAAGACTTTCTCGCCAAGATGTGCGCAAACTGTTTCAATTTAAAAACCCCTGCACTGCTCACCTTCGCACTCTTCCAAACCGGGCTTGAAGAAATTTAGAAAGTCGTTTGTTTCGAATTACCTCAGAAATGTAAACATGACCCATTTGCAAATGATTCTCGAAGTCTCTGCAGCAGTGCACTTTTTTCCTGTCTACTTTCATTCAGCCTGCTTTGTACCAGACACAGTTGTTGTTTCGGACGCATGAGAAAGAGTGAGGAGTTCAGCAGGTCACGAGTAGTTCAGCTTCCTTAATACAAAGGGGTAGGGGTGAACTGAAGGGAGGGGGGGGGGATTTTTTCCCTTCTCCAGCTACAGGAGCCCTGTCAGAGACATGCTGAACAGGGCCCTGGAATGTCCTAATTGCTAAGGTTGCTCAACTCGACTGCAACCCCCAGGTCTTGTGGTAAGCTTTCGCAATCTCCCCCAACACACACACACACACACACACACACACACACACACACACACACACACACACACACACACACACACACACACACACACCCCTGTAATTAAAGCCAGACCTTTAAAGACAATTCCAAAAGAACTGTTATACATTAGACAAAGGAGAGACACTAATTAGAATTCAAGACCTTATACTGAAGCACAGGGGGAGAAAAGGGACAAAGAAATTACAGTTCTCAAACCTACTTTTAAATGTTCTAAAAAAGAAAATAATAAAAAAAATAATAAAAACAGAGTGACATTAAGAAAGTCCAGCATTACAGACATTATGATGCACAAAGCAAAGCTACCATGCCACAGCTGTCTCTACACAGCCGTAAGAATTGTGATAAAATCAGAATTAGACCTAGATAGATGTAAATGTACATAAAAAAAGAAACACGTAAAGATGCATTAGCGACACATTAAAATCTGATAATAAAAATCACATTTTTAGCAGTATAAGATTTGTACTTCATAACCATGTTCGATATCCATGCTTTTTAATACTTACCAAAAGCACTAGACTTTCAAAAAGCACAATTTTTCATGCTCAAGCCTGAGGCAAATAATTACTTCAGTATCTACTACACTAGAACATCAGAAAAGCAAACCAAAATGCCATTTTTACAGTTTATTTTGATACTTTCAAAAGTGTAAGTGCACTGCACGCCCCATTACAATATCTTTTAAAACTCATTTAAAGTTTTAATAAACTTTTGAAGAATTTGAAGGCCATACTGAGTGGCGTTCTTTGGATTATTTGGTATGGAATTTTCAGCATCACTGACCTTGACCAACTACGGTTCCGTTTTGATTCAAGCATTACTCTGAGATTGGGAGGCAGATAATTAACAATCACGCACTGAATGCACAGTGTATTACTCAATTCAGCGACATCTACTGAGGCCGCGTCACATAATTGTTTCAGTACATAGAACACAGCAACATGAAAAAGCATAATGAATCAATATTTTCATAGTTTATATTAACCATATTATAATTATGACTGAGGTGGATGAGCTCCGCACTCCGTGAGAAGAACATAAACATTCCGTAACGTTCAGTTGTTGTATATACTACAGAGACGCACACATTTTACATCATATTGTTCCATTTTTAAACTGCGACAGTGATGCCGCCTGCTTCAAGTGACTGTGACAAACTGCGAGTGTCTGTCATTTTGATTCAAGCATTATCCGCTCACAATAATGGCTACTAACCCCCAGATTAATCCGATCACACCTTTCTCATGCAGTATATTCCAATGCTCATTATCATAAGACAGTGAACCAGTCAGACCATGTAATTCCCATATATAACTAAACATATTTAGCCCTTACCCTGTTAAGTGTAACCTGGTGCAAGTCTCCAGTGGTCAAAGAGTTAAAATTATATTTTATTATAAAATACAATCCAGACATAAGATGCAAGATACATGGACCTGACAGACCTGATCTCTAGCTGAGCTGCAGAGTATGGTATGTTTTATCAATATCTACCACCATCAAATACATTGGCAGTGTGTGATTTCCACACAAATCCAATGATACAGGGTGCTGACAGCAGTCAGAATCCTCAGTGTATACATTTTCCTACTCGCTGCACTGGCGGTGCCTTCTGTTAAAAAAAAAAAAATAGAACTATTGGAACACCATCAAAGTCAATTCCCTCTTAACAATCAATCAAAGTCAAGAAGGGGTGTGACTTGTCTCAACACGCAACTTTTGCAGTGGTCAATAGAAGTCTTACGCACACGGACTCTTCTTTTCAAAGTTAGTTCAATACCCAAATTGAGAGCTGCTGTCAATACCAGGACATGATTCCTTTCCATCGCTTTAGCTAATGTTTCCAAAGTAAATAAAGAACTGACATTCTCAGTGAAGAAATGTAAAAGTGTGCCTAGTTTTTGTAACCTAGCACCACAATGAGTGCTTGCGAAACACAATCTAAAAGCACTCTGAAGTTATGGTTGATAGCTACAAAAATGGTAGAAATATTGCCAAAATTATCATTACTACTACTACTAAAAATAAGAATAATTATTATTATTATTGTCACCATTATTTTTACAATTTTTATTACTACATATTAAAAGTAGGTTATGTTACCTGCCTGTGGTCTGAAGCAAGTTTTGGTTTTAGCAGTTGCCCCACTGTCTGCTTATCTCTCCAAAAGCCATTTTTGTGCAGTGAACCTGCTAGCTCTGCAGTCTTTTCTTCTTTCCTTCTTCAGACTGGGTATGTGCAGCTGGGTGATGGTGTTTTAAGTGTGTAATTAGGTTTGTTTGTTCTCAAAGTTTTTGTTGTGGTTCTCTGGCATACTTGTACACAAATTGCTGATTCATGTCTTTACTCATGACAAAAAACTTCCACAATAACTAACTTTATGTAGCTTTAATAGTGTGAGCAACTGTGCCGTTATATGTGTGTGCACAGCTGTGAAGTTATTACCTGCGCTGGAACCATAGACATACATAAAAAACGATAGGGATCGGATCAGAATCGAAATGTGTAAGAATGATCCCGGTCTGTGGCTGGTTTCTCTGTGCATCTTTAATCATTTCTAGTCTGAAGTATGCATCAGACCCATACAAACCATTGTAGTGACTTTCGCTAAGAAGACACAAGTACTAGGATTCAGCATGGAAATACCATACCACAAGGGGGAGGGAAAAAACAAAAAAAAAACACGCAACCCTGCAAAATGATGAACTGTACTATTACACAGCAGTCACCCTAATAGTGTCTTGACGCCTCTGCTAATCGACACAGAAGAGTCAAGAATTAATATTTTAGCATTTTACATCATCAAGTTCCCATAAACCCCAGTTCTCTGGATAGGATAACAGTAGGAAATAAGCATAGGGACGATAGACCGTGTGAGACATTTGCGTTTTAATTGTCGTATTATGGATAATTACAACTGGTTGAATGTTACAAAAAAAAGGCAGCTCTATACAGCTGTAGTCTTTCCAGAGATGACAGTGATATTTGTTTTCTTTTCAAAACTTACTGTGAAGGCCAGCTATTTTTGAAACTGCAAAAAAAAAACTGCAGGGTGCACATCAACATCTCGACATCTTTGCATTTGCTACTGTTACCACCCACAAAACAAACACGCTATTTGGGCTTCGTTCTCAGTATCAGTTCAGCACCTGTGAGAGAGATAAAAACATAGAAAAATGTACTCGTTCCAACATGTCGACCTGGACCTCATACAGTCAGTCAAATTCCTCCACTTCAAGGCCTCAAGCAGAAACTTTAGTTCCACATCACTGGAAAACAGCAGGGAGTGACAAAAATATTTCCAACATATAGCAGTAGATCCTACGCCAAAAAACCTGTCTGACTGAAATCGAGCAATACATCTGACAATCAGTATGGGACAATACAACAAAGTAGAATACACTTCAATGTTACAGCACAATACAGGTTTATATTTAAATATAATATAATGTCCAGTGACATCTTAGCAATTAGCGGCAGGCCCTTAACTGAAGAACAAGGGGCGTTGTGAGATGCCTAATTACAACTAATTACAATTCAAGAACACCAAAATACAGAAAAAAGACAAATCATTACAATTCTAAACCTTGATTTAAAAAGTACAACCCAGGAAAGCCCAGCATTAAACAGTCAGAAAGTAACAGCTTAGCCATTTATGCAAAAGAACTCTGTTCACAGTTAGTGAAATCAGAAATAGTTTTCACTTCTTGTTCATGTTTCATGAGTATCAGAATTACGTCTAGTGGTTAAATCCTCTACAAAAACCACTAAATATAAACACACCCATAATGCATTAAATCCTCCTCTCCTCACTTCACAGATTTTTGAAAAACTTTTTGTCCCTCAATGCCAGAAACATAAACCCGGTCAATAGGTGCCGCATGCACAGCATAATACAGAGTTCTGTTTTCTTCAGAAGTTGGAGCTTGGAATGACTGTTTTGAACACTTTGCAGTAAAACAGGTTGTTGCTGGTCATTGTTCACCAACGTTAATGATACCACTTTATAAAAACACTGTGCAATATTTTTCACAAAAACTCTGCAGTAACAAGTTCACCAATGGACAGTATTGAGTGTACAACCAGTTTAATAAACCTTAAATAAGCCATTAGCACTAACAAACGGGATTTTATTACATCCACCTTCCTCTGGTGCATAACTGTTAAATATCCATCAAGAAAACCTGGGATGGTGCCTGAAACATTTTTAAAAATACCATTAGAATCTTGCTTGCTTGCTTAGTTAGCGTGTTCCTGTGTATTACATACTAAAACAATTATTCTCATCTGTTAGTGGATTTCAATGAATTGTCTTGTACTTTGTGATGTACAAAGCAGAAAATCCTTTTAAAATAAACACAACTTTCCTACCAAATGTTCTTTCTGACAGGTATGAACTACAATAAAACAAAACTTGATGTGTTTTTACTTTCCAGATAATGAAATTCCCTCATTTGGTCAGAAATATCAAGAAAGAAAATGTAATCAAACCCGTGACAAGTGTGCAACATTGCACAAGCAGTATAATAAGAGTAAATAATTACATTAATAATTGTCTGAAACAACAACAATTTTTTTTAACCTAACAGATGAAGGAATCTCTAAGCTCCAGGCTAAAAATGCATAATTTCTACTTCACCAATTGCGTCCAATGATACACCTCATTTGCACAGTGGGGCATGTTTTCAAAAGCAGCAATCCAGGAGGACAAAAAGTACCGATACTGTATGTTACATGGCCATTCTTTATTACAATAGATTATTCATTTAAAAGTAAGAAAACACCACATGCTATGAAGGCTACTAAGGTTCTCCCACCGTGAATCTCCACCCTAAACCGAAACATGAGCTGAAACACCAGACAGATTGGGTACGCGCGTGGGCATGATCATCTATCTGCAGCCTGTACGTCGCTGCACACTGGACCTGTCCTAACGTAGCATTTGTCAGCAGGATACGTCTTCTCAAGGCCGAGCTGACGTATATACCGCGACCCTGTATTTTATAGGATGCTTGGACAGCCTTAAATAATGCCTGTGACCCACATGCTGGTGTGGGGGCAGCCCTGAAATTTTCTGCCCTGGATTGCAATTACGTGACTGAGCTTAACGACACGTGGCATGGATTTTTATTGTGACTCGATTTGCGCTACAAATCTATTTTGTACAGCAGCTGTGCGCCCAACAGTGCACTTTTTAAAAACGAGTATGTATTGGTGAAACGCCTCTCACCACCTTTTCATTCACCATTCAAAAATGCCTGGGTGGAAATCTAGCAAAATAAAGTTCTGTGCTCACACAGGCCTCAGCATTCATGACAGGCAGGCAGCTGTGTGCACACCTGATCCTTCCATCGGCAGGAAAAAAACTGTCATCATATAACAGATGTACAAC
The DNA here is from genome assembly GCA_039654305.1 of Porochilus rendahli. Classification (NCBI taxonomy): domain Eukaryota; kingdom Metazoa; phylum Chordata; class Actinopteri; order Siluriformes; family Plotosidae; genus Porochilus; species Porochilus rendahli. The sequence goes on from JBCNYG010000001.1 coordinate 38,385,858, forward strand.
GAGCTAGCAAATAGGCCGAACAATAATGAATCACACTGCTCCACTTTTAACAAACTTTACAAACAGTCAGAGATACTGCCACAAAGCAAATATTCAAGTCTGCATAGAAAAAAAACAAGTACATCATAACTCGATGAAAAGAACAAAATTATAAAGACGTGTCCTATAAGAGGCATGTGTTTAACGCATACCTGATTCTTAAAAACTCAATTCCTGTTTGCCTTGTCATGTCAGCATGTATGGTCAGGAATGGATGGCAAACCAACCCAACATTGCGCATTTTAAAACTGTGCTTATTTAGAACAGGAGTAGTGTAGAAGCACTGTCTCCACGAGGGATATGTTCTAAGGTGTTTAAAACAGAAACAGTGGATGATTATACTTTTATACTAAAGAGCTTGTATTCCTGTTCATACATACTTATGATAAAGTTTCATTTAGAAACAATGCATCAACTGTAACTATAAATAAAACAATATACTTCAATAAATGTTGCAAATGCCACTAGACTTCTAGACTTCAATTCCCATCAGCCACTTCATGGTACAATTTGTACAATAACATGGTAGAATTTACCGGGAGTAGCTGCAGAAGGCTGCGGTGCTGATGGCTCTCTGCGACAACTTGCAATTCACGTGATGCCAACCACACGTTGCTCTGTGGTGTTCTGCGAAAGCATTTCCGCGAGCATTCACAGGTCGAGTTAAGTCGGTGAGAAAGGTGTTTCTGGTTTGTATTTATGTCTTTGTCTAGCTTTTGTTGTTGTTGCTACTTTTCACTATACTTTTACAAGCGTTAGTCCATGCTCCCATTTTTTCATTTTTCACTTTATATTTCATTAAAGGAGCAAGTTCATCCTTCCCAGAATCCACTTCACTGTTTATGTTAACATACAAGCCACTGCGTTTTGAATTGCTACCCTGCTAGTTCACAACCGTTGTAAATTAGTTAAAAACAGCCTCCAACTTTTTTCTATATCCAAGTGTTATGTGGAAACTGAATACAACATGGCTGATTCCTTTTCTGAATGGCTACCCAAAAAATGACCAAGGCCAGTTCCCTGGGCCCAGTACAACATAACCATGCCAATGACAATATGAGATTAAAATACCACTATGTTTACCGAATGTCTTGAGTTTCATGCTACAGTTTAAGGTTTATGGTTGAGGAACTCCCTGTATTGTTGCACATTATTTTTCAACTGTAACAGCGGAATGCTGATGGAATCAAAATTTAGTGACCTGCTACTCAGAGCAGAGGGGATGATGAGAATATTAAGCTGGCCCCTTTAAACTTAGTTTGTAGTTAAATATAACTGTGTATAATGTCTTAGTGCAAGGACAAAATGATTGACATGTACAGTTTCCAGAACTGACCAGAGCAGAGAACCTCCTGTAAATGCTAATGGCTATAAAGTTACTGTACAGTGTGGCATCTGACACAGTGATCTTGTATGTCACAGTTCAAGTGCACCCATGATTGTTACGCAGCATGGCATTCCCCTCTCAGTTCCATCAAGACACCAAACTTCCCACAAATTTTCCCTGAGTGAGTATAGTAGTGAAAAGTACAGGAGTACCAACAAGAAGCCTCAACGCTCTGATTCATCTTTAATCCTATAGATGGCAGACCAGAGACACTCCCGAGGCTTGGGTAAAGCATAATACTGATAAAGAGATAATAAAAGGGGGTGGGGGGATAATATCAAGGGAAATACTGAACATATCATTTCACTGCTGAGGGAGGAGCTTGCAGAGCCAGGCTGCTTATTGAGATATTACCTCGGATGGGAGAGTGAAGAGCAGGTGGAGACTCTTCAGCACTTTGGTGCACTGTAACAAGATAGGAGTGCAGAGGAGGTTGCACAGGCTTTTAATATCTTTTCAGGAGCAGAGTTTAACGCCTATCAGTCTGGCCAGGTCACCGCTCCTCTATGTGCCACACACATACACACACGGCCTTTGTTCCACCTCTCTGACCTATGTTTTTGGTTTTGTGCAGCCATGCCCATTGTCCAACCCTGCTCAAAAAAAAAAAAAAAAAAAAAGAAACAAAAAACCCAAACCAACAAGCACGCCCAGAAACCACTCAAAAAAAA
>JBCNYG010000001.1:38387964-38399992 GCA_039654305.1 Porochilus rendahli
CTGTCCTTTTTTCACCCTCTTTGACCCTTTTTTTTGTTTTTGGCAGACCAGCCCCGTTTCCCAACCTTCTCAAAAAAAAAAAAAAAAAAGACACGACAGACTCGCACCAATAGTAATATCATGACATCATTACAACAAACACAGATGCGACCTCAATTATTATTCTCCTAAAAAAACATAACAAATAATCAATGTATTATTAAGAGTAAAATTAAAGAATGTTTTATTTCATTAAACATTACTAAAGAGTCCAGATTGCTATAGCATACTGTGCCTCCTGGCTATAATGTAACAAACGTACTTAAGTACTTATGATAAACTTATTTTATTAGTGTAATTAGATGGGACAGAATAACCAGCTACAATGCTCCAATTTAGTGCAATAACTCCTTCCATGTTTAAGCAAAGCTGAAGTCTCAGAAAGACATGTTTGGAATCATAAACAAAATATTAAAGTGTCGCAACAATATTTTGACACTTTTCCCAGTGAGTCAACCCCCTCATGCCTCAGAATTCAGTGCATTACTGCTGCACATAAAAATATTAAACACAACATTCAATACATAACTCCTAATCAGCTTTTTTACCCCAAAATCAAGCTTTTGTTGAAACTTGGGGATGAGAGATGCATCAATAGATCACAATAAAACACTGGGAGCAGAAGCAAAGCAAATACGGGTGGAGTTCTGGAGTAAAGAGCAAAAACACAGCACATGAGTGCAGCGACACAGATCATGAACAAACAGCAAGTGTTTATGACCAGCATCTGACAAGTTCAAATATCACAATAAAGGGCACACAGAGAGTGCAAGCCTCCTCTATGTGCAGCAATTCACAAAATCCCCCATACAAATTAAAATGTCAAAAATCATCCTCTTACAATGTTATAGAATCTTTAAAAAATTCCTGGAGACAGAATTTCTTCCCTATCATCTCCAAAATGCAATGGAGTCTTCCTTGTCTAAATAAATTTTATGAAAATCCACATAGACCTTTGCATAATGCTGCTAACAGACAAACAAACAAACCGAAGGGTAAAAAACATACCCTCTTCGGCAGAGGTAATAACCATTTTTAGGTCGTGTCGCTCAGCCCGACTGGATCTGAACCAACATCTCGTGATACTTCCTGTGCATCACAAATATGATGTTCATTATCCTTGTAATCCCATTACTAAGAAAGTGTGTAAATAAAACAAGGATGAAACAAGCACTGGCTCTGTATGTTCCTTCACAACAGGGATGTAAATTAAACAGCACTAACAAACTTGGTGTAGCTTTTCCAGGCCAGAGGGCTGTTTAACACAGAAAGCTGATCTCATCAGCCTTCCAATCACTTACCGTCGATTTACATTTTAATAAGCTTTCTTCTGCAGTCTTTTGGCAGACGTTTGATAAATCTATGGTGCATGATACCTTCGTTCATGATAACTTTCTGGAGAATGTAGCATTGTTTTGTAGCTTGTACATTTTGCTCTTAGGATTGGTTAAAGAAGAAGAAATGAATGTCTAAAAGCTTGAAAACAGAGGAGAAAAAAAGTTGCCATGCAAGAATAACACAGAAAGAATAATAAAAAAGACATATAATAAGAATTCGCCTCATTTCTTTCTCAGCAAACAAAAATTACAGACTTTACTAAACCACGTAAGAAAAAAAGAGAATAAAAGAGGGGAAAGGGCTGCGAATGCCTTTCAGAAAGACACATTCACATGAGCATGCTAAACAGCCCGTGCATTTTATTTCAATCGTACAGCGTACATAACCCATGAAGGATGACCGAACAAGGCCTGTGCACTGGGACACTAAACACTTTATGTTTAATTCAAAGGAAAGGCAAGGCTGCAGGAGGTGCACCTCCCATCCTCCCCCTCTCTTTCTGCTATCTCTCTCACACATCTACGCCACCCGGGACGGGAGAGAGGGGGGTGGAGGAAACTCACAAGCACCCCAGCATTTCACTGCTCTCCAGCTCCTCGCTTGTCACAATGAGGGACTTGTCTCATACTAGCTACAATAGCACACATGCTGGAGGCCGAATGCTATGAAAATCTGTCTTCAAGGAGACAAACAAACAGATCTGAGAATGGTCACGTATTATCCTAGCTTCCTTCTTGCTAAATAAAAGAGTAATATCTACTAGTTTAGCACCTACATGTTAAAGCAATGCAGGTTTCCCTTAAGATCTGAGCACAGACAGTACACTGCATGGCCATGGATACGGGCAAGTTCTATGAACCAATTTCATCTGTTCACTTCAGCGTGAGCTTCTTCTTCAAGGGTTAAAGCATTCTCAAAACATCATCATAAAATAGAGTGAACTGAAAGGGAAAACGTGGAAGGAAGAGGACAGAAAGGCAGAGTTACTGCGTGTGCTTCAAGCACAGCTTCACTCCAAGAACGCTGTGCTTTCAATACAATGTAACGGGCCAAGGCAAAGAAGAAAAAAAAAAGCTGTACCACAAGATCAACGCTACTTGGATTCACAGGGAGTGGAGCCTTCATCTTGGCAGCTTGCTAGTCTGCCAATATGCACTGTGCCCTTGGGCAAGCTTGTCTCCACCGTCGGTGAAGGTTACACAGCAAATCATAAACATGTCACAATCATGGCCCCCGAGTATAAAAAAAAAGTAAAAATAGATAGTAGTCTACTTCTGCAAACATAGACATAGCTGTGGATATTCTTGGGCAAGGGAGAGGAAAGGGCAAAGACAAACAGAGACTTGGGAGAAGAGCACAGGGATCAATAAGAGAATAGACAGCAGACAGGCGAGGTGTTAGCCATCAGCTCTACCTGCAGGCCAAACACCAGGATCCTCAAATAGTAATAAGCATGTAACAATTCACCCAGGTCTGTAACATCATTAGATTTTCCCCATCACATTTTGGCGGGGGGAGTTAGAGTGGTTGTGGTAATGAAAATGTTATTTTATTTTAAACTTTTTAAGTTTCTTGTTCTTTATCTGTTAAAATGTAGTTCCTAATAACAACTAATAATTACTTTAAAGTCTGCAAATGAGAAATTAAATACAAAGAGCACGTATAAAACAATTATTTTATTTAAAGTAACAAGTTTTTAAACATACAGTTGTTTTTAAATTAGAATTAATATGCATTTCTGAAGGTCATCAGGCCTGAATATAAACTACCTCTTCCCATTTAGCTCTCACTTTTTAACTTTCAGCAGTCTATAAAAATATAGATCTGATTTTATATTGAATCTCTATGAAAAATTAATCTCGCAACAGCTCTTTATCACTCAATGGGTACAATCATCATACCTCCCCCACAATGACATCATGTGCATAGCCTGCATAATATATTACACCACCTGCTGTCCATGCAAACAAGCAATTTTAAAATAGAATGTGCAGCCTAATAATGTATACAATATTATAAATTAATTAATATATAATGTAATATATTAATATTATAAATATTTTTAAATTACTATTTAATCTTATTTCCATATTCTCAAAATCATAGACTGTACAGTGATGTATTTTATATGCCTTAAATCACCAGTAAATCTGGACCTAACAATAGGTTAGAGTGATCAGCTAATCAATCATTAGGAGGTAAATTTCTTTCAAAGGGTTATAAAAATACTCTGAATAAGGTTACTTCATTATTATTTTTAATAAACATGATTTCTTATAATATCATAATCCAAAAACAACAAAGAGGACAATAATTCTTCACACCACAAAGTGTATTATTTTTCATTAGTGACCATCGCAAATTGCCTAACAATGCCTTTTTTACTTGGTTAAACACTTCATGGTTTTAACTGTGTATAGAAAAAATAATGTTGGTGCTATTGGGAAATCGTTCATTTTTTTCAATTCAATTTTTACATTTTTTATTTTTATCTTTTTTTGTATGTTTAATAGTGTTAAGCTGTGAACATTAATAGATGTAAATAAACCATTAACATCTTACTGAATCTGATTGGAGAATTCAAAAGCAATGTGTAAGGTACAGCTCATTTAGGACTGATATTTTGACCTTGCCACACAACTCTACAGCTGTTAGAATAAAAAAATTCAGGTCTCTTTAACAAACAAATCCTGTGTAGGTGAATTTTAACAAACTGCGGAACGACCTTGCAGAACGAAACATTCTTATAAAGGCACGGCCCAGTTTAACAACGATGGGGCATAACAAAAGGCATCCATCAGTGTTAATGACTCCAGATCTCACCAAGTAAGTATTGCAATCGTCTTAAAAACAGTCGAACAACACAACCAGCAGCAAAAGGATCTGGGTGTTGCTAGCAAACACACTAATCACAAAAGAGCACATGACTTGGAAAATGATAGCTTAGTTTGCTTTGGCATGTTGCCTTAAAAAAACACAAAAAAAACCACACACAACATGATTTCTGTGATACTTTTAAATGTTATTAGAATACCAACACTGCCAGGACCAGAATGCACATTCTGGAACTTTGCTAGCAGATTAATTAAAGATGACAAATATTCATTATATTTAAAATGCTGCCCCTTTAACTTGTGAAGGCAATTCCCTGAGGGCTTAATGGGCTGTGAGCAACATTACATTTATTGTGCATAATCCATCATGGTGTCCGTTTTCGTCATGATGCCTCGAGTGCACTAAAGGTTAGAATGATTTATTTCATTAATGAACAGGTTTGTATGTTTTCATTTCTGCATCCAGACAATCTTAGAAACATGTCAGGATGACGGTAAGTGGACAGAAGCCTAAACCAGGGTAATTAGACATGCCTATACAGGCTAATTAGTAGACAAGTTTTTTCCAAAAACAAACAGTGACTGGTTCATTTCGAAAATACGTCCCTTTGCCCTCTATCTGGCACCACAGGAGCCTCGGAGGCACCAAATGAAAACAGATCAATTGCAAATTCCCAAGGGTGCTCCACTTCACATGCATATCTTGCCAAGATTTACATTCCCTGCACCCCTGATCCTTTACTTACACTAGCTTGCATGGAACCTCTGTTGAACAAGTGTGGTGCTGTGCGCATATGTACTTTTTCATGTGGTGCACTATAAGCTCATTTTTAAAAATATTTTTACATCTATAATTTACTTGCCAATCATTATCAAAGTCAGCCAAGGATCCAGAAAAAATGCATGGAGGCCTTGTTTAGCCTTAACAGTCGAAGGCAATCATTATCTCGAAACTGGGTGGGGGAACATAACCCAGTAAACATGGATGAAGTGATTTTGGCAAATCATTCTCAAAGTAGATTAAAACGCTTTGGCAGGACTTCAACTTGTAAGCCATTACAGGTTTTTTACTTATTTATTTATTTATCTCCCCATGTATCTTCATTACAAAAGCTGCAGCTGACATCCAGTTTGCTAAAATCACTAAAACACCACTCTCTGAACATATTCAACAGTTTAAAATATAAAATAAACTATATAAGAACCTGCATATTGAGTATAAAACACAGTTAAACTGAAGGGAGGGTTCGGCAACTTAATTTGATTTTATCAGTCATCTAAAATTAATCATGCCTTCATACAAAAAAAACAAAAACAAAATTGAAAACAAAGAAAAACCCAGAATGTTACCAGGCTGAATATTTGAGCCTCAATAAGTCGACAGTACACTTTATTAGCTGGATAAAGCTTATTTATGGCGGAGCTCATGACAGGGTGCCCCGGATGCCTCATAAAAGCCTGTAGTTCCTGCCATACCAGACGAGAACAGTCACAAAGATCATTCAACCTTCTTTCAGGCTGTTCAAAGTTAAATCAAGGTCCTATCTTACACGATCCTTATCCTCACATTAACTAGGCCAAACCTTACCCCAGATCTGCACTGTTCTAGAAACAAGGCTAAGTCATGCTCTCTCTCTGCTTTTAAATACAAATAACAAACCTTAATAGAGCTAGAACTATCTGATTGTACTTTAAGTTACAAACTCTTCAGTCTTAATGGTCCCTGAACAAAAAATTAAACAGACTCTGACTGTAAAGCAACCAGCAACATGAACCAAAAATGAAAGAACAAGTATGTTTCCATAAGAGGCTCAAATCAACATAATTAAATGAGTGTAGTTAAGATGAGTAGATGTTTACGTTTTCCTGCACATGTTTGCGCAACACTTTTATCCAACGCAATTTACGACTGTGAGTAGTTGAGATTTATAGGCCTTGCTCAACGACTCAATAGTGATTGTTAAGTGCTGCTCTGACCTGAACTCAAAACCCTTCCGATCACTACCCCGGAACCTTAAACACCAAGCTACCACTCTCAACTAAAAATAAAAAAATACATTAAAGCAAATACAGATACTGACATCACAGAAGAACAGTAGGTGCAGATGGAGGAGCTTAAGTGTTCTATGGAAACACTGGTGCTTGAAAATTGGTTTAAAAAAAAAAAAAACACTGTCAGGAGTTGAGATTTTACCATCATCACACTTTTAAACTCCATTTTAGTGCAAGTAAAAGTGTTTGCTTGGTGCTCAGGTTTCCTGTCTGAAAAGTGGGTTTCATCTGCAGCAACAGTTCAAAATTAAAAAGGTGCAGCACCTTTACACGGTTCAAACAACACCAAATCTCTGAATCAATAACAGTTTCTAGGTCTGCGTCTGATAACCATAAAAACACACGTCTGTACATAAACATGCCCCAGCAACAATAATGAACACTCAGGAATGTATGACTTCATATAACAGCTGATGCTTGGGGTTTTGCCCACCTGTCTCTTAAAAATAAATGACTAATTACAGATTGCACTTCCAACAATTCCCACAAACTTCTTTAAAAAACATTCTCTTATGCCAGAGTGCTCCCTTTTACACTTCTCATTACTTCAGAGTAAATCTATATGTTTATCAAACATCTAGAAATCAGTGCATGGCAACGCCACACACAAGTGACATGTTTAATATAAAGCTTGGTCCTGAGGACAGACCAACAGAATAAATCTGTTTAGCCTTTTCGATGAGAGAAATCTGGCATCTGAGCAAATTAAACATTCATTGTATTCTCTGAAATAAATGAGTGACTGTACCAACATACAATGCATTTTTACTTTGTTGGCTGTGTGCAAGGAAGCCATTTTATTTCGGTTTAAGTTCACTCATGGCAAAAATGAGGCATGAAGGACAAACAGCCTTTCAATTAGATCGACATGTTATGACCAGTACAAATGACTCCTTACATTAGCAGTTGTCTCTCAGCAGCACGGCAGTTAAGGAGGGTGGGGGTGGGGTAGGGGTTCAAAGAAAAGGAACTCGTTCTTTTCCCTTTAGATTGTTTTGGGGAAACTGCAACTAAAAATGAACTGCTCAAACAGCTAAACAGAAAGTGCTGGGATAACATGTCAGAGCAGATCCACAGAGCAACATTTTTAACTGTACACACCCACGGAGTCAAATCACAGCAGCTGCATGACTGCACATAAATCACCAGCGTACAAACACCAGATTATCCAACAGCTTTTTAAAACGACAAAACTCCAAAAGCCGTTTATAAATCAAAGATAAACACATTTGTGTCACGCTGAATTCACTAACCTTCCAGTTTCTTATCAGCACCTTATCGCTGAACGTAATCAATAGTATTGAACAATCAGGCAGTCAAGGATAATGCAGTGCCAAGCGCAATTTTAGTTAATTTATGACCGATATCTATAAGCGCAGGCAGCATTGTTGCAGTCACTTTATGATCAAGCTATGAAATAGCACTTGGTATAAATGTTCTTTTTTCTGACATAGCCCAAGTGCTGATTTTACTTCTTTCTGGGTTTGTGCAGAAACAAAGATACAGCACATCAGGGTGCCACTAGGGATATTTTAAATACATGACTAAGAGGAATGGACATCACACAAAATGGTTTGAGAGTAGATCTATTAAACTACTGATTATAGTTAAACAAACTACTGAAGTACAACTGGGGTAAAAGAACAGTCTGTATTTTGCTTATAAATATTAACAGCAAATCAGGGGAAAAAATACTCCCTGAAAATTCCATAATGACTTCTTGACTCTTTTAAGATTGCTCTTATACCATTTGTTCTTTTCTTCCACCACCCCATTTGGATGGTTTTCTGTACAGGGCTGGACATCAGGAAATTTAATCTGTTCATTATACAAGGACAAAATACACATACTCTCGTACGTAAATACAACACCACCATTATGGTACAAATTACACTGGCTTCTTCAGCAGTAAACAAGGCAACACTGATGTCATAATCAATCTCAAGCAGGCATTAACTCAATAAAGAAAAGTCGTGAAAACAACATTCGAAATCAACAGACGCCATGTTTCAGCAGTTCCACTGAAGGGAAACGAAGAGCAAAATAACTTACCCTGCAGCGCTTGGCAAACCCATAGATGAAGGTTACCCTATTTTTACACCACGAGTCCAGATGCACAGGGAGGATTTTTTTTTTTTAATCCTGACCCACTTCACTCAAGATCCACTAGAACTCAGGGCATACACACTACAGTCTATGTAGATCCAATTCTACTGTTTGGAGATTCTTCCTCCGGGAGATTATACCTTAGAACTTAATGCCTGGATAGATATTTTCCATGTGTTTAAAATACCAGTGCATTAAACCAGTGTTTCTGCAACTTTTTACAGCCAGGGACTTCTTTAACTGCAAAATTCATTCCAGTATATGTTTATTTCCACTTATATTTTCCACTGTTAACAGCATTAGGTCTGCATCAAGCCTTTAGAAGAACTTAATCATGACATTCTGATTTCCAGCACTATAACTTTTTTTTTTCAAATCATGGACCCTCTGGCAGTCCCTAAACCACATTTTGAGAACCCTTGCATGAAACAAACATGTACCATGACCTCACACAACGATGACCTTCTCATAAAGAAATTGCTTGGAATTATTCAAGTATGCCTGAATTACAGGACAGATATTGTGTAGCCCTGTGACTGTTTAGAAATCCACTTTTCTCAAACCTACTGCAAGCTTTCACTTACAAGACCAACATGAAACAAAAAGGTAAAAAATAAACATACAATATAAAGAGACCTCAGTTCAGTGAGCAATAAAAAGTAGGCAATTGAACAGTGATTGGCAAATCAGGGCTTATAACCTACTGATCTTAAGGAGAGAAAGAGACACACAAATGGGGCAATTTCACTTCTAATTTTAACAAGGCTCATTTTGTCGACAACTTTAAAGTAAACAGTAGGAGTACCTACAGTATATTCCATCACCCGATAACTAAGATGTAGTTGTGGCCGACAGCAGGCTATGAAGTGAGCGAGCGGCTCCATCTATGAGCGCGCGCACACACACGCATCTCCCCGCCGTCTGAGATCACCACTGAGCCGCTTCAGCTCCATCGCAAAGCATTACGCATGACAAGGGGTTACATTACGTCCAACAACACGATCGGCAATGTTGAGATGGTTATTAGTCTCCTTATTCTTCTTTTTTTGGACAGGAATGATAAATCGGTGGTCCTTCTCAAATTGCACTTACAGGTTTTAGCTTTAAAGCCTTATATGCTTTATACATCCATCTCCCAATCCACGGCAAGCGCTTAACTACGATTATTTAAACGCGCAGTGATCAACCGTACAATCGCCCACTTTCTCCACAACTGCCTCATCTACTGCATATATAAACCTCCATCATATATTTTCCACCAATTCGCCACCCCCGTTTCACTCCGAAAGCATTAGCCTGTTTTTCTCATGACTTCCCCAAGAACTTTCCCCCACAAGAAATCCACACCACCAAGAGCACCTATATTTTTACACCACTTTTAAAATGTGAAACTGTGAAAGCGTTTCTTACCGTGATGGGATTGCATGTTCATTGTCGGAGAGAGAAATTTTCCCGAGTGCAGAGCGGCCGCCGGGTGGCCCGCGCCCAAGTGGCCAGGAGACGGTGGGATCCTCCCGGGCGCGGTGGAAGCTCCGAGTCGGTGCGACTCCATGGCGAATCCCGAAAGCAGCGACGAAGGAACATGCACGGATCTGGGGGTCCCGAAATCTCGGCCATCCATCATCCACCCAAAGGCGATCTCAGTTTAAAAAAAAAACACTGCTCCGATCGGGTATTCCGAAAGACCTTTATGATAATAATAATAATAAGAATAGTGTCCCTAGATCTCCAGGCAAATCCGCGTCCTTATCCGGCATTGTGCCGACCTATAAAAAAAGAAAAGCTCAGATAAATAATATTGAAAAGTGATCTGTCAAAACATGTAGAAGATATAAATAGCTAAATATTTAAACAGGTCGTGATGACGCAGTTTGAATCAAAGTAGCTAGAAGAGGATAAAAAGTAGCGCCGTTACTCGCTCGGCAAGTTCGCTTAGACGAGAGAGATCACACCTCCGAGAGAGAGCTGAGCAATTGCAAACATTAGTTTTCATGGGTAGTTGTCCCTTCACCACCGTGCAAGCATCGCTTACGATGATTTGCTTGTGTGTGTGTGCGCGCGCGTTTTCCCGGCTGCAGTACATACGATACACTACGCAGGGAAAATCCACCGTTAACACCGGTTTTCAGGGAAGAAGTGAGCCGAGGCAAGCAAAAGCACAGCAGAGGCTTCCAACACAGTAAGCCTTTTCAATAAAAAATATTATTCTAGTTATTATTTCGTGTTTAAATTATTACTTAACAGAGTATACATTGAAACAAAATAACAAGTAGGCTAAACATCCCCCAGGCGAAGACTAAAACAGCAAAACAGACTTCAGATTACAAACTGAACCTGGTACAGGCTAACCGACACAAGTAGTAATATTAGGACCATGCTTTACTCCTGAATGTGACATTGGATGGTTTATTTTACTATTAAGACGTTTTGCTCACTCTCCCAAAGGTCGGGGAAAGCAAAGCTTGGGAGGATTTATTTTTATTTGTTTAACAAATGATTGATTCTCTTTCTTTAAATTTAATCTGCAGAGAAATGGAGTAGTGAGGGGTCTCGGGTCAAAGGGTGTTCAATCAGTAGCTTTGGTCAATGGTGTTAAACCGCTCGTGAACAACTGTGGTTTAGTCATTCTCATGTCCAAGCAACTCGATCACTTAGATCCAGCTTAACAGTTTGTCCCAAGAGCTTAATCTAGTGAAAACCCTAAATGTTATATCTTACTATGGAGTAAGATTTGATGCATCAACATTACCACCCAGCCGACCCTTTTAGCCTACCCAATAGCACCATGGAAATTTTGGACTGCTCCCTGTTGTATTTCAGCGGTGACCGAGTTCATCTTACTGCTACATTTCAGAAAACTCGAGCTTGTTAAACATTTACACAGTCACAAGTAAGTACGCCATTAATGTAGACTATATGATGTTTTCCGAGCAGTTAAATAAAAACTTATAAGCGCTAAAAGTTTACGCGACATGAAAACTTAAAAACACACCGTGCCGAGAATAATGTGCACTTAAGAGCAGTCCGTGGTGTGGATTAGAAGAATAACACGCACGCTTCTTCATTACAAACACGCGCCGCTTGATTCGGTCGGCGGGCCACGTTTCAAAGCTTGTATTAAGTCTACACGTTTCCATTTTTCAAACGATAAAAACTTTTCTTCACGGAAGAAATAAAGTACCAGAAATGTTTTTTTGTGAAGTACTTTATTTCCGCGGAAGGGCTTACACTCACAAACATTTTTAAAACCTCAAGAACCTTTGGTTTTGGGGGTTGTTTTGCCCACCCGTTCAGCACGAACAGCCTAAATACAACGAACAGCTAGCCTACATTCTTTTTTTTTGCTTCCGGGCTGCTTCCTAAACAAACAACTGTATTTACACTGGGTTTTCTATCGACTTGGACACCTTACTTGTAACGGCGACTCAGTTTAAAGAATCCTTTTTCTTCGCAAAATCCCGAGACGAGGTGAAATATTTCCTACACTCCATTTACAGACCATCCGGAGTTACGCAGATAAACAGAGAGTCGCTTATACAGGGGAAAGGCCTCACATATACACACAGGGAGAGAGAGTCAGAGTCTCTCTCTCTCTCTCTCTCTCTCTCTCTCTCTCTCTCTCTCTCTCTCTCTCTCTCTCTCTCTCCCACACACACACA
>JBCNYG010000001.1:38418171-38445488 GCA_039654305.1 Porochilus rendahli
GACTGTGGGAGGAAACCGGAGTACCCGGAGGAAACCCACGCAAGCACGGGGAGAACATGCAAACTCCACACAGAAAAGCCCGAGCTGGGAATCGAACCCGGACCTTCTTGCTGTGAGGCGGACATGCTAACCCCTACGCCACCGTGCCGCCCCATTTACTTCACCTGTCAGTGTTTATTGTTATGGCTGCTCACTGTATATCTATATATATACAGCTATATTCTATATTTACACATTTTGGCTTGCTGAAATACCTTCTCAAAATTCCAAAAAGGAAGCAGTTAGCAGGAAGTGATGTGATGTGCATATGTGTCTCTGCACTCACAGACTGCATGTACATTAAGTGAAAAATACTCTGTGTGTAGAGAGAGATTTTATGCTCTAGATAACATATTGTACATATTTAGTTGCATTCATTTAAGGATCAGTTCTCTGCTAAGGATTCATTCATTCAGAAAGCTGCTCCATCCGTGTATTATTTTTAATATCGATGTCCCCAGTGGTCTTGCCAGCTAGATTGGACTGTTGGGCAGTACATTTATTAAACTGGAGATATTAAGACAGATATAGACCTAATTCAGAAATAAACTGAATGAAATTCAACTTTAAATGAAGGGTAGTGGTGCTCCATCAGTCAAGACTCTGCATTACTGATTACAAGGTCTGGGATTCAAGCCTCAGCACAGCCAAGCTGCCACTGTTGGACCCTTGAGCAAGGCACTTAACCCTCTCTGCTGCAGTGGTGCTGTGTGATCCCTGTGCTGTGGCCCCAGATTTCTAACAAGCATGGACACAGTATTTGAAAAAAAAGGATTTTATTGTTCTGTAACAGATACCTGACATATAAATGCGTTTTCTTATCACAGCAACAAAATTTACAGATGGACAGAACCCATCTTCATAGCTCAAGCTCTGCTAGCCTTCGGTGATAGTGGGAGCTAACTGTAGTACATGTGCTGTGAACAAAGATACAGATCCAAATCTATCTGTAGCTCAAAACAGACTCATACATAGATATTGGCATTGTGTTACACCCCAGTTATTTTTGTGCTACAGCAGTGCTGTAGTTAATTAAAAGAATTTTGTCCTGGACATTTCTGTCCATCCACCTTTCTCATTAAAACTCTCCCTTTCCATATGTTAGCTACAACCCTGAGAGCCAGAATATGAAAGCTGTTTTTGTTTCTCTTCTAGTGAACCCTAAATTGGTGCCACTGCTTTAAACTGATCTGAGCAGTGTGTGATGTGAATTTTCTCTGAACCACACTGTGGAATCTCTTTAAAATGAGCATTGATGAAAGAAACACGATACTCCTTTTGAATCAAGAACGTAAAAGCCAGTAGTAACATGCAGCTGACTTTTATGTATAACAGGGTGACTCAAGGCTGGATGGTAAGAAAGGCTGGCTGAGAATTCTGGGAAATGTGATGTGACGTGTTAATGCTCTTCAGCTGTTTGGCATTAACTTAGAGACACCTAGCTCTATAAGGTCACCTCTCCTCTTCCATGTTAAATGATGGACTGGGGCTCAGACTAAATTGGTTGGATGAAGAGTAGAATTGCTTCTGCACAGCATGAGTGTACAGCACAGGACTACAATGCCCAACGATGCTAATGATTTATAATCCAGGGTTTTATTTGGTGATAAAAGTACCTGTGATGGAAGGCGACAGCTCCTACCAAAGCAATAAATCACAGAAAATGCAAGGCTTCAGCTTTGCCTATGAATATAAAAAGTGTCATTTTGCATTATTGATCTCATGAAAGCTTTGACCAAGAAGATAGCTGGCAGATTCTTTGTTAAACCTGAATAAAACAACTTCAACTCATAGGCTACATGATGCGTTGATATCTGAAAGAGGCTTTGTATTACATTGCTTTAGATGGAGCATGGTTTTTCTGTGATGAACACGGCTGCTTCAGTAAGCATAATGGCAAAAGCCAAGCTTTCTGAAAAGTCCAGTAGAAAATTTACATTTTAAAATCAGCAGAAATTAAATAGGGTGATACATGGCATAGTGGTTAGCAGGTCCACATCACAGCGGGAAGGTCCTAGGTTTGAGTCCTGGGCTTGGGTCATTTCTCTGTAGAGTTTGGGTGGGTTAAATGCAAAGGCAATAATCTCCCTTGCAGGATTAATACAAGATATCAAAATCAAATAAGAAAATATTGCTTACATAGATTATTATATATGACAGTAATACTGATGATGAAGATGGTGATAATAATTCTAAACAGTCCACCCAAAAAACAGTTGGACACTTTAATATTTTGTTGAACCACCTTTAGACTTTATTACAGCATATAACTGCCATGGCATTGTTGCTCCAGTTGGCCAGGTTGAGGCTCGGCAGCATTACTGTGGCAATAAAATTAGATCGGCTACGATACGACATTTTATCAATGGACTTATTTTTCCTTGAAAGCACCGATATATAACTGGAGTTCAAAAAGTAAAATAGTGGTTCAAGGAGCATCTTTCTCATACATGAAACTGTATTTGGTTTGTATTAATGGGGTACCCTTAATATGTTGTTTTGGAGGGTTTCCTGTTTCATATATGAGAAAGATGCACTTTTTGAAACACTTTTTGTATGCTGCAGCAGATAGGATGTAAAATGCATTGTACATATTCTTTTATCTTTTTTTTTAACCTAATCTGTTACACATAGTGAAAGTGTTCTGGTACACAGAATTGAGAGCTGGTTTCACTCATATATGAGCAAAAATAAAAGCGAGATGATGAAGGTGCAGCCCTTGTCTCGACATGCACACACACTCCCTCCATTTCTTTTCACGGCTTGTGGTTTCTTGGAGTGAGTCAAAGACTTGGCGGCCTCTAGAGAGCGGGTGTGTCAACCTCGCTTTCAAACCACAACATGCATGCCATTTCTGGGCATGAAAACCACCGCACACTCCGGGAGTCATGAGTCCAACCACACCACACCAAACAATGCCCTTCAGTTATACTTTTTCCCTTCCCAGCGTTCTTCTAGTCATGACATCGGCGCCTCCTTTTCGAAAAGACGCAGCTGCTGTTGTCATGTGGGGCAAGTTTAGTGGCTACAATAGCAACTAAACATCACAGTATTGAAAGACAGAAGTCTGAAAGGCTCTAATAAAAATGTCATTGTCTTTGGGTTATATGCAGCTGACACTACTGTGCAAGTGAACTCAGATATGTCTTTGTCAGGTCACAGTACTTGTAGTAAATATCTATTAATATTTTCACTGGGATTGACCTTGTGCCTTATGAAAACTGGCTCATTTTCAATTGTGGTCTATTTGACAGCAGTGGTTTATATATCAGTGTGATTACTGTAGCATCATGTAGATATTTTTCTTTGCAGTATGGTGGTGTAGTGTTTAGCAAGTTTGCCTAACAGCAAAAAGGTCCTAGGTTCGAGTACTGGGTTCAACAAGGGTTTTTCTGTGTGAAGTTTGCATGTTCTCGAGTTTGTGTGGGCTTCCTCTGGCTACTCCAGTTTCCTCCCACGTCCCAAAGACATGCCCATTAGGTTAAGCTGTCCCAGATTGACTCTAGGTATGAGTGTTGGTGCTGTGATGGATTTTGAAGCAGTTGAGGGTGTACCCTGCCTACACCCTGACTTAACTGAAAAAAGCTCCAGCCACTCTGCAACCATAGTGAGTATGAAGCATTTCAGAAAATGAGATGAGATGGAGATGAGATATTTTGCTCTGCTGTAGTTTAATTGAATAAAATATTTGCAATCAGTGCATCTCTTCACTGTAAAATGTATCTCTTCATGGTACATTTTAAAATTGTTTCCTTATTATAATACTGTATTATAATTTCAAATTGGGTGAAACAGTACTGCATTGGTGCCTCACCGCTCCAGGGTATTCAGCCCAATCCTGAACTGTTTGTGAAGTTTGGCTTGTCTTCCCTCTGTCTCCAGAGTTCCATTAGGGTTCTCCAGTTTCCCAAATATATGTTAGTAATAGATTTGATTACTCTATATTGCCCCATAGTGTGAATTAGTGTATGAATGGGATGATTGACCAGGTAATGTTCCTGTTTTACTACAATCCTGAACCGATTATTTGCCCTGAACGACTTGAACATTAATCTTACTAATTATAATGTGATCTTCAATAATGTCCCAGATTTTTTTTTGTAAAGAACTTCCTTTAAAAGAAAATCCTTTTAGTTTAAATGGCTTTCATTGGCAGGGTTGATCTATTTTCTTTTTAAATGCCATTCTACTGCCTGCTGATAATGGGATCAGTAGGATATATACTAATAAAGAAACTGAGCTGTAGATCTTTAGTCTGTCCAGCTTGCGAATCTCTTCATCTCTATGCTCTGCTCAAACAGAGAAGGTGTCAAGGTTCATGGTTCATGGTCGCGGGGAGGCTGGCGCCCATCGCAGCCGACTCTGGGCAAGGGCAGAGTACACCCTGGGCAGCTGGCCCAGCCATTGCAGGGCAGAAACACGCTGACGGCTATACAGCCTACTCTTTACAAAAGTCAGCAATGGTTGTTTTACATGCCTCTCGCCACAGACAGTGAGAGCCATGGCCAGCATTTAATAACCCAGTTAGCTGCACTGGGGGACAGCAGTGACAACCCGGCCACAGTGAGGCTTGAACCCCCAACCTTGGGATTAGTAATCCAGCACTCTGAAGAACATCCAATTAGCCATTTGTGTACATTTTTGGACTGTGGGACGAAAATGGAGCCCTCCAAAGAAACTCACACAATCACTGGGCGAACATGCAAACTCCACACAGAAACGCCTTTCCTTGATATAGGGATCAAATCCAGGACTTCCTTGCTGTTCGGTGGAGGTGCGAAGCACTACGCTAGCATGCTGTCCTGGATAAGGTTTTAAAGCTTAAAATTTATAATAATATCTGGATCATTATGGATGTTTGGTAGATCACAAAGTATGCAAGCTGAGTCTTTGCTGCAACTTCTTTACTGCATATGGCATAACTGCAAACTTTGAAAGTTTGAAACCACCCACTCACTCATACACTCATTTGCCAAACACCTTAATCCTACTACTAGGGTCGTCAGGAGGATGGAAACCCACTCAAGCACGGGGAGAACATGCAAGCTCTAAACATAAATGCCCAGGCATGGGACTTGAACCCAGGACCTTGTTGCTGTGATGCGGATGTGCTAACCACCATGCCCTACTTTGAAACCATTTTTCAGGACCTCCTATTACTTTTAACTGTAGCTGTGTCATGTCCTCAGGTCTTCTTTTACATCTTTATTCCCACTTCTATATGGGGTCACTGAGGACAGGATGAGCTGACAAAGTTTAAGGTTCTTATCCAAGGACCTAACAGTTGCAGCTTGGCAGTGCTTGAAGCCCCAACTCTGTAATAACTACCCCAGAGCTTTAAAACACTAAGACACCATCGGTTGTGTTTTGACCCCCAGTTTGGTGACATTTCTTTCACAAAATAATTTTCACTTTATATTAAACATGTATCAATATATTTTACACAATTAACAGTTCTTAAAAGGATTGATTCGGCTCGATACTTCAGTATCCATGCAACCATTGCTGTGTGAGAGATTCAAGGTTTTAGTTACCTGATCCCGTTACTGTGTTTTTTAGGGGGTGCTTCAGAATGAGAGCTCTGTCGACCTAATTAACTCTAGCCATAGTGCCTGTGTTCTGGGAAGCTCACAGCAGATCCAAAGCCTCTTATAATCCAAGAAGCACATTATCTAACTGCAGCTCATTATCTTCAGGCATTAACAGTCACGCACGTTTCAGAACATATATTTAAAGTAGACTTCATTACCCAAGTTTCACACTTTTTTCTCGTAGATACCGATCTCTCTTAAATCGGTGCAGTCATGATGTACTGGTGTAACTTTATGATTATAAAATGCAGTATTTGCTGTTTGAACATCTACAACCCAACCTGCACTATACCTCCTTACATCCTTAATGTATATTTGTACAAATGTATAACAGAATTAATAGATAGTATGTTCTAAACAAGACGATTAATTATTGTTTTAGCATGTTGACCTCCCACCCCCCCACCCCAGAATGATCCCTTTAAGATCATCAATAAATTGAAAACTCCTTTTTATCAATTTGTTCTATTACTACCATCCTGGTGGTGGGTAATACCAGCATACATCCTGCGTGTGTTATGGGTGGAAATATATTTCAAGCTGTCTAGCCGGAGGATTGGTACACATCTGTGTAGTTTTTCCCTTTACCCAAGAACACAGCTGTTTCTTCAGGTTTGCCTTCCAATAGCAGGCCCTCTCCCTAGCACAACGCCAGGTGTTTTAAAATGTGTGCAAATGATCTTGTCTTCCCTAATAGCCACTGGCAGGAAAATACTGCCATATGGACCTGGTGCATCTCCTGATTTCTGAAAACTCTGCCCCTACAGTTATTTGCCACTCCTACATCATATATCATTATGAAACTAGGATTCTGACTTAAAGCCGCATGTATATAGGAAAGAAAGAATGACACACAAATCACTTTACTGTTGAGCTGCACACGAAATAATCTATGTTGCGTGATCTCTGGGAGCGAATAGGAAAAGGTTTCCAGTAACTCAGAGTTTGGTGGCATCTGTTATTTATGGTTATTGGTTCTAATTGATTATCGCTCGTATCTCTTGTATGAACGTTCATTTCAGTTGAACTCTGCCCCCACCCATTGACTTTGCATGGTTGTTTGCGCTTGTTGCTTCCTGTGTGAATTTGGCTTAAGGAGGTAGATATACAGTTTAACCGCTTGAGACCGCACCTTTTCTCCTTACTAATATATATTGTGTTTATATTCTTGTTACATATTTTTATAAGGACCATTGGTCTTAATAATTTGCCAGAATTCTTTCTTTTTGAAGTGCTGAGAAATTACAAAGCACACAATGTTTGGGTTTGGGTCTTAGGAGATAACGTGACTGTTTCCTTTTTGTAGATTCAGAATAGCACACAAAAATTGTACATACACCCACACATGAATCATCCATCCTTTATCTATGTCACTTATCCATTAGTCTTGGAGCCACTCCCCGCTAACGTCAGGTGAAAGATAGGATACACCCTGAACAGGTCGGCAGTCTACTGCAGGAATAGCACAAATACTAACAACCATTTACACCTGTGCCCAATTACAAATAAACGGTTGTGCACCCAATGTGCATATCTTCGGACTGTGGATGAAACTGGAGTACCCAGAAGAAACGCACACAAGCATGGGGAGAAGACACAAGCTTCACATACAAAGGCCATTTGCTGAAACTTGAACCTTGAATCTTCTGACTGTGAGGTGACATTGCTAAGCACTGAGCCATTGTGTCACCCAGCATGAATCATTAACAAGAATATGAACACATGAAGGAGCTTCAGCGTCCTGCTAGAAAATGAAGTGTGCAAACAGGTAGCAACAAATACATTGTTTAGATATCAAACCTTTACAAAGGAAAGTTTAAACAATTATTTTTTAATTTTAATATGCTATGGAATAAAGGTATTTCTAAAAAAAAATCTTAGTTTTAGGATCCTTTAACACTCCTCTTTGAAAAATATTTATTCAGAAATGGCTGCAAACTCTAAAGAGATTTTGGTGACAATCCACAACACTGGGATACAGCTGTACTTAAGATAAGTTGCTTTTATTCATTCATTCATTCATTCATTTTCTGAAGCGCTTAATCCTAATTAGGGTCGTGGGGAGGCTGGCGCCCATCTCAGCTGACTCTGGCAAGGGCAGAGTACACCCTGTACAGTTCGCCAGGCCATCGCAGGGCTATCTTTATATGCTTTAGTAAAGTAATAATGCAATAACCAATTTTAGTTGAGGAACACAATTCATACTTCCATTTATCCCCTGTCACACCCATCACACCACACCCATACAATTAGTGTACAACAGAAAACTGAGCTAATAGGCCCACTGAATGGTGACATCAATGGTCTGTACTCTTCTGTTTGGCAACACAGAACAAGTGTGTCACTGTGTTCTTGCATGGATTACTGAAATATATTATTTGCTATTTTAATGTGATAAACAACACGCCAGTTAGCTGTTGTACAACAGAAGGCAAGAAAACACATGGTTTGAAGTTTCAGGCATCTGTTTCTACCAGTTTCAGAAGACAGCAAATTATTCAATTGGCAAGGGACTCTCAAACAGTAAGCCCTGAATGAGCCTTTAATTTCAGTACTTGCTAACTCATGTGCATTCCAGTGTATTTTTTAAAACAGTTAACAAAACCTGGAGAACTTTACCAGTGGTAGTTTTTCCCATTGGTAAATGGAATTTCCCATTGCTTATTGCATCATTAACATTTTTAGCCATTAAACCAAATTCAACTTACCTTGCCTTGCATGTGCATTGAGTGCATTATCACACATCCTAGCTTTTTATATGATTAGGTTTGTTTAGATTCATCAAATGATTGCTACAAAAGTCCCTGATATAAAAACTCCTGAACGCAGCTGGAATGGTTATAATCATATCCATCCCAAGACTTATAGGCTTTGAACAATTAGAGTGTGTAAAGTTTAGGGTAGTGTGTCTGATATGATAGATATAAATATCCAGAAAGTTCATATTCATCTGTTTAGTCTACTGACTTTCCTTGTTTACATGTTGCATGTTGCACATGTAAACTCAGAAAGTGTGAATCAACACAACAACATGAAACAATTCTATTTTTAGGACAGTTGATTTTTTTTATATTGCAAAAACATTCATTTCATTTTCTTTTTTTAAACCACTGTGGTGTAAACCCTTTAAATTTTATGTTTTTGTGTCATCTGATGCACTCAGAATCTGAGTCTTCTTCCAGTAGTCCTATGATTGCCTAAATTATGTCACAATTGTTTTCAACTGACTATCACAAGAATATCAAGGTATTTTTTTTCTGTCTTGCAACAATCGTACGATTTGATGTAGACCTCATATATTTTCCCTACGACAAATGCAACTAGGCAACTTTCAGACCTCAAACATAGGTCAGTCTCTTCTGTATAGCGCTGCTGAATTCATACGACTGAAATATTCTCAGGTTGTTTGTGAAAAGGGGCTTTAGGCCATCAGGACTCAAATAGCAGCCAGAATGTCATTAACAGAGAAAGGTTTAAAGAGAACACTGCACATGATCTCAGGCAATATAACCATAAAAGCAATCAATTTCATAATAAAACTAAGAACAATAAAATTAAGATAATCAGCAGAGACATTTGAAGGGAAGGTCTCCTTTTCCATCTTTACTTTCCTCCTCATTGTCCAAAATCATGAATGCATTCTTTAACTTTTTCTTATATTCCAGTTTGTTTTCCTTAATCATACATCTGAGTTCCTTTCTTCTTTTCCTCTTACCAGTTTCCTGTCTGTATTAATTGATAATTAATTAATTAATTAATAAGCCTGGTTTAGACATTGCTTCACTTCCTTGGAAACCCATGGTTTATTATTACAGTAAACCTGAATAACCTTTGAGCACGTACGATCACGTACATCTTTTCAATTCACACAAATCTTAATCTTTTAACCCTAATATCTATCTAATCTGACTTTACCTTCTTTCTCAGGAGCAGGTGTACAATATTATGGTCTGATTCCCCCAGGGGTTAATTACGTACTAGTTTATATGCATCACACACTTACGACTAGTGCACTGGACACTAAATCTTCTGTTGCAATGTTGGAAGGTGACCAAAAAGTTTAATTAAGCAACATCACACAAGCAAGAGTGCAGTTATAACTATAGCTAATCACAGCCTTGCTGATATTCAAAATAACCACATGATTGCAAGCAGAATATTGCTTTTAAACAGCATTTTAGCAAACAAGAACTTAGTATTGAAAGTGACATTCTAAAAACTATATGGTCAAATGTTCTGCTTATAGGAAGTGGAATTTTATGTGGCAAACATGGACGTGCAGAATGATGCGCGCAGTGAAACGTTCCAGTGCAGTAATAGTAAATATAAGCACTCATAGAACATTGCTCAACCAATCAAATTAGTAGACTGGAACAGACTGTTGTATAAAAGGGTTCAAATTCCTCAGTATTAATTATTAAAGATGACATTGCTATAAGTCCTCTATGTTTCTACTAACATGTTATCAAAACCTGAGTACATACAGTGGACTTAAAAAGTCTACACACCCCTGTTAAAATTAAAGGTTCTTCTGATGTAAAGAAAATTAATTAAGAAATCTAAATTTATAGCAGATCTCCTTTTTCCAGCTTTCATATGACAAAAAGAAAGAAATAGAAACATATTAAAAGAAACAAGAAAACCAAAAGCACTCGAAGAGCACAAACCTTCACCAAGCCCAGCAATCACCGTATGAACCAAAATATATCAAATATAATTCTCTTTCACAATGTAAAAGAATCATTAAAAAAATTCCTGGATTACAAAAATTTGACCGGAATAATTTAAAAAATGTCCAAAGCTTCCTTGTCCAAAACTCTATAGAAAAAGATACAGTAAGTTGACAGCAAAAGTATGCACACCCTATTCAAACTCATGTTTAAAAGTCCTTCTCATATAACCATAATTACAGAAAGTGATTCTGCTTAACAGCAAATAAAGCTCAGCTGTTTCTATAAGATTTTTTTTGTTGTTGTTGCTGACATCTTTATGGCTTCAGTCAGCTGTAATTCATGATCCTCAGAGTGCCTTCAAAGCATGAAAAGGATCTCATTGCTGAAAGGTATTGATCAGGAGTGGGACAAAAAGATTTTCCAAAATGTTACGTGTGCCATGGGACCGCATCAAGGCGAGCACCAAGTGGAGAAAATGGAACATCTCAGTAAAAAAAAAGCAGGACATCTCTCCAAAATAGTAGAAAGAATAAAAAGGAAAAAATTGGGAGAATGCCAGGTGACCTACAGCAACGTTAAGGAATCTGCAGGAATATCTCAGAAGGACTACTCATCCCCTGCTTGTGACATCAAACTCTCATATTCTTTACATCAGGTAGGGTATACAGAAATCCCACCCAGATTAATACCTTTCCCAAGAAAAATAAGAGCAGGAACATTCACGCTCAACAAAATCACATCAATTTTCCGTTGTTATAGGAGTAGAAATTTTTTGGAGCATAGTTCTAGATATAAAAAGATACGTTTGTCATAAAAAAAGGCAGAAGCTCTAGCAGATGTTTATGACTAGAGTACTGAAACCATGACTGAACAGATAACGTCCTCATCATTTATAGAATCACGAGTCTAACTTCTGATAGCAGTATAGTCTTGCTGTTGTACTGAAGCCCTTATGCTTTGTGTTTAACACACACAAGACATCATGTTGACTGTTAAACCACTGCACTGTGTGTGTGTGTGTGTGTGAGAGAGAGAGAGAGAGAGAGAGAGAGAGATCCCGTGATACAGATGAAACCATTTAAGATTTGCTGAGTTTGTGTTATGTTACAGTTGATTAAAATTGACACAAGCTTCTAATTATAATGGATACAATGCTTTTCAGTGGTGATTTTAACTCATGTCTTCCATGTGCAATGCATGTCTGCATGTCCTCTGGCTGTAAATAAAGTGCAAAGACGCATATATGTTTTTTGTCAATGGTAAGGAAGTTTACTCTGCTCTGCTTTTTTAACTCTCAGTGTGTGCTGTTTAGTGCCATCATGCTGAGTGGTCTCAATCGAGCGCGACTCTCTCTCTCTCTCTCTCTCTCTCTCTCTCTCCTATGTAATGTGCCTTTGCTATCTTTGAGCAAAGAAGATTTTATTTGAAACACTTGCATTTTAAAATATATTCCTGTCACTTCCTTGTAGTGCTGTTGCTTCATATAAAATCCAGACTATAGGAGTGAGCATATCTCTGTGCAAAGGCGTGAGAACAATTTCAACATAAATGAATTTTTAAGACAGTAAGGTGTATGGTCACTGTGCATGTTTTCACTCTCCTTCATAGATATTAATTGAAAATCTTACCCAACATCATCTGGAGACTTAATTAACAATAATTTGCCAAAGGCAAGATGGATATCACTGAATAGACTAGAAATGGAAAGTCATTCAGTGACGTCCACTGAGCATGGCGTAATAAATTGTTTTAGTATACACTACTCAGTAACATAAATGGATTGATCATTTTTACATATGCTTTTTCAAGGAAAAAGAAGGAGGTGAGCTCTGCACCCTAGTATATACTATGTGGAAATACAAGAACAAACTAAAACAAGATTTTATCTGACCTTTGTTTGATCTGGTTTATTTTTCCATTTTAAAGCATGATGATGACACTCCAAGTGTCTCTAAGTGACTGTGAAAAACTGGTAGTGTCTGTCAATGTGATTCAAGCCCTGGATAATGTCTATTAACTCCAAGATAGCTGACCAAACAGATCGTACCATCGC
This sequence comes from Porochilus rendahli, assembly GCA_039654305.1. Taxonomy (NCBI): domain Eukaryota; kingdom Metazoa; phylum Chordata; class Actinopteri; order Siluriformes; family Plotosidae; genus Porochilus; species Porochilus rendahli. The sequence continues at coordinate 38,430,528 of JBCNYG010000001.1, forward strand.
CATATAAAATATACTAATAATCATTATTATTTTCCAACAAAAGTATGCACAGTCTGATTGGTCCACGTGCAGGCAGTACACTGCATATCTTGTCCAGTGTGTGAATCTGATTGGCATGTTAGCCGTTAGCTAGCTGCACTGTGCACGATGATCTTTAGCATCTCCTAAAGACGTATTCAGCATTTTCTTGAAGAGCAAAGGTATACAGGAAATATTTAAAGGGATAAAGAGTATACAAAGTCCCATGAAGTCCCTGCTTATCAGAAAGCTCTTGTTCATCATGGGAATGAAAACAAGCCGAAACATAAAAAGGCCCTCACAGACTTGGATAAAAATGCTTTATTAGCCGTTTTGTTTATTAGCCATACTTTTACCTCAATAAACTTGTTGGAATTATATTTTTGGTTGTCTACAATAGCAATTCATTCTTCAATACATTTTCACCAAAAAATTATAGAGAAGTAATTTTTTACTTATTTTTATTTGGAGCCGTTTTAGACAAAATGGTGGCGTATAATCTTCACTACGCACTACAGTACAATAATTACACAATTGCAGCCTTAATCGATCAGCACCAAACCCAATCTGGCAGCATAACCAAAAATAAATTGATCCTTCCGGTTTACACATTGGGAGCTCATAAAGGCAGGCCATAAATGAACCGGAAGTGAAGTGTTATCTTGATGAAGTAGGAGATAAGACCAGAGTTACAGCAGTCATTGATCCATTTCAATTAATGTAAGTAATAGCAGAGAAGGCTGATAATCTACTGAAAATTCTGGATTAGCAAACAAGAGGTCAAAGAATTAAATAATAACCTGACAATGAATAATGCAACAGAAAATAAATGTCACACAAAATAGTTAGACCAAGTAAGAGAGAAGACAAGAGTAAACGTGCAGTGTTTGGTTTATTATTGCATGACAGATACCCATTTTGCTTGGTAGGTGCCATTATAATTTGGCAAATATTATCTCGTAAAATAATTTCTTAGCTGAATAGCTAGCAACATAACTAGCTAGGGGAAATACAACAACAAGAACAGCAACTCCCTAATATGTATATGCTGATCTCATCTTTTTTGGGTGTAGCGGACATTGTGGCAATAACTAATTCACACTTAAATGAACTTTATTCATTCAATCATTCTAGGCATTGCTACATTTCATGATCTTTGCTCACATTCTTCTATGAATTGTGTAATTAATAGTCACAGAAAGCGCTCAGAATACACACTGGTCTATTCAGAGTCTGACAATGAAACCCAGTCTCAGAAGGGATGACCTCATTGTTTTTCCTCCCAGTGGTTTACTTCTTCTCTCTTGGGTTTGCGTACTGTGTCCAAATCACAGAAACAGCTGCCTGAAATCTGGGTCACGTTAGCCTTGACTTTACTCTCCATAAACAGAGCGGAGAGAATATGGTGCACAGCCAAATTAAAAAACAAAAACTCCATCATAAGATCTTTTCCAAAAGATTAAACATACGATTTATAACCATGTTTTATTACATATTGCAAACACACATAGCCTGATGTTCTTGTCATCACAACATTAGTAAATCGGTGTAAAGATGCATTATGGTGCCAGTCTGGCCACCAAATAAAACTAAACCTACATAAGATAAAAGTTTAGGGTTTTAAAATATATTATGAAAAGCTTTGAATACATATTCAAAGTTATTTTTATAAGCCCTTTGCTGAGAAATTGAAGCCATATGTTGTAAGCATGTCCAGTCACTTTTCATAGACGTAGTAGTGACAGAGGAACTTCAAAATGGGAGTTAGAGCAAAATAAAATGCAGATTAGGTCAAGTGTGTAAGACTTTTAAGACTCAATTACATTCGTAAGCCATGGCACATACAAACAAATTTCCAGTTCTTGACCAATACAAGTCAGAGAAATGTGGAAAGACTGACAAAAATCAAGCTGAAGGAATAAGCAATTACAAAGTACAATCCAAACAACAGCTTACAAACAATCAAAATAGAAATTCCACAATTCCCCCCATTGTAGTGCACACATGCCTTTAAGACATAGTATGGATATAATGCAATCAAACACACATGTACAGTTAAGTCATGAGTGTTAACGTTTGTGCCACAGGAAAATTATGCACCCGCCATCAAGAAGAGAGGACTTTACTCTCCGAGACAATCTTAGCCTTTTTTTTTTTGCCAGTCGTTCAAAAAAAAACAAGGAATAAGTAACTTCAACTACCAGACAATTCTTTGAATCAAGAGTTTTTATAAATACAACTTAAAAATATGGGTTCCTGGTAGCAAAGTATGATCAAGTATATCCTTGGAAGTCCAATGTTTTTGCTGGATCAACCCCTTTAAATCCAGAAAGGCTTGGGGAAAATCGACAAGTGCATATCGATGGAGAATTATAAGCTTTCTGTATGGCTAAGCCTTAAAAAGGGCTGTTTGTATGCGACTGACTCGACATTTGCCAGCCATTTACCCTCAATTGAGTTATGGGGAAGAGAAAGGTGAGATTCCTAATGAACAGCCAGTCCATAGTGTTCAATTTCAAGCTCAAGTAGCACATTCCCTTTAAAACAAAACAGGAACTGTCACAATAGCTTATAAAATGGCTTACAAAACAAAACGCATTCGCCTCGAATGAGAATGTCCTGTGCTTTTTGCTATATCACTATATAGTGTTTTTATATCACACTGTAGTAAACTTTTTCCTGCATATTCAGCTTCAGAGTCCTAAAACACATATTATTTTTAGCCCTCATCCTTGTCACATGAGTATCACCAACACCACTTGCACTATTGTGACTCATAGCCCAAACCCAGCTCAACTCTCTGGCTGAACTCTTTGACCTTGTCATGTGATCATCAGACAACAGATTAAAGGAACACCTATACCAGTTCCCAATCTCCTGATCTTAAGACAGGACTCACCTGTTCAAAACAACTCACACATTTATAAAGAACCCTGAGAAACATACAGACTTTGTTCCGCATTCTGCTTGGGATGATTATCCAATTAGCCTTCTATACTTTACACACATTTTCCTATCACCTGACCCTTAATCTATCTCTGGTTTAAGTGCTGATTAGAATTTAACTGCCATAAAATGACACACGCATTCATGTGGAAAAATAAATACATCTCATGGAAAATATTGGCATTTCCTCCTCGCTGATACAGTCATACTGATAAAGGTTATATAGTTCATTAAATGGAAAAATAAGCAAAAAAAAATTAAATAAACAAAAACTGATCAATCACATGGAAAAGTGTGTACACCTTTACATTTATTGTAGCATACAATGCACAAAATTAGAACCTGATGTTTCAGATTCGTGTAGTTACCATTGAACCTCCTGCAAGTGGATCCTGGTTTATTTAAACCTGCACTGTAAAAAAATTGCTGTAAAAATTACAGTAACTTACTGGCAGGAAAAAATTGCCAGTAAATTAATGTCAATGTTACAGTAATAAATGATTTACCGTACATAAATGCAACAGTAAATGAATGTAATTTTCATAGTACAAAACAGCTTACCGTAAATAATACAACAATAAATTACTGTATTTTTAACGGTAACAGATATCTTACAATATCTGTAAGATATTCCAACACAATTTCCTTCAGGATCAGTAAAGTATTCTGATCTTACTGTAAACATTTACATTTACGGCATTTGGCAGACTTTTATCCAGAGTGACTTACAATTATCATTTTTATACAACTGAGCAATTGGAAGTTAAGGGACTTGCTCCAGGGCCCAACAGCGGTGATAGGGGGGATTGAACCACTGACCTTCGGATCAGTAACCCATCAGCAAACCCAATTAAGCCACAACTGCTCTACAGCTTTAAATGAGTCCGTAAACTGTAATTCTTACACTGTAATAAATTAGCTGTAAAAAATTACAGTCATTTAGTGCCAGCAGTAGTTGCCAGTAAATTATAGTAATTTTTACAGTAAGGATTAGCTTACTGTTAAATTAAAATACTGAATCTGTAGAAGTATCAGGAATCAGTAGCATACTGCATAAGGTGTTGGTTTACAGTAGCATACTGTATAAAAGCAGTAAGGTGTAAGACAAAAAACAAATCACAATTTTCATCCACATTTCAATCAATTCTGCAAAAAATTTGATTTTTTTTGTTGTTTTTTTTCACTGGATGTATCCGAATTATTTAATCTGACATTTTGTATTTGTCCATGTGGTATGTTTTGGTCAGGGAGTGCTCTTCTAATTTTTTATGGTTTTTGGAAAATGTAATGGTCACATAAAATGTGAATCTTTAATTTTGACCCAGTTTTAGAGAATTACCCAAATACACCAGAGTCGTAGTGTTCAGGTATGCCTAATAATTTGGCCTGTAACTGCATAGTGTATTTCCATTTCAACTTATGATCTGTGTTTTTAAACACATACACTTACCAGGCATAATTATATGAAATACAGGTTTTCTCTTGGAAATAAAATCAAATTGGGCAGAGTGTCATTTTGAAATCATTTGCATAATTCTTTTTTACTTCTCTCAAAATTGTGTGGTGTCTTCTGTTTCATAACACTCAATGTCTGACTTTTTTAAATTTCCCATTTTGTTATTGTTAGTGTAAACAGACTCAGAACCAAAACAAAATGTAAAACATGTAAATAAGAGATACTAAGCCCGTGTTTGGGGCAGTTCCATCAAGAAACCTTTATATTCAGCCAAAATAAGCTGATAGCAGAAGATAAAACACATCAGCTATTTACAATTGAATGGGCACTTTAAATCACTTACGCTAACTGAATTATTATCAGTAAAGTTTAAATGCATTCCTCACCAAACAACGAATTCTTAATCCTGCTCATATTTACTGCTTCAGGTGGAACTTTTAAATGTGCTTATCTTCTAATCCACATGGACAAAAGTAGGATTTGATGGTCTGTGGGGGGGGAAAGAAATTCTAAGAAAGCACCCAAAGAGAAAAACAAGCCTGGGATGAATCAAAACACTCACTGACATTATAATAAAATATCATTTAATGCTTATTCGTTTATAAATGTCAAGAGCAACACTCATTTCAGGAATACTTTAGGGGCTCAAAAATCGAGTTAATTAGGAATCTTCTGTCCTAAGAGTTATGGGCTCAAAATTCTAACTCAAGAATGTTACCAGAACCAAGAATTGTTTATTTTTTACATTATTTTATTTTTGGACATTTCCCCTAACTTCTGCTACAGTATGATAAACAGGTTCATTTTGACATGAGGAGGATTTCAATGGAAAGTAGAATGGACATTATGGGCACTGGACTGCTGTCATAGTGTCAAAACACTCGGATTCAGAGCCCTGACACTCTGCCACACAGTTTCTTTGCACTGACAGAAGAGCTGTGTCCTGATCCAGCTCAGAAGGTACATGTTATTTGTACCTTATCCATTCAAGGTCACTCCATTTCACTGAAACGAATGAAGTAGGGGAAGAAAAAAGGAACGACCACATATGGAACTGAAAATGGCATTCTGAGATATACTCAGTGCAGTAGTGGTAGTTAAGCCTCTTCTCACTCAGCAGGTATAAAAATAACATTTTCCATTTCCCTTCCACTACATCAAGGAGACTAAATACTTCATGACCCCATCTACTGGTGACATTTAACCAAAAATAAATAAATAAATAAAAAAAACCCGAAAACCCCCCAAACCCAATAATTATAATATGGAAACTTTGGCTGTAGGATTTAACTATATAGCAATCACATAAGTGTTTAATACAAAACAACAATTTGATATAACATTGTAAGACTGTGTATGAGGTTACTAATGTCATTCATTATACAGCTGTGGTTTCATATCGCAGGCAGAGAGCAGGGCCTGCATGTACCACCATCATTAAGAAGCCATCCAAAAGGCTAAAAATGGGACTGCTCTGTACCCATATCACCAGCTGAAAAGACATAAGTCATAATATTGCTGCCCTAGTGTCTGACACATCATTAAACATTTAGCAATAAGAATTCTCAGCCGCCTCGGATGATGGTTCACTGCATCTTATTGCGCTTTCTGATTCTTAGCATAAGCTTCCCTGTCAGAAACAAGTCCCAGGTGGAAAAAACTGCCTGTTTTGTCAGACAGAGAGAGTGCACCAGTGCCCAATCTGCAGCTAATAAACCAGGAGGATGTGTTTCAGGGAACCTGGCATACATCATGGCCAAAGAGTGTACTTCAGGTAGCTTCTGTTGTGAGTGATGAGACACATTTTATAACCACTTAGGATTCCTGGTAATGTTTTGTCTTCAAAGCAAATAACACCCCTTCTAATATCTAATCGTATTTGCCTCTTCTACATAAACTGACAGCACCGTGACACCTCTGAGGTTTGGAGCATGAAGGACAAGCAGAGTGATTGTCAAGAGATACTCTGTTTCACAACAAGAAGGTTAGCATGACATGATAATCACCAAACAACCCGCAAAGCCATGAGAATAATGGGTGTGTGAGGATCAGGAATTTTGTAATCGAAATGATGTCAAAAAATCCTTTATTTTTATCTGGAAATAGATAGTTCTCACACATATCCTGCACAGGAGCCTAAACACATACAACAACAACAACAACAAAAAAGAATGAAAAAGGATGCAGGAATGTGATCCATTCTCTGTGTGAGAAACAACCCCTGAATAGACCAGATAAGATAGTGTAGCTGGAAAAGTTTTTGCTCAACAAGAAACTGGTTGTTCAAACATACTCCTGAACACAAGGTCATTTCCAGAAACCCCAGAGACACACAGCTGCATGGCTCTCTGCATTGGAGGCTACCTATGATCCAATAGGAGACAGTAGATGAAAATGTACAATTAAAGCAGGGAAATGGGATGCAAAATGAGTGCAGATGATGAATTGGATGTCCTTACTTCCATCACTTCCACTGGGCTGATCTATCTTCTACTGAGCGTTGCAGGCTACTCAAAGCATACCGCTTTGGAAACTGGAGCAAAGTGAAAAACGATCAGCGACAGGACACAGAGAGCCTCCTGCGGCAAGGCTAGAATTAGCACTTTTCTTGCGACTGAACCCACTTAAAACCCATTTAGTCCCCCAGGGGTTTTGCTGAAATTATACCCGTGTTATACGTGCATATAATATTTCAATCAAGAAGTTTGAGGACCCAAAATGAGTTTGATTTTCTTTACAGGTTTTGATTACCATTACATTAAGTTTAGATTTTGAACACTTAGTTTGGCCCCCTTGTGGAACCCTGCGTAGAGCCCTGTAGAATTGTCAATTCTCCGGGATCTTAAGCTCAATCATAAAATCAGCTTGCTCTGAGTGGAGTTTTGCACGTTCCATGTGGGTTTCCTGGATTAAGAGGTTAGAAAAAGAAGCCTTTATTTGTCACATATGGGGGGCATGGTGGTGTACTGTTTTGCACTCCCACCTCTTAGCTGGGTTTGGGCATGATAGTTGGCGAGGGTATTTCTGTGTGGAGTTTGCATGTTTCCTCCAGGTTCTCCAGTTTCCTCCCACAGTCAAAAGACACACAGATTATGCCAACTGGTTGGCTCTATGTATGAATGTGAGTGTGAATGGATGTTTTTTGTAGGAAAAGGGTTCTGCAGAGAACTGACAAATCCCCCCATCCCAGCTTGTTAGAAAGCTGAGGTCACAGCACAGGGACAGGAACCCTTTCAGAATTCCATACAGCACTCCTGGAACAGAGAAAGTTAAGGGCCTTACTCAAGGGCCCATCAGTAGCAGCTTGACAGTGCTGAGGCTTGAACCCCTAGACCTTCTGTTCAGCAACCCAGAACGTGAACTGCAGATCCACTACTGGCCTGAAATCGGGTAAGATAGAAGATAGAATTAAATAGAACAGAACAGAGAAGTCTTCCAGACTACTACTTAAAAAACATAACAAGGGCATACAAAGAGCGCAAACCTCCACCAAATCATAATAATTAAGTACACAGTATGCCCTACTGGGATGTCAAATTTAAATTACCTCCAAATGGTCAATCTGGATCTGATCTAGATGAAACACATTTTTGGAAATGTAAAAATTTTTTGTGATGCCATGAGTGCGTGAATTATTCTCAAACGTTAATGGGACAATGTTTGTTAATGAAGCCACTAAGGTGCTATATTGGGGCTCCCTAGCAGTAATTGGTCTATTGGGGCTCTCTAGCAATGCAGGGGTTTATGAACATCTGCAATCTGTTATAGCCCCCATTAGAAATAGACATCATTATCTAGTACAAAATATAATATACATACTTTAATTGAATTTTACAAAAAAAAAAAAACTCCATTTGAAGCTATTACATCCTGTCAATTTTTCGAGGTACAATGAAGAAATTTCACCCCATGCCTCTTGAAGCACGTCCCACGAGTTAGATGACCTCAATGGGGCTTACATGAAATACAGCCAGGTTGCTACTACAACAGCTCAATCGGATTCAGATCCAGTAACTGTGCTGGCCACTCCATTAATGACAAAATACCAGCTGACTGCATCTTCTCTAAATAGTTCTTGCATCGTTTGGATTTTTGTCCTGTTGTAGGTGGAAACCAGGTCCAATCAAGTACTGTCCACAGGATATGGCATGGCATTGCAAAATGAAGTGACAGACTTCATTGTTCAAGATTCGTTTTACCCTGTACAAATCTCCTACTTTACCACCACCAAAGCACCTCCAGACCATCACATTACCCCCACCATGCTTGACAGATGCCATCAAGCACTCCAGTATCTTTTCATTTATTCTGTTTTTGTTCTTTCCTTTGATCTATAAATGTTCTTCTTTGTGACCCAAACCAAAATTCATCTATATATAGCACATGTTTCTCCAAATCTTCCTCTGTCCAACATCTGTGTTCTCTTTCCTTTTATTGACCAGAGTTTAATATGTCCTTTTCTTTGCAACTCCATAGCATCCGCGGCATTCAAGATTCACCTCTTCGCTGTTGAAGTTTAACTGGTGTTTTGGGGGTACTATTTAATGAAACTGCCACCTGAGGACCTGTCAGGTGTCTGTTTCTCAAAATAATGGCTGGGGTCTCTCACTTCTCTTTCCATCCTGGTTGGAGCCAGTTTTCACTCTTCTGTGAAGTAGTACACATGAATGAGAACTTCAGTTTCTTGGCAGGTTCTAATATGGAATAACTGTCATTTCTCTGAACAAATATAGATTGGGGAATTTCAGAAGAAAGTAATTTTTTTCTAGCCATTTTAGGCCTATAAACAAACCCAGGAATGCAGATTCTCCAGATATAAAACTAGCCAAAAGAAGGGCAATTTTATTGTATCCTTAATCAGCACAACAATTTTCAGCTGAGCTGACATAATTTAGAAATAATTTTCTAATCATCAATTGTTTTTTTTAACAAGACAAATTTGGATAAGCTTACACAGTGTACACAAGCATGATAGCCGCTGAAAATGGGCCTCGGTAAACCTCTGTAGAGATTCCCTAAAAAGATCCATTTCCACTTATAATAGTAATGTACAACGTTAACAGTGTCTAATCTGTCTTTCTGACTGATTTAATCTTGTTTTTATAGAAAAAATCCCCACTTTTTAAAAAAAAAAAACAAGGAAATTTCTAAACTTTTGAATGGTAGTGTATATATAATAAAATATGTTATAATATATTAGTCAGATATTGTGGGAAATGGGGGAATGATGTTCTCACAAGGCTTATCTGGTGGTTTTTTAATCAGTAATATATTTTTATATTATATTTCTGCAGCATTACCAGATGAAGATTGTATGAAAGGCAAAATCACACTTTTAGCAGATATAATGCTCCACTGCAACACATGCTAATATAAGTTTGTGACATGTCCGAAGGTCACACGAAAAGTGTGACCTCACCCTTTTAAGCCAGTCACCGCTCCAATTTATATATACAGCTCAGTGGTCAAGTGACTTCATTACTCCAATACAGAAGAGCGCTGACATCACTGTAATTATGTTTTAGAAATTTATACACCACATGTAATATTTTCCATTAAAGTTAAAGATGGGAAAATCCAGTTTTATATACCATTGCCCTTGCCATGCAGCTGTGCTGAAACTGAACTCAAAAATGATTTTACACCACTATTAATATTCAGCATGAGTGCCAGCCTTCACGCTTCATGCAAGGAGGGTTAGTGGTACACCCTGGACAGGTCACCAATCGATTACAGTGAAGCAGACAACCATTCACAACTCTGGGCCATTTAGAGTATACAGTTGACCTCAAATTAACTCCTTAAGACTGTGGGAGGAAACCGGAGTACCCCGAGGAAACCCATACAGATGCGATGAAATCAAGTGTATCTGATCTTATTAGAGATAGAGCACTGGTTTGCTCTTAAAACCAGTGGTTATTTATATATACATTTAATAAAGATACAGTGTTAGAAAATACAGAAATGTAGAGCATCTGCTTTTGATTAAAATCTAACATCAAACTCAAAATATTACTTCCTGCATGTGTTTTATAATAAATTTTTATGAAAAAGGTGTAATTCTGGAGTTGCCCGTATAGAAGATTATAATGTTGCAAAAGCTATTTTTTATATTTCATGTAATACACTACACAGGGAACAGGAAACAAATTGAAATTGCTCTCTGTTCACTGCTACTGCACAAGCATGTCTACATTCCGACATCATTCAGCAAGAAAGACGACAGCATTTTCAACACATGCTGCATGAAAGAAGAATATAATCTTGTTTCCAGGACTGTGATAAACTGCATTTAGGTGTTGTCAGTCAAACTACTGAACTGCTTGACTGTGACTTTGCGCTGAAGCTGTACTATCTGCTGTGTCTGGGACATCTGACAGAAAATAGAAATACTTTTACTCACCCTCTTTACAAAAAGCATGCAGTCTTTTGAACTTTGAACACATAAAATAATGTTGTGTGTGTGTTCTCTTTTTTGAAATATGCATATTACACCTCTAAGCGCAATTACTCTTTTTTATCCCTTGTCTCAAGATGTTCCCTGCTCAGAGCTTCCAATAAACATTATTTCCAACAAGGTGAATATCTGAGAGCATTCAGCTCCTCCTTTGTTATTATAGTATGTAATAATAATGAAAAATTAATATATATTCTACACAGGTATGGCACAATCTGCTTCACTGTCTAGGGATTAAAAAATCATTCTTCAAAGAGTGTAATGCTTGAATCTAAATGACTACTAATGACGAAATGGAAAAATAAACTAATAAAATCTTGCTTTTGTTTGTTTTCTTGTGTAGTACATATTAAAACACCTTTACAGAGTGTGAAGTAGGTAATAAACAGTAGACTAAACAGATGCCGTTAGCTAGATAGTGTTCATCTGACCTGTCTCTGTTATGTTTAAAATATGTAAAATGTAAAATGGCTACACTAGGTGGCGGCAAACCTATTTCAAGTGATATTCATGGCTCGAGAATGATTGCTAGCTAGCATGTTGCTGCCAAGCATTGTCAGAAAAAGAAAGTAAATAAACATAAAGAGGACAAATCATGAACTAATCAAGTTGCCATGCAGGTTTTATAGTTGCCCTTTTTGATTAGATTATCCAGCTTTTGATAACCTGGAAATTTAGTGATGTGGCCCTCAGTGAAAATAAGTTTGACACCCCTGCCCTCAGAGCTGACCTGCATCGGTCATGATTTTTAAAAATGTAAGAAATATACCATAAATATTTTTGTTTTTTTGCTTATGTTCCTATGTAGGATATTGTATTAAACAATTATGCACCTCGGGCCCAATAGTTGTCGCTGAATTAAATAAGGACTTTTCAGGTTATTAGTGACTAATAGACTACTCAGCAACATTCATCAACATCAACTTTTCTTCAGTGGATAAACCTTGGTTATTCAACAAGTTATGTGGTCCCTGGTCCTTGACTTGACACTGAGGAACCCAAACACACACTTACAAATATACTATATGTACAGTAGTGCTTGGCCAAACCAATTCAGAACATAAGCATTACACTTTCAAAAATGACTTTCATTGCTTCTGGATGGATGTCTGAGTGCTGCAGCATTCCCACACACAATAAGCTTTGGTTGAATACATTATTCATGTCCCTTATTATGAGGAACAGGGCAAATTTATGTAGTGTGACGCCATTGTTTGCAGAAGTAATCACAGAGGAATCAAGCGAAGGGAGCTGGTCTTCATGTTCTAAGCTTAAAAATTCAATATAATAGAAGAGCTTATGCTTAATCAACTGCAAATTTCCACAGTACAGGAGAAATATTGTGCAATAGCACCATCTTCTGGTTAGAACACATTATTCATTATGAAATCACCCACTATATTATAGTTTACACTGCACACATACATTTTATGATGTAGTAGATTATTAGCCCAAGTCGGAAAATGATGAACCAATAAATAAATGCCATAAATATTATTTAACCATTTAAATACCTGATTTGTTCATATTACAGTATTTTATTCAATAATTACACTGTAAACCAGCCCACTCAGGGAGCACAAACCCTCACCAAGCCAAATATAACATAGTACAAAGTATCCCCTTGCTGGGCCTGCAGTAATACCACACTTTCAGAATGTTAAAGAATCTTTTAAACAAACTTCATGGATCCAGAATCGATAATCTCCAAAATCTAATGGAGTCTTCCTTGCCCAAATCCCCACCTCTAGTAAAAAATATTATGAAAACCCACACATCATCCTCCTAACAAATACACAAACCGGAGGTAAAACATTGCTTCCTTTGAGGAGATAATTAATAGAAAAAGTGATCTTGTAGGGTATTTAAATCCAAACTTATTGACAGCTCCTGGTTTAATGGGTTCAGGCATTATCAAATTAGTCTGTAAACAACTGTAAATGATTAGATTTCTGGACGCTGGCAAGGTGGTTAGCACTGCCGCCTCAAAGCAAAAGGGTTCAGGGCCCAAATTTCAGCCGAGAGCGTTTCTGTGTGGAGTTTGCATTTTCTGCCTGTGCTTGCAGGGCTTTCCTCAGAGTAATCTACTTACCTCTCACCTTCCAAAAACAGACCTACATTGCCCACATATATGAAAAGTTGTCTGTGTCAGTTGTAGCTGTAGACTGGCAACATGTTCAAGGTGTACACTGCCTCTCACACAAAGTTACCTGGGATTGGAGTAGATCCATCTAATGGATGGACCGTGATGGATAAGGGGTACAGATGAATGGTTTGTATTTCAAATTAATCAAACAGATTGGCTTTCCATTTGTAGAACATGACAGAAAAAACATATGTAATAAATGTTCTTTGTTTTGTTTTTTGTAATTAATGCATTCTTTATAGTTTCCGCAAACACAATCGACAAAGCATATGAAAGGGTTTATAAAAAAAGAAAAGCAAGCAAACTAAAAAGGCATAACATGAAAACATCAATCAAATCAATAAAATGTACAAAAATGTGTTTATTTATCGCGGTTCACATTCAGTTGCTTTCGCAACAAAGGTTCTAAACATTCATAATGCACAAGTAAGGACAATAACAGCTTTTCATTTCACGATTTTGGGTTTTAACTTTTATCCAACATTATCAACTGAAGGCAAGAGGAGAACATCAAGGCAGAATTCACCACAGGACATGAGCCACACAACTCCCTTCTGAAGCTATACATTCACCTTCATATAACAGAAATATATAACAACACAATGAAGCACACAGACAGATTTTAGTGTTGGTAGGAATTTCCCCTAATTTACTACATTCAAAAGTGCACCGCATTACAGCTGGGACAATGTAATCCTGTGGCAGAGTTTTTGATTTGCTACTTGTGGACTTATAAAGAGAAATATATCACTTCAAATGTATTGAAGAACTAATAACCCTGTGTGATGTTCAATAAGGTTTCTGAGTGGAAGCCCGAGCCTGGAACAGTGAAACGGTAGGCAGCGTAGGCAACTACAGATCCAAGCATCAGTCCTGCCATGTAGGATACAGTCATGGTGTTTCCTGCAAAAAACTGTTATCAGGGTTTTGAAGATAATAGTTATAGAAATACATGTCCAGTGTGATGAGAAAGTCTAAACATTTTTTGCACACTTTACTGTATTAGAGATTGATATCCTTTTTGTTTGTTTGTTTGTTTTTTGTTTTTTTTGTTTTTTTTTGCATTTTTTGTCAGTTGATTCAAACATATGAGGAAGGAAACTGGTTTGCTAGAGGAAGTAGCTAGCGGCACTTATTGCATGTATGGGCCAGGTGTCCACCAGCATTAAGCCATACACAAAACTGAAGGCCTGTTCCTTGTAAAAAGCAGAAAAAGCTGTGTTTAGTTGGGGGAGCCGTGTTTGGGGGGTTGGGGGTTCTAATTCTTAAAAGATAAAATAAAAAACATGTTTTTACCATATACTTTATTTCCAAATTTTGTTCCTTTTCAAGGAATCATTCTTGAATGAATGGTTTAAAAACATAAATTAGCTAAGGTTACAATGAGTCATGACTGCTTCTGTTGTTTTTTGTTCTTTTTACTGCACACAATTGCTATTGTCTAGTGACCTAGGCTAGGCCTAGACCATACACATACACAGGTGCACACATTTATATATTCTATCCTAGGTCATTAGATATTAGCAATTCTGTGCTCTGACTGGCTAATCTACTCCTAGGATATCAGCTCATAAACAGTAACCACAATGCTAACCAGCTATAAGATTACATGTGTATGTAAATTTGAATGAATAAAAAAATGTAAAAATAATTAACATCACTTATTACTATGTGGAAATTATGGTTTAATTTTATAAAATAAAGAGTCAAATATGGCTGAAGGAGGGCTCGGAGGGAAAATATAATAAGCAAAAGTCTTGGAGGTGTTCAAATAATATCCAAGTCATCAAAAAATAAGTGTTTTTTACATTGATATACACACACACACACACACACACACTGAGATATATCCATATCTATCTATCTATCTATCTATCTATCTATCTATCTATCTATCTATCTATCTATATATATATATATATATATATATGTATATAT
>JBCNYG010000001.1:38449779-38466045 GCA_039654305.1 Porochilus rendahli
TGGGCGCCAGCCTCCCCGCGACCCTAATTAGGAATAAGCGGTTCAGAAAATGAATGAATGAATGAATGAATGAATAAATAAGGTCCAGCCCTTCTCAAGACGGGTGGTTCCAGAGCCCAAGCTATGTGTTGAGGAGAGCCCAACTATATCTAGTCAGTATCTCTCAACCTCATGCAACATCACAGGCTCCTTTCCACGCCAGAGAGGTGACATTCAATGTCCCAAAAGCCAGAGTCAGTAGCCAAGGATCAGACCGATCAGCACCCATGCCTTTGGCTGCTACCCAGCTCACATTGCAACCGACACCTATCGCCCCTCCCACAGGTAGTGGGTCCATGGAAGGGCGGACCCTTGTCTCCTCTTCAACCTGGGCCCAGGCGAGCTACGTGGGCAGAAGCCCGACCACCAGGTGCTCGCCTTCGAGCCCCTCCCCCAGGCCTGGATCCAGGGAGGACCCCGGTAACCCGCGTTTCCCGCAAAGGAAACTGTGTCCTTGAAATCATTGTGCTCATAGAGGTCTTGTAAACCGCGCTTAGTCTGGACCTTCACCTAGGACCTGTTTGCCCTGGGTGACCCTACCAGGGGCATAATGCCCCCGACAACAAAGCTCCCATGATCATTAGGACACACAAACCCCTCCACCATAATAAGGTGGCGATTCAAGGAGGGGAGACTTCCACCAATGTAGTGCAATCTAAAGACCTTTCAATCCAGTATTGAATTTAATTCTGTTACATATTTGTGAAGTTATAGTCTTAAATATATAATTTTGCCCAAACTATATTAAAAATTCCTTCAAAAGCCTCCTGGCTCTGGATCATACCCAAAATATAATCAGTTCTTTGTTTCTTTAAGACCTACATTTTTTTTCTAAGGAAATCCATCCATTAGTTTTCCAGGTATGGTCTCAGACATACACAGACATTTTAATAAGTAAAACGACATGATATTAATATGTTTGTTGATCACAAAGTCATGTTTGTGTGCAGGTTTTGCATGCTGTTTATAGTTTAATGCTGCACACCTCCACACATTTGGTTAGTTGAAGCATATTGCCTTCTCTTTCTACTGTATCCCTGGTTCCAGTGCAATATAATTATCTGGCATTATGTAGTGGGGTGTTGGGGGTGTTAGGGAGGGGTAGCACCTCTGACAGGGGAATCATCCCTAGGGATGGTTCGTCTGCTTTGGTCCCCACCAGGCATCCAGCTCTCATCAGTGGCTCTTAGTAGTTGTTTGCATGCAACAGTGGCCACACCACAGGCAACGGCTTTGACTGCCGGCAAAACCTGGTGAGAGTAGCTGATGGGTCTCAAATCCTCAGTGATATAGGTATGTCTAACTACGCATGCAAAGTCTGGCATTGGTCGACTGGGGGGAGAGACCAACAAGAAGGTCCAACGGCTAGGAAGGGGGCCCCAGCAGGCATTGTGGAGCACTCAGTGCACTTTAGGTGTCGTGGTCATCCACTGCAGCCAAAGAAGTCTTTAGCTGTGACGTCTCTTTCGTACCACTGGAACCTGGCTTCCAAGGCCGAGAGAGCGGGACAGCCCATGTGCAACGACTCTCCCAGTATAATCTACTCTTGCACAGATTTCCTTGAGTATCTCGCAAACCCTACTATCCCCTGCTGTTCCAATGACACCTGGCAATGGGGAAGGGGCAAGGTAACAGGTGGAGGTGACCACTGGAAGTTCCGACCCTGCACACAGGGCCTGGCAGCAATAAACATTCTCTCCCACTGAACCCAAGAAAACAGGGAAGTTTGGCGTTCCCCCTTCGACTGAGCATTCCTCCCCACCACCCCCCACCCCCTTACAGAAGGGAGGAGACTAGAAAAGGGGCCTCAGACATTGCTTAAAAACTAACAGAAACAACCCAAAGGTACTAAAAGGTACTTTTTTTTCTTATTGGGAACTGATTTCCCCTAAAATCCACTTTCCACATCACAGTCATAAGTCCTACGCTCCCACTCTGACCAGCAGCGACGAAGTAAAGGAAGCTGCAGCTTGCCCGAGTTGTAAAGGCAACCCCTCCTGGAGACAAACTCATCCTACTGGGTGACTTATATGCTTCAATGAGTTGGCACAGACCACAGAGATTGGAAAGGCATGCTGGGTCCACATGACATGGGAAAAATGAACTCCAATGGCCTGCTGCATGTAAGCCTCTGCACAAAGAATGACCTGACCATTACCAACACCCTCTTCAGGCAAGCAGACAAGTTCAAGACAACTTGGATGCACCCCAGGTCTAAACACTGACACCTTATTGACTATATCATCTGCCTTAGGCACGACGTTCGAGACTTCAGGATCACCAGGGCCATGCAAGGAACCTAGTGCTGGACCCACCCCCACCTATTCAGTTTGATCCTTATGCTGCACATCGCCCCAAGTCTCTGCAAGAAGCCCAAGCTTGTCAGACCATCCTTCAACACGGAAAAGCTTAAAGAGCCAAAGATGTGCGACCACTTTGCAACCAGCCTGAATGACATGTTCTCCTCCCATGGACCTCTTTCAGGAAACCTGACCCAGCAATGGGGCCAATTTAAAACCATGGTCAAGGAGATTGCACAATTGACACTCAGGCCAAAGAAGGATTGGTTCGATGAGAACAATGAAACCATCACACAGCTCCTGGAAGACAAGTGCAAGGCTTTCACAACTTGGCAGAATGACATGTCCTCCACCTCCAAGTATGACTGCTTCAAACAGCATCAAATACAGGTCCAAGCTGCACTCCGCTCCATGCACAATGAGTGGTGGGAGAAGAAGGCAAATGAAGTGCAATGCTATGCGGACACCAAGAACTCCAAGATGCTCTTCAGCTCCATTAAGGCAGTATCTGGCCCATCCAGACCCAGCACCACCCTTATCCTGTCAGCCAATGGCATGTAATTGAAAGAGAAGTGCCATCAATGAGAGGTGGAGAGAACACTGCAGCAGCCTCCTCAACCTGCCATCCAGGGTCAGCAGAGATGCTATGGACCAGATTCCCCAGAGGCCGGCAGTCACCAGCCTGGACTCCCCTCCCACCATGCAAGAGGTCAAAAATGTATGGATGGAATTCCCGGTAAGTTCTACAAGGCAGCGGGACCAGTGAGGCCTTGAAACCTTTCATTGGGCTACTGAGCAGCCTCTGGGAGGAAGAAGACATGCATCAAGAGTTTAAGGATGCTTCTATTGTCTACCTCTTCAAGAACAAGGGCATCAAGTCCGATTGTGGCAGCTTCCAGGGCATATCTCTCCTGTCCATAGCTGGTAAAACCCTAGCACGCATTATCCTCAATTGCCTGGTCACCAATATCTCAACGGAGAACCTACCAGAAGCACAGTGTGGCTTCTGCCCTGGTTGCAGCACTACTGACATGTTTGCAGTCCGTCAGGTACAAGAAAAGTGCAAGGAAAAATATTTGGACCTATATGCAGTTTTCATCAACCTAACCAAAGCTTTTGACGAAGTGAATAGAGAAGCCTTGTGGGCAACTCTTGGAAGGCCTGGCTCCCCGAGAAAGTTTGTGAACATGGTCCAGCAGTTCTCCAACAACATGACTGGTCTAGTTCTCTCTGGCAGTGAGGCATCTCACCCATTTGATCTCCAATGGCATATAGGGCCCCTATACTCTTCAACCTCTTCTTCACCTGTGTCCTCAACGACATTGAGAATGGTGTGTACTTAAAGCACAGAATGGATTGGTCCCTTTTTCACCTGTGCCGCCTGAGTGCCAGGACTAATACAGTCCAGAAAATCATACTGTAGGCACTCTTTGCAGACAGCTGTACACTCTTGGAACATAAGGATCTGTTCTCCAGCTGATCGTGGACAAAGCCTGTTTGATCTCACCATCAGCTTGGAAAAAACTGAGGTAATCTACTATCCTACCCCATTCTCTGCAGCCAACCCCCCATCCATCTCCATTGGGAGAACTGTTCTAAAAATTTTTAAACGACATCAAGGACCTCAGCAGTATCATCACTAGTGACAGCTCCCTTGACAAGTTGATCCATGCCAGGATTTCTAAGGCCACCAGCTGTTTAACCAGCACAAGATCCAGCAATCTACCAAGCTGAAAATGTACAAGATTGTCGCCCTCACAAGCCTTCTCTACAGATGCGAGAGTTGGACCTTGTACAGGAGACACATGAAATTGCTGGTACACTTTCACATGTGCAGCCTGAGAACCATTCTTGGCATTCAGTGTCAGGACAAGATCACAAACCTAGAGGTCCTTGACAGAGCTGAGACCATATGCATTGAAGCCATGATCCTGAAAGTGCAGCTTTGATTGACAGGCCACGCATAGAAGATTCCAGAATTCCAAAACAGCTATTCTACAGCAAACTGACCTCTGGCAAAAGAAATCATGGAAGGCCACTGAAACGATACAAAGACATTGTGAAGGCCAACATCAGACATGCTGGAATCCCTCCAAATCAGCTAGAAGTGGGTGCAAAAGATCGGGACGTCTGACATGGTCTGAAAAGGCAAGCCATAGACAGCTTCGAGAAGAACCACTGCAGCAGCATCACTGAGGCCCGAGAAAGGCGGAAAGCAGCAGCGGCAGCAGTACACAATGAGCCAGGACACACTTGCAGATCCAGACTGGTACTTCACAGCCATCTGTGAAGTACCACTGTGGACGCACTTGCAGATCCAGACTGGTACTTCACAGCCATCTGTGAGTTCACAACAGATGAGAGGCACAGGGATGTCATCACCAGACATGACAGACCACCAATGATTATGGGGAACTCCTTAAAGCAATGATTAGATGGACAGGTGGGCAGTTCAAGCTTATCTCTTCAGGGAGGCAGATCTCCATGAACTGGGTTGGTTCTGCTCTATACTATAATAATTTGCTTATATGCTTATAATTTAACTCATCATAATAACACAACAACAAAATCCAAAAATATTACCTTGGAACAAAGGTGGCAAAGTTTTTTAAACCTAGTCATCACTAATAAATGAAAAACACATAGTGAAAAATCTTTAAACAATACCAATTTCTCCAACAAATTGCATTCACTCTAATGAACTCTGACTAGATACTTACTCTATTAAGTAATTTTTTTAAATATTGATGAGTTTAACTGACTTTCCTTTCAAACACAAGACACATACAAATAACACAAAACACTTTTTATTGAATGTAGTATGTTCCAGACGAGCTTGCTGCCCTTTAATAGTTCTATTAGCTATATCAATATCTATAATTGTGTACTTACAAATCTCACATCCTCTGTGATGACGTCATGATGGACTTGGTACTGATTGCTGTGGTGAGTGTGATCTTTGGGGTGGCTCAATCCTTGACGTGCCAAGCTGGTATAGTAGCGCACAAATCGTGTCCGGCGGACCAACAGGTGCAAAACGAAACACATCAGCTCCATGCTGATAGAAATGAGGAAGAAGATGATGGTGTTCTTCTTCTCGTTTTTAATCAGAAGCTTGGTGAAGATCCGACTAAGTGAAATGATCACTCCTGCTGTGCCTGTAAAAAGAAAGGGTTTCAGAACACAGACTTTTATATACTGGCTCTAAGATGCATGCAACACCTGCTTAACACAGTTCAGTTGAAATCTCAGATCTGAAGGTGTTGATTAATTTACTATTACAGCATGATTCAGACAATAATTTATATTAATGCTGTCAGTTGTTTTACATTAACGCTGTCAGTTTTATACTTCATTGTTTCTAGTGTATTGTTTTTGTTCACATCCAAATTAAAATGTGCAAAAAAATTAGGGATCTAACAATGGGATTGTAATAACCGTGTAAGATAAAACAAATTGTTAAATTGCTAATCAAAATATAAAATAAAAAGATGTCTGCAGGTAGGCTTATATCTAATTTTATTTTTCATGGAAAGATTTTGTAAAGAGTGAAGGGCGTTGTATAGTGGTTAGCATGTTTGCCTCACAGAAAGAAGGTCCAGGGTTTGAATGAGAATGGAGTTTGGATGTGTAGATTTTTGTGTGGAGTGTGGATGTTCTCCCACAGTCCCTGGATATGCACATTAGGCTGATTGGCTATTCCAAATTGCCCCTTCGTGTGGACGGTTGTGTGTGTTGGGCCTGTAAAGGATTGCCGAGCTATTCAGGGTGAACCTTGCCTTCACCCGGAGATGGCTGGGATAGGCAACAGCCTTCCCGCTCGGCAAATGAAGGCATTTGGTGGGGCACTGGTAGCCTGTTGGAAAGGTGCTGGCTTACTTGTCCGAAGGTCGGGGTTCAAGCCACATTATCACTGAGTTGTCACTGCTGTCCCCCCAGTGCAGCTAGATGTGTTATCAAAGGCCGGCCATGTCTCTCACTGTCTGGAGAGAGGCATGTAAAAGAAGCATTGCTGACTTTTGAAAAGAGTAGGAAACACTGCCATCAGTGTGCTTCTGCCCTGCGATGGCCTGGCGATCTGTGCAGGGTGTACTCTGCCTTCGCCCAGAGTTGGCAGAGATAGGCCCCAGCCTCCAGACGACCCTAATTAGGATTAAGTGGTTCAGAAAATGAATGAATAAATGAATGTTTCCCAGTCTTGGAGATTGTTCAATCATGTGCTTTTTAATTTCTCTGTAATAGAGAAGCTACATTTTAAGGCTTATTAAATTCAAGAGAGAGAAATAAGAGGATGGTGATGTAGGAAGTGTTTATAGTGGCAATAATGTAAGGGGGAAAAAAGGAAAAAACACCAAAAATAATATGAATGTTAACATATTAAACATTACTAAGTGCTGTTGTAATATAAAAGTAATATAGCACTTTGGGACATGCTGTATAGAACAAAATCCCACTCTGTTGTGGTTAAAAAAACTTACCTATAACAACACATTTATTCCTTAATCAATTATGCTGGATTATCTTACTTTCTCCAGTCATTACTCCTTGTGTGTACCGCTTTGGCAGCATTCCCATGTAGCCATAGAAACTGGACTGCTGCACTGTAGAGAAATCAGACAATCAATCAAACTAGCAAGATAATTACAGTACATATACAGTACATCAAACATTTTCACTAAAGGTGCAATAAATCAGATGGTGCTGTTCCCATCTGGTCCATATCTTAAGCATAAGACTCATATATTCAATACCTGTGCATCCAAATGCCACAACACCCACAGATATCAGATTGAGGGCATATGCCTGGTTTTTGGTAAACCTTTCCAGCCACACATCAAAAATGCTGACAAAAAGCAGAGGGCCCAGAGCAAAGAGGTAACCTGAAAAAAAAAGGACATAAAAACTTCTGAAAGTGATTTACATAAAAATAAGTAAACAAATCAAACTACTACTGAATCTTTTCTCCCCGGTAACATTTCCCAAGTCGTCTCTTCTGCAAAACAGGTAATGACAGTCAACTAAATGCAAGGCCCTTTCCCCAAGTGGTAGCTGTATTCGAAACGGTGTGTTTGTGTTCAGTTAATGCATCCCTCACGGATACTGTATGATACATATGACCACAATGCCATTATAGGTGTTTGTATCTATATTGATGTAGTGCTGAAATGTTGTTGTTAAAAAAAGAAACAAACAAAAAAACTCTGCCTATTTGCTTGTTAGCAGGATGATACTGCTTCTGCCAGAGGTGAGGCTTTGGTCAGATGATCCAGATAAAATTCTGAGTCTAGGAATTTTTAATGGATTCTTGAACATTGTGAGATACAAAAGTTTTTTTTAAGGTGTGGTATTACAGCAGGCCCAGCAGAAGTTGAATTTTAATTTCTTTTGCAAAATTTTATGAGCAGATTTTCATGGAATTAGGGATAAAACTGTTGGCAGTTCAAAAAAAAAGTGGTAGAAATACTGAAATGACAAAGTAGATGACAAAGTAGCCAGATTCTGCAGATATTACAGCTGAACACACTCATGGCATTCTTTCAATTGTGGAAAAAAATATTTCCTGGAAGATCTTCCCAACACTGTTGCAGAAGTTCCAACAAATGTGTTGCATTTGCTGGTTGCTTTTCCTTACCATGTCCTCTTCATCCCAAACCATAATTTTGCGACTGTGCTCAATTCCATGATTTAAAGCCCACCTTCTTATTCTTTTCTTGTAAAGGTAGCTTTGATACTGCTTACCTTTGTTACTTTTCAGATGAATTACTGGACGTGAACTACTTAAATTTTAATTAAAAAGGGGGTGTTCTAAAACTTTGTACTGATGTGTACACAGTATAGTTGACTTATTCCCCATCCCTCTAAAAACAAACTACCTTCCATTTCCTCAGTACAAAAATTTGTCATCTCTTTTCTTTGTTTTAACATTCTGAGCACGTTTAATGTCCTGTTGTGTGGTTATTGAATTGTAGTCAAGGTGGGAATTGTGCTGAAACCTGACAACCTTCCCCACAAGGGTTTTGGAGCCAGACTATAAAGTGCTCATGCTACATTTTTGCTCTGATTCACAAATCCATTTTTAAAGACCTTCTGGCAATCTTTCTAAAATTGGTGCGGGGGGGTTGGGTGCGTTGGAAGGGGGGGGGGGCTATGGAGAAGATTTGTGTACATTTAGATGCATTATCTGTTCAGTCTGGGAAAAAAGTGTATTCGTCTTTGGTTACACCTCCTCTTCATAGTATGCAATACAGTATGCAGTATGACATAATTAACATTTGGTATAACAACCTGAATGTACCTGTTAATCAAACCCATAATAAGAATGGCAATTGAGAATTGTAGGGGATAATTTTATAGTTGCCAAAACAGGTTTGTTTTCAGTGGTTCAAAGTGAAACCGAAAGGGTTAATAGCAGTCAAAAATGCTGTAGATTTAAGTAGGTAAGGACAACAGGAATTTAATCATTGGAATAATTAGCGACATATAACAAAATCACCTTCAACAAAGAATGAAAAAGCTTCTAAACAGCAACTGAGACAAATACTGTATTTATTGCTTTTAAAAATTTTGTGTATTCCAAAAAATATTCCACAAATTGCTTAGTTACTCAGTAACAAATTCACACATGCAAGTAAACACAGAATAACCCCTGAACTTAAATTGATCAGCATGATAAAAATAACACCACAGTGCTCCTGAATAGTAAGAAAACTCATTACTATTTATCACCACATTTTAAAATAAACATGGCATTGCACTGGAAAGCAGCACACCGTGGAGATAGTCCTGGTGCATGAGAGACATTCCCTGAGTAATTTCTCAATCATGTATTTTTTGTGTAGGGGATATATTCATATTGGTCACAGTGCTTTTGGTTCAGTATGAATAGTATTGGTTCAGTATGTGCATATACACCCTGCACTTGTGAATCGACCACACTTCTGTGTACTGCTCGCTAATGTTTAGGTATTTGGTGGAACAGTTGTTTAAATTGTTCCTAATTCAATTGTTATTTTGAAATAAAAAAATAATAATAACAAACTTTAAAGGATAATTAAACTAAATAAAACTCCATGTTTAACAAACCTAACATTGGCAATTCATACAAAATCCTGAAGAAATCTTTTTGTTTGTTTGTTTGTTTGTGAAAATGCACTTGGCTGATTCTGTGGGTGAAATGCAATGACTTTTACATACAGTATTATTCCCTAAGGGGGGGCTGTGATTTGACCTGAATTTCAGTTTTAGACTAGATCCACTGGATTATGCAATATATTGTGATATAATGAAAAATACTAAGGAATAAAAATAGTTTGTACCTACAGTATATAAGTACATTTCCTCCAGTGCAATTACAAATACACTGTGTATTGATTGGAACTGTATGTGTTATTGAATCACATAAAAATATATACATATTTATGTGTATATGAATATATCTAATTTCCACTTAAATATTTACTCATTCTTTTAAAATAAATCTTGAATAGCAATGCAAGGGATCAGTTTAAAGCTAATCAATAAAATCAGAGATGGTCAGTATTTACTTTTTTTTTCAAATATGTATTTGATTACATTTATGTAGTTTTGTAAGTTTTTTATTTTGCTGGAGGTAAATTAAATAATGCCATTTTTAATAAAATACTTTCAGAGTTTAGATACTGTGTATTTAAAATACTTTCATCCATAATTTGTATCAGTTATCCATTATGGTCAGGGAGTAGGCTGGAGCCAATCCCAGCTGATATTCTAAATACTTAATCAAACAGGTCATTTTATTCTCAAATAGGACAAGAACGTTTATCCCCAGGATCATTGGGACTAATGAGTATAGCTGAACACAGTGTTTTTGTTTAGTTTTAAGTAAATCCCATAACTACAAAGTCCAGGTGTCTCATTAGTTTTCTGTTTAGGGGGGGAAATCTGAAATTAGTGGATTTTAATGTAGAGTGGACTAATATAAGTGTGTTTCTTTGTAATAAAAAAAATAAATAAATAAAATAAAAATGTTCTATCTTAATTATAATTCTACTGTTCACTGTCTCTGGTACTAATTGCTTGTAAAGACAGAGATCTAGAAAGGTAGCTTACTCTACAGTTGCACTCATCTGATTTTTATTTTAATTACATAAGATGGGAAATATTTTTCATTTGTCACAAGATACTTATTGTTGTGCTTATGTCCATCTCTGACTACAGCCTTCTATTTACTAATAAATTACAAAAATTACAAAAAAAAACCACATACGAATAATTTTAATTGTTACTAATTTATATATCAGTAGGCTAATGGATAAGGCGGTACAATAGGTTAGTGGTTAGCACGTTTGCCTAACAGCAAGAAGGTCCTGTGTTTTTCTATGTGGGCGCGCATGTTCTCCATGTGTTTGCGTGGGTTTCCTCCAACAGTTCAAAGACATGCACTTTAGGTTAATTGGTTGTTCTAAATTGCCCCTTGTGTGAATGGTTGTGTGTGCAGCCCTGTGATGGTCTGGTGAGCTGTTCAGGATATACCTGGCCTTCACCCAGCATCGGATGAGATAGGCACGAGCTTTCCCATGACCCTTGTAGGATTAAGGGATTCGTCAAATAAGTGATGAGGTGTAGTGATAACATGTTGCAGAAATGTCAAGAAATTTAATGATTTTCTAATGTTTTTTGTTCAGTCGTGTTCAAACTTCTCTCTTCACTAAATCCATTTTTAAAAAACATATGTTAAGAACTTCCTAGTTCCCAGCTGTCAGTCAGTTATTTTCTGTGTTGTGTGCATCCACATAGCCTACTATTATTAACTTGAAGGATCAAAATAGTATCCAAGAGAAATGTCAGATGTTACATGATTGACTGAAGTCAGTGCATCTTTCTAACACAGAGAGGTTTAGCAGTGTTTCTGTGCACAAGTTAAAGTTAGATTCAATCACACAATCAGCACCATGCATCCTATAAATGCTGTGCACCGCCTTTATTTTCATGACTCGAATGACCATCCATATGTACACACATTCTTATGCTTTTGGTCTGTGTGTCCATCTCAGACACTTGCAACTTGCATTGCTTGCAAACCATGAAAAAAATTCTGTTTTAAAATGTAAAACCTCTCTAAATATGAATTGTGAAATAACTTTAGTGAAAGGTGGAAGGAATACTTCGAGTACCTCCTCAATCCCACCAACACACCCTCTGTGGAAGAGGAAGAGCCTAGGGGTTCAGAGGGGGGACTGCCTATCAGTGGGGCTGAGGTCATTGAGGTAGTTAAAAAGCTCCTCGGTGGCCGGGCTCCGGGGGTGGATAAGATCCACCCTGAATACCTCAAAGCTATAGGATATAGTAGGGCTGTCTTTGTTGACACATCTCTACAACATTGCATGGTCATCAGGGGCCGTACCTCTGGATTGGCAAACTGGGGTAGTAGTTCCCCTTTTTAGGAAAGGGCCTACCCAGGAAAGTCTATTCAGAAGTACTAGAAAGGAGGATCCGGCCGATAGTTGAAACTTGGATTCAGGGAGAACGATGTGGTTTCCGTCCTGGCTGTAGCACTCTTGACCAGCTCTACACACTCTGCGGGATCCTGAAGGGGGCATGGGACTTTGCCCAACCAGTCCACATGTGCTTTGTGGACTTGGAGAAGGCTTTCGTTCATGTCCCTTGGGCTATCTTGTGGGGTATATGGAATACCGTATTGCCAGGGTCAGAGCATGGTCCGCATTGGTAACAACATGTCGAATTCAATTCAAGTGGGGGTTGGACTCTGCCAAGGCTGCCCTTTGTCACTGGTTCTGCTCATAATTGCAATGGATAGAATTTCTAGGCACAGTCAAGGTGTTGAGGGGTTCTGGTTTTGGTGGCCATAGGATCTCATCTCTGCTTTTTGCAGATGACATTGTCCTTTTGGCTTCATCGAGCCGAAACCTTCAGCTCTCGCTGGAGCAATTTGCAGCTGAGTGTGAAGCAACAGGGATGAGAATCAGCACCTTCAAGTCCGATGCCATGGTTCTCAGTCGGAAAAGAGTGGAATGCACCCTCCGGGTCTGTAATAAGGTCTTGCCCCAAGTGGAGGAGTTCAAGTATCTTGGGGTCTTGCTTACGAGTGAGGGAAGGATGGAGTAGGAGATTGACAGGCGGATTGGTGCAGCCTTTGCTGTAAAGCGTTGCTTGTACTGGTCTGTCGTAGTGAAGAGGATGCTGTGCCAGAAGGCAAAGCTCTCAATTTAGCAGTCAATGTAGGTTCCTAACCTAACCTACAGTCAAGAGCTTTGGGTAGTGACAGAAAGAAGGAGATTGCGAATACAAGCGGCTGAAAGGAGCTTCCTTCGCAGGGTGGCAGGTCTTTCCCTTAGAGATAGGGTGAGAAGTTCTGTCTGGGAGGAACTCGGAATAGAACCACTGCTCCTTCGCGTTGAGAGGTGCCAGTTAAGGTGGTTCGGGCATGTCCAATTGGGAAGAGACCTCGGGGCTGACCCAGAATACGCTGGAGGGACTGTGTCTCCAGCCTGGTCTGGGAACGCCTTGGCATCCGCCGGAAGAAGTGGCTGGGGAGAGGACATCTGCTGCCCCCGCAACCAGACCCCGGAAGAAGCGGAAGAAGATGAATGAAGGAATGAACTTTAGTGTCTGTAGACATTTAATAGATGAATAGATGAAATCCTTATTTGTTCACCTATTCATTCATTCACTGGCCATGTCACTTATTCCTTCTAGGGTCATGAGAAGGCTGGAGCTTATCTCAGCTGTCGGTGGGCAAAGGTGTGGTATTTAATCAAACAACTCGTTAGTCCAATTACCGTAGAGTTTTATCTGCAATAGCTAATTAGCCTAATGTACATGTCTTTGGACTGTGGGATAAAAATTGGAGTGCCTGAAGGAAACCCACACAAGTACAAGAAAAACATGCAAACTCCACACACACATCCTCAACGGGTCCGGGTCTGGAACCCAAGATGTTCTTGCTGTGAGGCGGATGTGCTAACCACTACACCACCATGCCACCCTAAATCCTAATTTCTTTACAAATTAATGACAAAAAATGTTTTCCACCAGAAAATAAACACACACTTAACTGTCATCACAGAGCAAAACATGCTGATCACAGAATCCTTAAATCAGTAGCATAGAGTATTATTGTCAAACAAAATGCTTCTACTGGAGAAAATGGCTTAAACTTTTAAAACATCAGCATAAAATTCATTATGGAGAGAAAAGAAACACAACTTATCTTAATCTTATAAAGATCTCCAGTGGCTAGACTTTTTGATTGAGTGATGTTTTGCACTTTAAACAATGTAAAGAAAACATTAATATATCATTATTAGGCACATGGTGCACTCTGCTTTTTTCTTTCTCGAGGATGAGTGCTTCTGTGGTTATCCTTCACACACACGAGCATAATAAAACTGTCCTCAAACAGAAACAACAGCAATATAATGTGTCCTTGGGAAGCAGGTGCTCAGTTACATGTAATATGTGTAATAGGTATAGCTGATAGGGATATCACTAAGAAATGCACATATGGAAATGTGAAACACTCTCTGCTCATAATAATAATGTTTAATCGAAAGAGAAGCACACCTTCACATGGAAATGCAAGTCTTATTCCGAAAACGAATTGCCTTTTTTATATGCTAGACCTCTATCCTGCTTTTCCGCCAGTGCTGCTTCAGCAGGAGTCTGAGGATATTAGTGCTGATGACTGATGTGGCAGGTGGAGTGAGATGTGAGCCCCTCCTCCCTTCTCCCTCCTTCTGGAGGGCCGGTCATGCATTCACTCTGGTCAGGCCTTCACTGCCTTCCACCTTTTGTGTTTGAATGTGTGTGTGTGTGTATCTGCATAAACAGACTTACCAACAGTGATCCTTGTATGCAGGCTGAGCATCTCCACCAGCACATTGTTCAGCACCACCGCAACGAGAGCTACGAGAATATACGTCAAGCTCATGTCGAACACAATAGATGTCCCTGGGAAGGCACAAATGTTATAGAATCACATCCTCAAATCACCCAAAATCACTCATCCCATATCGAATGAGACTTTTCTCTAAGGAACACTGGAGTGCAAAGAATAGTAACAAGGCGGTCTAATAACATTTCACAAGACATTTAACTCATCATTCTAACACCTACTACCATACATTTATGAAATTATAAAAGGTGCTCTAAGGAAAAGTTGTACCTTTAAATTTGAAATGGAGGTAGTCCACATCGGTGATGAAGCTATTGTAAGGTAACAAGAAGCCAACTCCAGCCAACAGCATAGCAAAATAGATTCCATGGTAACGATCATCTGGTACAGCTTCCTCCAATACTTTGAATACAAACAGAAAGGTAAAATAAATAAATAAATATGCATGTGTGATGAATTCTAATACTGTATGTATGTAGTGCAACTCTTTTACGTTAATGTTAATTTTACGTTATGAGAATCTTCAGATGATTTGACTGTTATTAGTTCATTTTCTTTACATTGATATTTAGACTGTTCTGCCTTTCCAGTTGCAGGATGAATGTGTAACTTTAAACAAACTAGATACCACAGTTCCCTGTTTGTGAAAATATAAATAATAATTTGACAATGGTGAGTGGATGTTGCTGACTAGTCTGAGAGAGAACTCTGAGGGAGCTATTCAATTCACTGACATCCACCATGCCTGTGAAAAATAATTATTTTAGCATATACTACACAGACACATAAGCAAAAAAGCACAGATTTTTCTGGTTTATACTTTACATTTTAAAATTATGACAGATGCAGCTGAGCTCTGCACTGAGCTCCGCAAGCAGGTGCAGATGAGCTGGGTAACAGTGTTTTTTTTAAACTTATTTAGTACGTATAACATGGTAGCGTAAAAAAGCAATGATGATGCCACTTGCTCCAAGTGACCAGGACAAAAAATGAGTTAGGATAACTTACAATTACATGCCAAAAGCAAGCTGGTGTTGTTTAATAGCAACTAGCAACATCCATGGAGCCTGAGGCGCATAATTGTTTTAGTATAATAGACACAGCAAAAAAGTAAATAAGCAAAAATATACTAAAACAAGATTTTTAATATTTACTCTTTTTTTTTAAACCATTGCAAACACACATGAATCTGAGCGCCCCACGCAAGCAGGTGCAAAACAGTTGTGCAAAAAAAGTCTCTAAATCTTTCACAGTGTTATATTCTATACTAAATAATTTGAGTCTCAGAAAAAAAACATTTACTATTCCCAAGATAGTGTACCAATCAGATTGTTCCATTCCAGTTATGTATTATATGCATGCATATACACATTTCAAGCGTTTTGTGAAAAAGCTTGAATCCCTATATAATGCATATACAATGATGAGACTTCTCACAACACAACAGCTGCCAAGTATCCCTTTCAGTTCAACGAGAGCGCTCTCACACCAATGATTTACTTAACATGGCCTTCTAGTCAGTGTCTTATCTAAGCTAACAAGGTTTGCTCCTGCTATTACTGGGAGGTGATATAACCTTCTCTGCTGCTTGACCTCAGGCTTGGAACATGCAGTTTGTATCCAAACACATAACACAATTTATCCAATTTGCAGTGACTGTGGTTTTGTGCCCTGAGTGATATCAATCTCCAGGCAGTACAGCAGTTATATAAGGCAGGCTCTTACCAGGCTCTGAGAGAGCCAACACCCCTTTGTCAGGAATCTCTTTTCCTTGGCAGTCCTCTTCTTCTAGTTGATAGCTTTCGAAGCTGAAGCTCATCACCACGTTTCCCTCTGGGGTCTGGGCTGGGGTAGCCGGTTTTCGCCTCTCCACTCCTCTCGAGCCCATAGTCTGGCCCTTAGGCAGCCTGAGCTGTCACAGCTGTCACAGTTACTGACGCCTTGCTTGACGGCTCTTTATAGATGTACATTATGGCAAAAAATAAGTATATATGTTTAAATATTTATATAAATACTTATATATTTATATATATA
>JBCNYG010000001.1:38499080-38525130 GCA_039654305.1 Porochilus rendahli
CTGCCAAGTTTGGAGTCAATAGCAGGGATGTAACCCATTGGTTGCTAAGGACTTTTGAAGGCAGTTCCATGAGAATTAAGCCATAAACTTTACATGCGTTTTTCTCCATTTTCTGTGGAATTTATAGGCGTCTTATCACAAACTTCATTATGCCATAACTTGGTCAATTTGTAAGATATTACCACCAAATTTGTTTTATTTTAAAGCTTAGAGTGTCCTCTAAGTACGGCTAACTCAATTTAGAATTTTTGGTCACTTTGACTCGTTTTGCCTGACTCACTCACATATATTGTATAGTTCACAATGTACTGTAAGCAATCGCGGCTGAATGCACAAGCGAATTTTAGTTTGAGGGTAATTGAATATATTTTCGGAGCTAGTCGGTCAAATTTGAGGTAGTCGGTCCGTTTTTGCGGTCTTGGAAAAAGTTTGGTACCTGCTCAAAATTTGGTGCGAATTCAGAGTGGCTTCTATAAGAGCGAAGAGCTTCAGAAGCAGTTTGTTCCTTTTTGCTTGTTTTTGTATGGCTCATGCGTCTGTTTTTTTGCTTGTCCCATGAATCTGACCCTTTTGACAAAGAAAAACCCATGAAATTATGACACGTCACTCAAATCTGCCCCCCCCCCTCTTTTTTTTTATAAAGAAGAACCCACCAAATGATGCACTGGTCATGCAAATATAAAAAGGCTACCGACGGGATTTCTGTACGCCTCTAATTATACTTTTATTAAAAAAAAAAAAAAAAAAAACTAATTGGCACATTTTCCTGTTGCCATCTCACACACGTTTTATTGAAAATATAACATTATTTCTAAATATAAATGGTTGTTCCGGTGACAGTGTACTTACTGCTTAAGCTGTTTTTCACAACACACAGAGGAACGTGCATCTAAGACCTGTTCCATTTGTACCAGGATCTGATTCTTTGGAATGTATTACAGGGGACATATGGGAAATATATTTGCTATGCAGTAATCTATTGCTGTATTTCTCTATGTACTTTTCATGGATTAACAAGTTCAACTTGCATTTCCAACATGATCACTCCTCTGACATAATACAGGATTTTCCCTTGTAAGCGTGAGTTGGAAAGCTGATGTAGTCTGTTATGTGCATCCAAAATGAACAATAAATCCCCAGGTTTAATTATTAAAAACCAAACCTATAACAGGTAATTATGCTCTGATCTGACATGGAATGAATGCATTGCAGGGGAAGATGCAGGTTTTTATGTGCAGCTCGTGCAGGCTGTCCCATAAGCAAAAGCTGAGCAGCTCATGCTCAAATACACAACTAATTCAACCGGACCCACTGGACTCAAGACAATCAAATGGAAGTTACGTGTAAAATATACAAAAAAACCCAGGTAATTGAGAAAGAAAGCGCTTGGATTTGTTTTGTTAACATTTTAAGGACATGTTTACTACAATACATGACACACAGCCAGTTCAGGGTCGTGGATCCTCAATGATAATTTATATTGATGGGTTTTCGATGAAACCCATGCATTTTTTTCGGCCAGCCGAATCCGAAATAAAAGTTGCACTGTTTCCCCCGATTTCACAGCTATATTGCTTACATGTGAGTACACCCTTATTCTCTGTACTTGGTGGGTACTATCTGCCAGTGACCTATTTATATATTTATTGACTCTTTATTTGAAATGCAGTTTCTGATATTTTGTCCTTTTATTATGAATTTAACGAACCAGTGACCTTGTACAATAAATAGTGAAGTAAACATTCCACAATATATCAATGAGTCGTACTATATAACTGTCATTACACCCTCAGACATTTCCTCCAAGCTTTACATACATTTTCAAAAGCATCACAACTCAGACTGCACAATGGATAATCATAAAACAAACAGCAATATTGGTGAAATAATCTGTAGGTACATTTAATATCAGGATACACATGACCAAAGATCCCATTGTTATTCCTATGGGGGCTTGGAAAGCTGAGCTACACACAGGTAAAGAATTAAGCATGACCGTGATATAATGGTTAGTTTTAGGAGTAAGAGAATGGATGAAATCTCTAGGATTTGAAATGAATGGACAGTGAATTGTTTACATCTGGATTTTTGCCATGACCAGAGGTTGCTGCCAATTTGCCAGGTCACCGATAAGTAACCCTATTGGGTGCTTGTTCTGTGTATTCCTGATCTGTGATAATTCATGTCAACTTTCTGTCTTGTTAGTTTAGTTATCCGTTTAACGAGTTAATGCTCTGTGTTGCCATTAAGGGTGTGTGTGTGTGTGTGCGTGCGTGTGCGTGCGTGTGCGTGCGTGCGTGTGCGTGTGCATAAGTTTGGTTTTGTTGATTAAACTCTTTTCTTGAACTCTTTATTTACCAGGCTTGAAAGTAAATTTCACTCTGTATTACCGGTTTATAAGAAATGTTAATAGTTCAAAACAAATGACACAAAAATTAAATTATTTTCAAATCAAAATAAAAAAAAAAAATGTTGGTATGTGTAATTATGATAAAAGGATGCCTACTCCTAAATTAAAATATGATCTGATGTTTTTACACGTAGTAGCACTTGATTTTACTACAGCCCTCAGAAGTGTGCCACTGAAAATCACTTAATTGATGGTCAGAATGCACAAAGAAAGAATTTACATTAAAAAAAAAATTTGGATAAACCTGCCTTTATGGTGAATTTTATCTGCTGTCAAGTCAAGTGGAGAGTCTGAATAAATTTGCACTGTAAACTGTTATATTTGTTGAAAGTTAAACCAATAAGTTACACTGTAATTTCGGATTTCTCTTTTACCTAAAAAAAAGAGTAATTTAAGACAGAGTTCGTTCTACGTACTACCAGCAATCTCCCAACAAGGTAGAAAACCGCATTTTAGAAAGTGTTGATATTGTTTTTATTCTATTTGACTTTTCTTACTTTGCCACAGAAAAGGAGAGGTGTGGAGGGATTAATAGAAATTGAAAACCCTAATCGTGTTGCCCAGAAAACCAAGAAAGTAACAGACATAGAACTTGAGGGACCTAAACAGCTTTCTAGAAGAGAGAGGTAAGAGTTGCCAAGGTGGTGTAGCAAATGGAAGTGCAAGAAACACTGACTCTTTATTTTATTGTGTATATAAATATGGTTCGTTAAAAAAAAATTGAATTCCTGCTGTGTACATTTTGGAATCGGACATGGTTTCACATGGAAATCTGCCTCATCGACATTTCAGGGAGGAAATGGAAAAGCAAAAGGCCAAAGAAAGATACATGAAGATGCATTTGGCAGGAAAGACGGATCAAGCCAAAGCAGACTTGGCTCGGCTCGCAATAATTCGGAAGCAGCGTGAAGAGGCTGCAAGAAAAAAAGAAGAGGAAAAGAAAGGTAAGCTTGGGGCCACTTATTTTCTCTGGAATACAAATAAATAAATATATAAGTGCTGTTACACAAAGCTTAGGAAATGATTGTAATATTTTAAACAGTATAATTTTTATTTCTGTTTGGATTTTGTGTGTGTGTCTTTACTGTAGCGAAAGAAGCAGCACAAGCGGCAGCAGCAGCAGCGAAAGGACTTCATACACTGTCCCTGAAATGATAGTACTAATGACATCAAAACAGTTTTAATGAACTGCAGTATATAATTATATATAATGACTGTTTTTGAGGACAAGCTTGATTGTGATTGTGTTATGCTTTGTAAGAAGTGACAATGCAACATTTCTTTGGAAAGAAATATTTATGCATTCTAAATGCTAACCTTAAAAGTCAGTTATTGATGCTCATGAGTACATCAGAGGTTTTTTGCAATGTAGCTAAATGACAATGTATAGATAGATATTTAATGATACTAATATATACACATCACCAGTCCCAAGTTTGGACACACCTGCCTGTAACTGAATTAGAAGAGGTGTCCAGACTTGGGACTGGTATTTTACCGTATATACAGTACTTAACAAATTTATTACAGAACCTGTCATAAATGAAAAACCGAATTTAGGCTAAATATCTTTAATTCACATTGGGTTTTATTTTCTTTCTTCAGTGGGGAAGAAAGAAAACATTACAAATTATTGTTCACTGTGTTTCAGATTGTTTGTAATTTGTTCCAGAGTCTGTCTCTGGAGAAAATGTTTGGGCAGTCAGTTCATATATAAATTAAGACCATATTTCTTTGATTGGATTCAAACCCCAAATATTGGCCAAACCTTTCTTTCTAAAGTTCCATGTTGTTCTTTCATGTTCATATAACATTTACCCAATTTGGATTAAATGTTTGGGTTTCAGTTGTTGTCTTCCTGAGAAATGAATCCATGGACAAATAGTTTGCACTTGTGGCTAAAATATAAAAAGCACTACATATACTCTATATACATACCGTGGAACCTCAATTTTCAAATAAATCCCTTTTTCAAACAAATTGGTTCACGAGAAAAAAAAAAACATTTAGAAGCCATAATTGTACTCGGTTACAACACAAATGGTCAGTTGTCGAACAACCTATTCAGCAACCCCCAGCAGCGTGTGCATCAGTCTCATCACACAACACCTGCTAATGGAATACCTACTCTGAACTTTTCTCTGATTCTGGCGATATTTCTTGTGTTGTGTATTATTTTAAAAATATTTTTTCATCGATAAGCCACTATGGGAACAAGGAAAAGGCAAAAAGGAAAGTTGTGAGAACAAATGATAAAGGTGAAGAAAGAATTCATGTGAAAGTATGAAAAGGGTGTTCATGTCTGGAGAATATGAAACTTTCTAACTTAAAACTTTATTCTTTTTTTCAGTGTGTATGTTATAAGATGACTGTGGAGTAAGGAGGAGGTCAGAAATGCGTAATCTATTATACCTTGTTTCTTATGGGAAAATACAGTTCGGTTTACAAACACATTTGTTTTATAATAACATTCAAGAACAAATTAAGTTCGAAAAGTGAGGTTGCGCTGTGTGTGTATATATATACACACACGTACAGTGAAGATTATACACCACCACATGCTTTGTCATGGTCATTTTGAGCAGATGGTATCGTCATTATCATGCTTTAAAATCAAAAACTAAACAATCAAAATCTTGTTTCTTAACTTTGAATAACTTTATACATTTATACATCACTTCTTTATACATCACTTTTGCTTGGTGCACAGAGCTCACCTTGCCTGGCTATTTAATGGATAAAATATGTAATAATAATAAACTATAAAAATCTTGATTTGGTTTGTTTATGTACACGTGTAGTGTATGCTAAAACAGTCATCTCAGGCTTGCTGGATGCCAGTGAATAAAATTTAGACTATCGATATCCACCTTGCCTTTCTTGAATCACTGTTTTATTCATACATATAAAATATGAGTGTTGGCTGTCATATGAAGTTAACTTTAAGGTGAGTGTACATAAAGAAG
Organism: Porochilus rendahli; assembly: GCA_039654305.1. Lineage (NCBI taxonomy): Eukaryota > Metazoa > Chordata > Actinopteri > Siluriformes > Plotosidae > Porochilus > Porochilus rendahli. The sequence goes on from JBCNYG010000001.1 coordinate 38,504,457, forward strand.
CTAATTATTTTGTAAGCAGGGCATCAGGAATTTATTTTCAGTAAAGCAATTAATTAAATGTAAAGGTAAATGTAATTAAATGTATTGACAAGAGTGAGAATCAGTAAGCAATCAAAATTCCTGCTTATTTTGAGTCTCGTGATGTGTGTACTTCTCTTGTAGAAACCCTCCAAGCAACTTTATTTGCCATCTTCATTTTTTTAATTTATTAATACATTGCCTTCTGCTAACTTCAGCCACCATCATCAAGAGATCAGTACATTCAGCACACTGTATGAGTAACATTACTGAGTGCATTCTAATAAAATGAGATGATGTTCAGTAAAATACTCTGACCTTGATGCATTTTTTTGTACAGGAGTTTTAGCAAATAAAGATAAATGGAATATAGTTTGTGGACTGTTTTATTTTCATGAAACATAATTCTTATGTTTTGTTACGTTTACAGAATATTCAAAGGTGGGCGAACACCTGACCCATCACTTTCCAAATGTATTCCCTGTTGCTGTTATAATAATAATAACAACAACAACTACAATAATATTAATAACAATAATAATAATAATAATAATAATAATAATGATGATGATGATGAATAACCTGCTCTTTGGGAATGTGTTCTTACTTGATTTTGGAGTGTGCCTGTGGGGATTTGTGTTCATTCCACTTCGAGAGCATTAGTGAGAGCAGGTACTGGTGATGGATGAGAAGGCCTGGGGTGCAGCTAGTTTCAGTTCTTCCCAGAGGTGATTAGTGGGGTTGAGGTCAGGGTTCTGTGCAGGACACTCGAGTTTTTACACTCTATCCTCCAGCAGGGGTACAGTATGTACTAGGACAGGTTTAATATCCTGTGAAGAGAATATGTAATGTTGGAGCATACAAGGGCATTAAATTCTGTGTAAAATGCTTGTAGAAAACCAAACATCGAAACGTACGTGATTTGACAGCGCAGGGAAACGATCACGTGACACTGTGGGCGGAGATCCTGTACGTCAGCCACGCCTCCTTAGTTGAAGAAAATAACGGTGATGCAACTAATATTCTTCAAGGAGGAATTAATGACTGCTGGGCGACCTGAAAACGACACTGAAGGCGGCGAAAAAAAAGTCCAGCTGAAGTTAGTTTTTCTTCGTCCCTGCGAAATGTAATTGAAATCTAAACATTAGCAAAATGTGGTGCAGGTGCAGATATCGGCCGCCAGGTTTTTTTTGGTGGAAAACCTTTTATTAATCCAACGTAATGCTTAAATTAGCTGATGTCTGAAAACTAAGCGTAATATGCCTTTTAGAATGTTTTCTTTCGAGATTATTGAGTTTTTTTTTATCAGTTTAAACCTCTCAAGACTTTTCTATTTTTCTACTGGTACGTTCCTTTTGGGAATTGGACAGAAACTAAAACGTGGAATTTTTGCTTATTTAAATGCTTAAGTCCATGCTTTTGGTCACAAGTTCTTTATTGTTTTATGCAGATAATTAGGCACAGAAATACCTGTTGTTTCCACGACTTTAAAATGCCCATCTTCCTTAATATTTTACCTATATTTGTTTTTGTCATTCTAAATTTCTTTTCAAGACCTTTCCATTGGTACATTGTCTGTAATCTGTTAACCTTTTATTTTTGTTATGTGATTACCGTTTCTTTATTGTTCACAGTAGCACCCAATGACAACCATTCGATAATAATATGGTATTTATAAAAAACAATATCCGAATAATCAATAAAGAGACAGGACGCAGTTTATTCTTGTTTATTCCCTGGTGTCCATCCGGAACTATTTGTAGGGAGCAGCAGTGCCAGTCGGATTTTTTTGTGGTCTGTACACAATTGTGCTACCTGCAAATACTTCCGTCTGGAAGAAAAGTAAATAAACCAGAACTCTCTTAATTTTTCCAGCGTATCATGTAGTTCATATGTAGCTTCTCCACTCTATATATGTAGATTTGTAAAATGCTGTTGTTCTAGTTGCTTTAGTTTTAATAGCACATTTGAGTTGGATGGGTGAGGGGGTCACTGGATGTTGCTGTAAACTGCAAAAAATAAGTTTAAGCTTCCCTTTCAAATGAATGTTGATCTCAGAATGCCCCATAGAGCCAATTTTATGAAACTAATCTATTTTATAAAAAAAACAATAGCTGTGATATTTTTAAATCCTTGACTTATGAATGACAGATTGCGTCAGGGTAGACACGCCCCTCAGTTAGGGTTTTCGCGCCGCGTGCACTGACATCCCATAGCTGGTGAAGTGAGAAGGGAAGACCATTTTACCGATTTTTCTGGACTTTGCATCCTGACCCTATTGTATCAAACATAACATATAATTCCGGCACCTGATCCATTCGCAGTGATTAAGGTATGATCTTGTGTTGTATTTTTGCTTAATAAAACGTTTGCTTTCTGTTTAATGATAATTAACAGTAGCTATATCAGCAATACCACAAGTTAGCAACGCTCCCTGTTACTAATTATAGATCTCTCAACTGGATTATATTCATTGCTACAATGTTAGCAAAGTAGTAATAGCTTCGTGCTAACCGAGTTCCGAGCTGGGTAGCTGCTGGATTTATCACCACGTGGTAAATAAAGCTGTAGTTTTATATGCATTTTATTTATATATAAGTGTATATAGTTTGTTGTATGATTAGGACTGTCAATGCTTTCACTGACAGTTATTTCTGGTTTGAAGACCATGACGCAGCTGCAGTTGCATCATATTGATACACGAGGCCATGTTTGATCAGGTCCAACACAGTTCAACCCTATCTATTTTTTTATTGTGATGTACTGTTTTCACTAGCAGTCACTGCTAAATAACTTGAGCCCTCTTATATCACTGCGACTCCAATCACCAGGAGGAGACTTCCTCATGTTCCTGATGGAGATTTGTTTTTGCCCTAAAAAACTTAAAAACGGCCAAAATCCAACAAACTATTTAAGAAATCCCTCACCAAAACTTTATAAATATCTGACTGCCACAATTATATGTGCTTCTTTCATAAAAGTTGGAAGCTCCCAATTTTATCAAATGTCCTTTATATATTAGAGCAGTACCCAAACTTAAGTCGCGTCTTTACGGTAGGCAAACAGGCAATCATGCAAAGTCAATGATGGCCAACGAAATCAGCCACAGGTGGAAAGATTTTCTCATTTTTCACATGAGCGTTTCGAGTAATAACTAATTAGAGCTTAAAGATACTGTTGATTGACAGATGCAGCCAAACACAGAGTTCCCAAAATCCTTTTTCCTGTTTGCTTCCATAGACTGTGTAAAATAGTCGATTTTGCATGGACTTCAGCAGCAAAGCGACTTGCCTGTCGCCCACTGCTTTTGAGTCTAAGAAGACATGGTTGAAAAACTTTACAGAACTGTTCTACAGCACCGACCACCTTTAGGATGAGCTGGAGCAATGACTGCTCCTAAGTACGGTGGCCGGGAAGTGCAAAACAATAATACATTTTAAGAAAACAAAAATGCGTTGTAAGAAAACAAAAATACAAATGACTGCCTTCATACGGAAAGGGAATGTACCAAATGCTGGAAGTGATGACATGAGTCACTCAGTCTGTTCTGGCCTGAAGTGTACAAATGTAGTTATTAAACTGTGTTAGTAAATAAATGACTTGTTTTCTAGCTGCTATATTCATGTAAGACGATGAGGCTGTATTGCAATTGGAATATTTTTCTTACCAAACGGACAATATTTCATGTGAAATAATGCAGCCTCACAACTCGAAAGTGAAGGAAAGACATTCATACTCAAAGATCCAGAGCCTCCAAACCAAACATTCAATATTAACATGTGTGATTAGGACAAACAGATATCGCGTTAACATTGGTTTACTGCTGCAATCAAAGGCTGCAATAATACATGGACCTGCAAAAAGTCCCATCACAATATTAAATAAATGGGACAATCAGGAAGCCTTGATAAAGAGGATAAATGGGGTGTTTTCCCTGCGGAGAGGTGTCACAGGTGGATAAACACTTGGACGATCCGTTAGTGGTCATTTTTAACGCGGGGGCCCGTGTTCAAGTCCTGCTGCACTCATTGTAATTATTTACAAGTTTATTTATTTATTTTTGCACTTTTATTCATTTTATTCAAAAAATTTTTGAGACACGATACATGTTTCACTTTATTGTAAAAGCAAAGTGGAGACCAGATTTCACTCTGAACGAGAGGAGTCATCTTCACAGATCTGCAGAAGTCAAACAGAAGTAAAAGGTAAATGTCGGTGAAATGGGCAAAGTGTAAGCATCTGTAAGCCAGTGTCACCAGTTCACATGAAAACCAGTTAAACCGGAACACTGTGTTAACAGAGTGAAATCTGGTGCTCAGCTTTGCATCTATGTGCACTGTATGACACAAAAAAATGCGTCTCATCATTTTATTTATTTATTTTTTACTTGTCTTGTGAAGACCATGGAACACAACAAGGATACATGGGAGTCTCACAACAAGATGCTGCAGGAAGCGCTCAGCACCAACGATCCTGAGGTACATTCCTGTTTAGATGTATATGTTTTAATATATTGCTTTAGGGATGAAGCTTAAACAACGTTATTTGATTCAAAACTGTCGATAGGTTTATGAGATCATTAAGAAGGAGAAGAAGAGACAGACATATGGTTTAGAGCTCATTGCATCTGAGAACTTCACAAGTCGTGCTGTTTTGGAAGCTCTGGGCTCGTGTATGAACAATAAATACTCAGAAGGATATCCTGGCCAGAGGTACATCGGCCATACTTACATATCATAAGATATAAATTATTGAAATATTGTACTTTTGAAAATCAGCTGTTGACAAAATTTTCATTAGGTACTATGGTGGCACGGAGCATGTGGACGAACTGGAGCGTCTCTGTCAGCAAAGAGCTTTGAAGGTTTATGGCCTTGACCCGGAGAAATGGGGCGTGAATGTCCAGCCGTATTCTGGTAAGTATTTGGGTTTTTTGAACTCAGTTTGCTGTGTACCGACAGATTACTCATTACCACTTTGTGTTCAGGGTCACCTGCCAACTTTGCCGTGTACACTGCCGTCGTGGAGCCTCATGGGAGGATCATGGGTCTGGATCTCCCTGATGGTGGTCACTTGACCCATGGATTTATGACAGACAAGAAAAAGATTTCTGCCACCTCCATTTTCTTTGAGTCTATGCCCTATAAGGTATCTGTTCATTCATATGACTTAGTCTTGCTTAACCTTTCTCTAACTGGTAAATCATTCATATCATTGTGCAATGTGTTATTATTTTTTAGGTCAATCAGGAGACCGGTTATATTGATTACAACCGGCTAGAGGAAAACGCACGTCTGTTCCACCCAAAATTAATTATTGCAGGTTTGTGATGTTGCTGCAACATGTTAAACCTGATGACAAAAAAAGTAACGGGTTATAACTGTAACAAAGAACTCCATTAGCCTTTTATACAAAATGGGTTTAAAACCATAAATGTTCATATTATTTTAGTACATTATTGCTTTGATACTGTGTACTTTTGCTGCAGTAAAAATAAGCGTTGCATAAATGTATAGCTTACATTTCTTTTTTTTAGTTCCTGACGCCACCCAAGGTAACACGGAAATAGTCTTTGTTTGTCCATCTGTCCGTACGACTTGTTAGTGAGATTTCTTTGGAAGAAAATAACATAGGATCACTACATTTGGTGAATGGCACCCCTTTGGAGGTGATGATGGTGGGATTGTATATGGGTCACTTTGACCTTGTTTCAAGGTCACTTTTTAGCTGCCGCCCCTCAGTAGCTATAGGTATGGGTTCCATCCATCCGTCCATCTTTCCGCCACGCTTTAGTTACCGGACATTTACTTGCCGTGTGCTGAATCTGGGGCTTTCAAACTTGGTACGCTGACTCATTACTGTGAGTGCTAGGACGAGTTTGTGTGTGAATGACTTTGACCCTCTTTTCAAGGTCACAGAGGCAAAACTGTATATTAGGTTTTCAGACATATACTTGCCACGCGCTGATGCTGGGGCATTCAAACTTGTTCTGATTTGGCATATTATGAAATGACAAAAGTCATTGCCTATTTCACAGTGTTATAAAATACCTGGACCCAGAGACACCAAAGCCTTGGAGGCAGTCCAGTATTAAGTTGCTAAATCTCAGAATGAACTTTAGCTCTGTGTAAAGAGACAAACTCTAATGTGTCAAAATGTAACTAAATTAATCATGGCTGAGTGTTCCCTTGGGTGGGTCACAAATGGGCCATGTGTCAAGCACAGGGCATTTCACACAGTAACATCCCTCGCAGTTGCCCTAGAAGTGTTTTTGCATCTGGATTTCCAGAACTGAATATGGAGTTCTCACCTGTTGTAATAATTTCTTTATTCTGGTTGGAATCAGTAAATAAAGGCTAGGTCCATGCATTGATTATTATTCACTCACCAGCAGCATTGATACTTACCTGGAAGCTGAAATATCAGAACTTAAATTTGTAATGTTCCGACTGCTGTACCTGTTGTACATTCAAAAAAATCTGTGTAGCCTCGACTGACTGGTGATGAAGAGGAATCCGTTGTGTGTGATTAAGTTTAACAGTTTACTACACTTCTTGTAATATGAACAGTGTTTTATGATGACTTGCCTGCTTTATCATGTTGAGTATTGAATTTATTGTTTGATGTGTAAAACTCATTTTCACAGAGGGCCACATCACTAAATTTAAAGGTGATCGAGGACCGAATAATCACTGAACATCTATTTTAAAAGGCTTAACAGCGACAAGCTAGCATGCAACCTTCTTGAGTCATGAATGACTAGCTGTTTATTCAAAATAGGCTGCCGCCGTCTGGTGGAGGAATGATGAATTAGGTTTCATGGTAATGGTTGATGTAAAGAACGTATGGTAATCATATTCTTTGAAAGCTCTTGCGAACTATATAAAATGAGGCAGTGTGCCGGATTTGGCCTGCGGGTCTGAGTTTGACACCTGTGCTTTAGACCACTGCATGACAAAACTACATGATGTGTCCCATCATTCCTTCCCCAGTACACTGAGCTGATTTTTTGTTATATTCTTACAGGTACCAGTTGCTACTCACGTAACCTGGATTACGCTCGTCTGCGGAAGATAGCAGATGAGAATGGGGCTTACCTGCTGGCCGACATGGCACACATTAGTGGACTTGTGGCAGTCGGAGTAGTTCCATCGCCATTTGATTACTGTGATATTGTTTCCACTACTACCCACAAGACCCTGAGAGGCTGCAGATCAGGAATCATCTTTTACCGAAAAGGTTGGTTCTTGGAAAACGTTCAGATAAATTTTTTGTATGCTGCACCTGTGTGTGTATGTGTGTGTGTGTTTGTGTGTCATATCACTCTTAATGTATGAACGTGTCACTTGCATATTACCTATTAGGTGTACGCAGTGTCGACGCAAAGACAGGGAAGGAAACTCTGTATAATCTGGAGAGTTTGATTAATCAGGCAGTGTTTCCTGGGCTGCAGGGAGGACCTCATAACCATGCTATTGCAGGTAACCAATTTTACTATCTCCTAACCTACAGATTTGTTACATTCTGATAATAAATGATGAACAGTACAGAAATAGTCCATTTTGTCTTGTAGAATTCTTAGTTTCAATCTATTTTTGAGTGTACTGTGTGTACCCTGTCTGAAAGAACACACTCTGAGTTGAGCCGTATTATTTTAGGGAATACCTCACATGGGGTAATTCCTGACAGAGGTTCGATGCAGTTTAAAATGAAGGTGGTGTGGCAGAACAATTGTGAAAAGTAGATCAGTGCCGGTTGAGGACAAACAGCAATGCTGTGTCCTAACGACCAGCCAACTTAAATCTAAAATACAGTGGAAAATGTTTTTTATTCTCACCTTTATTAATAAATTCTTGTCTGTTGTGATCATTATAGAAAGCTGAGCAAGTAAGCAAAAATAATGTTTACTCCTTGAAGTTCTAATCTCCCTTTGTTTTTCCCAGACAACCATGTATATTTATCTGTAATATAAACAGTTCTACATCACCAAGATGAGAAAATAGGGGTGAGGAAATAGGGTTTGCTTCTCAATACTGTATCCAAATATATAAGGCTTTCTTTTAGATTACGGCTCAAGTTACAGCTTACTTTGTGTACAGAGCATAACTGCATCCCACATTGAAGTGTGGGTTTGTGTTTGCCTGTATAAGGAGAACAAGTCATAATTGAAAGGATGAAAATATTCTTATAGTTGCAGACAAAAACAATGGAAATAAATTTGGTTGATTTTTCCATTTAAGTTGCAGTATTGTTTACTAGAGTGTAGTTAAAGTGATTTTTGAATCAGTTTTGATGCATGATGCTGTATGGGTTTTTACTGAATAGGAGTGGCTGTAGCATTGAAACAGGCACTGACACCAGAGTTCAAGGTCTACCAGCTACAAGTACTCGCAAACTGCAAGGCTTTAGCAACAGCTCTGATGGAGAAGAACTACAAAATTGTCACTGGTAAGCTTTTGTTTATCATTTACTAGCAATAACGGACTGTCTTTTATTTGCAAAGATGAAACCTTGCGACATAATAGTAGGGCTTATTGAAGGAGATCAGTCGGCTTAACCCTACACCAGCACTGCACAAACATAAAACCACATCTCAGTCAACCACAGCATGCACTTATCAGAGCAAAGGACCTACGCAGACTTCCCTAGGTCTCATAGAAATCGCCCATTACACATACTTGGTGGCCCATGTAACATCATCCACACACCTGAGGTCAGGCCTCCTTCCATACATGGTTAAGTACCCTGGGGAGCATCTCTGGATTTTTCCTTAAAGGGAAACACTCATTTAATGCTGTCATGGACGTGTTAAGGCACCCAACTCTTAGAAAACACTCGGTATCCTGGTCATTCAGTTTGTGAAGTACAACATTTTTTTTCCCATAACCGATTTACTTTAGGTTTCCATGGAATTCATTTTAGTATTTACCCATAATAAAAACAATTACCCATAATAAGTTGCTCTATGATGCCATCTGCCTAATACTGCAAATGTAAATGTACAGGCTGTTTGTTAGCTTTAATCTTTTTCCCCTGACTGCAGTGCAAGTGATAATACAAGTGAATAAACTGTTGAAATTAAATATTTATTCTTTAAATTAATTCAGCCAACTTTTTTCTGGAGTATAGAACATACAAACATACATATAAAAGTGTATAATCCTTATATTTTCGCTAGCGACTGAATGAAGAATGACGTGTTTTCAGCAGGCCTGATAACAACCCAGGAGATGAACTGATACCTTGGGATCATCTAAGAACAAATCTGGATTTTAGCTAGCGTATTCGGACACTAGCTCACTATTTAGTTTTAAAGAGTAATAAAAATACATGTGGCAGGAATTCCTTTCTTTATACCAGGGATGTCCAATCTTATCTGCAAAGGGCTGGTGTGGCCGCAGGTTTTCACTTCAGCCAAGCAGCCACATTACACCTGTTTCAATCACTGATTAAAAAAAAAAGGCTAGGTTGCAAGTGTCTGAGGCCAAGTGGCAGCCATCTTGGTGAGTCTAGCTAGTAAAATTTTCACGGCTTTCAAGCAGGATTTGCGTTCAATGGCTCCTTTTTGAGATCCTAAAGGAAGCTAGACTCACCATTTTGTCTTTGTATATCAATGCATATCTCTATCCTAATGATCTGTCATATCTATTTGTACTTTTAGGAGGATCTGATACTCATCTCATCTTGGTTGATCTTCGTCCAAACGGCACTGATGGTGGAAGGGCAGAGAAGGTGCTGGAGGCCTGTGCTATTGCTTGTAATAAGAATACCTGCCCAGGTATCATGAATTAGTATTTGTATTATTAGGTTTTATTTTTGTACATCGACATTTGCTGAGTGATCAAGTCTCCTGTTGTTCTGGTACACTGTTGCTGTGAATATTTTCTGTATTTTGTTTATGTAATTAAATGTATTGATAGTACTCAACAGTACATGATATGATTACATGTTGCTAATGTGATTTTGCAGGTGATAAGAGTGCCTTGCGCCCAAGTGGTCTCCGTTTAGGATCTCCTGCACTCACGTCACGAGGGCTAGTGGAGGAGGATTTCCGAGTGGTTGCTGACTATATTCACCGATGTGAGTTAATTGCGTTTACATTATATTTTTATTCAGTAAGGTAAGTATTATGATTTTAAACAGCATCTAGTCTAAATTGTCTCTTTTGCTTTTAGGCATTCAGTTAACTGTTGAGATCCAGACAAACATGAACCCCAAAGCCACTCTGAAGGAGTTCAAGGAAGCACTTGCTCAGGATGAGAAATATCAACAGAGAATAAGAGAAATTCGAGATGAAGTCGAGGCTTTTGCGGCAAAATTCCCAATGCCTGGACTGCCAGAGCTCTGAATCTGATCTGCATACTCTGTACTCCCACCTGAGCTTTAAGTGAAATGTTCTATAAAGTCTACCACACATTGTATAGTGGAAATAGATTTGCTTGGACATTGACATGTCTGCTGACCAAAAGAATACAGTGCACTATATATGACTCGGGTAATAAATAAAAGCCAAGTTAACAGCATGTGTTGTAGTGGTTTGTTAACCATGTTTGTTCCCCCTCAGAGTAACATTACTGTTTTTATTATTATGATTATTATTATTATTATTATTATGTGCCTGCTATAAAGAGGTACATTTTATTATTCTTTGTGTTTCACCTTGTACTTCTTATTGTAGTTATTTCCCAAGAGTTCTGTTGTTGTTATTGACCTTTTGATATTACATTCAGTATCCCAGAGGACAGGGATCTTGTGAAATCCCAAAATAAGTCATAGAATCAGCTGGGGTTTTTTTGTACTGTACTGGACCTTAAGTGTCTGTCGTTCATTTATTTAACCATCTTCAGTTAACTGTTTTATCCACTGGGGGGAGCACTATTCACTCATGCGCACTTTGCACAACCCGTCTACTCATTTGTGATTTTAATAGTATGGCGAAAACTGGAGAACCCAGAGGAAACCCACATGGACATGGGGAGAACATGTCAAACTTACAACTTACAAACTTAAAACTTAAGTTTACTGGCAGATGATGTGAATAGCATTGATTATCTTGTTACATTGGCACCTGTAATGAGGGGGATGCATTAGGCATTCCCAACAATGTTTGGAAAGCAGGAAAAATGGGCAAGTATGAGGATCTGCAAAACAGCAGGTCTTGTGGAGTGTTCCTGGTTTACTGTGGTAAGGACATATCCAAGGTGTGTGGCAGGGCCATGGGTGCCTAATGCTTATTGAAATATGTAGGGAGAGAAGGCTGTTCCAACTGGTCCATCATCACAACCCAGCACAGAGTGTAGCACATATTGCTGAAACACATAATGCTGGCTATGAGAGGTGTCAACACAATGCATCACAACTTACTGCATATTGCACTGGTGTAACAAGGCAAGCATCAAACCTCTTTGTAAAACAGTTTATTATTTTAGAATTCTTGAGTGATTTAACGACCAGCTTAATTACCACCTGGTCCAGGTTGTGAGGACCACAGTCTCAGGAGGGAAGTCCAGATGCTTCTTCCACTAACTCTGCCGTATTAATTCTGTGGTGTTCCCAAGCCAGCTGATAGTTATAATCTCTAGTGTGTACTGGGTCTGCCACAGGGTCTCCTGGCTGGATATGCCTGGTACACCTTTTCAGAGAGGCACCTTAGACTCATTTTATTCACTTCTCTAGTAACATAAACTTCATAAGCATAACATAGTTAAAGTCATGGAGTTGACTTTATTAAAGATTTCTTTTAAAAAATCTTTTGGGGCCTTTGACTGGGGATGCTTGAGTGCCTAAGTGTGGTAAGCTCCGTCAGTTTTGGGTGAAATTGAGAGTGAAATTTAGATTAATACAGCAGTGATGATCTTTAAACACTAATATTTTAAGTCACATCATTTAGACTTTTGTGGGAGTTTTGCAAAAGATTTTTCCCCCGCCTCTAAGAGACCAGTTAATATTTCTTCTCTCCTCTCATTTTCTACTCTGCTCTTCTTCTCTCTTCTCTCCTATGCATTTAATTCTCTCCTCTTCTCCTCCTTTCTCACTTCCTCTTTCTGTCCTCTTCTGCATTTCTTCTATTTTCTTCTCTCCTCTACTCTCTTCTCTTTTCAGTTTCTCCTATCTCCACTCTCAAGTCCCCTTCTCTCCTCTCCTCCTTTGTTCTGATTGATCTACAGATGCTGGTTGCACATTAATTTCCTTTTTGTATCCGAGTAGGCTGCATAGCCGTCAGCGTGTTTCTGCCCTGCAATGGCCTGGCCAGCCCTCCAGGGTGTACTCTGCCCTCACCCAGAGTCCTGGCGAATCCTAATTAGGATCGATCGTTTCAGAAAATAATGGAATGAATTAATTTTATGATCACTCTAAAGATTTGATATCCAAAGTTTCATGTGGATCGTACAAAACTCTAGTTTGAAAAGGTTTCACAAATTTGTATCTTATAAAAACACCCCCCCACAAAAATGGTTGCCAAATGGTTTACTGGCACAACTCCCCTGGTAGTCTGTCATTGCTTGTCAGTAGTCATTAGAAATGTATTTCTAGATTGTATTTGTTTAATTTATATCTGAATTTACATACTTCTGTGTTCAATGGTGCTAGCAAATGAGAACATAATCAAGGCGAAAAACATTTTTGCATGTCATCTCTTTGCTTCTGCCTAAAGCTTTCCCACATTCCTGTCAGATAATTGGTATAGGTGATAGGGGCTGTTTCACAATCAGAGTAATCTTTTTTGGTTCACAGGTTATGCACTTTTGTTGGAATGTAGCAGCGTGTAAGCGTTGGATAGGTTGGATAATTAATTTCCTTCTGTTAGGTTAGTCAACAGTTTTTTGTCATTTTTCAGCCAAACTGCTACAGAAGCTTCTTTGTTAGGATATTTGATTGCAATATTACTAGTTGGTTATTAAATAATTTAATGAAATACATTCTTTCTAAGTTTGTATAAACTACAGAGAAACAATGCAATTTGATTCGTCCACTATCTCAGGATCTTACTTGCAGTTTGCCACTGTCACGAACACTGAAATCCAAGAAATTTAACAAAATACCATCCCAAAAAAATATGAAAAAAGCTACACAAAATGGCCTTCATGTTGATACAAAAGCACTTTATTCAAACTGTAAATAGTTTTAAAAAAATACCAGTGTCAGAAAACTGTTACCAATCGAAAACTAAGTAAATTTCTGTCCAAAATGTCAGGTTTCAGCTTGCTGTTTATTTTAGAGTGGTTTGCACAGTAAAACACATTTCAATCAGAAGTAAATATGGTCAACAGGATAGAATTTAGAAAATAGAATAGCGTATAGAACAGAATATAGATAAAGAAGAGTTAACATTCTAAGGGAATGTTCCCTTTTTGTGAGGAGCCACAGCGTCTGAGGCATAGTGTTTTTTATTTATTCACTCACTAAACCATTCCATATGGTTTGAAGTTTATTCATGCAATGCAAAAGTCCAAAAAATAAAAATTTTCCACATTTTCTGAAGGATTGCTATTTTTAGTGTTTTTGTTTATTAGCCATACTTTTACCTCAATATATTTGTCGGAATTATTTTTTTGGTTCTCGTTGCCTACAATAGCAATGTTCGATACATTTTCACCCAAAAATTTAGAGAACAAATTTTTTACTTCTTTTTATTAGGACTGTGAGGTCCTGCCATAGGACATAGTCATGTCTGTTCTGTTTTGATCTGCTTTCTCCTCTCCCATGTGTGTTTCTGTGATTACAGACTCCGCCCTGATTACCCCACCTGTTCCTCATCCCCGCCGGAGGATAAAGGGGCTGCCTACCTTGTTCTGATCGCCAGATTGTCTTGGCCCGTCATTGAATGAGCGCTTGCATCTTCACTGAGAGAGCTTGTGCCTTCATTGAGAAAAGTGCTTCCCGCACCCGCGCTACGATCAAGCCGTTATTCCATAGTGTTCATGTTCCACGTTTTCCTTGTATTTAATAAAGGATCTTTGCTTGCACTTTAACCTGAAGAATCCGGGAAGTGCCGCTCCTTTCTAGTTCAGTATAAACTGCACTTCCGGAGTGATCCAGCCACCTTCGACACTGAACAGGCTCAGGTGGCATTCATTTCCCATCTATCGGGAAGAGCGGTGGCGTGGGCCACAGCGGAGTGGGCTCGAGGGGCAACCGTCTGTCAGAGATGCCAGGAGTTCAAGGAGACACTCACCCGAATTTTCGATCATTCCTCCCCGGCTCGCAAAGCTTACAGGCCTCTGCTCGGACTGAGACAAGGCTCTTGGAGGGTGATCAATTATACCATTGAGTTCCGCACGTTGGCCGCCGACAGCGGCTGGAATTCCCCGGCCATTAAGGATGCCTTCGTCAGTGGGCTCGGTGAGGAGATCTGGGACCACCGCGCCCCTCGCAAAACTCCTGCTGAGTTCGAGGACATAGTTGACCTGGCGATTCGCATTCGTGACCGGCTTCAGGAGAGGGAGTTGGATCAGCGCAGAGAGTTTCACTCTGGTTCACCAGTGTTTTCGCCGCTAGCGCCCCCTCATGTCCTGGAGGAGCCCATGCAGTTAGGACGCACCAAGTTAAGCCCGGAGGAGCGACATCGCCGCCAGAGGGTGGGAGCGTGCTATTACTGGCAAGCCGGCCATCGAGCAGATTCTTGTCTGGCCAAGAGATCCGGTTCACTGGGCCTAAGGAGCGCACGGATAAGCAGAGACACATGCACATATTTGTCCCCTTGTACTTTCACTGCTGTTTCTCTGCTAATCAAGGGCAAAGCTGTTTCCATCCAGGCATTCATAGATTCGGGGGCCGATGTTAACCTGATGGATTATTCTTTAGCCAGGAGGTTGCGGATCAGGGAGAAGCCTCTCGCCCAACCTGTCTCCGCCCGTGCTTTAAATAACCAATTGCTAAGCCGGGTCACCCACAAGACAGAGACCCTCCTCATGTCTATTGGCAGAGATCACACTGAATCTATTTCATTCCACCTCATAGACTGTACTCATCACCCCCTCGTACTAGGATTTCCATGGCTGAGGGCTCACAGTCCTCACATTATCTGGGAGACTGGGGTGATTAGGAGCTGGGACCCCGCCTGTAGATCGTCTTGTCTTGCCTCACCCCTTTTTGTTCACAGATCCCTGGAGGGTAAGGCAAGCCCTGAAATGGAGTCAGGTTCTCTGAATGCTAAGCCTTTCGCCCCGTCCTGCCGATACGGTTCGAGCTCTTCAAACCATGAGGAGGTAGCGTCAAAGGAGGGCCGGCTGCGTAAGCCCATAGTGTCCAAGAAAAGACACAAGCAGAAAAGGGTTGTAAGCGATAGCAGCTCTGAATCTGTTGTGGCACCACAGACCAAGTCATGTATGGAAGAAGAACCATCTAACTTCAAGTCTGGCAATCTCAGTGAAGGTGATGAATTCATGGCCAGAGAAACAAGACGTCAGACGGGAAAGGAGAAGTAGGGGAGCTGAAAGGGAGAAAAGATACTCAGAGATTCCCCTCATTCATACCCACCAAGTTCTTCTGAATCAGAGTCTGACATAGGATGCAGAGTGGAGCATGTCGGAGCCAGGAAGGAGTTTAGTGAGGGGGTCGGGAGGGCCATTCAAGGCGTCTTGGAATGTTGCCTGATAGAGGAGACCTTCAGATCCAGGAAGAGGCTGAAAGAGGTACGTGGTGCTAGTATCAACAATGAGAGTCCTACTAGCAGGCGGAAACCTCCCCCTGAGAGCCATCTGTTGCCTCACACCAGTCCCTCACCACCACTCAGGATAGTGGTGGAGGGCCCAGTCTACCCGGTCAAGAGGCTTCTGGCAGTATGCAAGAGGGGTCGGGGGAGACAGTTCTTGGCCGACTGGGAGTGCTATGGTCCCGATGATCGCTCCTGGATACCCGCAAGCTCCATCGGCGACCACGCTCGAATGGAAGACTTCTACAGACAGCTTCCCGAGATACTGGGAACGTCAGGAGCCGGTTCTAAGGGGGTCCTGTGAGGTCTGTGAGGTACTGTGAGGTCCCGCCGTAGGACTTAGTCATGTCTGTTCTGTTTTGATCAGCTCTCTCCTCTCCCATGTGTGTCTCTGATTACAGGCTGCGCCCTGATTACCCCACCTGTTCCTGATCTCTGCCAGAGGATAAAAGGGGCTGCTTACCTTGTCCTGATCGCCAGATCGTCTTGGGCCATCAAAGTGAGAGTCTTGGGGCGTCATTGAATGAGTGCTCGCGTCTTCACTGAATGAGCTTGCGCCTTTGAAGATCAACGACCCTTCAAAACTGCTATATCTCTACATAAACACAACATTAATTTTCCTCCGGCTTTTACAGAAAAATATACACATATACACACTTTATTAAAGAAAAAGAAAAATGAGAAGTAATAACAGTATCTACACACAAAACTAAACATCAAAACAATCAATGTAAATAAGAAAGAGAGAGAGAAAGAGAAAAAAAGAAAAAGGAAAAAAAGAAAAAAATTCATTATATATATATATATATAAGAAGATTAATAACAATACTTAAACAAAAAAATAATATATATATATAATAAATAAATAAAAATTATATATATATACACATATATGTATACACATACATACATACATACATACATATATATACATACATATGTACATATATACACATACACATATACATATATATATATATATATATATATATATATACATATATACACATTCACACATACATATATATACATATATACACATATATACACATATACACATACATATATACATAGACGTATATATACCAAAATAAATAAATAAATAAAAGACAACATAGTGATCGCGCCAGCATACAAAACATGTGGAACAAGTGAGTGATCAGCAACAAGCGACGAGCCACAGCGTGCAATCGCGACCACACCCCCACAGCGGCCAGAGGCAGACCAGGGCAGCCCAGGGATCCGGCCATTAGCAGAGACCTCGGAGCACGAACCCAAGTCACCCCCGCAACAAAGACAACCCCATGCCTACCCAGTGGGAGGCAGCAGAAGGCCCAGCCAGAGCCCCCGGCGCTAGTAGGGCAGAGTCCCTAGTGGGACAGGACCGGCAGCCGCCGGTTTTTCTCTAGCTTTAGAAAAGACATAGTATACTTGAGCCACTGAGTGCTCAAGGGAGTTTTACTTAATTTCCAGTGAAAAAAGATATGTCGCCTTGCCAATAAGGAAGTGAATGCTAAAATATCGAATTGATTAGAGGTAAATCATTTATGGTCCTCTGGGGACCCGAATATGGCGACATGGGGAGATTTTTATGATCGTCGAGAGTATTTTGGACATGGAATAAGAATAATTCTGCCAGAAGTGAGAATGTAGTGAACAGGAATAAAACATTTGGGTTAAATTGCAGGGTAAAGCATATTTATTGCACCTGTCGGTGAGGAATCAAAAGACAGAATTTCATTATAAACTTTAAAAATGAGTAACTTTTTATGTGGGTCGTGGTTGAGAAGCTCCTCCCAATGTAGGCTCGGAGGTGAGGAGGGGAAAACTGGAAACAAAGCTTTAGCGCAGTGTCTAATTTGAGGATATCGGAAAAAATGAGACGGAGGGAGATGAAGTTCACCTAAGAGATCCGCAAAACTCCCTTTAGAAAAGACATAGTATACTTGAGCCACTGAGTGCTCGAGGGAGTTTTACTTAATTTCCAGTGAAAAAAGATATGTCGCCTTGCCAATAAGGAAGTGAATGCTAAAATATCAAATTGATTAGAGATAAACCGTTTATGGTCCTCTGGGGACCCGAATATGGCGACATGGGGAGATTTTTATGATCGTCGAGAGTATTTTGGACTGAGAATGACCGAAATCTCTGAGAAGTGGATAAAATTGTTGGTATGGAAAGGACAGAATCTAAGACATACAACAATAAATCATCTGCATAAAGTGATAGCTTAAACTCTATACCCAATCTTGAAATTCCAGTAAAAATGGAAGAGGACCTAAAAAGGTGGAAAGGGGCTCTATAGCTAGTGCAAACAGTAGGGGGGATAGGGGACAAAGACATAGAGTCAAAAAACTGGATTGAATGCCATTGGTGAAGATGCTAGCTTGAGATATATAAAGGCGACGCATCCACGAGATGAGTACATTTCCCAGACCAAACTTCTTAAGTACAGTAAATAAGTAGTCCCATTCAACCCTGTAGAATGCTTTCTCAGCGTCGACAGAGATCACTACCTCAGTTGTTGTCTTGGTCGTTTTGGAGTAGATAATATTTAAGAGTGTGCGGATATTAAAGAATAGCTGCCGCCCCCTCACAAATCCAGTTTGCTCATGTGAAACAATAGTTAGTACAACATTTTTCAGGCAATATGCCAAAGCTTTAGCAAGGATCTTCCATCCATATTTATTAAAAGAGAGGTCTGTAAGAGCTGCAAAGATTTGGATCCTTATCTTTTTTAAAAGGAGACTTATGGAGGCTTGCCTTAGAGTGGGAATTAATCCTGATTTTGGTTTAGGATTCCAATTTCAAGTTGGTTCTGGGAACCGAAGGCATAGTGTGAAGTCTGGAACTCACCAACTGTATGTCCCCTGCTATAAGAATGCGCCCCTGGCTGAGTGACCTCTTGTTGAAAAATGTATGCCTCATGAGACCAGAATATTAATAGCTTACGTAAGTAAATTGGAGGAAAAGACATTGGTGCGCCCTAATTTTGGTTTAGTTCCCAATTTCATATAGGTTCCGGGAACCAGAGGCATAGTACATATAAACTGTGAATCATGAGGCAAGCAAATTAGATTAGAGAAATAAGTGGCAGAGTCATTTTATTTGTTTGGGAAATGTGGGTGGCTTATCTCTACTTACCCAAATTAGGAGACTAACTAATAGGACACTGAGATAGTGTAGGGCTGAGGGTTTAGCCTGAGCCCCAATTCCTACCTCAAGTGCAACTGGAAAAAGAGAATTTTTGCATTGTGGGTTGGAATAAAGGCCTTAAAACCACTGGCATTCATTGGCATCGCAGGCAATCGCTGTCCCGCCCAGTACATTAAGTGATTGGTAGAAGTTTGGACATGCTGCTTTTTCCAATGAAGTGTTTGCATGCTAGAACAATACTAGAACAGTAAGACAAAATACTTAAATCTAGTGTAAAGAGAGATGAATGGCCTAAAAAGCAGACAAAAGAGCAGGTGGGTAAATAGGTGGGTAAATTCGAAGCAAAAAAAGGGATTATTACCTAGGTCAGATGAGAATAAACCAACCAAGAGACAATTAATATTTATGAACAATACAAGTTCTAAAGCTAAGGAAATGGCAGAAAAGAACTGGATAGCAGCAGGACGTCCTAAATGGGGTACGTGTAAAAGACAGTTACAGGAAGCAGATAGACAGGATGTACTAGCTAGAAACTCTGTTCTTCTCCTGTTGTTTACGTGTGGATACACAGGGTCTACCATTGAAAAGTCCCATTGATAAAATCTAATGAACATGATGAAGGTTCTCCACCACCATATAGACCTGAGCCGGGTCCGAATGATGCGTGTCAGGCTGCTTTGCGGGCGTTAAAGGAGCAACAGTATATTCCAACTGCTCCTGTACAGTCTAATTTTCCAATTACTATTGGAAACTTATTTCCACCTTAGGCACCTTTAATAGCTATACCCAGGGGAGCTGATAATTCAAACTGATGATAATGATATGTTTGTAATGAGATCACTTTTATGTCGAAATTTAATCTTGGTAATGTGCTTTGTAAGGTGGATGATGATTTAGACAGACATACTAGTAGTCTCGTTTAAGCTGAGGGATGTAGTTTTACCTAACCTGAATCAGAAACAAGTCCAATACATTATTCAACACCGCGTGTGGATGACCGTGAACAATCACACAGCGTAACTAGACCTAAATTACATGTAAACAAACAAAAAGTAATTCTGGCTGCAAACCCTTGGTCTCTTCATTTCAGTCACATACAGGACATTTAGTCTCAGATACAGATGCCAATGGGGCCCATAGTCCGGCCCATGTTTCTTCTTCAGAGTCTGAGGGAGAAAGTGATGCTGTGAGAACTGGTCTAACACTATAGCTTGAGACCAAGGAAGGACAAAGAGGGAGAAAATAAACGGAGAAAATGCCATATATTCAATTTGCTGGGTTTGATTCCCCGATATATCAACCATATTCGCATACAGATCTAAAAACTCTTTCCAACACATTTCCTCCTTTACCTGAAGATGGAGCAGTGTGGATTAGAGCATTTGAAAAACACAGAGTTGTTAATAGATTATGCTTAGGGGATGTGAGAAGTGTTCTGTTTCGGGAGGTTGGTCAGCAGACTTTGAAGGATATTGAGACCACGGCAGATACGTGACGAGACCCTGATTATACTCCTTTTCAGAGACAGATCAGAACAAATCACTGGATAGCTGTGATAAACAGATATCCAGTAAGTGGCCAATTCAATTAATTAAATAATATTAAACCAAATTCAGGAGAAGATCTGCACTCCTTCTTAGCAAGATGCACTGAACTGTGGATACTACTGGTAAACATCATCATCATCATATTCTTCTGGTTATCCGGGGCGGGGTCACGGAGGCAGCAGTCTAAGCAGGGATGCCCAGACTTCCTTCACCCCAGACATTTCCTCCAGCTCTTCTGGGGGGACCCCAAGGCGTTCCCAGGCCAGCCGAGAGACATAGTCTCTCCAGCGTGTCCTAG
>JBCNYG010000001.1:38529541-38552461 GCA_039654305.1 Porochilus rendahli
GGGGAGAACATGCAAACTCCACACAGAAACGCCTGAGCTGGGAATCGAACCCAGGACCTTCTTGCTGTGAGGCGGACATGCTAACCACTACGCCACCGTGCCGCCGCTCATGGTTTCAATGGGTATGCAATTGAAACCATCATCTTATAAGTACCTGAGCAAAGTGGACTGTAATAAGTAGTATATACTTTGACGAAATCTTTGAAGGAACCAATAAATGGAACTCAGATCTGAAAAAGTTATGGTATATCATTAAAAAATTTGTTAGAGGTAAAAGGTAAAACACCAAGGCCTGTGTTTGTCCAAACCGTTGGCAGAATTGGATCCATATTAATAAGGTGCCTCTTTCAATAGTGGATATGGGTGGGGGGAGGGTGTAGATGGGGTTGTTTGACCTGTTCAGGTTGAGGCAGTCTGTGCATTCCATAGTCTACCCCCGAGGCTATGCACTTCTTCTATAACAACTAGTTTTCCATAAAGGGAATATGGTAGTGTCTGGTGGCAGATTAATTTCATGGAAAAAGTCAAACTGTTTGGTGGAAAACAAGAGGAAAAAATCTGTTAGGGTTAAAACAAGAGGAAACAAGGCAAACAGAAAAAGGTCATAATGATCCTGTTATGTTACATGTATTTGCATAAGCATTGCTGGCTACCCTCCCCAGCTGAAAGGCTGTACTCTACCCATCCCAAGTCATTATGGATCGTCATGTTATTATATTAAGTTTACCCTGTAGGTGTGAGGCCCATGAGAACCTTATTTGTTATGTAACTGTAATGCTGTAAATGTAACTTAGCTTGTAAACAACTTAGCTTTACCAGACTGTACTGTGTAATTGTGTGCGTCTGCATATGCATTTGTGAGAAAAAAAAAATTATTGCAAAAATAATAATTAGCCTTTGGCATCTGAGTACTGATGAAGCTGACCCTGCAGCACTGGCCTCTGTACCAGGAGGCATTTGTGTTGTGGATGAGCAGTAATGCTTTCTCCACTCAGAAAGTGCAGACTGTTTGCACATTGTGCAAGATGTGCACAATGTTTCAAAGGAATTTCTGAATTTGAGAAATCTGAAGACAACCTGTCACTGATTCACCTGAAAATTATGACACGTTTGTAGAGAACCAACCTTAACTGTAAAAAACACAGTAAAATCAATGAACACTCTACACTCACTCACTCCTTTACCAAACCTCTTAATCCTATTGGAGTCATGGGGAGGCAGAAGCCTATCTCAGCTGTCTCTGGACAAAGGCGGGGTTATACCCTAAACAGCTCGTCAGACCATTGCAGGGCCAACACATTTAACCAGTCACACTCACATTCACACCTACAGGCAATTTGGAACAGCCCGTTAGCCTAATGTGCACACCTTTCGACTGTTGGAAGAAACTTAGGGCGTATCCAGAGGAAACCCAAAGAAGGACGGGGCGAACATCCAGACTCCACACAGAAACGCCAGGGCCGAGGTCTTTCCCAGGACCTTCTTGTTGTGAGACGTGCTAACCACTATACAACTGTGCTGCCCACTGACCATTCCATAACCCAAACAAATGTCAATGAAAACATAATCCTCTTGGCAGGGGTAATAGATAGTTGAGGCTCTGAGTTGTTGATCAGAAGGTCAGAGAGAGAGAGAGAGAGAGAGAGAGAGAGAGAGAGCGAGCGAGCGAGCTGAAGCAGGTTTAAAGAGCAAGCAATGGGTGAAACATACAGATACATGGGTGAATGTCCTATGTTTCATAAGAGGTTCATTATTAATTTTGCTTTATTTTTTATTTCTTTGCCTTGTTCCCTCTTGATTTCCTCTAAAATATTGACTTGTTCTATGAAATTAATCTGCCACCAGACACTACCATATTCACCTTGTGAAAAACTAGTGGTAGTTATAAAAGTTGTGCAGAGCCTTAGGGTTAGACTATGGTCTGGCTCAATATGAACAGGTCATAACTCCCCATGGAATCATCCCACAAACTACAAAACTAGACCGTTTTTAATCGAAAACGGCCAAGTTATATTGGGCACAAACAAAAGAACAAGCAGACAAGCGAACAAACAAACTGTAGGGGCACTAGTAGAGTGCAACATACCTCTGCCAGGCACACATGGATTATGACTTGGCATAGTTCCATTGATAGCTTTGTCCTTTTTTCACTCTTTATGCAGCTGCAACTTAAAAGCAGACCTAAGCTAGTTTTGAAGAATGCTGATATTGTGAACACCACATTATCACTGAAGTGGTTGCATCTATCACATCATGATAGTGACTGAGGTTCAGTGTGTGTAGTAGGTTTGTTATTGTAATTAAAAGGCTACTTTATTAATAATGGTTTCATTGTAATCACTGATTAAATTACTCTCTCATTTTACACTCGTACACTTCCACTTTAGGTTGATTGGTGAAGTTTCCCTGCAGAACATCCCAGTTTTCAATCATTTTTGGCTGAGTACCACATCTTGTGTCCAACTTCCTTGTTCTGCCATAGATGTTGTCTCACCAGCTGGAATAGTCTGACTGCGTGGATTCTGAAAACATCTGAATCTTGACTCCTTGTTTATGTTTTATGAAGCGGAAACTTTTAGCAAAATATCTTCTTTTTCTTGGTAGTAGTGATATTTCACCACAAAAGATCTTGGTTGCTCTCTTTTGTCTGGTATTTGTCGTAAGGTATGATGCTCTCGGTCTAGGAAAGGCAGTGTCAAGACAGTTAACCCTCAACTGCTCAGTTGTATGAGATAAAAATAAGGGTGTCTGCCTTAAAATGATTTAAATGTAACATATTACAGGCAAAAATGACTAACATTTGGTCCATTTAAGCCAGGGTGCTTTTATATCCACTGAATAAGAATGTAATAATACTTCAACTCCACATTGTCAAATTATTAATATTTTAATGAACCCTTAAGGCAGGAAACATAGTGGGCAACAACTGAATGCACTTGAGTAATGCCCAAAATCACTGACACATTCACAAATCATTTTCAATAAAAACACAATGTCTTACTGCACCCCAGGCAAACATTACAATACAGTTTATGGTACTCTAATGAGTAATACTCGTTCCATTTTCTTATAGACAAAGCTTACATAAATGGAATATGGTTTTAAAAAAAAAAATAAAAAACACAGTCATTAGGAACTTGAATACACAATGTGTACAAAATGGTATGGCTTACTAACATTTGCCAGAATGTGTCACAATACAGGATATTTCAAGACTCGTCTTCACACAGGCTGATGATGCAAGAATATAGATGGAAAGCAATATATATATTTATATTAAAGTACAACTGAAAACTGGTGGCCATTAGAGAACTTTTTTGGATTTTAACTCTCATCATGCAGCAGAAAGCGCAGCGGCAATATTAGCATACAGTTAGCGGGGGTAATCACCTCCATGTCCATGTGACACTTCAGCATGATTGTAATTTAGACCCAAATTATAAAGTGTCACTCCATCAAGTTACTCATGCTCACAACACAGAGACAACATTACATCATTTTTATGTGATTAGACTGATAGGAAACTATGTGTTAGATAGAAATGAGTGCTGCCATGTAATTTAAAAGTGTATTTTCCAAACATGCAGGATGTTGTCTAACACCTCTCCAGAATTTAACATTTTTCCATGCATGAATTTTTAATTGAGGACCAAAGGGACAAAACGTATGGCAGTTGCTTGCATAAACTTGTGTCTACTACAAAATTCCTGTTCAGATTGGGTTATTTCTCTTTGCAACACCTTATGATAGATATACATTACAGTATACAGTGGAATAAAACAATAACGCAGAAGATAAATCATTGTGAACAGGGTAAACACAGTGGGGATCAAATGTCATTAAGACTTAATTATTTTACAGCATAGGCATATGGAAAGTCATGGACATGTTAAATATTAACCACTCTTACCACATCTCCAATTTTTCACTGCCAGGGGGAAAAAAAAGCAAGAAAAAAATTTGAGCACTGTAATATTATGTTGGTTAAAGCATGGAAAACTTAAGCCACATCACAACATTTATTTCCATCCAGTGTTGGGTTGTTTTTTCACAAACGTTATAATGGATGGGGGAAAAACTGAATCTCTCCACAAAGACTTCTCCAGCACATCATGAAAATTTTCAATAGGGTTAAGGTCAGGACTCAGGGGTAACAATACATATGTGAAAATGATTCCTCATTTAAACTTCATTTTATTGACACGTTAATGTTGCTGAGCCTTGACCTGACCAACTGGAGCAACAATGCCATGGAGATTACATGCTGTAATCAAGAATAAAGGCTCTCCCACAAAATATTAAAGTGCACAAAAAAAAAAAAACTTATTTTTATGGCCTGCCAGTGAATAATCAAATGAAGAAATTAGCACACAAGTTTAAAGAGCACATCAAAAGCAAAAAAAACAAAAACAAACAAATCCAGAAAACACAAATGTCATTGTGCTAAAAGTGCTTTTTCACATGTACACGTTTCACATGTTAAAGGTAGGTGATGGAACAATTTTCACAAATCCAACACCTATTTTAAGCATGTTGATGGTTCTCTCAGACTGACTGCACTTTTGTTCCATAATGATTCTTTAAATGGAACGGAAAATGAAGTCCAAGATGTTCCGTAAAAAGTTTTTCATGTTAAATATTGAGCCAGAGCACTGATCACTAACCCTAGTCCTGGAGACTTATCTTCCTGCAAGTTTTATCTCCAACCAAAATATAACAATTCTTTTAGATGATCAAGAGATTCTTAAGGCAATGATTAGACTGTCAGGTGGATGATAAGGGTTGGAGCCACAGTCTTCAGAGAGGTAGAACTCCAGGAATACGGCTGATGAGCACTGAGCTCGACTATGGACTTTTAATAGACGCATTCAAATTCTCAGGCCATCCACAACCAGCTTACTGGACTGTATAACCAACACTGGTAACGAAAAACAAAACTTAACCAAAATCAAATACATTCAATATTACTTGGTCTCCTGATTTCAACAGAGGTGCCATGGAAGGGAAACACAAAACACGAAACCTCTTAAAAGATATTAAATAAAGAAAGCGCACATTCATATTCAGATTTTGTACAAATGGCTGGTGGCATAACTGAAACTGAAACAAGACTGCCTGACCACTTTTAAAGGCCCCTGAAGGTAATGTTGTTTAATGAGCTCACTCAAGAAGCGGATTATCTTACTCTCTTCCTCAGTGTAGCCGAGCTGCAACAAGAAATTAGTCCTGCGCTGTACTACAGACTCTGCGTCCTGGTCTGTGCTGATGGGCAGGTGAAGGTGATGGCAGAACGTATAAAGGAAAGCCTTAGCTGTAAGCTGAGTTAACATGCTCTGCACATGGAGATAGTAGGTGCTGCCTCGTTTGATCTGTGTCCTGTGGTCTGCCATGTGACCTAGTAGTGTTCCTTTATAGGCTGGGCACCGAAGCGTCTTGTTATCGCAGTCCAGGATGCCGATATATCGACTGTAGCGGCTCAGGGAATGGAGCAAGCTGGAACCTGCTGGAGAAACCACCCTGCGAAAAAAGCGTCATGAAAATAAGACAGTCTGTATAATCTAATACTACACACTACAAAACCAAAGGACATGATCATCACACCCATATGTACTCGCTGAACATAAGCTATGTAATATATAACATATAAGCTTCATTCTTCTGAAAAGGCTTTCTACTTGATCAGGGGTATCAAACTCATTTTCACTGTGGGCCACATCACTAAAATTACAAGTCATCAAGACCCAAATTATAACTGAACATCTGCTAAAAAAGCACAGACATGATATCTGCACGGAAAAATCTATTACTTTAGACATTTGTATACTTTTCCATTATTCACTTTTCTTTTCTGACAATGCTTGACAACGACAAGCAAGCATTCAATCTTTCTTGAGTCATGACTAGCTGATAACTTAAAATATGTTGCCACCTAGTGGATGGAAGATTAATAACGTTTTAATGGTAAAGGTTGATACAATGGCCTGGCAAGCTGTCCAGGGTGTACTCTTCCCTCGCCAGAGTCGGCTGAGATGGGCGCCAGCCTCCTCGCAACCCTAATCAGGATTAAGCGGTTCAGAAAATGAATGAATGAATGGTTGATACAAAGAAAGTACAATGATCAACTGCAAAATGTAAAATAATAATAAACTAGAAGTTCTCATTGAGAAGTCGAGTGCTGTGAGGGGCAGTTCCTCCAAGTCTATATCGTCTGCTTGTATGTGTTCTGTTTATCTCTCCAGGCCCATTTATTCCTGCATGAAAGGTGGTGGGAACGATTGCAAGAACTCATGAAACTGCCGCGCATGCGCTACCACATAAATCGAGCCCATGGAATTCTGGGAGGGCCACCGAGCCCAACCAAAGTAGCTGTCTCAACAGCTCACCCTTCCTATAATCGCGCTGCGCATGCATCACCACATAAATTGAGTCAGGTGGGAAACCACAATTAGTGTTGCTGTTCTGCTCAGCAATAATAATGAAAAAATATTGAAAAATATATACTAGAAGCCTGCAACAAGAACTAACTATTGAAATATCTCCCCTTTAAAACATTGGACTCCGATTACTTTGCTTCATGCACATCTTCATGTGGTACTCAACAGCTGTATAAAGTTGAATAAAAATCTTTAGGAGTTTCGCTTACAAGCTGCCATGGACTGACAGACAGGAAGATTATTTTTAATATTAAAATAAATACATAAACAAATAATTTACATATACATATATACACATACATACATATATAGATGAAATCTTAAAGAGTTTATGTAATATATTTTGTTAAAAATTAAATTCATTGAATCATTAAATTAAAGATGAGAGTGTACACCTCATTTAAAATCCACTACAGTGATGTACACAAATGTATATATTCTTTTATATAATAATTTATTAGACCTTATCTAGTTTATCAACAAACATAAATATATGTGAATCAAGTTGTAACCGAGGTCAGCGTGAGGTGTGGTGGTTAGCATGTCCACCTCGCAGCAAGAAGCTCCTGGGGTCTGGGCTCGGTGAGTTCATTTCTGTGTAGAGTCTGCAGGTTCACCCTGTACAAGTCCAATTGCCCCTGTATGTGAGTTTGAACGGTTGTATGTATGTTGGCCCTGCAATGGACTGGTGGGCTATTCAGGGTGTATCCCACCGTCGCCCAGGGTCGGCCTTTCCATGAGCCAAATAGGATTCAGCAGTTTGGCAAATGAATGAATGAAATTGTAATCAAGTTAATATCCTTTGCTACCATCAGTAACTATTTAAAGATTTTTTTAAGTAGCAGTTTAAACATTAAGAGATGATTATATAATACCTCTGCAATCCAATGAGTTTCCATCTCTGAAGGTCACTCAGCTGAAATGATGTGGAAAGCCATGGCTGCACGGTTTCGCCGTACTTGCCAAGGTTGGGTACGAAAATCATCAAGGCATTCACCAACTTCCTTACGGTACCTTCATCAGCTCCGAGAACCACAAGTGTTCTCCCGCTTAGAAGGCAGTAGATGGCTTGCTGAGCAAAGGGATACTGCCTGATGAAGCGTATGGCACTGTGCCCTGCCTTCTTCTTCTGCTTCAGCGTAACAGGACTGCCATAGGGGAAGGGTGAGGCTGGTCTGTCGGAGCTGGTAGAGGTGCTCATGAAACTGTTGTTATCAGAAACATCTTCCACATTCATTTTAACCATCTCATCAGACACAGTGCTGGGACTGATTTCAGGAATCAGTAACCCCATGCTGGGATTCGGTACAGTCAGCTCTCCTAAGATATAGTCCACTTGCAGAACAGGGTCCCTCTGGAGCAGGGACAAGGGCTCGTGCTTGACAACTGTGTCCTCACAACATTCCTGTATGGGTTCAGGTGAAGGTTCTTCGTAGATAAAAACATCCTGTCCCATACAACATGCTGTGTCCATTTGAACCAGCGGTCCAGTTTCGAACACTTCTCCATAATTCAGGTCTGATTCAGGTTCGAGTAAGGGTGATGTCTTACCAGCACATGGGACATTTCCTTGTTCCTCAGATGGAGTTACAGTGTGACCCGTGCTGATGCTTCTCCTTGAAAAACCATCTGGATTTGCTGGACTAAGGTTTACAAATGCCTCGATACTCCGGTCACTGCTAAAACTCCCTTTCAGTTCAGTATCATTGGCTTCTTCAGAGTTCTCCTGTGTAGCATCTGAGGTGCTGGACTCTGGAAGCCCTTCAATCATTTTAAGTACCAGTTTATTCTGACTTCTCGCAACATAAGTGCTGTAGGACTCAAGGTTCATTGGCTCACTTGAGAAGTTGGGTGAAACATGATGTGTGCCATGAGCTGGGTCATGAAAATTCCTGGAGCTGACGTCTTCTTCATTATTGTGTTGCATCTCAAAGAGAAAACTGGTGATCTTCTGTTTACTCAAAAGAGCCTGGTCAACCTGGCTGGTATAAATAAAGCAAAGATCACCTCGGAATGCCTTTTCAATCGCACTGAGCTGGTCCATGGTCTGAAGGAAAAAGTCTGATTCACAGAGCTCTTCGAGGGTTTTTAAGCGTTTATCAAAACATTTTGCAGATTTAGCTCTAATAAGCTGGGGTATGTACGACGGCTGCTGAGGACTGCCATCTGTTTCCACATGTGAATCCTCATTTCCCGAATGATTATTAGACAGTGTGTGGTCAACCTTATTTGGGTCAGCTGTATTTTCTGCCTCACATGGCACCTGATCAGCGTCTCTCCTTTTACTGTTAGGATATGACGTAATCTGCCTCAGCAAATCTTTATGTTCATAGATAGATTTTTCTACATTTGCCAGTTCATTAGCTTTCTCAATGACCTGTGTGGAATAACAACCACTGTTCGTTTTCTGCTGCTCAGTCTCTTTGTGCAGCACAGATCTTGTGTATTCCAGGTCCCTCAGTTTCTTTTCCAATTCATTTGCAAAAGCCTTTCGATTCCCTGATTTTAAGCATTCGGAAGCCCTGGAGAAGCCAGATGAGAGCAGCTGGAACTGCTGCATGATCTTTCTCTCATCTGCTGAAATGTAAGCCATGCAAAAAGGACGCACAAATCCTCGTGCCTCCAAGTCATATAGGGTCAGGTGATGCACGTAGGCAAACGCCCCTTCCTTGGAATCACCAAGGACAACTTTGGAGTCCTCAACAAAATTGAGCTTGGGGTAGCTTGTGCCAGGAGGGTGGCCCACAAACGAAGCCTGGTAGTCCACCGACATGATGCGCAGGGAGAAGTAATTGAGATCGAACGTTCCACACACTTTGGGATCATCTGGAATTGTAAGTAATGGCTGTGGTCCAACCTGCTCTGAAAACTCAGAGATCAGGATAAAATCCTTGGAGAATTTTGCATAGGATGTTTTTAACCATGGATTGGCATTTGCATGAGGAAACAAAGGCACAGAAAACTCTTCTGGGAGCAAGCACGGGTCTGTGTAGGAATCTCCAAAGTCATCATCTTTGGTCAGTGCCACCACATCTGGGGATCCGATCATGTTCTCGGAATGTTAGAAGCGACATGAGAAGAAATCTACCACACCAGAGCCAGAGGTGCAACTAGACACTTGATCTGATGGAGAGATCCGACACTTTGGTTCTGTGTACTGGGCCTAACTGGACCTCCATAAACACGGACAGAAGACTGATGAATTAGCAACTAGACACGAAATCATCCTTACAGCACAACTACGATATCGAGCTCACAAACTGACACCTAACATATTTACCAAAACCGTCGCAAGGTTCACTTCATCCATATCACACATCCTGCCTGTATCAGCAGCCACTCAATAATAATAATGGGTGTACGAGTAAATCAGTACAGGTTACATGATTCACATCCCATCTCCATGCAAAAAATTATCTGCGCTTTATATGAAGATCAGCTAACCGGAACACGTCTGTGTACATTTTCCGGTACGCACTGACGTCACACCTGTTCGCCCACCCGGAATGTTATGATTAAATTAAAATATATTGCCTAAATGTAAACAGCAAACTTTTATAGATAAGCAAAATAGAGTACTGCATATAGTATTCGTGTTCTGCTTTTTTAAAAAAGTTATATATTTGCCTAAATATCGGGGGAGACGTAAAGATGTAATTTACGGCAATTTTACGACAGTTTTTTTTCTGACAGAGCAACTCGGCAGGATGAATCCGCGATTGGATTTATATTTTTTTAATCAATATATTGAATAACCATTGTATCAGTTATGTGTTTGTCTGGGGTGTTTTTTATATTTCTTCATTCTATGTTTTACACTCAAGATTTGTGCCATATTAGCTGTAGCTAGCATGCCCGTGTGCTTTTTCCGACAAAGCATACGTCATAAGTTTTACCCGGAAGTACATGATTAGAATAAAAACAAGAAACACATCTCTTAAATATCAGTGACAAGCATTTTACACTTTAATCGATGGTTTAACAAGAGCATTAGTTCATGCTTCGCTCTTTAAGGGTGATACATTTTACTTACATTTGACACTATAGGGGGAAATGAGTAAACTATCCAAGTTTTACGGCAGTTTTACGACAGTTTGTGGTAGGCGCCGAATTTGTAAAGTTCCTGCTTGTTGTTGTTTTTTCCTGAGATAGCCGAAAACATTTTAGCCCGTTTGACATTGACGTTTTTAGTTGTTTAATATATTTCATGGGGTGTTTTGTTGACGCAGTTGATATACAATCCGAAGTTGATGATAACTGTGGGCAGAGTGTTGTTGTATCGTCTGGCAGCTCAGAGTCGCTCGATATCCATCAGTATGATCAGAAGAGCTCAGATTAAGAAGGTTCTCTGCGTTGCTGAGAAAAACGATGCGGCCAAAGGCATCGCAGAGATCATGTCAAACGGCAGGTCAAGAAGGGTGAGTGTGGATCAGTCCACAGATCATTAATAGCACATGGTGTCCTTGGTGCTTCTGATTAAATGAGATGTTCTTCAAGTGTGTTTTCTTTTCTTACAATTAACAGAGAGAAGGGCACTCAGTCTACAACAAGATATATGAGTATGAATATCATCTTTTCGGACAAGTAAGGTTGAAAAAAGACATTTACTAAAACTAAAGTACACGAATCAGTGAAAAAACACCTGATTAATCTGCTGTGTGTGTGTTGATTTATCAACAGAATGTTACTGTGTGCATGACGTCTGTATCTGGACACCTTTTAGGTCTTGAATTTAAAGCTCCCTTTCAGAAATGGTAAGTCTGAATTTTTTTAAAGGTTCACACTCTCTAGTTAATAGCTGGTGTGTTTTATCTTCCATTATCAGTTCACTTATCCAAATACAAAAGTTTGCCTGTGAAACCACCCCGTCTCATGGACTTAGTATCTCTTGTTTTGGTTCTGTGTCTGTTTACAATAACAATATAACAAGACTGCTTGACTAGAAGTACGATTCTGGGCATATGTGATAACTTGGCAGCACAGCACTGATTCGCAGAAAGTGAAAAAGTGTTTGGAAACAAGAAGGCATGCAGTTACAAGAGAAAAAAAAATGGCCATGTTTACTACTAATGCAGGGGTCATTGACACTTGCGTACAGGAGTAAGCAAATTGTTTCTGAAAGACATTGTGTCCGATTCCTTTTTTTCCAAGAGATAACATTTTGTATTTGAATTTTGGTTTGCTCTGAAGAGTAATAAAAGCTAGAGCCTCTTCGACAGCTTGGATACTGAAGTGGAAATTAAGTATGCTCATAGGACCACATGACGCAGACATCTGGGGAAGAAAATTCAGGAGACATGTAAAAGAAATTATTATAGATTCCCCATGGTTATGTCACCTATTCACATTGAATGTGGGATCTGTTAAATATAGTGTAACAGCTGAAGATCAGAGATGACTATAATAAGGCTGGATTGAATATTGAAACAGAATTTTTTTTTTAAGTGGATATGTGTGGTAAAAAGGTTATTAAAGCAAAGCAGTGGGCATGTGGGTTGTAAGAGAATAGTTCTATCACATTCAGAAAGTGAGCTGAAGTGAGTATTGTTTGTAAACTTTTACAATCTTAACAGGGGAAATATTGCATTCGTATCAAAAGCATGCACAAATCTTTGCATTTGTCTGTAAAATAAAATTGTCTTGCATGTGTTGTGTTATGTAACAGGCACAGCTGTAATCCAGTCTTGCTGTTTGATGCCGAAGTGGAAAAGTATTGCCCTGAAAACTTTGTGCCAATTAAGGTATATGGGTTTTTCCCCCTTCTTTAAATTTCACTTTTTTTGGAAAGCAATATCTAAAAACATTGTGTGTGTGGGTTTTTTTTCTTTGTTATTATTAAGAGAACTTTGGAGAGAGAAGTTAGACAGTGCCAAGCTCTGATCATCTGGACTGATTGTGATCGCGAGGGAGAAAATATCGGATACGAGATCATTGATGTCTGCAAAGCTGGTGATTTCTTGTCTCAAGTCTTATCATTAATTTTTTTTTTTCAGTTTTGTAATTTGTAAACTCTGGACACTCACACTGACCCTGTTCTCTCTTAGTGAAACAAAACATTCAGGTGTTTCGTGCTCGGTTCTCTGAGATTACTCCCAGTTCCATTAGAAGAGCCTGTGAGTCTTTAACTGAGCCTGACATTAATGTCAGTGATGCAGTGGATGTCAGACAAGAGCTGGATCTCCGCATCGGTAAGTGGGACCATACTGATCAGACATAACTATATTCAGTATATACTTCACAGGAACAGTGCAATCTAATTGGTTTGCTATCTTGGGTTAATAGATATAAACTCATGGCTTACCGTGGTCATTGATTCTGAAACTATAAATTCATCTAAATGTCCTCCTAAAACGAAGAAAGCTCCACAATGTGGCCTTCATGTGTTTCTAAAGGTAGAAAAGCTCTTAATTCAAACTTTGAAGGCATTTCAAAAGTTGCTGCTATACAGTGCATTTGAGTATCTCATTTTATTTGCTTTTCTTTTGTTACGGTCTAGTATGCTAAACCTTTAATGAGAATGTGCCTCACTTGAAGATGGGTTTCCCCTTTGAGTCTGGCTCCTCTAAAGTTTTCTTCCTCATGTCGTTTGAGGAAGCTTTTTCTCGCCACCGTCATCGCAGGCTGCGTCATCGCAGGCATAGGGGATGTGTAGGGCTTTTAGAGAAATGTTTAAATTCTTTATCAAATTTGGCAGCATGGTGGCGAAGTGGTCAGCACGTTCGCCTCACAGCAAGAAAGTTTTGGGCGTGGTTCCTGTGCTTGAGGTATTTCTCTGTGAAGTTTGCATGCTCTCCCCATGCTTGCATGGTTTTCCTCCAGGTACTCCGGTTTCCTGCCACAGTCCAAAACATGCACAGTAGGCTAATTGGCAGTTCCAAATTACATCTAGGTGTGAGTGTGAATGGTTGTCTGGGTGTTGGCTCTGCAATGGCCTAGTGAGCTGTTCAGAGTGTACTTTGCCTTTGCCCAGAGTTGGCTGAGATGGACGCCAGCCTCCCTGCGACCCGAATTAGGAATAAGCGGCTTAAAAAATTTAATTGAATGAAAGCTGCTTTGCGACAATGTTTTTTGTAAAATACGCTATACAAATAAACCTGAATTGAATTGAGCTTTGTAAAAATAAATCATGAAAATTTCATTTTGGTTTGCTTTTTAAGAGTCCCCATGTAGTATATGCTAAAACAGTAATGGAACTTGGTCTTCATGGCTGTCTCTGAATAGTCCCCTCCATGTTCTGTCTTGCTTTAGGTGAAAAATTAAGTTTAGTTTATACATTTATATTTATGTTCTTCTACATGTTCAATATCGATTGATTGTTCTAATTATTTCTCAAAAATTCTGATGATAGTTTCAACTGTTTTTCAGGAGCAGCATTTACAAGGTTCCAGACTTTACGGTTGCAAAAGATTTTCCCAGAGTCTCTCTCTAATCAGCTGATCAGTTACGGGAGCTGTCAGTTTCCTACCCTGGGCTTTGTGGTGGAGAGGTTTAAAGCTATTCAGGCATTCGTTCCTGAGGCTTTCTTTAAAATCAAAGGTAAGATGGTTTGTTTATAGGGAGTTTGTAATACTAAATACATATTTTGCTACTCACCATGACAAACACACTGCATGGGCAAAAGTATGTGGACACCTGGTGATCTTGCCCATATGTAGGACTTCACTACACTGTTTTTTACGTTGGAAGAATGTAATTGTACTGATTGTCTTTGTGCTGTAGCAATACAACAATTTCTCTTTACTGCACATAAGAGCCCCAAACATGATTTGAGAAGGTTAATGGGGGAGAGCTTGAGTGTCCTGCACAGAGCCCTAACCTCAACCCCACTGAGCACCATTGGGATAAACTGGGACACCAAATACACCCCAACATCTTTCTCACTAACACATTGGTAGCTGAATGATCACAAATCCCCACAGGTACCATCTATAATCTAGAGTGGGTATTATTTTGGTATGTCCCATGTAATGGGAAGACCACTCAGCGGGGCTCTACTGGGGTCCAGACTCTTTGTCCTTTATTCATTGTTTCTCTGGCGCAATGTTCCACCAGCGTGTCACATGACCTAAACAGAATGAGATGATCAATCACCTACTGATTGACCTACACTTCGTGTTGATGTCACAGAAAAGTGTTCTCCCACCCTGGCACATCTCACCCGCAAAACTTTTCATACTTCTGCTAGTTGTACTAGGAATCAAGGGACTAAATCTGGAATGAAGTTCTGTTCCGTTGTTTACCAACTCTTGGCCATATAGTGTTCTACTCTTGGTTTAGAGCACATTTCTCCTGAAGCACATCTACAAAACCAGTGCAATTACATTTATGGCATTTGATAAACAACATATCTAGTATGAGTTACATCATTAATGAATTCATGGTCAGTAGAGTACTATCAGTGAAAAATACTGAGTGAACCAAAAAGTCCCCCCACATTTCAAAGGTAAATAATAATAAAGGTTAAAAATGATCAAATTACTATTTGTACACATGAAACTTCATTCAATACAGTTTTTATGTCTTTGGAGAGAGTGGTTTAAATGTTACTTAAACATAACTTCTCTCTGATATTCTCCAAAACATTTTAAGGCCACAACTTGAACACCTTGAGCTAGAAGAATTCAGTATGTGGTTTTAGTGAGATGATTCTCACCATAACATGATCTGCCTGTTACCCTAACCTCACCCCTTAGCCACTGTTCCACCTGACATGAACCAGTAAGCCATAGAAAATTGGAAATGGCCTCCACGTGTGTATAGATAATGAAGGCCACCATGTGGAGGATGCTATCTTTAAAACACGATTTATAAAAACTTTTTTTTTTTCAATTGAGTGAAGTTTCATGTTTGAAGATACTAATTTAATTATGTTTACTGATTTTTTAAATTTACCTTTGAAATGTGGGAGGCTTATTGGGTTACCCTGTAGTATAAAACGCACACATACAGAGAACCTAATTTGCTACCCCCATGAAGAGGTAGGTGTTTAGTCTGCATTTGAAGACTTTTAGTGACTGCAGTAAACAGGGACACTGAGTGGCACTGTGGGGTTTTTTTTCTGTTTGTTTTTTTTCCACCAGTGGTTCATGAGCCGAGCGAAGAGGAATCAGTGGAGTTCAGTTGGAAAAGGCATCGTCTGTTCAACCACACAGCGTGTCTTGTGATTTACCAGATGTGTATGGAGGTTAGTAACGTGTAGTCTTTGATTTCTTTTTGAATTTGGGCTTTAAGATGATTGGGAGTTGTATTGGGATAAAGAAGGATATTGTACATATTGACAGTTCTACAGGTTTACTGACATGCTATGTACGTTAATGTTTTTCTCAGGACCCCACAGCAAGAGTGATTTCTGTAACAAGTAAACCAAAAAGCAAATGGCGGCCATTACCCCTTGATACTGTGGTAAGTAATCATCGCAGAGCATTTTTGATTTGTAAAGCAGTTCTAAATCAACAGTTTTATACAAGCTGATGAAAAATTTATTTAACTAAGATTTATTTATTATTAATGTCCTCGGTATGAGTTAGAAGTCTGTATGTTTAAGTGTAATAAAGACAATAAAATCAAAGTCTATGAACAAAATACGTTTATAAGTGAAAACCATGAAAGTAATAACAAAACAAAAATGATCCGTGAATGAAAAGAGTATTTTTATTGAATCATTTAAAACAAGTATGTTCAAAAACAAATTGAGGAATTCACAAAGTATATTGTTAAAATTGTAAATATAGTCATTTGTTTCGTAAACCCCTCCTTTTTTTGGTTGAAATTCTGTCATATCGCAGTATTAATGTTTTTTTATTATTATGATTATTCTCCTAAATTTGTGAAAAAAATATTTTGAATGAAAGGATTTATTTATATTATTCATATGAAGAAATCCATTCTAATATCATTATTAGTACGGATGGGAATCACCAGGGTCCATCCAATACAGTGTTATTTGTATTGTAAATATATACATATTCTGATTAAGTATTTTTAATTTATCCAATGTTTTGTTACAGTTTTAAAATGTGCTGGAATCAAGGCTATAGGCAGTCCAACAAATTATTAGATTGCACAACCTTTTTTGTGAATATAACATTTTTTTTTTCTTACATAGGAACTTGAGAAACTGGCTTCGAGGAAACTGAAGATCAGTGCTAAAGAGACCATGAGAATAGCTGAGAAGTTATACACACAAGGGTATGAGTCAAAATTGTTTTTTCCCAACAATCTTGTGTTATCGTTTCTCTTATTTTTCCCGTAGAGGACTGTAGAACAAACTTATATTTCTTGTTTATTCCAGATTTATTAGTTACCCTCGTACTGAGACCAACATGTTTCCATCAAACCTGAACTTGACCCCGCTTGTTGAGCAGCAGACTCAGGATAATGAATGGGGGGCTTTTGCCCGAGGCATTTTGGAAAGCGGTGGGCCGACGCCTCGAAATGGAAACAAATCAGACCAGGCTCATCCTCCCATTCACCCTACCAAGTACACCAATAATCTACAGGTGGCCTTCTTCACATACAGCATGAGTGTTAAATCCAAACTGTGTATTTAAAAATGTTTGGAAGTGCTTTTTCTTTTAATCTGAATTTAATGCCTGATGTTTTGGTGAATTGAATGAAGATGCTTTAAAAGGTTTTTCATACTTTCTCCTGTGTAGGGAAATGAAAAGAGGCTGTATGAGTTTATCGTTCGTCACTTCCTTGCCTGTTGCTCCAAGGATGCGCAGGGCCAAGAGATGACTGTAGAAATTGACATTGCTGAAGAGAAATTCTCAGCAAGTGGACTGACAATCATTGCTCGTAACTACCTTGAAGTTTACCCATATGACAAGTGGTACAATAAGGTAACGTCACCAGGATGATATTTATTAAGTATTTGCTTTTGTCATACTCAGTTTTTTGTTGTTGTTGTTGTGGTGCAGGTTATTCCATTATATACACCCGAAACAACTTTCCAGCCAAACGTTATCGAGATGGTGGAAGGACAGACAGGCCCCCCTCAGCTGCTCACTGAGGCCGACTTGATTACTCTAATGGAGAAACATGGCATTGGTATATTACATCTGCTCATCGGTTTGGGTTTGTTGTACCTGACTTCAAGAAAAAAAAATCAAAAATTGGTTGTTTGATTTTGCAGGCACCGACGCAACACACGCTGAGCACATTGAGACCATCAAGAGCCGCATGTACGTTGGTCTGACGGACGATCAGAGGTTCCTTCCTGGGGAGCTGGGCATGGGTCTGGTTGAAGGTGCAGAAGATCAACATGGAGTCATTTAGTGTGTTTAAATCATGAATAGTCTGATCATTGTTTAATTTCCAGAGCTGCCAAATTATCATCACTAAACTTGTACTGTAGTGTTAGGTTAAAATTTGACCAGGTGTCAATCAATTTAAGATAGACAAACTTTTTAATCCTGTTATCAGGTAATAAAAACTTATTACCCAAGTGTGAGGTCTGTACAGAGAAATTTCAGCCCGAGGACTTTAAGTACTGACTGAGCTAAAGGTGAGTTCTGTGCAAGAAGACCAAAGGCGGAGATTTCTCCCTACAGGAAAAGCAAATTAGGTTAATAACTAGTTTATTATAAGGCATTTTAAAAAGATAGCCTCTTTTAAATTCACTTTAGGTGCTGTCACTTGCCCACTTCTGAAAAAGGTGTCTTCATCTGTGTCTCTGAGGGTGGGAGCTATCAGCTTGTTTCCATTCTCATGATGACAAAAAGCTTTCCAACAAGCAGCGAGTAGTTTGTGGGATTTCTTAAATTTTTGGTCCTGTAGGATACTTCCTGTATGTCTTTTCACTTTAAACGCAGAATTCTTGTCTTGAATCTCTTAAAGATCAAAGCATACATTGCACCTTACTAACAACTACCTTACACTGCCAATCAGATTATTATATATCATTGCCATATATTAGTCAGGATTACTTTTTCCTTAATCTGCATGTAATCTATAGGTTTTGGTATCATTTGGGTTTTTCCTGGTACTGATTCCAAAATTAAAGTTTTAAAAGCATGCCCATGCCTAAACAGTGCCTGAGTTTATACTTTTTTAAAAGGACAAAACGAAGGTTGATAATGCTATAAAACATTTTAACCGTGTTTATGGATTCAGTACCCCAGAAGGGAAATATATTTAATTGACTAAACTTTATTAAATTTACTTTATTTACATGATAATTTTTTTATTAGAAAGAATGAAGCAGACTATTATGTAAATTACTGAGTTTTATTTTAGTTTATTCGAGGTGTGAGATGCGATTGTGACAACTCTGATTGTTCCCGAGGGTTGTCTACCATCAACACTTTTCCAAAACATCTGACTATTGATTAAAATCCTATAGTCTTGGAGTGTTTATATTGCTGTTTTACTCCAATATATTTAAATTCACTGTTGTTCTTTTTAAATTTTGACACTAATTTTTTATTTTAAAATTGTGAATTCACTGTATTGTTGTTGTTAACTGAGTGAAAATGGGTTTCAGGGTACAATTCCATGGGCTATGAAATGTCTAAACCAGACCTGAGGGCGGAGCTTGAAGCAGACCTGAAGCTCGTGTCTGAAGGGCGGAAGGAAAAGACATCTGTCCTTAGACATCACGTGGCAAAGTACAAGGCGGTTTTCATAGAATCTGTTAGGAAGGCAAAGAAGTAGGTTTTTACACTTTTTCATAACATTGTGAATTTGTAGTTAATGTTTTTCAGAAATTTAAATGGCAGGATGTGAAAGAGTAAAATTTAGGAAATAATTTGAGGGGGATAAACTTTTTAAGATTGGGGCGTTTAAAGATGGGGATGGGGGATGATGACATGGTGAGTTGATTCCACTTTGGGGTGTTGTCTTTAATTTACAATCCCTGAAACACTTGTAACAAGAAGAGCATTAATACTAAGAGCTGTAATACTACACTTTCTAATAATCATCCTATCTCATAATGTTAGAGAATCATTAAAAAATTCCTGGATCCACAATTTGATCCGGATCATCTACAAAATCTTATGTGGTCTTCCTTGTCCAAAGGCCCACATCAAGAAAATTCAAGAAAATCCACAAACAACTTTTTGCTGAGTCCTGCTAAAAATACACAAACGAACAAAAACACAAACCGAAGGTAAAATATCACCTCCGTGTCAGGGGTAACAAAATATTGCCATTCCCTTGTGTGGTGTGCTTGGTGTCTGTGGTCACCGGGGTACAGTGCAGTGCAGGTTTTTCCTTTATTTAATTCATCTTATCTAACATAATTCACCTTAAAGTTTTTTTTAATAAAGATTTTAAATTTCATAGTCACACCAATACATTCTACATGAAAACAACAAACTATTTAGTCACTAAGAAAATAATGTAATTTTTTTTGCTCTCCAGATTGGATGAGGCTTTATCTAATTATTTAGGCCAGGCTCAAGAGTATACAGAGCAGGACGAACAGGAGATGGAGATGCCGTTACCAGTGCGGAAGTGTCCGCAGTGCAGCCGAGACATGGTATTGAAGAAGAAGAAGGACAGCGAAGGGTAAGCCGTTATGCAGTCTTATGTAAGGACTAAAACTCGGAGCATGATGGAAAAGTCTACAGTGAGATTCTGAGATCCCACTCTATATTGGACTGTTTTCCCATAAGCCTTTTATACCGGAGCAAATTAGCAATGATTCATTTTGTTGTTTATAGCTTACAACTTATGAAAACCCCAAAATCCAAAAATTGTGAAAAGGTTCAATATTGTAGGCTCAAATTGTCTCACTCTAATCAAATAAACAATTCATCCAAAACACCTGCAAAGGGTTTCTGAGCCTATAAATGGTCTCTCAGTCTGGTTCAGTAGAATCACAATCATGGGTAAGACTGCTGACCTGACAGTTGTGCAGAAAACCATCAATGACACCCTCCACAAGGAGAGAAAGCCTCAAAAGGTTATAAAAGAAGTTGAATGTTCTCAAAGTGCTGTATCAAAGCACATTTATAGAAAAGTGTGGAAGAAAAAGGTGCCCAAGCAGCAGGGATGACCATCATTTTTCACCTGTATATAGTATGAAAAGTACACCATCAGCTCAGGACCAACTACTGCATAGAATTATTAAATGTTTAAATCAAAGCACTAGTTCAGGCTTTAAGGCTTTAATAGTACAAGTAAACTAAATTTTAATATTAATATTTACCCTTTCTTGTTGTGTTGTGTTAAAGAAAAAAATAAAATATCTGTTCTTAAAATGATTTCCCCCCTCCTGTTTCCTGTCTCAGGTTTACATAATAAAAATCCTCCAAATAAGGAACTAAAAAAAGAATGGGCTTGTATTTAAATAACAATATATTTAAAAAGTACTCTTTAAATGTTCTTTTGGAACTCCAGGACCTCTGGAAACTGAGAAACCGCAAAGCTCATAGTTCTCTTGTTCTGGAGGTTTCTTCTTTCACTGAAAATGTACTGACACATCTACAGTAGTATGCAGAAGTTTCATGTCATGTCCAAAATGAATTTAAATGTTTTCTTCAATTCTATAAAGGACAGCAAACTGTAGTAAAGGAAGCAACAGCAAAATTTGTTGTGATGACACTTTTTTGGTGTGGATAAAATGCTAGGTAAAAGACCCATCTTGCGTACACTGTGTGTATAAGGAAATGAGCTGTTAGTTTTACTGAGCATCTTACAGAACCAGCCACAGTGTTTCTGGAGGTTTTGACTGCTATATTTGCTTCATATTTTTGCAGCAAAGCACAACATTTTTCATTGTATTTATTTATTTTTGCTTAATTGTGTGCTGCAAAATAATGTAGGGAAATCTAACATGTTTTTCAACTTACTTATAACATAAACATCTATAACATTTTGCCTTTTATAATTTATAATTGTATAATTATCATTCATTTTATTAAGTATTAACACACTAGTTAACTATTTATTTATTTATATAGAGTGTGAGATTATTTGCAAGCTTCAGGACTGGTAGTATGTTATAGTAGGTTGGTATACTTGGTAGAAATTACAGCATACAAGTGTATTTAATATAAACCTGTGATTACAATTACAGTCAAATCCATTGTCTGCGCTACTCTGCTATGAGCTCAGTGTGTCTCTGTAATTTTAAGGGTACTGTATGTACTCATCGTGTTATTTCCTTTGTTGTCTCCTTTTAAAGGAAGTTCGTGTCATGCACCGGCTACCCGATTTGTAAGGCTGCCGTATGGTTTCCAGACACAGTGCTAGAGGTCAGCAGAGACGACAGCGTCTGTCCTGTGTGTCACCCACATCCTGTCAACATGTAAGAAACAAGACTGTAGTTCCTGTTCCGTGACTGCATTTTGTGAAATAATTTGAGTCTTTTATGGCAAAACAGCTAAATACACCCCGCATTGTTCGCAATGTGTTTTTAGGTTGCGGTTCAAGTTTAAAAGAGGAAGTCTGCCTCCAGGGATGCCTCTTGAGTTTGTAGGGTGTATTGGTGGCTGTGATGAGACTCTGCGAGAGGTCTTGAATTTGAAGTATCTTCGTGTTGGAGGAGGAGTCGGGGGAGATTCCATCACTCACAGTTCCACAGCTCCACGCCAATCAAATCATCGAGTAAACAATAACACACTTCAGTCAAGGGCTGAGAACAGACCACCACCTCCCAGACCAAGAGCAGACAGCGGCAGACCCGCTCCACCCAACACTACACCCGTTACACCATCATGGTCCATCCAATCATCACAGTCTCCGCAAAATAATGTAGTGTGTAACTGTGACCAGGATGCGCTCCTCCTCACAGTGCGTAAAGAAGGTCCCAACCAAGGTCGTCAGTTCTATAAGTGTAATACAGGGAACTGTAATTTCTTCCTATGGGTCACACACCAGAATGACCAGTTTGGGTCAGCAGGCAGGACTGCATCTACAGAACAACTGGGGTTTAGCCCTCAACCTCCCAGACCTTCTCTTGGCTTTGGAAATACACCCCAGCAGAGGCAGGGCAGCAGAGGATCAGGAGGAGGTGGAGAAGAGACCATGTGTAAGTGTAACTTGCCTGCAGTCACAAGGACCGTCATGAAAGATGGGCCAAACAAGGGAAGAGTGTTCCTCACCTGTGGCAAACCGCGGGATGAGCAGTGTGGCTTCTTTCAGTGGGTGGATGAGAATGTTTCTCCTGGTAAGTGACTATCTCTCATAACATCATTACATACTGGACATCCAAAAAAAGTCCAGTAATGTTGTGTCCAAAGATTTAGCAAAGGTTTGCACAGCCAAGCTCTTGTTTAAAAACAATTTTAGTTGAGTTAAAGGTATATAAATGAGGATATAAATGCATGACAATTAAACTAATTAAACCAAATTATAAGTGGAAAGTGCACACAATAAGGGTGTTTGATATAGTCAGTTTAATAATTATAATAATAAAATTATTATTATTGTTGTTATTATTATTAATGCTTTCATTAATATATTCATTCATTCATTTTCCGAACCGCTTATTCCTAATTAGGGTCGCGGGGAGGCTGGCGCCCATCTCAGCCGACTC
>JBCNYG010000001.1:38562392-38584661 GCA_039654305.1 Porochilus rendahli
AAAAAAGCAGAATTTATAAAGACATTTGTAAAGGTCAGCATTAATGTCTGTTTAATGTAAAAGAAGGGCACACCTTTCCCAGAATGCTCTGCACCCAGTAGTGAGTCAGATTTTCGATGCCTTAAATAATCTGCAG
Source organism: Porochilus rendahli (assembly GCA_039654305.1). NCBI lineage: Eukaryota > Metazoa > Chordata > Actinopteri > Siluriformes > Plotosidae > Porochilus > Porochilus rendahli. Next base: position 38,562,529 of record JBCNYG010000001.1, read on the forward strand.
CAATTTGGTGACCTCCTTTACAATAGATCCTAAATTATAACATGAAACTGAAGATTTATTGATAGAGTATCTGTATTTAAACTTCTTTCATTCAATCTTTACTACAGTAGTTAAATGTACACTCTGTTATGGGACCAGAGCCAGAATTGGCCATCTCGCGCATGGCCACAAATTTAAGAAGAGAGGCACGTTTTGTTGACTTGTACAAGGGAAAAAGGTTGAAAATGGGTTTCAAGGTGTCCACTATAATCTAGCATGTAGTGGTCACATGCTTTCAAAACAAAAACAAAGACTTGGATTCTCGGAAGGGTTTTATTTATGCTGTCCTCTGTGTTGTCCTCATATAGACCTTATGCCTGCAAGGAATTCTACATAATAGCGTACATATGATTTAGAGTATTTCGTATGTTGCACAAACATTTATTTGCCCTTGTATGCATATACCAATGACATATCTGTTATTTTAAAATCAGGAGCATTTGTCAGTGAGCCACAACAGTCTTACTACCCTACATGGAGAGATCTCGAGCCTTCCAAACCTAAGGGTAAATTAGATTATAGTAATATGTGTTATTTGTTCATTTACAGAACAAATCAAATAATACGAGTGCTCATTTGACCAGATTTATTTCTCACTTATATTTTAATTATATCATGTTGTAGGCAATTGTGGCCAGGGCAAACAACCTCAAGAACTCTGGTGTCCCAGATGACATTTTTAATCTGGATGATCTCTCAGTCCTGGTATGTTGACTTTAAATGTGTTTATTTCTTTCTTTATTTTAGTTATGTTTATGAAAGATTAGGTTCATTACCCAAGGAGTAATATTCCATTATATTCCATATTTTTTATTTTATCTTCTTAGGATGTCATTTATTTTTCTAACTTGAGCTCACAGAGATTCATAGATTCTATAATTTTTTTCAGGATCTGAGCTTTAATCAGCTGAATGAAATTCCAAGGGATCTGGAGAATTCTAGAAACATGCTGGTCCTTAACCTGAGCCATAATAGGTAAAACTGTGTGCCGAGGTATTGGTATGTTCTAGTAATTATTTTACAGTTATTGATGTTTCCTTATTTCCTTATTCTTGCTTTTTCAGCATCGACAACATACCAAATCAGCTGTTCATTAATCTGACTGATCTGCTGTACTTGGATCTCAGTAACAATAAGTTAGACAGCCTTCCCCCTCAGATGAGACGTCTGGTTCATCTTCAGACACTCATTCTCAACAATAATCCCCTTATGCATGCACAGTTAAGGTGAGGCCGTGTTGCAATTTATTTTCTGGATATTTCCATTACAGTGTATATATGGTGTGTGAGTCAGTCAGGCCCGATGACCTCATCGTTCTCACTCGTACTGATAAGCTTCCTGTGAATGCTATTTTGGCTGTTTCATGTTTGAACAGACAACTTCCAGCTATGGTAGCCCTTCAGACCCTCCATTTAAGAAACACTCAACGCACTCAAAATAACATGCCGACAAGTCTTGAAGGTCTCACTCATTTAGCAGGTATGGTTAAGTAAAGCCAGTATAAAGAGCACAGTTTCAATTGAATTAAACAGGCTTACAGGTGTGAGGATTTGTTTTTGATGTTTTTATTCACAGATGTGGATCTGTCCTGCAATGATCTGACTCGGGTGCCGGAATGCCTATACTCCTTGGCCAGTTTAAAACGTCTGAATCTGAGCAGTAATCAGATCTCCGAGCTCTCACTGTGTATAGATCAGTGGACCCATCTCGAGACTCTGAACCTGTCCAGGAACCAACTCACATCATTACCCGTATGTACTTTGCTGCTGTTTTTGGATTCTCAAACTGGACTCGCTAGCTGTCGGTGGTGTCCATATCTACAGTTTACCATAATTTAGGGGTAAATGATGAGGGGCAGAGCAAGCTGTATAGGAGTGATGGTTGAGCCACATACCCCACAAAGGTTTTCATTTTTCACTTTTTTTTAAGACCAAAAGATTAAAAACAGGTGGTATAGTGGTTAGCACGTTCAGGGTGGTAACAGGTGGCTCAGGGTGTTTCTGTGTGGGGTTTGCATGTTCTCCCAGTGCTTGCATGGGTTTCCTCCTGGTATTTTGGTTTCCTCCTACAGTCCAAAAACATGCATGCTGATTAGCTCCAAATTACCCCTAGGTGTGAGTGTGAATGGATGTATGAGTGTTGGCCCTGCAATGCCCTGGCGAGCTGTTCAGGGTGTACATCGCCTAAGCCACGAGTCGACTGAGATGGGCGCCACCCTAATTAGGATGATGCGGCTTAGGAAATGAATTTTTCAAGTGTGACAGTGATCACACTTTTTTTTTAACTTTACAAACATGAAGGCCATATTGTGCCACTTTTTTTGTTGTTTCTGGGACGGCATTTAGTTGAATTTAAAGGATTCTGAAGTCAGTAAGACAAACAGTGAGGTTTTTATCTACTTTAATTCTATGTTTTGATTCAAGCTTTATCCTCTGGATATTGTTTGGTAACTTTGAGATTGTGAACCAGTCAGACTGTACTATTCCTGAGAAGTATATACTAATCATTAATCCTCAACTGTTGATCAATCTGATCTTTTACAGTCTGCAGTTTGCAAGTTATCCAAACTGAAGAAGCTGTATTTGAACTCGAACAAGCTTGATTTTGATGGACTGCCTTCTGGTGTTGGGAAGCTGTCCCACCTGGTGGAGTTCATGGCAGCCAATAATAATCTGGAGCTTATTCCAGAGGGTCTCTGCAGGTAGGAAGTCATAAACTTAATAGATGATCATGAGACTTTTAAAATTCCCACTCCTGAACATTCACACAGGCATGTTATCCAAACCACTCTCATAATGATTTCTGTTTATACTGACCTGTGGCATGCTCTATTTGACTTTAGTAATTTTCTGCTGGTTATGTTAATGAATGAATGAATTATGTCCCATGTTAACTGCCTTGGCATTTATTTATTTATATTGTGCTGAGCACTGCTCTCATGAGAGTAAACCACTCATTCCTGTGTACCTTATGTCAGCAGGATCCAAGTCCTTCTGCACTGAACTTCACTTGCAGCTATGACTTGCATTAAAATATGTATAATCTGTATATGTGTTTTAGGTGTGCAAAGTTAAAGAAATTGGTTTTGAACAAGAACCGGCTAGTGACGTTACCAGAGGCTATCCATTTCCTCACTGACTTAGATGTAAGCTTAAAAATATTATTTATATTATTTAACATTTATTTTTTATATAAGGATCCAGCTAAATAAATTTACATTTCACTCAGTACTCATGCATAAATTTTATTTTAGGTCTTGGATGTTCGTGATAATCCAAACTTGGTTATGCCACCCAAACCAGTAGACAGGGGAGCCGAATGGTACAACATAGACTTCTCTTTGCAAAACCAATTACGATTGGCTGGTGCATCGCCAGCTACCGTGGCTGCAGCAGGTGGAGGTGCAGTGTACCACTTGTATTTGTTTTTGTTCCAGATTCAGATATCCAATTACAGGAATAATGTTTATGTAATGCTTCTTTATTTTATGTTTCTGTCTCACCCTTGAATATAAACGTTATATAGGAAATAGTCCTAGGGATCATTTGGCCAGAAAAATGAGGTTAAGAAGGCGGAAGGATTCCACTCAGGATGACCAAGCTAAACAGGTGCTGAAAGGCATGTCTGATGTAGCCCAGGAAAAGAACAAATCCATTCAGGTGAGACTTTAAATGCACGGTGTGTTGATGACCCTAACCCTGTGCAATAAACATGCTTGTAATGGAATTCTTTCAACAACAACAAAAAACAAAACGGTGTATATTAGGGGAGGACTTCTATTTTTCAATATCTGGGCTGATCGTGATGATTAGTAATCAAGGACGTTGATAACTGGCACTTAGTTAGGGCTGATATATACGATTTACTATAAATTTGATGTCTGTATTTTGAAAACTCCCAATTAAGTTCTTACTCATTACTTGTATTAAGTGAACATGATTTTAAAAATAATATAAATATTTGGCACTGCCTAAAAAAGCAGCACTTTAAAAATTAAATTAATTAGTTAAACAGCCATAATATAACTTGCTTATCTTTTCATAGATGTTTGAAAGTATATTTCTCCTCAACCAGAAAAAACACTGACTAAACAGGAACTTTTTCTGTGATGTGCAAGACCACTAGATTCATTTTCTTCATTTATTGAGTTGCCTGTGTGGACACGTTAGCACCGACGTGACCACAGAATCAAGCTTGTGGCTTTACAGTATTGCGTATGTATGGAGCTCTGCTCTAAAGGGCTCTGAACAAAAACTGTGTGAAAAGTAAACTCATAGCAATCATCACAGGGTGAAAGAGAGAGTGACTCAAAGTATTTGACTGCGCATACTTCTTGCCAGTGCTCTTACTTACTTACTGCGAAAGTGAACTCATTCACAGTTTTAGTGTATACTGTGTTGAAACATAAAAACAAATGAAAACAATTTTTCTGTTTTATTTTAAACATTTTTAAAGCATGGCTGTGATCTCGCCACCAGCACCATCACTTTGCTGATGTATGCTTTATGACGCCATCTTTTGAAGCTTGTTTAGAGATATTCAGATTTACTGTGTAGCTTTTTCATTGTTTTTGCGAAGACATTTTGTTACATTTTTAGAATTTCAGACTCAGAACCTGTGACAAACTGTGGTGTTTTGATTCAAGCTTGATTTACTTATGATGATGTTTAATAACCCAAGCTAACAAACCAGTCAGATTGTGCAGTTACTGTGTGGTATGTGCTAACAATTAATCCTCATTTATTGGTAAATTGGATCATTTACAGTCTGCAGTTTGCAAGTTATCCAAACTAAACGCAGGTGCTGCATCTCACAAACACACATGTTTGATTGGGTTTACTCAGCACGTAATTGACAGTTCTACCTATCCAATAGCACTGTGGGTGGGACATAGAGACAGCCTGTAGGAGGGATAGGATTATTGTTGAGAATTTGCTACTTCTGATCATTTGAAAAATACTGAATAGCAGCTCTGACTATCATTCAGACCTTAGTGTAGATACTGTACTGTACATGAACAATAAATGTATTTTATATCTTATTAATTCAGGAGAACGGTGATATGAAATACTCTGACCTGAAGTCCAAGCGCTGGGATAAGAACCTTGAGAAACCGCAACTTGACTATTCCGAGTTGTTTACAGAAGACGTGGGTCAGATTCCTGGAGTCAGTGTGTGGCATATAGAGAACTTCTTACCTGTTCAAGTGGATGAAGCTTTCCATGGCAAGTTCTACGAGGCAGACTGTTACATTGTCCTAAAGGTAAAATTAATGTCCATCTCTTTCTTCTTTCTGCCTCATGTTTATGAATTTTATTTTTCATATTGATTTCATGAAATAAAATGTCCTTATTTTTAGTCTTTTCTAGATGACAATGGAGCTTTGACCTGGCAGATCTATTACTGGATTGGTCAGGATGCCACCCTGGATAAGAAAGCAGGCTCTGCTATCCATGCTGTTAATCTGCGTAATTTCCTAGGAGCTGAGTGTAGGACAATCCGAGAGGAAATGGGAGACGAAAGCGAAGAATTTACTGCGGTTAGTCTCGATTTGAACATTTTCAGAACAGCAGGAGCTGTGGGTTAGGACTGAGATCACATGGTCACACTGAGGATCTGTTTATATCTCTTTAAAAATCTGTTTTCCTTAATTCATTTTTTATTTTAGGTGTTTGACAACGAAATTTCCTACATAGAAGGAGGAACAGCCAGTGGATTCTACACAGTGGATGATACACAGTACCCAACAAGGTATTGAAGTAAAATACATCTAGGGAACAAAAACACCACAGCATGCTTCTGTTAAAAGTATTTATCTTTTTATTTATCTATCTATTAATTTATTAATTAATTTGTTTGTCTATGGACAGACTGTATCGTGTGTATGGTAAGAAGAACATCAAAATGGAGTCTGTGCCTCTCAAGGGGGCCGCTCTTGATCCTCGGTAGGTCCAAGAAAACATCACCTCTTCCAAGGTAAATACAAATTTTATTCTCAAAGTCATTAAAGTGTTACTCCTTTTTACAAGGTTTGTATTCTTGCTGGATGCTGGTCTTGAAATTTATGTATGGAGAGGAGCCAATGCCACCCTAAGCAGTACTACAAAAGCCAGGTCTGCTGTGAATGTTTTTTTTTTTTTTTTTTTTTTTTTTTTTTTAACTCATAGAATAATTGCATTTCCCCGCTTTGACTCACTCTAACCTTATGCAATGGTAATGGGATTTGAAGATTATTTGCAGAGAAAATAAACAAGAATGAAAGGAAGGGCAAAGCTGAGATCACTTCATTGACGCAGAATCAGGAACCGCCAGAATTTTGGGAACTTGTTGGTGGACAGCCTGAGGAAATCAAGAAACATGTTCCAGATGACTTTACTCCAGTTCGGCCCAAACTCTACAAGGTAGGTGTTTTCCACAGGAGAGAAGATGTAGTAAAATGGGAACATGTGAAAACTGATCTTGTGTGCTGTAGGTTGGTCTGGGTTTGGGATATCTTGAACTTCCTCAAATCAACTACAAACTCTCCGTTGAGCATAAGGACAAACTCAAACTGGATGTACTTCCAGAACTCAGACTGGTATGTGAAATATTAAAAATGAAAATATAGACTTGCTATATACTTAATTAATGTATTTATTTAGTTTTTAATGCACTACTCAATAATAATCTCCTGTTCCAGCTCCAAAGCCTGCTGGACACTAAAGGTGTATATATACTGGATTGTTGGTCTGAGGTGTTTATTTGGATTGGTCGAAAGTCCCCTCGTCTCGTAAGAGCAGCAGCACTAAAATTAGGTCAGGAACTGTGCAGCATGCTCCATCGACCAAAACATGCTCTGGTCATTCGCAACCTGGAGGGTACCGAGTGTCAGGTAAGACATGCTTTGAAATGTAAGCACACACTTTATCCAGAACTGCTATTAGGATTTATTTGTGTTTGCACAATGCTAATATGCTAATAAACAGCCTTGTGTATTTAAGTCATTACTACTATTCTGACATGGCAATCATGTAAAAAGACTTTCCTTCCCCTCCCTTTCCTCGCTGGTTTTCTTCCTAGGTCTTCAAATCCAAGTTCAAGAACTGGGATGATGTGTTGAAAGTGGACTACACCAGAAATGCAGAGAGTGTTAAGCAGAACGATGGCCTGTCTGGAAAAGTGAAGAAGGATGCTGAACAAAAGAACCAGATGAAAGCTGACCTGACTGCACTCTTCCTGCCCAGGCAGCCACCTATGCCTCTTTCTGAGGTGAGTTCTTCTATATGTAACAAGTAGTTAATTTCATTAATTAAGCCATTATATAAAATTGTCCTCAGTACACAGGGTACTGCCTGAGCTTTTAAGTTCAGAATTGTTGTACCAGCCTCAGGGTGGCACAGTAGGAAAGCTAGAAACCCTGTCATCTTCAGATCATGATGATGCCATGACATGTCCTATAGATCAAAATTGCCTATGCTCTTCTTCTGGTGACAGGGGTGACATAATCTCTGTCAATCAGAGCAATGTTATCCAGTTACAACTGTCTGTGAGCATATCTGTATGGAATAGTACAGCTAGCACTTTCTTCCCTGTAATGCAGCACGAGCAAACGTCTCTGAAAAAGCACGTTCGGCTTCTTTCTGTATTATGATGGCCCAAGCTGGGAATGGGCAAAGAATAAAATATAGATAAAATTTGGGAGAACAAAGACGTAAATTGTGATTTATTTTTTATATGAACTGCAATCATAAAAACACTTGAATGCCTGTTTATGCCGAGGACTATGGAGATAATTTGAGGTTATATAAATTTACTATAAACAGTAAAAGAACTTCAGAATTAAAAAAAAAAAGCATAATTTGTAAAATATTTAGATTGTGGCTAAAGCTCATATCATCGACCGTATAGATGACTGTCAATGAAGAATCCACCTATTGTGGACAATTGCTGCTGCTTTTTTTTTTTTTTTTTAAACACACGATAATCTACTAAACGGTGACCAACCATCCATGATTATATTGCTGACAGTCTGAGACCATGTGGTCAATCACAGATAGTTGGGGACTTAATTGCAGACAAACCTAGTTGCAGACCATCCGAAATTTTAATCTGAGTGTTACATTATTTTTGTCATTTAGGACCTCACATACACAGTTGTGGTTGGTCTGAGACAGTCGTCAACTCAGAAAATCACGATCAGTCGCCAAAGAATCACCCAAATGAGATCGGGCCTTTAGTGGTTAGCACTGTTGCTTCATACCAAAAAAGGGTCAGGGTTTGAGTCTTGGATTTTCGGTAAGGGATTTTCATGTTCTCCCAGTGCTTGTGTGGGTTTCCTCCAACAGTCCAAAGACATGCACATTAGATCAACTGTTTACTCTAAATAAGACATGGGTGTGGATATGAGAGTGAATTCTTGTTTGTGTCTGTGTTAAACCTGCAAGAGATTGAAGACCTGTTCAGGGTGTATCCCCACCTCTCACTCAAAGTCAGCTGGGATTGGCTCCAGCTTTCCCCATGATCTTAATGAAAAAGTGGTATAGATAATGGATAAATGGATGCCGATTTCTTTGCCAGCAGCTGTTGCATTAATGCTGGTTTAGAAATGTCATGAACTCCCAAGTAGATAGTTCTTTTTTTTTTTTAAATATGTAATTATTTTATCATTATACAGGCTGAACAAATGATGGAGGAATGGAACGAGGACCTGGATGGTATGGAGGGATTTGTTTTGGAGGGTAAAAAGTTTGCCCGGCTGCCAGAAGAGGAGTTTGGTCACTTCCACACTCAAGACTGTTATGTGTTTCTCTGCAGGTAAGCGGGGCTTGGATGGGTAATTTTGTGGATGTGTTCTTTGCGTTCTCTTTTTCTTAATTGAACCTATTATTAAACACATTAGCTCTAATTATCTGTTCTGTTTGTGAACTCCCATATTCCTCTTAGTTTGCTTATTGTGAGACCACAAATGATATTAATTACTGTACTTTAATTGTAATTATAATTTTGCAAGCATATTAAATATATTTCAAGAATACACGTTGTTTGATAGGTGTAATGAAATACTTCATCTAGTTATTTATGTCTCTACTGTATGTTCCGTTTGTAGGTAATTTGCAATGTGCTACTACATTGGATCATTTTAAAAAAGCTGGCTGGTGGTTGCATGCATGTTGTTTTGCAGATACTGGGTGCCAGTAGAGTATGAGGAGGATAAAGAAAAAGAGAAGGGTGATGAAGCAGAAGGGGAGGACGAGGACAAGCAACCCGAAGAAGACTTCCAGTGTGTGGTTTACTTCTGGCAAGGTCGTGAGGCTTCCAACATGGGCTGGCTTACATTCACGTTCAGCTTGCAGAAGAAGTTTGAGAGCCTTTTCCCTGGCAAGCTGGAGGTACAATTTCACAGTTGTTAGTAATATAATTTATTCAGTTCTGTTGAATGAAAGGGTCTTTTTGTTTAAAAAAAAAAGTGTGAAATGCTTATATCTTTCCTGATGTACATCCTCCAGGTTGTGAGGATGACCCAGCAGCAGGAGAACCTCAAGTTCTTGTCACACTTCAAGAGGAAGTTCATTATCCACAAGGGGAAGAGAAAGCACAAGGTGGACAGTGTGCAGCCCAGTCTGTACCATATCAGGACAAATGGCAGCGCACTCTGCACCAGGTTACCAAACTCTGCAGCACACAGTGTCCATGTCAAACAATGTTTTTATATTTGTTTAATGTTAAAGTACCATCAGGCTGATTTATAATTTTATTTTCATTAGAACTATACAGATTTCGACTGACGCCAGTAACCTCAACTCTGAGTTCTGCTACATACTGAAGGTAATTTTCTGTGTATTTGTAGTGGAGCTAAGTGATTATGTGGTGGATTTTATTTTATTTTTTATCCCTCAGCCCAATGGGTGTAGGGTTGTTGTCACATGCAGTGTCCTTAACGGTTGCACTGTTTCATGCACTATCTCAAAAACAGCACCATTTTTGGTGTGGATGTTGGGACTGGGTAACTACCTTTTGATTTCCGGCACGGTACTATGCCCAATATGTCGATTGCAGCTGACATGTTGAATTTGCATTCCACAAACTAGCTCAAAAACGCCTTCACTGATAGATGAAACCCGAACCCGTCGTTTGTTAGTAAACTTTGTTTATAAACATATCCGAGTCAGAGATGGAGTTGGAAGATGTTTAAGAGGTTAAGTTCCTCTGACTTTATCTATCTAAATATTTACCCGTGAATTTATGAGCCTCGTTCATTCCAGCCAGTATAAGTCATGTGGTTGGGGTCTCTTAGTTCGAAAATTCCTCAGCACTTGAAAATCAACAGGGTCATGTGATCAGTCTATGTATTGCCAAAAACAGCTGCTGGGATGCTCAGTAAAAGTGCAGGGTGAATTCTTCCACTGAAGGGAAATTGTAATGCCGCATCATACAAAATTATTAGCTCTCACATGTAAATGTAAAGAGATCAAAGGAAGAGTGCCAAAATGTCAGCTCTGTCATCTATGCCTTTTGTCTTTATTATGATTGCACAAAAAACACTTCATAGATTTCTGTCTAAGTTTGCAAGTAGCCTGCACCATAAAGATGCAGTAAGAAATGTTTGGTGACATTCTGTAAATTTACTTAACACTTAGGAGTCGCTGGACGCGCTGTCCAAATCATGTGGCCAGCTTAAGATGACGTAGCAGGAAAACTTGCTCTTGCTGAGTTTCAGTTTCGTCTTGTCAAAACTGCAGCCTTTTTATAGTATATAACTAAATACAAGTTTTAAATGGTGTTGATAGGCCAAGTAAAAAAAAAAAAAAAAACAATGGCAGTTTGCAGGTAAACCCTACCATCAAGTGGAAAACAGGAGGAGTAACACACCCTGGAAATGTCAGTGTTAAATTTCTACATAATTTTTTTAAATTTACAATTTATATTTGCATTCTATGTTGAAAAATGGTAAGATAAGTTCAGTAAACTTCACAGTATAAAAACCCAAACGTTTTTCCCACATTATTTTAATTATTTTCACTATGACCGTTCAACATCCACTGCTCAGACTTTTCTCAAATTGGCATGTTTTATTCTTTGGATAAATATATGTGCCTGTGACGTGATGGGATATACACGTGAGAGCTGTACCCCTGTTCCTGTTTATGGTTCAAGGAAACACTTATTCGATTTTCAGTGCTCTATGTGGGTTCTCGGGAGCTACGTTCAAAATTTTTAGTAAAGACATGAATCTTTTTTGTGGCTTTGGCTTTTCTGTACAGACCAAAATTCAGTCACCTCTTTCATGTTTTTTACCTGATCGTTTCACCAACTATTACGGATGTTTTGCCCCTGTTCCAGGTGCCATTTGAGAGCACAGACAATCAGGGTATTGTGTATACATGGGTTGGCAGAGCAGCAGACCCAGATGAGGCGAAGCTGGCAGAGGATATAATGAACTCCATGTTTGATGATACCTACAGCAAGCAGGTACCTGTTTGATCATTTGTTAGTACTAGCTTTTAAAAGCAACGTTTTAAATTGGTTTCTGCAACACTAATTGCATTGCTTTTGGCAGGTAATAAATGAGGGAGAGGAACCAGAAAACTTCTTCTGGGTTGGCATTGGCTCACAGAAACCATACGATGAAGACGCGGAATACATGAAATACGCCCGACTTTTTAGGTTGGATTACTGTACATTTTGTTTCAAACATTTTTTGCATTGTTTGTTTGCTAATCTTTGTTCTGAAAGTTAATTCATCTTTGTCATTTAACTGCAGGTGCTCTAATGAGAAAGGCTACTTTTCTATTTCGGAGAAATGCTCAGACTTTTGTCAAGATGATTTGGCGGATGATGACATCATGCTCCTGGACAATGGAAAAGAAGTAAGTGCTTATTGAAGTGTTTATTTGAATAAAGATTTGCACTGAGACACAGTGGATGTTGTGCTTGATGGGGTGTGTGTTTTACAGGTGTACATGTGGGTTGGCACCCAAACAAGCCAGGTGGAGATCAAGCTAAGTCTAAAGGCCTGTCAGGTAAGACTGCATTTCAGTTTATGATCTAATGTTTGCATAACATAATTCGACTCATTCTTCAGGTTGATGTATTAAAGGCAGCAACATGAGCCAATGTGTTTTATCTCTCATTAACAGACAGTTTTTGCTGAATACTAAAGTTTCCCAGTGAAACCATTCCAGCTTGTGGGCTAATTTACCTGTTTTACATCATCTTTTGGTTTTGGGTGTTTGTCAATACAATCCAATAATACCTTGTGACCGGAGGAGCAGTCTTTCTTTTACATGAACTATGACGAATCTATGGCTTTAGCAATCAAATCGTATTGAAATTTTAGCACAAACCATTGTATTTCCAAGAGAAAACACTTGTGTGTACTTGGTAAACGAATAGACATCTTTAAGGCTGCAGTCACTTGTCAATTATCGTGTTTAATGTTTCCTCTCTGATTTCTCTTTGATTTGCTCTCCAGGTCTATATTCAGCACATGAGGTCCAAGGATGCAGAGCACCCGCGGAAGCTGCGCCTGGTGCGCAAAGGCAACGAGCCTCATTGCTTTACTCGCTGTTTCCATGCCTGGAGCACCTTCAGGACGGTACCCGCGTAAAAATATTCAATCACAAAGCGGCTGTTTTATCCGATAAAACATTACTCTAATACTCTGCAACTATAAAACACCTACAAGAACCTGTCTCTTTCTTCTCATGCACTGCAGTTATAATAACACACTCTTTGAAAATCACGTATAATATGATGTTTACCTACTTGAAAAGTTTTGGTTCCTAAAGTTTCTATTTATATATGAGGTTTAAAGGAGAAGAAGACTTCTAGGTAAGAGAGGCACCTCCTGAGATAGTGATAGTGGTGGTATTTTTGAGGGATAATGGAAAAAGAAAAACATCTGCGCAATAGATACTACAATGCAGGGTCACTGGGTTTACGTTCTATTTATGTTGTTGAATTTAACTAAGAAGAACAGCTTGAATGAATTCTGAATTCAGTTGCAACCAGTTTGTTTGCTGACCTTGGATGATTCAGCTTAACTGAAATTTGCATCACATAGGCTCTTTTAGAGTTGTTGTTTTTAACGATGTAGACACCAAAAGGAATTTGCACACTGTCACACCTTCACATTTATTTTGGTTTGAGCTCTATATATCAGTGATTTGAATGATGCCTTCCACAAAACTGGGCCAGTGTGTTTACAGCCTAGATTTTGTCACTTAAAGCACAAGCTGCGCTTTGTTTCCTTAAAAAAAAAGGATACTCTTCAGAAATAGCTGGTGCCATAGACAGCCTACTGAGTGCTATTTTGTATGAAGGTGCTGTCTTTATCATCTGCTGCTTTAGGGTTCACTATAGAGATAGTGAGTGGCATTGCTGATGCTATGGACATTACAGGTAATGTGTTTTTCTTGCTGCTTGATGCCTACCCTACATGTATATTATTTCAACAACAACAAAAAAGGACTATATGTATTAAGGGTACATAATGGCAGCAAGTGGTAGAATATAATGCTTTAGCAGTACCGGTAATGGTCCTATTTATGGATCACTTTCTTCAAAAGTTGAATATGTTCCATTTGGAAAGGGAAATGCATTTAAGCAAGATTAATCGTATTTCAGAGGGATTAGACGTGGACTTCATATTTAAGAACGTCTGCTCTTTTTTTAACATCACTGTATCTTTTTGTTTGTGTGTATGCGTAAAATGTACTTGTACAAATATTTTCTGCCGCTGGACCCACCTGCAGATGCTATATTTATGTATTTTGTATGAAAGTAAAAGTTTCAATGAAATTTTTTACAGCGTCATTTGTCTACATTAGGAAAAGCTTGCTGTTTTTGTTTAGTTAACAGTTGACAGTACTTCGACTCATATTTTCCGAAGACCCAGCAATTCATTTTCATTCTCTGTGAGGAACAGGAATCTGAGACCGTAATGTCAAGCATCCTCTACATAACATAGCCCACTTTCACAAAGTCATACTGGGCTTTCTAGTGATGTCACAGTTGTGGGTTGTGGCTAACAGCAAATGTTTGGTGTTCAAATACTAGTGTACTACTACTACACAAAACCAAGTCATACCTTGTGCTTATCATCTCAACATGCATTTTTATTGATGTGAACAGTTACTCAGATGTCATATTAATTCCATAGTATGTAAAAACTCCACAGTGATATGATATATTCAATGAAATGATAAAAGAAACCAAAATGGTAGGTCTTCAGGCTGTAGAGTGTGCACAAAGTTTTTCCCAAGATGACCTCATATGACCTCAACCTTTAAACTATAATCTCAGAATCTAGTTCATCGGCTTTTGGGGGAGCGTAATTGGTGGAAGTTTGGCCGACATCTGTTAAGGGATTCATAAGATAGAAAGCCCAAAAGGAATTCGGACTGACAGATGCACAGACAGAGCGAAAACATGTTGCCTCCAGGACCACCACTGTGGGTGGATGCATAATATCTCGTGATTAGGGGCAGGGGGATCTGGGGCCAATCTTAGCTAACTCTGGGCACAGGCCAGGACGCACCCTGGACAGTTTGCCAGTTTATTGCAGGACCAACAGAGACAAACAACCACTCACAGCTATGTGCAATCCAGGATAGCCAAATGTGCATGTCTTTGAACTGTGGGAGGAAACCCGGGCAACCATTGGGAGAACATGCAAACTCCAGACAGAAATGCCCTTACCGAATGCAAGGCCTGAACCCAGGACCTTCTTGCTGTGAGGCAAGAGTGCTAACTGGGATTTCTTTAAAATATAAAAATTAAAAAAGTCACAGGAATGACGTCTGACTTTTTTCTCAGAAATTATTTCTGATTTCACTACTAGAAAAATAAAGTCCTACCTGTGTGAGGGGGAAAAACACACCTGCAGATGGCTCTATTACATTTCCGAATTCTTCTGTTAGAATCTCTGACTAGGATGAAACTATTTTTAAAACTAGATTTCAGATCATCAAGCTGTCTGAACACATGATACCAGAATATTACTGGTATTACTATATAATAATTTATAAAATGCAGTTTAATGTAGAGAACAAAGGTGTGTACAGTAATTGTGATATACCCTTGTGTAAATAAAGATAAATGATGTCACGACACACACACACACACACACACACACCCCTTGATTTGTTACTGTGACGAATTGGAATAAGAATGTTGACGTCACACGGTGAACTTTATGTGATCAGATTCAACACCACACAGAAGTTATAACAAAATGGCAAACCTCACTGAGAAGGTGACCAGCATGAATCTGAGTAAGTACATTTACAAGCCGAGAACCAATCTGCTCTCTCGATATAGCTTCTTATTGCTACAACAGCGCGGTCACGTGACAGCGTTGAGCCGACACCAGCGTATTACTTTTTTCCTGAAGTATAATATTTAATAAACTTAATAACTAAACTTAAAAACTAAATTTAATAAACACTTGTGTGAAACCAAAGACCGAGCTTCAGTA
This sequence comes from Porochilus rendahli, assembly GCA_039654305.1. Classification (NCBI taxonomy): domain Eukaryota; kingdom Metazoa; phylum Chordata; class Actinopteri; order Siluriformes; family Plotosidae; genus Porochilus; species Porochilus rendahli. The sequence continues at coordinate 38,578,025 of JBCNYG010000001.1, forward strand.
TTAAAGATGGTAAGATAAACATGTGTGATTTACCCCCGGCAGAGAAAACAGCTAAACATTAGTGATGGGCGATTCGCGAAAGAATCGTTTCAAAGAATCGATTAGCAAATGCAACTGAATCGATTCACCAGCGCTTTGCACAAAGCAAAAGGCTTCAAGTCTCACAGCAGGCGGAAATGCTGTGTGACGCAGTGGGCAGACCTCTGATCGTGCCGCCTAGTGAACCGTTAAGTCATTGAGTGACCAAGTCGGGCCGAGTCGCTGAGTCGTTTGCGAACCGACGAGTCGTTCATTAAACTGATAACTCGTTGCACGAGAGACTAGATACCCATATCATAAGAAGACAGAAGCTATAGTGGATCATCAACAAACAGCAAGGCGAATGTAGTCAGCAATTTTTGTAATGTTGAAAACGTTTACTTTTAATTGTAATAAAATTCACAGACCACTAAGTTTTAAGCTGCATTAAGTAAAGAACAATCAATAGCTCAGTGAGTTAACAGTGCGCCTTGCAAACCGGCGATGAGGGCTTGGCAGTGTTTAATTGTATTTTTTTAAGAATCATATGTAATATCATATAAATATCCTATATGAATGATAGCTTAATGGGTATGGCTTTTGGCTGTAAAGGAAAGTAATATATCTCGAGGAAACCCACATGGGGGGAAACGTGCAAACAGAAACGCCCTTGTTGAACCTGTGACCTAAACCCATAACCTTCTTGCTGTATGGCAGACACGCTAACCACTACACCACTTGCCCACCATTTAAAACATTATAAGTGAAATCATAATTATGAAAACACAAGATCGGTAAAAGGTGTCACGGTGGCACAGTGGTTAGCACGTCTGCCTCACAGCAAGAAGGCCTGGGTTTGATTCCTGGGCTCTGGGTATTTCTGTGTAACGATTGCATGTTCTTCCCGTGCTTGCATGGGTTTTCTCTGACTACTCCAGTTTCCTCCCACAGTCCAAAACATGCACTGTAGGCTAATTGTCAGCTGTTCCAATTTGCCCCTAGGTGTGAGAGTAAGTGTGAATGGTTGGGTGTTTGTTGACACTGCAATGGCCTGGTAAGCTGTTCAGGGTGTACCTCACCTTCGCCTGAGATGGGCGCCAGCCTCTCCGCGACCCTAATTAAGCAGCTTCAAAAATTAATAAATGATGTTCAGTAAAAGTGGAAATAATAAAAAATATTTATAATTGTGAAATGATTCATTATTTATTTTTATAAAGATACATTGAGCAGTGTCAGGACAATTGACGATGATACAGTAACCAACAATGAAAAGCAAAAGAGAAGGGCATGGAGGAGGAGAGAAAGAGGCAGAAGAAGGAACCTTAAAAACAAAACCGTCCAGATCAGATCACATTTATTAATATCATGTCATGGTGTCCGTAATGTATTGAATGCCATGAAGAACTGTTTTCATGTATTATTATCTTATTACATTTTAACTCTAAGTCACATGACTTGTTTTATCAGAAGGCAATGAGGCGGAGATGGAAAGTGGTGCTGACACAGGGACTGATGTGGGAGATTGGACTGAAACAAACATTAATGATGTCACATTTCTGGGTGAATAGGAGCACTCACTACCACTTACTACACGAATCCTTTACAGATAATAAATATTATCAATAATCTGTAAGTGTTGATTGTAGTACTGTTTCAGACTGTCATTGTTTATTTTTTGTTCATTAATTATTTGTTATTATTGTAAAGGCGATGCAAACATGACAGTTTGGCCTACCGACAAGACTGTTGACACCATTAGGGCTGAAAAGAAAAACAGCCAAAAACAGCAACTAGGAGGCAAAAGAAAAATGTACCCTAAAACCAAACCAGGTATTAGTTGCAAAATCACATCATGATGTCAGTAATGAACCAGAAAACTGATGAGACTAAAAGGGGCACATTCAATTACCATGTATATTAAACAAACAAGAAATACAGTGTTGTCTCTTGGTAATAAAATGGAATTGGCCACAATGTCTTTTGGAAACCATTTGCTTACTCCTGAGCGTGAGTATAACGGGTGCAATAATATTAGTAAACATCACCATCATTTCTCTTGAAACCATATGCCTTTTTCTTTTTACTTACATTGAGCTCAGACTTTTCCACTGCCTACGAATCGGCCTTGCACTGCCAAGTTATCACGCATGTACAAAAGTGTTCCTCTGGTCACATGGTCTTGTCATTCTTGTTGCTTTTACATTACATTTACGTTTACAGCATTTCCCAGACACCCTTATCCAGAGCGACTTACACTGGGATTGAACCACCGATCTTCTGATCAGTAACCCAGAGTCTTAACCACTGAGCCCTTATTTTTATTGTAAATTGACCCAGAACCAAAATAATATGTAAAACAGCTGAATTAGAGATACTAAGCCCATGAGCTGGGGTGGTTTTGCCAGGAAACATTTCTATTCAGCCAAAATGAGTTGATAACGGAACATAACACACACAGGCTATTCACTAGTAAATGGGTAGATTTAAATTAAATGTGTAATTGAAGTGAGACACTTTTTCTGCCCCATTAAATACAGTTTAAACATTATATCAGCTTTTAATTGTTAATTATGTCACATGATTTATCAGCAGGTGATGAGGCTGATGTGGAGAGTGAGGTGGAAGGTGGTGCTGAAAAAGGAGAGCTGAAAGCTGTCGAAACTGAGAGCAGCACATCTCTGGGTAAGTGAAGCAATCACATGCACTGATCGATCTCTTTAACTGTAAACTACATTTCACACAATCTCTCCAAAATCAGTGGCTCACATAAACACATAAACAAACCCATAAATAAACAGATAGGCACAAACAAGTTTTTAAAAATACTTCACAAAACATAGGTATGGAATAATTATCAGAAATGTCACAGTTAGTAAATAACATAAATGAAAACATGTTTATAGTACCATGTACGAGAACCATTGCTGTTGTTCATAAAGAGTAGGCCATTGGGTGGCCGTCCTGCGATGGCCTGGCGAGCTGTACAAGCTGTACTCTGCCTCGCCCAGAGTCGGCTGAGATGGGCACCAGTCTTCCTCCGAACGTAATTAGGATTAAACGGTTCAGAAAATGAATAGAATGTTTATAATATTTTAATTATGAAGTTAAATAGATGTCATTCTGATGAAATGCTATGAGGATTTAAAAGAAGTAAATGATAATGATGTTTAATGAAATTATATATTAGGTGATTTTATTTTATAACAGGCATGCTGAAGGAATTGGAGGATGGAGTGGAGGTCCAAGTCCTTTTCCAGCTCCGGCACGTCTACAACAATAACAAAAATTATGTTTCTGTCCAGTCAGCAAGTAACCGCTGGTCCAGTCTGGATATGAGTCTGCCCAGACCCAGGGTATGTGAAGAAAGGTACCGCCAATGAGGAAATAGCATCTGTATTAAATATGAATTAGTTTTAAATTTGTTTTAATCTTTAAAGAACGGATGGATATGTGCCCGATGAAGCAGTGATTATTATTAATATCATGTCATGATATCAGTCATGTAACTGGAGAACTGCTGATAATAAATTGCATAATGTGGAATTACATCATGGTTAGCCTCACTGCAAAAGGGTCCTCGGTTTGTGTCCCGGGCTTGGCAAGGGCGTAATTCAGCGGAGTTTGCATGTTCTCTGTTGTGTGTACTTCTAGTTCCCTTGCACAGTCCATAGACATGCACTTTAGGCTAAATGGCTGTTCCAAATTACAAGGGTAAATGGTTGCATGTGTGTGTTGGCCCAGCTGTGGATTGGCTAGCTGTTCAGGATGCACTCGGCCTTCGTCCAGAGTTGGTTGAGATAGGCTCCAGCCTCCCTGCGACCCTAGTTGGGTTAAGCAGTTTGGCAAATGAATGAATAAATGCAGTATTAAAGTAAGACACTGCCTGAATTAGTGCAATTTAAATATTATAAAACATTTGAACTATGAATTATGTAATGTTTATGCAGAACAATAGGTTGTGGTGGAGGCTAAAAAAAAAAAGACAGAAGACAGTGATAGAAAGGACAGCTCATCTCTGGGTAAGTAGGAGCAACTGTATAAGATTATACAGAATTATTAAAAACATCTATAGGTGAAAATTGCAAATAAATTTAATTAATATGACAATAATCCTATTATTCATGATTATTGCATTATTCCTATTGGGTTTTTTCCTCTAAAGATGAAATCAAGGTAAAGAAAAAGGCCAGGAAAGGAATATGGAAGAAGAACAAATTAACTCGCAGAAAGTTTACAGCAAAGAAACCAGCCAACACCTTGAGGTGAGGTAAAAGCACTGTAACATTATAATATTGCTTACCCTTGATCCTGCTTGAGAAATAGCAAAAAACAACCCATCAATAGGTAATACTAAGTTTATATTAATCCATCCAAGTCTTCCACACATTCATTTAATGAATCTCAGAGTAAAACATTACTATTGAAGAACTCTGATGTGTGTTGTGTAACTCCTGTTGAACTTTGGGAAACAGCATGCTAAGTGATTTCTCTTATTCTGTCCCACAGCTGAACAGAAAGGAGGAAGTGTCACCAAAATATTGAGAGACCAACAGGAACAGTCAGTGGTGGCTCATCGGTTAAGGCGCTGGATTAGTGATCTGAGGTTCAAACCCCAGTACCACCAAGCTGCCACTGTTGGGCCCTTGAACAATGCCCTTAACCATCAATTGCTCAGTTGTGTAAAAGTGAAAAATGTAAGTCACTCTGGATAACAGCATCTGCCAAATGCTGTAAATGTAACTGTAATTAAAAATCGAAGTAAAGAAAACCACAGGCATGTCCCAGACACTTACTCCTCGGTCACAAAATAGACCTTTAAGGCAGGTGACACCCAGATGAGAATGAACTTGCTCATTTTGGACACATTAATGATTTAGAAAACCAAAGCCCCAAAAACTTTCTTTAGTTTCAATGGATTTTTAAAGACATTTTTTTTAATTTTCTGACCATATGTTTTTCTTATTTGTCAGTATGTGTATGAAATTTATAACTAAAAATATATTAATTTTTGTAAGGACCTCACAAATTTTGTTAGGACCTCAGAAATAAATTTTAATTGTATTGACCTCTGATTGTGTTAAAGTGTTTTTATTATTAATAAAGTTATATAAATAATTATATAAATTCTCGGGGCAGTGGTGGCCTGGTGGTTAAGGTGGTGGATTACTGATTCCAAGGTCGGCGGGTTGTCACTGCTGTCCCCCCAGTGCGGCTAACTGGGTTATCAAATGCTGGCCGTGTCTCTCATTGTCTATGGTGAGAGGCATGTAAAAAAACATTGTTGATTTTCGTCAAGGGTAGACTGCATAGCTGTCGGCGTGTTTCTGCCCTGCGATGGCCCGGCGAGCTGTCCAGGGTGTACTCTGCCCTCACCCAGAGTTGGCTGAGATGGGCGCCAGCCTCCCCGTGACCCTAATTAGGAACAAGCGGTTCAGAAAATGAATGAATGAATGAATTATATAAATTCTTATTAAAATTATTTTAAAAAATCATTCTTATACTATTATAAAACATTCTTATACTATTACATATAGAGCAAAGCAATAGTCATCAAACATGCCTTGGACAGTTCTCCCATGCCCTGTCTGGTGTCTGTGCGTTCCCATAATGGGAAAACCAACATCGCTGATTGCATCACACATTATTAATAACGAAACCGAAATGCAAATAACAGAGGCTCATACACCACCACTCAGACTGGCAAAGAAAAAAAACACACAGTCTAACTCAGGTAGGCAGACAGACTTACAGGTAAATAAATGTTTATGAACATGAACTCGTTAAATGTACAAGTAACATAACAAGAAAAGGTGATTCAAATGAAAGCATACAAAAGTGTTAAAAAGCAAACCTAGGCTCGGACACCGTGTGCGTACTTTATGAGCTTTTCTCGGGTACCGTAACTGGTAGATGTGCCATATGTAACACAGACAGCCGTTCACACCTACAGCCAGTTTAGAGTAGTGAAGTTGTTTTCATCTTATGTGAATGTCTTTAGAAAGAAACCGATATATCCAGAGGAAACCCACGTATGCAGGGGGAAAACCTCCACACAAGATTAAAACTCCAAATCTTCTCACTGTGAGGCAAGAGTGCTAACCACTCAGACACCATGCACCTTTGTGTACATCCCCAAACACAAATGGATTCCTCAATCCTATGTCTTTCAGCCCAAGAGCCAAATATTACATCAATATATTATCTTCAAGACCTGCAAATACACTCCGTGTTAGCTCATGTCCTGTTTATAGTGTACTTAAAGAGAAGTATGTGAAGTTAAGTTAATATATTTTTCTCTTTAATAGAAGTATTGTTTTTAAAACCAAACAAATAAAAGGCATTTTATTATTACTACATTGCAGTCCAATAAGAGGCTGCATGTCCAAACTTGTGTTGTAGGAAGTGTGTTCCCACTGCAAGGATACTGAACAAGTAAGAAGTAAATATAATAGTTTAAGAACTTATAGCAAGCCTACATATACAGTATATATATAATGCTTTGTGCTTTGTGGATCTGGAGAAGGCATTCGACCGTGTCCCTTGTGGTATTCTGTGGAGGGTGCTTCATGAGTATGGAGTCCGGGGCCCTTTGCTAAGGGCGGTTCGGTCTCTGTACGAC
>JBCNYG010000001.1:38605651-38618380 GCA_039654305.1 Porochilus rendahli
GAGCTGTCCAGGGTGTACCCCGCCCTCGCCCAGAGTCGGCTGAGATGGGCGCCAGCCTAATTAGGAATAAGCGGTTCCCCTAATTCCCCTAATTAGGAATAAGCAGTTCAGAAAATGAATGAATGAATAATTGTCCTGATCAGGTAAGTGCTCTTGTACCTCTGTTAAAGGTCTAGTCTTACATAAAACATTTAGTCATGTTTTTGTTGCTAATAGTTCATGGTGACTAAATAAATCAAACCTTTCAGTTCCAACATTTGACAGCTGTGTGTACTGTGATATTTGAGTTAAATTTTGTGTTTTTCATCACTTTAAGCACACAGCTGCCAAACAGGCTAAACTAGGTGAAGTCAGGTGATGTGGTACGTGAAACGTCACACACTTGACTCGTCAGATGTGTGGAAGTGAAAACATGTCCTGTATGGCAGAAAACGGTCCTCACGTGCGGGGGAAAAAAGGAAAACCAGAGATATATGCTCAATGGAACTTTGTAGCAAGTACACTGAGGATGAACAACCACAGCGTTCGAACGGGCTGGGAACTGACTCTGAGAAGACTCGATTCACTGAATATATATATATTTACACACACACACACACACACATCATACTGCACCCTTTATGTAGCTACTAATTTTTATAGATGCTTGAGTAGATTTAAATACACTATATATTTATACACAGTTTTGCTACGTGATACATTTAGATCGTTGGTTTGTGTATAATTAAGTTACACAATATTGGATTGAAATCTGATCACAGACAATGCTCACCATGCAGTGTCTCCGAGTCCTTCCTTGTCGTCTTAATCCTCTTCACTGAAACACGACCCCAAACCTTCCCCCCCATGGGTTCATATGCAAATAAAACATTCCCTAAATCATGTTCATCTGTGTCAGGTTCACTGACATTGCTCCAATGGTCGTTTAATTGATTAGAAACTGACGAGGACTCTGAGGCTGCATGCTTGCTCGCTGTTAACAAATCTGTGTGACAAGTCCGTGGCGTAGCAGATCACGTCACCACATTTGCATCGTTTTGGAGAGCTAATGCTGCTAGCTTAAAAAAATGGATTTATTTCTTTATCATCTACATACTTTTTATTTTAATGATTTCAACATGCCTAGCAATAAGCTTTAACATATATTAAGCATACTTATATCCTATGTAAGACTGGACCTTTAATGTGAGCTCGACTGAAACATGGTATGTCTGTGCAGGAGCACAATCTTTACATATTCTTACCGAGTATAGTTCTTTCCCTTTGCAAGGTGTTGAGGGTAGAGGACCTCCACACAATTTGTCATATGTCTCATTATTTTGACATGTTTATGTTGGTCTGTTGTGTTTAATTTGTATGTGCAGTAGCACCTAATGCTAGCTGTATATACAGTGCATGATATACAGTGTGATTGTCAGTTTTTGGTCTGAAAGACATTGAAAATTCCCTTTGGACGTTGAACTCAAATCAATTTTGGTACTAAATGGCCAGGTAATGTTGGAGAAACACGATCCGGCCTGTCAACCTGTAGATATGTTGGAGAAAATTTGTAACACTTATTCTTGGTTTGTTCAGTTTACTGGAATCCACTGAGCCTGAGGATGGTAAGTGTTTTAGTATATACTACACTGGAAAATAAAAAGCAAAGTAAATCAAGGTTTTTACAGTTTATTTATTTATTATATTTTTACTGTTACAGAGGCAGGTCAGATGAACTCCACGAGCAGAGCTTAATGCTGTATAGCTAAAAGAGTCTTTTTTAGGTCCATTCACAACATGCAAATGCAAGAAAATCGCTCTTCGTAACAACCTATTTTTAAACCCATACAAAATATTGGTATGTACTCTGCAAAAACACAAGAATAAAAACAGGATTTTTCTGGTTTATTTCTCCTTTAACATGTGCTAATAATAACACCATATGATCCAAGTGACTGTGAGAGATTGTGAGTGTCCATCATTTTGATTCAGTTAATATCTACTTGGGATAATAATTATTGAATGAGGCAAAGTTTAACAGGGAGAATTATTCAAGTCGAGGCCAATTACACTAGATATTGAAATAATTCATGTCATACAAAAACTGTATTCTATAATTGTGTTATCATCCGCTTTATCTGGGGTTGGGTCACGGGGACGGCAGCCTAAACAGTGAGGTCCGGACGTCCTTCTCCCCAGCCACTTTCTCCAGCTCTTCCGTGGAGACGCCAAGGCGGTCCCGGACCAGCCGAGAGTTGTAGTCCTTCCAGTGTGTTCTGGGCCAACCACAAGGTCTCTTCATGGTTGAACATGCTCAAAACACCACACCAGGGAGGCGTTCAGGAGGCATTCTAATCAGATGCCCGAGCCACCTCGACTGCCTCCTCTCAATGCGGAGGTGCAGCGGTTCTACTCAGAGCTTCCCTGATCTCACGTTAATCATCTTTCAGCCAAGATTTGAAGCAGATCATGTTTTCAACAAGCAGCATTAGATGAGCCATTTGAAAAAGCCACAAGAAACATTAGATATACCCCCTTACTTTCCTTTGGAGATTACTGTTTATTGACTTCATCTGAAAATATTGATATATTTCAGCTCGATCATCAAAGAATAATGTGCCACTGAAGGGTGAAGAGTTCCCAGTATTAGGAGCTGGTGCAGCACCTCCACCTGTTCATAGGTACGTGTTAATGCAAATTATATTTCCCACAACCTGTAATAATTTACAAAATGTGTAGTTTCTGTCTGGATGTTGCTTTATTTGTTGTGCATTATGTTGATAAACATTTTGTTGCAGCATGGTGAACCCCACTCCTGTCTCACTGAAAGAGGATGATTTCCCGAGCCTGGTGCATTCTGGTAAAATGGGTTCAGCCCCGATGACACCAGCATACACCGCTCCAGTTAGAAAACCTTCTTCTTTCCAAGAGGAAGACTTCCCAGCCCTTGTCTCAAAGATTAAACCTCATAAACCTCAAGAGAATACGACGTCTGCTTGGTCTCAAGTAACAAGTAAATCCAGTGTGCTCAATAACAAGCCTGTGGTTCTGCCAACGAAGACCTACTCACACAATGCCCCTGTGTTTTCTGCCAATGACCCTCCACTCTCGTCCACTGTTCCTCCGGGTCATGCCTCCCGCCACAAGAAGAAGCTTATCTCTTCTTCACAGAGCGCCAAAGCTACATCTAAAGTCATATCTCCAGTCTCATCAGACAGTGAGGACCCCCAAAGTGGCAAAAAGGTTCAAGAGGCCCGTCCTGTCCCCACCATGTTAGACATCTCTTCTCTGCTAATGGTGAAAACCAACTCATCGCAACACACTAACAAAAATGTCAAGAAGAAGAGACAGCCTTCAGATAAGCCTTCTGGGATGCCTGCAAATAACGTGGGATTGGTTACCGCTGTGGCTCACAAAGAAAATGTACCTGAGACCAAACCACCAGATTGTAGTGTTTCCAAAGGCACCGTGGTCCCCAAGTCAAATATGTTTGTAAACGGATATAAGGAGAAGTCTAAGGAAAGTAAGGATACCATCCTTCCTGAAGAGCCTCCTGCTCCTAAAAAGCAGCCCATCACTGAACCACCTGCTGCACCCGAGGAAGAGGATTTCCCTGCTCTTATTCCTAAGAAACCGCCACCTGGTATGATTTTCCCAGTTTCTGTAAAGAAACACATTCCTGTTTTGTGAAGAGCTAGCCTCTTATTGTATTGTGGTTGTGTTTGTAGGATTTAAGAATACATTTTCATTGAAGAACATTCAGACAGTGCTGCCTCCTCCCCCTCCTGGTCTTGGGCCTGTAGTCAGCAAGCCTCCTCCAGGATTCACTGGCGTCCCGCTCAACAGTAACGTAGCAGAATGCACAGTGCCTGAGTTTAACAGGTTAGCGGGCATGACATGTAGAGGTATTTTTGGAAGTGTATTAATGTTATGAACGGACTGTTATTTCTTTATTTATTCATTTATCTGCAAAAGTTGCTTTTTGCTTAAGCTTGATATATCCTGTGTGTGTGTGTGTGTATTTAATTAATTAATTTATGTTTGTGTTTATAATTATAGACCAGCATCCTCACTTGGACATTACCACATGCCTGAGAACTTCAATCAGAGGAACATGGACCTTACTCAGTCCATACAGAACTTCCTTCAGAATGATGAATCCAAGTTCAATGAGTTCAAAACCTATTCAGGCCAGTTCAGACAGGTAATGTTCTTGCAAAAGCCCAAATCCCCCAAAAATTGTATTGTAGTCAAAGCAGTATATCAGCGTAGCCACAAATTCTCTACTATGTCCATCACCCTCTTCTTATGCAGCCTCCCTAGCATATGTAATATGTGCAGACGGTGTTTGTGTATTGTTGTGTGAGTGTCCCTGTAAAACAGGGGTCTCAAACTCGATGTACCCGGGGGCCACTAGAGGCAGGGTCTAGGTGAGGCTGGGCTGCGTCAGGTTTTCCACAAGAAAAGCTTTGTTATTAAATTTTCGATGTTCTCAAATCTTTTATTTTTTATTTTAAACACAAAATAAGATGAGAAAATTAATAAGCAAATTAGGAATTAATAAGAAAATAAACAAATCAGTAATAAATAAATAATATAATGAAAATCTTAATAATAATAATTAGATTTCTCTGGTCAGCGACTATGAGGTTTCTTCAGTCTTCTATATCTGCTGTATTCAGATTAATGTCTGTATTAGCAGTTCTTTAACCTTTTTCTGAACATGACTGTTCTTGCCTTTAAGTTTCAATCAAGCGTTTAGCCGACGCACCGAGAGCGTCACTTCTGCTTCCTTTTTCTTGGAACCTCAGTACTGCGGTCAGCAGAAAAGAGCCCGGTAGCAGCCTCCTCTGTGTTTACGCTCGATGTTCATGTCTTTCATGATGACATGAACACCATGGCATCTGTAGATGGTAGAAAGTACTGGGACAGCAAGCGCAGAAAAGGCAGCTGTTTATGGACTGCTATCCGCCGTGCTGTAGTTACAGGAAAAGGCAATCCTTTAACTGGAACAGGATACTGGGGATTGTTACTTCCAAAAAAAGACAAAAAAGATCCCTTAATCCCAGAAATGTTGACATAATGAACACTGGTGCAAAGTAAAGATTTAATTGGTGTGTGTGGAATTAGTTTTGTATGGTAGTGCTTGATTTAAGGTTAGAAAAGTAATCGTGAGCCTATTTGGTTTTATTAGCTATATATGAATGTTGGTTTTTGATGCATTTCTGTGGGCGGGATCCAGTAGCATGAGTGTTTACCTTGGGCTTGAGTCCTTGCTCTTTATGCACTGTAATTCCTCCAGATTCTACTGTACATTTAAAAAAAAACATATTTATAATTTTCTGACAATCTGAAGAATATTTAACCTAATCTTAGACCAGACAGATTCTAGGCTAGAGACTTGACTAGATTCTAGAATACTGCTTTTGTACCAAATGAGGATTGAAATTACCTTAGGCCATCTCTGTTTCACATCAGTAAATGTATAAATCACTGCTTTCTTTTATAATTTAAATTTTCCACATCCTGATTTTTTGGGGTTGTGTGTATTTGTGTGTCTCACTGGCATGCTAATGTTATTGTATGTGGAGGCATTGGATAGCATCAGAGACAGATTTACACACTCAGGAGACCAGCAGAGGCAGGTTGCACAATAACTTTTGGTTAGGCGACTATATAGTTCATATTGGGCATTATTTCCAGTACACAAGGATAGGTAGGTTAAGAATTTGATTCGGTTCAAGTTTTATTGGCCAATGCAGTTCCACACCACATACACATTAAACGCAAATGAATATATTGTTATAATCATTAAGGCCTTTCCTTTATTTGTAATTTAAATCCATTCTTTTGGACAAAGAAGTCATTGACTTTGAGAATAAAGCAAATAAAGCAAACATTTGCTTTGGACAGAATATTTCTCCAAAGCTGCTCTGTGACAATCCATGTTAACATTGCAATACAAATAAAGTTGAACTGAGTTGGCATACAAGATAAAAAATAGTAACAGGAATATGTATTTTCCAAGCTCCACCCTGTTTCTACTTCAACTGAGCTCATTGCTGCCACACTTCTCGTCTCTCCATGTATTGGGGGCTGAGTTCAGAAAATCTGTTGATTTTGAGTAGAAAAAATGAATGAATGATTGGTGAAAAGTCATCAAAAAATCGTTGATTTTGCATCGTTGTTATCGGTCAATTAGCATGATTATTGCACGACTGGTACTCACCAATGTTCCTCCGCACAGATATAAGATAGGTCCCCCTCAACAGCTTTTCGAAGCACTCTGACCATGAGCTGTGAACTTCTTTTTATTTTCTCACTCTTCATACTGTTGCCAGCCATATAGTTTGAGATAAAGGACTACAACAGCATAAATATTGAGAAAATTAAATGAAGTTAACAGCTCAGGACTGCAGTGCTTCGGACATGGCAGGGCAGATTATGTATTTATCTATTTTATTATATCTGTCCTCTCCCCAGTTATCTCAGACAAAATGGCTGCCCACTTCGAAGACTTCCTGAACTTGCTAAAAGCCAATAAAGATAAATAAATTCCATATTTTGTTGCTTTGCCTGTCAAGGATGAATAAGAAATGACACTTGCTGTATAGCATGCTAACCTCAGAGCTCACTGATGCTAACTAATTAGCTAGCAACATAGTGACTAGTATTGCGAAGAAAAGGATGCATTCAAATACTTTTTTACTTTACATTTACATACACTTTATACATTTTACAAATTTTTTTACAAAAATATACATTCAAGTGACCTGAATCGAGTAGCTAACATGAGCATCAGCTCAACTCTTCGTCTGTGAAAGGATAAGCCTTGTGGCAAGGATAATCATCACACACCCCAAACTGCGTACTTGTATATGTTGTATGAATATTTGAATGAACAATTAAACAATTATAGAATCCACCTTTTGTATGATATGGAGATTAATTCAATCTGGGATTCCTCAACCAGAAAATTCTCCATTTCATACTTAACCTTTAATAATTGCTTATTATCGCCTGTGTTTTCTAGGGTGTAATTTCTGCTGCCCAGTACCACAAAAGCTGCCACGAGCTGCTGGGAGAAAACTTCAGCAGAGTGTTTACTGAGTTGCTGGTTCTGCTTCCAGACACACAGAAACAACAGGAGCTTCTTGCTGCTCATGCAGACTTGGAGAAACAACAGCCAGGCTCCAAAGGCAAGAAGAACAAAAAGAAAGCCTGGCAAACATGTACCTCTAACAGCAGTCTAGACTTGGACTACCAAGCATGTCCTACCTGCAAGCAGGTATTGGCTCCAAAAGACTTTGGTGCGCATAAGGCCCTGCATATGGACGATGATGACTTTCCTTCTCTCCAGGCTATAAGCAGGATTATCAGTTAACCAACAGGAACAGGAGCACTACTCCCGACAGAAGGAAAGATGTTTTTTCTTCCCTGAGTCAAAGAGGTTTAAGACAAACGAGGGATCAAGTGAAACACAGTGCAGGTGTCACGTGTCTTGAGTAGGGGTGCACAACTCCAGTGTTGGAGTTCACTAGTTTGGTGATTTCCTGGTTCTAAGATGCCAATTTGGTAATTACCACGTTCAATTATGGCATTCCAGGACTGGAGTTGAATATCCCTGGACTGTAGCATTTGGGATAATTCGCCATGTGTTTTTGAAAAAAAATGAAAAGAAAATTTATTTCCAGCTCAAACGGTGAAATCGAAATGATTTTGAGGGGAGATTATTTGCTTTTGGAGTCACAGTTATTATTATTATTTAATGTATGTACACATTGGTGACGTTCTCATCAGGTTTGTACATAATAATTTTCTAATTCTGGCTGCTGCGTTTGCCCCCCCCATCCCCCCCATAAATAGTTACAGAAATATTACAGAAGCATTGCTTAACCATTTCTTAAATCAATCGTGTAATTAAAATATAAAGCAGGATATAGTAAATTGTGAGTGAAATGTGCCTAGTAAGTGATCCACCTCTGATAAAGAACTTTCTTGAAGTCTTGATAAAGTGATTCAATCAATCAAATGAACAAAAGTAACAAAAACACGTTTGAACTGATTTCGGTTCCTGTCATGCTCTACATGCCTATGTTTAGTTTTTTGTTATTCCATTATTTATTTAGGATTTATTATTTAAGAGGTTTATTTTAATTAAGTTTTTAGGATCGCAGAGTGTGTCGAGGGTGTTTAAAATTCTATTTTTCCATAATCTTTTTGTGTATTAAAAAGAAATGCCTTTTTGAATTACTGTACATGCAATAATGCATCCGATGCATAGTAAGGCACTGACCTCCACAGATCAATATTTCAAAAGGAATGCATATTCTTCATTTTGAATGCAGGGTAACGTTTTTACTACACACAGCATCTGCACTGCTCCTGCTTTTGTATAATGCTTTTGGTTTCTGCGAATGCTTTGGGAGGAGAGGATGAATATGCTTTCCTGATAACTGCTCTTTTGATACCATTTAATGACTGAATGTTCTGTTGTGATTGTTTTACACAGCAATGAGAAAAAGAAATATTTACCTCCAATTTGAGAAATGATGCACAGCTGGCTCCTAAATGAATCAAATTAAATGGTTAAATACACAAATGTCGTCATTTTTATTATTTATTATTATTTTTATTATTTGGTCTTACAAGGACATGCTCTTAAAAGTACTGCAACAGATTAGACTCATGAAAAAAATCCCAGGTCTTTTTATTTTAATGATATCTGCAGTCCAAACACGTTTGAATTGACAACAGTATTTTTTTGTGTACAGCATTAACATACAAGATGGAATATGGTGCCAATGGTTACAGTAAAGATTAACATCAATTTTGGGCTGTTTATAATCCTTGTAAATCTTCTATGTGTGTTGCACTTTGGGTTTAAAAAAGAAGAAAAAAAAAAAAACAATTTATTTGTGTGCACATAAGTAGACAGTTTCTCTTATCCAAAACCACACACACACTTTTTTTTTTTGAGCAGTCACCACAGTAAATGTGACTGATTGATATGGAAGCAGTGGTGCATAATGTCTTTTTTTTTTTTTTTTTTTTTTTTCAATTATCTTATTTTTTTCAAGTGTTGGTACAGGAAACACAAAACCCCTGATCACTTTCACAAACATATTCCATTTATGTCGTGTGTTGAACTGCAGTCGTTACCATTTTGTAGGCGTTCCTATCTGAGAACACAGAACATTAGTGGTAACTTACTACATATCAGACACAGCACTAATGATCACCAAATATTTTAACATCATTTTTACAACTAAAAACAAACTACTCTCCAGTTCACGTTCAGATATATTCCCCACCAATCAGCAAAACCTTTTTTAATGAGTTTTTCTAAAGACTCCAAAAGATTTGATTTTAACTCCGTTCTTATTAACATGATCGTGTGTGATTTATTTATTTATTTATATTTTCCATCATGGCCAACTGAGCCTTAATTGAGTGAGTTTTATTGTATACGTGCTTTCCTTTTAAGCAGTTAAGAATTTATTGTAACAATAGTTGCTTGTGTCAGGTGTATGATCGAAACCCCTATTTTCATGGTTACACTGTGGTACACATCTAGTGGAGTACACTTAAATACTGAACGGTGCATTCTTCATCCAGACACAAATACTTGCACATCTTTCTCTAAGGTAAACACTGAATTGACAAGTTTCTTGACATAACCTTCAGCACAAAAGACCTACAATGGCGTCTCAGTTTGAGCAAAACTGAGCTATAACATACAGTTTGGCAGGTTGTAACTGGTAAACATTTTAATATAATTATACTTTTATACTTTGTTTTTAATATTGCACTTCAAATCTCCACATAAACACTGTATCAAGTTATGATCTCTGATGCATGACAGTTAACCGCTTTGAGAATGTTGCACATGCATTTTTTCCCTTTCTCATCGATTAAACAGTACTAACATTTTCATTAATGTGCTGTTTTTAGGTTAGCTGACTTTTCCATGTTTTGTTGACCAAGAAGGCCCAGAATAGATCCTGTCATACATGGAAGAGATTATTTTATCGCCCCTCCAATTCAACCTGATAAATAAATATTTAACTATCCATACAGACCCAAATTAAATTAAAAGTCACAATCGACAAACTCTTGTACAGAAGGTCACAGCACAGCACTACCTATGGACATTGTCACACCATGTCAGCTTGAAGAAAGGCCAGAGCCTCTTCCTGCACTCATACTACCTTTGACGGATCAGTTACACTGCACATTGATCCTGATCGGCACCTCTAGTAAATCGGCACCTGGTAAGTCGGGGCGTTGGAGTCTGGTTTCTCGTTGAAAGGTGGGCTTTGGTACACATTGGTGGTCTCTGTGCCAGGCGCAGTGGGGTATGACTGTATAGGTTGGTTGCCATCCAGATGTTCTGTAGTGAATAGGGTCATGTCCGTTCCAAGAAGATATTTCTGCACTGCTCTCACTGTCAGACCAGCCTGAAACAAAAAGCCACACTTATACAGGTGGAGGTGCATGATTGTCTGAACCTACGACTGCCTCATAACCTTTACTGGGCTTTTGTGATATCTCAGAACAGACAGTTGATTCACTTAGTCATTCCTTCGCCAAACCACTTCATCCTACTAGGGTCGTGGGGTAAAGGCGGGGCCCTAACCTTGCAGGGCAAACACACACACATGCACACACACACACACACAATTCACACCTAGTTGCAATTTGAAACAGCTGATTAGCATAACGTACATGTTTTTGGTCTGTGGGAGGAACTCAAACCCAGGACCTACTTGCTGTGAGGTAAATGTACTAACCACCACACCACCATGCCACTTTTCAGCTTATATTTACTAACTACGCTTTCTGCTACAGCTTTAAAGTTGTTTATCTTTGGTAGCATTAGCACATTAATAGGTAGCTGCTAAACATTGTATTTGATTTGAAGTGTACACATAAGTGGACTTTTAACATCTGATTTCAGTTTGCATTGTGAAAATTAGCTACAGTCAATTAGCTAGTTCAGTTTTTACATTGAAAAGATGCGTTTCCAATCACCACATCAGCCACTAATAATCTGCTCATCATCCCATGACAGGTTCAAGCCAGAGAAAGTTTTTTGTGTAATCACAAACTGCTCAGCCATAATGCTGCCTACAATGCTGCCTTTGTCTTTAGAGACAAGCATCCAAGAACCGTTCATTTGATTGTTCATTCATTTTCCATACCGCTTACCCTGTTTATGGAAGTGCAAATGCTGGAGCCAATCCAGCCAACTCTGGGTGAAGGTGGGGTGCACAGTGAGCAGCTCAGTAGTCATTTGCAGGGCCAACTCAGACACAACCAACCATTCACACTTACATTCACACCTAAGGACAATTTGGAACAGCCACTTTGGACCCAAGCATCTTTGGTTTGTGGGAGGAAACCGAAAATCCATTTAATTTAAGAAATTGATGCATCTAACGTCATCTTGAAGATAAATATAGGAACCAAATCCAAATTTATATGAAATTTAAATTTATATTAACCCTTTAGGGATAAAGTTTAGTCTGTGTCTGGAAGACTGGTAGCTTACATAATACAGCAGATAAGAATAAAATGTTTATTTAAAAAAATAAAATGGTTTAGAGATTAATAAGTAAATTAGGTTAAATAGATGTCAGTAGTGATGCTAATATTATAAACTATTATGCATCTTTCACATCTATTCACTGTGAAGGAATAAAAGGTGAAATTGTTCTGTACCTTTTGACAGAATGAAAGTAGTATCTAGAGCAATCTGCTATACTCTAGCTAGGTCATGATGTTATTCTTAGACTAAAATGGGTTTGTTTTCATTCTGCTCTGTCACTGTCTATCTCCTCCACTGATTTAGAGAGTGCACTTGTATGATACGTGACTAACATCTGAGTGGGGTTTATTTAATTATCTATGTAGTTTATGCAGTACAGACCCAAGTGAAGATGGAGAAGAAGGAGAAAGCTATGGCAGCTCTGGCTGCATCAGCTCCCTGGTTCAGTGGCAGCATGTCTGGTGTGGTGCGCTGCCATTGGTTAGCCAAGAAACAGAAAGCGACAAACCACAGGAATGTCCATAAACCTAAAAACAAAAGCAAAAAAGGCTTAAATGTTACTGTAAATAGATCACATTAAAAAGTAAAGCGTGTAAAAACGTGCAACTTTACCTGAAAATCCAATTTCCAACAAGACTGCTTTCTTCCTGTCTTTAACACTGCTGATTTGTTGGAACTTGATGTCAAGGACAAAGAAGAAGATGCATGCCAAAAAAGCTATGAGCCCAATGGTGACACCGTAATTGCAGGCATCATTGTTCTTGTTAAAAACACAATGGAGAGTCTCACTTCCAATGTTAACATGGCCTTCATTTATTATGGAGCCAAAAACAACAATTGAAAAAATCTAGAGTGAAGAAGAAAAACACAACAGTAAACAAAAACAACTTCTATGTCAATCCAAGTCATCATTAGCAGATAAAACTTCACATGGTTCTTTATGCAATGGAAATTTAACAACATTCGAGAGCTGCTCAGAACAGGCGACACGGTGGCGCAGTGGTTAGCATGTCTGCCTCACAGCAAGAAGGTCCTGGGTTAGATTCCCGGGCTCGGGGTGTTTCTGTGTGGAGTTTGCATGTTCTGTGCTTGCATGGGTTTCCTCCGGGTACTCCGGTTCCTTCCCACAGTCCAAAAACATGCACAGTAGGCTAATTGGCTGTTCCAAATCACCCCTAGGTGTGAGTGTGAGTGCGAAT
>JBCNYG010000001.1:38621061-38632610 GCA_039654305.1 Porochilus rendahli
AGTAGGCTAATTGGCTGTTCCAAATCACCCCTAGGTGTGAGTGTGAGTGGGAATGGTTGTGTGACTGATGGCCCTGCAATGGCCTGGCGAGCTGTCCAGTGTACCCCGCCCTCGCCCAGAGTCAGGTGAGATGGGCGCCAGCCTCCTCGCGACCCTAATTAGGAATAAGCGGCTCAGAAATGAATGAATAACAATAACAACAACAATCATCATCATCATAATAATATTATTATTTATCATCATCATCATAACAATAATAATCGTTATAGTAATAATAATAATAATCATCATCAATATGTTATTATTATTATTATTATTATTATTATTATTATTGTTGTTGTTGTTGTTGTTGTTGTTAATTCATTTGTATGGTTACTTCAAGCACAGCTGAGTACATTGAATAATAAAAGGATAAAGGAACAATAATTGAGTTTCATTAAGTACATACCCTAATAAATCAGAGTATAAAATATATCTGTATACAATTCTGCTATATTATATATCCAGCTATACCACATTACAATACACACTATTCCAGTAAACAATCCTAATATACTATGTACATGATTAATGTATCCCAGTATGCTATATACCTGTATATTATGTCCTGGTATACCATATCCCTCTACACAGTATTATATAGTATATGTAGTTTCTTAGTATACTATGTAGAGGTATACTACAGATATTCAAACTATCCAATATATCCGTACTTAATTCTACTGTGCTATGTACAATTACATGACAGTATACACTATACCTGTATTCAATCCCACAATACTATGTACATAAATACTATATACCAAGTATACTACATACCTGTATACTATGCTCAGATATACTACATCCCAGTATACAATACGATATGTATACTATTTTAATATATTATATACAAGTATGCTACAACAGCTTATATAATATACCTGTATTCAATCCTGTATACACCTGTATACAATGTACTAGTACAACCCACTATACAATATATCTGTATAGGTAAAATGAATTTCAGTTTTCTATATACACATATTCTAACTTAATATACTATGTATAGGTCTACTACAACAGATTATATATCTGTATACAATCTTACTATACCATGTACAGATAACCTACATCCTAGTAAACACTATACCTACATACAATCCTAATATACTAATGTACATGTATATTGTGTCCTAGTATACTATATACATGTATATTATGTCCAGATATACCACATCCCTCTACACAGTATGCATACTTTCTTAGTATACTTTGTACTGGTATACTACATCCCAGTATACATTATGTCTGTATACAATCCTACATACCTGTATACTCTGTCCAGGTAGACTATGTACCATTGCACAATACACCTGTAAATTATGTACAGGTATATTACATCTGAGTATACAGTACAATATACCTGTAACCTATCCTACTATATCATGTACAGGTATATTACATGCCAATATACGATATATCTGTATACAATCCCTGCTAAAAAATACAGCTTGGTCTCACCAGCTGCTTGAAACACAACTATATCCTAATGTGAAAAGTGTTTCTATTAATTCAACTATTAATTCAACACTGTAAACAAATTATTTTTTTAGGAATATTACATTAAAAAAATTATTATTCATTTACTTCTTTGCTTAATCCTTCTACTATGGTCACAGGGTGACTTAAACTACCTCAGCCAACATATATATATATATATATGTATATATACACACACTTGAATTCTATAATACTAGTAAAGTATACTATGCATGGGTACAGTAGCCTATACCATATACCTGGATACTATATATCCCAGTATACTATAGACTTGTATAATATATTTGTTTGCTGTGCACTGCCACAGTAGCATACACTATATACATGAATTCTATATATCCCAGTATACTCTGTAGCTACCAAATCATTATACTGTATAGAATCTAAGTAGATATGGTTACAGTAAGCACTCTAGGCCTCTCCCCAGCTAGAATGACTTGATTTATGTGAATGAATTGAATCCTAACGGTTGATCCAGTTGGAGATTGGGATGCTCTGTGTAAGAACCAGGTGAAGCAGCCTCTCCTGGCCTTTTTCCTCCCAGAGACGTCATGACTTCTTATAAAAACCTCAGAGGAGGCCTAGCGCAATAGCAACACACCAGTTTATTGTATCACACCCTTTATGAGGGAGATGTGAAATGAAGTGGATTCTATCACAGTGCTCTGTGGTGGTTTGCATTATTATGGTGTATTAGCCTCACAGGGCAGAAATCGCGCGCGCGCCTCCACGGCACCAACACGTCAACACTGTAATCCCAAAAGGCGTAAAATATATGACAGCATTCGTGAAAAAGCTCGTGCATGTGGAATCATACAGATACCATGCATATACCGTAATGGATAAACGCTCTGCACTGGTTATGCTCGGATGTTTATATGCGCATGTATATAAGATGCTGAATTACTCACCCATGATAATATCCTGAGGATGGTCTGCGGCTGTTGGATAAAAGAAACGGGGTCGAATTCAGCCCCAGCTCTTCCAGCGCCGAAAGACCCCACTCCGTCCATTTCCCCCCTTCTGCTAGGATTTAGGTTGAACGCTGTGAGGTTCGAGATGGATACACACTTGCGCGCTTACGTACGCACACACTCACTCACACACACACACACAGTGGTGCGCGCACATGCCCCCCCTCTCTCATATGCCCCTATCTCCCTGGTCTCCTGCTCCATTCTCAACAGCAGCATCTACAGGCAGCAGTATGCTCTTTTTACTGGAATAACACTTTATTTGGCCAAATATTCTGGAATTATGACACACTGTGTCATCTAAAGCTTGTGGGCACCTGCTTCCCAAAAACCTCATTCCAGATTAATTCCGCCTTTCCTGTTACAACAAACCCCACTCTTCCAGGAAGCATTTCCACTACATTTTTTTAGGCCGGTCTTTGGGAATTTATGTTTATGATGAAAATTGGACTTATCTGCTACCAAAACACACGCAAAGCTGATAAAAATGGAAAGCAATCTTCCTGCTACCTTATTACTTGATTACATTGATCAATAAGCAGCTTGTCTGGGATATTTTCACTGTTGAAATTTCTTCCAGATAATGTGACGGAATTACTCCGAAACGATCAATCATAAGGGGGAGCACAGTGGCATAGTGGTTAGCACATGCACCTCACAGCAAGAGGGTCCTGGGTTGGAGTCGCAGGCTCAGGTGTTTCTGTGTGCAGTTTGCATGTTCTCCCCATGCTTGCAATGGGTTTCATTCGGGTACTCCAGTTTTCTCCCACAGTCCAAAGGCATGCACATTACGCTAACTGGCTGATACAAATTGCCCCTAGGTGTGAATGGTTGTGTGTGTTTTGGCCCTGAAATGGTCTGGCGAACTGTTCAGGAGGTGCCCCACCTTCGCCCAGTGTCGGCTGAGAAAAACCCCAGTCTCCACGTGACCCAAGTAGGATTAAGCAGTTCGGCAAGAGAGTGACTTTATAAATTATAGTAAATAATCAATTGATAATCAGTTATAATTTATACGTGATTTATGATTGTTGCCCTAATGCATATCAGTTGAAGCTTTTAAATCAATGCATCAGTCATTTGCACTTAGGTCCCTGTTATATCCCTTAAACAGGCACAAGTGGACAAGAATTTTGTTTAAAAAAATAATTTTGTGTTATTATTCTTCTACTTAAGATCCAAGTAAAACATTATTATTATTATTTTTTGCCTTACTAAGGTAATAAACAGAGCAAACATCTGTAGTATCTCCTGCACATAACCTGTTTAAGGGATAAATCATTAGTAGCGCTAGCTCTGAAATTGTTTAACATTTCCTGAATCAGGTACTGCTGCATGGAGGAGACTTTTCAACACCAGCTTGTGTTGAAACACATATGCTTGCAAATAATTAATAAAATGCCCAATAAGTAGATTGATACAAGGACAATATTCGATACGTTGCTCGATCATAAATATATTTTTTTGTCTTCAGATGATTCGAATGACTGACTGCAGATGTACTTTATAACATATTGAGTGATTCATAATACATTTCCTTCTTTCTTCACCCAAATGTCACCTTAAACAATAGTGTGTATTAATGTGTTTAGATTTTAATCATTACTCCTTTCATAAGCAACGCAAACATTAAATACCCAGCAGTCTTTGAGTTAGAAACAGATTCAGTACATCAATAAAAGCATGACTGATAATGTATTAGGTGAGATACAGTAGTACTTTCTTCATCATGGATTACATATTTCTAAAAAACAAGCTATACACAATAAGCCATAATTATCACGACCCATGGCTGAAAAGCAAGGAAAGTTGGTCTGGTTTTTTTTTTTTCCTCCGTGAAATAATGAAGCTTGAACTTGTTAATCACATGAGCCATCTTTCCAGCCATCTCTCCACCTCTCGTCTACTTTGCTGCAGTCAAACTCAGGCTTTCCCAACCGAACATTGATGCTATTATGAAGATGACAAAACCACTGTGACAGATGATGA
The DNA here is from genome assembly GCA_039654305.1 of Porochilus rendahli. Classification (NCBI taxonomy): domain Eukaryota; kingdom Metazoa; phylum Chordata; class Actinopteri; order Siluriformes; family Plotosidae; genus Porochilus; species Porochilus rendahli. The sequence continues at coordinate 38,625,564 of JBCNYG010000001.1, forward strand.
CGGCTGCTAGTATCTGGTTGGTTTGTTTTCAATCTGACAAGAGATAAAAAAAAAAAAAACATTATGCACTTAGAAAAAGCAAAAACTGAGTGCAACATGTAAGGCTAACTAATTGTATGTTCACTTTAGATTGAATGTTGTGTTAATATAATATCAATTGTCTGAACAAATTCCTGACCACACCCATACAAGGATTTCCACCAAACTTGGTCCGGCGAGTACCATATCTGAGACCTGAAAATGCTTTGACTTTGGAATGTCTAAGGGAAAGGTCAAGGTAATATTAAGGTCACAGAATTTTGAAAATATAAAAATTCATTCATTCATTTGTTTTCTGAACCAATTTATCCTAATTAGGGTCATGGGGAGGGCTGGGTACACCCTGGATAACTTGCCAGGCCATTGCAGTGCAGAAACACGCTGACGGCAACCCTATGGCCTACTCTTTATGAATGACAGCAATGCCTCTCACAATAGACAGTGGGAGACATGGCTGGCCTTTAGAAACTCAGTTAGCTATGGGGCTTGAACCCCCTCAGTATGCCAGCACCCTACCACCAAGCCACAACAGCCCCATGTGTTAAAATTAAAATTGCATACATGTTAGGATCAAAGTGACATAGACCCACAGATACAAAGAGAGACTGATAAGAAATATACATGCCTTCGAAAGACACAATTACCTCAAAATCAAGGTCAAAATAGGATTTGGAGTGCTAATAACATTAAACCATTATATAGAACAATAAAAGGATACCATATATGGACTTTCAAATGACACAATGAACGTTGACCTTGAAAAGTCAAAATCAAATTGGTTTTTGAATGCTCATAACTTTAAAAGGAGTGCTGAGAGACGTACTGTTACTATGGAACACTAATAGTAAAACATATAAGGACTTATATAAGATGAGCACCTGGGTAATTTGGGTAGTCAAAACCAGTACAAATATAGGGTTATTTGCAACATTATCAATGCTGCATGGTGGAGGTCTCTTGTACTCTATGAATTATTCTCCAAATTTGTCATGCAATGTTTTGTTGAGGTCCTGTTCAGAGTTGCTATACACTAAAACTGTTAAAAAGCAAATAATCAGAAACTATTCGATTCATGAGACACAAAATTTATACGAATCCTGTAAAGCATGAGTAATAAAAGTCTGGAAATAAAAACATATCTATAATTAAAAGTTTCCACACTTTTCCAGATATGCTTACATAATACTTCAATCATGTAAGAATTCTCAGATAAAGAGTAAACATCATTTTAATACAACATTTTTAGATGTTTTCATTTAGATTACATAAGAGTTCTTTAGTATTTTGCTTCAGGGGAACACATAAAGGCTCAATATCATACTTATCTCTTTTAAAGAGAGCTACAATCCGTCCAAACAACCCAGGAGAGCACTATTTCCTAGCATGTAGGACCTAAAGTTATCTTTTCCCATGATGTAATGCAGTGCTTCTCAGTTCTGGTACTAGACATGTTCTTTCCTCTGACTCACCAAATTCTGTCCAGTGTTGTTAATAATCTGGTGAGTGGAAACGGGTGCGTTGGGTTGAGGAAAAACAGTGGGGTGCATAATTAACACTCCAGGTGTCGTATTAGTCCAGGGAAGTAGTACCATTTGGCAACTGACAGAAAGGTGTTGATTTCAAATCCTAGAACCACTAAAGCACCACTTTAGAATCCTAATACAGGGTAACCCAACAAAACGTCCCACAGCACAAAGGTAAATAAAAAAGAAAAATCTCTAAAAGCAAATGAAACCCAAACTTAATAAAAGTTTGCATGCATAGTTTATTCCAGTTTTTATTAGATTGTGCTGTTTCATATGTAATAAACTAATTTGCATATGGATACATGCAAAACTGTATTTTAGAAGATTACAAATTCAAACATGTAAGTAAAAACCAGATGATAACGAGGACATATAGATATGTTTATGTGTAACAGGAGAGTTTGGAAGGCATTTCACTTTAAAGATGAGCAAATTATTATTTGCACACTTGAAACTTCATTCAATACAGATTTTGTTTTAAACTTGACATCCTCCAAATGGTGGCCGTCATTGTCTATGCACTCTTGGAAGTGATTTCTGAAGGCTGTCATGGCTTGACTGGCTCATGTCTGGTGGAACAGCGCCATCTCCTGCAGAATAGCAACCCTAAGGGCATCAGTAGTTTGAGATCGATGAGTATACACTTCTTGGTGGACAAAATCAGAAATGTCTGGAACGGACCAAGTCAGGAGAAGGATGTTGGTTTAACAATTTATTATGTCTTAGCCAATGAATGTAGCAATTAAACAGCTACGGTAGGAGTACAAATTGACTTAACTAAACAGTCCTAATCAGGAGAGGGTCCATATCCAGGGTCGATGAGGTTGTGACAACTGCAGTCTGATTGTGATGGAGATCAAAGATGATAGGTGACATCCGATGAACAGCAGCATCCCTCGAGGAATGCTCTCAGTTGTCTAGGTTTCCAGGTTCTTCACATATGTATATAGCTACCAGAATTTATATCTGCCTATAACAGCATCATAGGATATGCCTGTTACATCACACCTCCCTCCATAAAAGAAAGTTGTAATTTATGATAACTTTTAGGAAAATCTAACAAAACAAAATGCCAATTATCATAACTAAAAAAGTTGGAAAACTTTCTTGTACAATCTTAGCTATGTACAAACACTGTTATAAGAAATGCATTTAATGAGAAAGTGCTTACTGCCAAAACTTTCTGTAGTATCTGGCCAGGCCAAAAAACCTCATTAGGCCACACTTGTTTTTGGGGGCTGGAAAGTCCACAATACTTTAGACATTTGCTGTAATGGGAGCCACCTCTCCATGGCCAACGACATAGCTCAAATAGGTCACACTTGCCTGACTCTAACAATTTTCTTAGGCTACCAACAGACCTTAGCACTTCTGCGCCTACCTTACTAATGTTCCATATGTTCAAACAATGATGAATAAAAACTGTACGGAATGAAGTTTCTTTGTGCAAATAATAATTAATTTTTATTCCCCCTATAAAATATGGGAGTTTTTTTGAGTACAGGTAACCCTTTACAAGGCCTTTGCTGACATCATTTCTTCATTGGCCCAAGAGCCTCAATTAGTTAAAATTTCATGAAAATCTGCCCATTACTTTTTAGAGTTATTGTGGTCACAGGCACAGGCGCGTGCCCACACACACACACACACACACACACACACACACACACACACACAAAGACCAATTTCATAACCTCCCTTTTGGATACTTACTTGGATCTTAGGTCCTCTGCACATTCCCTACATGGGAAGAATTTTGAAAACAGATTGATGAACTCTGTCATCTCATGTTGTTGTGTTGTGGTTGGTGTATCAGGGTAATACGCTGCCATGGTGTGAAGAAAAGACCAAGAGCTCCTCCCCAGTTCTTCTCTGTCCAGAGGACACTCTACCGTTTTCTCATCCTTCTCATTCTCCAATCGTGTCTCCTGCTCAGAGAAAACAAAATTTTCGAAGATCCCACTGTAGACCTTTCAATGATCAGTCTACGGATTTTAGATTATCATGTGAAACAGTTTAGAGACATGATCCATTGAGCACTTTGGTGATATAAGGCTCTTTATGTTAATGTCTGTTCATCTGCTGACCACATTATTTAACCTGGGTTTGAGAAGTGCTAGCTGTAATGTTATTGTCTCTGTCATGACCATGAGGTCTTACATTATTATTATTATTATTATTACTACTACTACTACTACTACTACTACTACATTATGCTCGATTACACACATATTCAGGTAAGCAGTTAAGTTAAGGTCACCTGCAGGGTGATTGAAGATGCCTGTTTCTTCTGAGAATTCATCCATGATTTAAAGTCCGTGCATGCTCTGCAGCGTTTCTCTTTAGTTCCTCCGCTGGCTCCTTGGTCTTTTTCTGAACTTTCCTCGGATAATTTTCCTGCTGGAGGGAATGGGAACCCCTCCATGTCATACTAAGATTCAGATGGGTCTGACCATGTTTCTACTCTCTACGTAGATATGCATCATGGGATATAGGTCACGGCTATCAGTACAACAAAATATACTCTTAGGTCTGGTTATCTTATGAGTCACGTTTTATAAAGTGGTTAATATTTTAATTATTGACCGATTTCTTCCAAATCCGTTTGTGCGTATAACATATTTGAAATCAGCGAGTTTTTATTTTTTTAACTGGAACTACAGATACCCAAAAGTGTTTCCGCCCGGCCGTTGTTATCCGCTGCACCACCATCTATCCGTCGGGTGGTTTTGACGTCATCACCTGGTCATGCTGCAGACTTCGATTTGTTCCAAACAGTTCTTTTTACAACGTTTCTTGCGCGTAAGTGTGTGTATGTGAAACAAACGACACGTTGCTGTTGTGTTTGTATATTTGTGCTTTTATTTTTTGGGTTCTTCGGTTTCCATGGTGGTTCATGAGTTGCTTAAATGTACCCACCTGCTATTTTTGCTAGTTATCTTGAGAGCAGTTTGTTATGCCAGTACAACTAATCGCAGGTTTGATGTTCACAGGTTGCCTGTTTCTGAAGGCGTCGTGCTTGGGGGACGATGGGTATTCTGGAGAAGATAGCCGAGATTGAGCGAGAAATCGCTCGAACTCAGAAAAACAAAGGTAGAGAGCTTTATCCATTGCTAAAGGCTCACATTCATCATTAAAATAAGTCCAGTGTGGTCTGTGCAAGGGACTGACGTGATGACATCAGGAATTTATTGTTTAAGATTTGAAGAGGAGAGAGGAGTTAAAATGTGGCAGATGACAGACCGCCGTGTGATCGTGTACAGTATAAAACAGTACACTTCTTTATTTGTAAGAATGAATGAGCATACAGTGCAACACAAAAAAGCACCTCTTATTTCCATCGTGGCCCAAGTTATCACAAGCAGAAAAAAAACCACCCCCCAAACTCTGCAGCCATATTGCTTCGTTTGTATAGATAAGGAGTTTGTGGTACTGTTTCTGACTTATATACTACAGAATTAATATGGTGACTTAAAGCAAGGAGGTCCTGGATTTGAGACCCGGGCTCTGTTACTGTGTGGAGTTTACATGTTCTACCTGTGCTTGTGTGGGTTTCTTCTGGGAACTTCAGTTTCCTCCCACAATCCAAAGACATGTACATTAGGCTGATGTATTTTGTATATATAACGTATTGGCTGTTGCCCTTGCATGTGGGTGTGGGTGTGAATGACTGGCAAGCTATTCGGGACATGCCACGCATTTCATCCAGGAATGGGCTCCAGCCTTTCTGTGGCCCTATATAATAGGACTGAATGGTTTGGCAAAGGAATGAGTGAGTGAGGATTAATTTTTGTTCTAGAAATCATAATATATTGGGTTTCTTGGTTTGTCATAAGACTGTAAAAAAACAACAACCATGCCCTTCAGTTAAAAACCTCCTCCACTATGTTGTCAGATCTGGAGCCAGAGTTGGTGCAGTAGAGATCAGAGTCAAACTCTGGGATGCCTACTCATTTAGGAGGCACAAACACAGATCAAGCACCTGCATGTCACCAAGACAGCCAAGCACTCTTGTATTGCCCAATGTACCCATATCTTTTTACATTAGTAGAATAAAGTTTTAAAAAGTAATATCTGGGGAGAATTACTTAAATAAGACACTGTGGATTGAAAGGGGCTTGAAAAATAGGCTCTTTTGTCACTAAAACACATGGTGTATGCTCACAGTGTTCTGATCATGTTTTAGCACAGAAACATGTATGTCATTTTAAACCTTTAAACTAGCCAAAGTAAAACTCGCATCTTTCTACCACTTTTGAAAATCATTTCTAAATGATTGCTCTGGTGATATGATGAAACAACCCCAAGACTTTGCATTGTACTTGTGTAACACAGCAGGACCAAAACAGACATGGGTTCAATGCACAGTGCTTGGTAAAGTCAAGTACTGAAATGATCAGAGTGGAATGGGATGAGTTGAGGGGTTTAGTGTAGGAAGTAGATTTGAGGTGGAGATTTAGAAAAATCTTTCAGATCAAAGAATTACCAGTGACACAGACATAACTAAGATTGATGGAAAGTTTCAAATACAGTCTGTAGTATCAGCATTCAGCTCCTCTGTACATATTAACCCCTGACTTCTTTCACCATCTGTTTCTCATCTGTCTTCACTGTGTGTTTAAAGCGACCGAGTACCATCTTGGTTTGCTAAAAGCCAAGCTTGCTAAGTACCGAGCCCAACTTCTGGAGCCTTCGAAATCAGCCGGAGCCAAAGGTGAGGGCTTTGATGTTATGAAATCAGGCGATGCCAGGGTTGCTCTAATTGGATTTCCATCAGTTGGCAAGGTAATAGTGGTGTATCTTACTGAACACTATAACCCTGTAACCATAACACAGCTTGCTATGCAGGCGTTAAAACAAAAATCTGATGGTTTTTTTTTTTTTATGTAATTTTTATTTTTATTTTTTTCCAGTCTACCTTTCTGAGCTTAATGACCTCAACGGAAAGTGAAGCAGCTTCATATGAGTTCACGACACTGACCTGTATCCCAGGTGTTATTGAGGTGGATGGGTCTATTTGTTTACTTCCAATACATCAGCTGGGTTTTTGCTTTGAATTTAAAATGTGGGTTCATTTTTTAAAACTAAAATCTTCCACCAGTATAAAGGTGCCAACATACAGCTGCTGGATTTACCTGGAATCATAGAAGGAGCAGCTCAAGGTATCTGTATTTTAGTTAAAGATAATGTTTTGGTTATATGTAACTCTTTCTTGGTTTTAATCCAATGTTGGTGTTTTTCAAGGAAAGGGTAGAGGCAGACAGGTCATAGCTGTAGCCAGAACTGCGGATGTTGTAATCATGATGCTGGATGCAACAAAAGGTGATGTACAAAGGTAAGAGTTCCTTCTAATGAACGATAAAATCGGTTTCAGCTCTTTTTTTTTTCTTTTTTTTCCCCCTTGCTGAACATTTGTTCTGTATTCTTTCTTTTAGGCAACTTTTGGAAAAGGAGCTTGAGTCTGTGGGGATCAGACTCAACC
>JBCNYG010000001.1:38725103-38766318 GCA_039654305.1 Porochilus rendahli
AGAATACATATTGCTTTTGGCTGAGAGTTTATATATTAGCATGACAATATCCCACACATTCGTCTTAAACGTGTAGAAATTTAGACGAGAGACAGCAACTTGGAACTTTGAATATGATGGACTTTCTGATTCATGATTCCAGATCTGAATCCACTTGAACAGATATGGAATTTAAATAATTCATGAATTTGATCACATGAAAGTTTCCTACAAAGGCAGACTTTGGGAAGTGTTACGAACAGTCTGGAATGCAGCGCTACCGACACTGGAAAAAGCGAACAGCAAGAAAGCTCGCTGTTATAAATGTGAAGCGAGGCCATAAGGAACACTGAGTTTAGTTACATTTTGTGTTCAGTTTTTTCCTGAAAAATGTGAATTTTAATAAATGTTTTAAAGTTAATTGATCAGAAATACCGGTCATTACATTGGTGACAGGTGGGCTGATAAATGTAAGCAGTGTATGTCTAAGTATGTACACAAGAGAAATGCAGTCAAATTAACATTTGAGTAAAATCTGGACAAATGTTTTTCTTAAAAGTCGGAGAGAGACTCAACCAAACTCCAGTGTTTTACTGAAAGTGATTTTGCTGGAGTTGGAAGCATGTCAGATCTACGTCTGGACCACACACCCAGGCCACTCGGTCTGCAACATCTGCACGTCATTCCTTTAAATCAAGCACTTGCACAATCCAGGGCCAGTGGCTCTCTGACTGGGAATAGTACTCAAAGAATGGATTTTATACAGTGCATTATTGTTCGTTTCATGCAGTAAATCAGTGTGATGCATAATCAGTTGGGATTTATTGCAAGGTTTAATGATTCATGTTGTTGGATGTTTGATATCCCATGTTGAGATTATGTAGGAATCATTATTGTTCTAGTAGTGCATAAAAAGTTACATTTTTCTAAAGTTTTTGACTCATTTAATCTAACTGAATGGAACTAGAAGAGATGGAGACATAATTAAAGCTTTTTACATGCTGATGAGTAATATTCTGTTCCACAATCTTCCAGGAACACACCATGGCCCCACAATGTGGGCTGGAACGAATTCAGGCTGTGTGTATGCGTACGCCCTGGACGTGCCCTCACAGGAGAAGTACTCCGAGCGGAGTGTGGAGGCTTTGCTGGGAAAAGAGATCCAACTTATGCACAGAGCTCCAGTCGTGTCCATTGTTGTTCTGGATGGAAGGGGAAGCCCTCTGCCGGAGCCATATGAGGAGTCAAGAGACCTGGCAAAAGCTCCTGATATGCAGGGCAGCCACTCCGTCCTGATCGTCTCTGAGGAACAGTTTAAGGTGAGAGGTGCAGGACATGGTGGGCTGCTGGTCAGTGCAGATAGCCTGTGAAAATGTATTCATTTCTGCTCTTTAGTTCTGAATGCAGCAATAATATTTTAACATATCTTAGAAGCACTTAGCCTTTAGTGTGGTCATGTTGGAGAAGTACAACAAATGTAATGTTTGCATAAGTTTTTCTAAACTGGAGCATGATCTGGTTTGGAAAAAATATTCTAAGAGTGTTTTCTAGCTGTGCAATAATTATTTCTCAAACTTTCTATGTCATTGTAAATTTGAGTGTGTGAGTTGTAGGCATGTGGACTTTGTTCACTTTGGATGGGTTAAATGCAGAGGCAATAATTTCCCTTGCAGGATTAATGCAATATAGCAAAAATCAAAAACTTACCCCACCCTGCTACCATGTGAGTTGGTATAATCTCGTGAGTTCAGGTCTGATTGGGGTTGGAGTGTCTGGGAATAGATTTGAGATTGTTATAGGTGAATGTTGGTGTTAATAAGCCACTATCTTTGTTCAGTGGTGGCTGTTGCAGTTGGACATTGATGGCCTCATTTACTCCTCTCTCACACCACCTGTCTTTAGAAACACCCTCAGACAAAAACTGTTCATCCGAATGACAAAACATCAAACAATAAATTGAAAGCAAAACTGTATGATTCCCAGCTGTCTTCACATACAAGAATTGAAGAACTATAATCATGTCGATTGCTTTGTAATTATATTCGTTGCAGGTGTTCACGCTGCCTAAAGTCAGCGCAAAGAACAAATTTAAGCTTACTGCGCATGAGGGCTGCCGTGTGCGGAAGGTGGCTCTAGTGAACTTCTGCAGTTCTGCTTCTGAGGACTACAGTGAGAATGGCCTAGTGTGTCTGACCAATCTGGGGGACGTTCACGTGTTCAGTGTACCTGCACTGAGGCCGCAAGTGCGGTATGATTGCATTCGCAAGGAAGACATAAGCGGCATTGCGTCCTGCGTGTTCACCAAGACTGGGCAAGGTGAAGAGTTTAAACCTATCAGAATTTCCAAAGGGGTGTTTTTACTGTAATTGTTGACCGTTAACTCGTTGTTACTTAATGACAGGGTTTTATCTGATCTCACCATCTGAGTACAAACGGTTCTCTCTGTCTGCACGAGTTATTACTGAACCTCGGTGTTGGGTTGATGTAGATCGACCTTATGAACCTGCTGAAGAGGAGTACGTCACCTAAGATTTGTACACAGTTATTTATTATTTTTAATGAAAATATTACATTTAAGCTTTATGGGTAATCCCCCGTTATGCAATCTTTCCAGCCTATGTAGTCCAGTACTGCCCCATGCCAATGGCACATACAAGGCACAGTCAACAGGAGAAAGCAAATCTGCCGAGCATGCTGAAGGTGACTAATATATTTCTTGGTACATAATATGTAATGGATGTACGAAATGGTGTGAAGTGTGTTGTTTTGTTGTATGATGTCTGGAAAATAAGGGTAAGTGGATATGTTCAGTGCATCAACTTTGATTTTCTTCGTCCCCCCCCCCTTCCCAACCCTTTATCAGGCGTGTTTGATGAAATGCACAGTGCTTTATCATCTCCTGGCCTGGATTCCCCAAACAGCAGTGCTGATATCACGCTCGACACAACAGGAGATCTCACTGTGGAGGATGTGAAGGATTTCCTAGTGTGAGTCTTTGGCTTACAGACTGCAAAAGCTGGCAGGCACTGCTTATGTGATTGTACTTTAGCACACTGCTACTGGAATACTATGCGTACTGTATCAGATCATTTGTTTTTGCTTGTGCAGGAGTGTAGAAGAGGCTGAGAATAACCTGAGGAATATGAATGAGGAAGACGGACGGCTTCCTGGGATTCTTATCAATTGATCATTGTCGAGTGTTGGCAATTGAGGTAAGTTCTACTTAAAACTGTAGCCTCCTGCATTGGATCTTGCAGGTGAGCACTTCGGATTCTGAATGGATATAAGAGTGTATAATTAGTTCTCACATGTAAATGTCAAAAGTTGGAAGGATTCATGTGCTGAAAGTGAAGCTGCCGGCTCTGCCAGCTCTGTTGTCTAAACCTTTTCTCGTTCTTACGTTTGCACAAAACCTGTTATGTGGACTTCTTTCTAATTTTGCATGCAAGCAGCCTGTGCCATGGAGATGTGCTGAAAAGCTTTTGGTAGCATTCCATAAATTGTTTTTATCAAAAGGTGGATAAAAAATGAATAGCAAGAAAACTTACTCGCACCATAACCTACTGTTATGATGATTCTGCAAATCAACATGTTTTAATATTCTGAAAAATATATTTGCATGTGACAGGATGTGTATGTGTGAGGGCTATACTGCTGTGTCTGTTTACGGTTTGTACATGCACAAGTTGTGTTTGTGTTAGTATGTCTGCGTGCATGTAGGTCAGTTCAAGCCAACTTAACCAGTGGCCCTATGTTGACCATTTCAGAATTTGCTGTAAAAAGATCTGGTTCTTTTCAAATTTGGACTTTATTGATTAGGATTATATTGATACAGTCTATCACAAACTAGAAATCTAGACATCACAGAAGACTGAAACTTCGTACCCCAGCTAATTTTGGCCCTAGCTTGAAAGATTTGAAAAATTAAGTTCAGTTGAGGCATTAATATATTGCATGACATATATACCTAAGATATGTATAGTTGTGTGGTAAAAATATAATATATATTTTAGAGGTGCCGGAAAAAAATAGATTCACGAATGAATCGCGGTTCTTATTTATTAGGATTCTGTATCGATTTTTATGTTTTTATGTTTTTTCGAGCACATGCAACCTTACTCTCAATGCACACCGTTTGTCCACACACGGCCTCCGTAGTAAATTGTTTCAGTGAGTGCCGGATACAGAACAAGCCTTTAGCCTAGCATTAATATGGATGAGGAAAAAGAAATACAGCCAGCGCCATCTTTGCTGAAGGCAAATGCTTGCACTTCGGATTTTATAATTAGCCTCTAAAGGGACGCGTGCACTTCAGGTAACTTGTGTGCAAACGATAGTTTCTTGTGCTCGCGAAAAACTTTCCTGTGCGCAAGCAAAACATATTTATTTATTTATTTTTAAATTTCCCATGTCCCTTTAGGGGTCTGTAAGCTTGACATGACATGCGGTGCACAAAATAAAAGTCAGGTATTTCAGGAACACTTCAAATCCCCGAGCAGCTTCACTAACGGAGCAGGGACTTCACTAAACTCCCAACCAACTCTGAACAAGCAAAGCGGAGCAGTACATTTACAAAACCAGTTGTCTAACAATATAAGTTCTTTCTTTCTTATGGAAGAGTTGTTCCTATCTTATAGAAGAATGTAGTTACTGATGAAATTGGCTCCCTTTGTTTGTAATGGTTATGAATCAAACATTGGTTGAATCAAGAATCTTGGGGAGGGGCTGTGATGCGTAGGGGAGAGTAGACGTGTTTTTGTGCTGTTCCTAGAAAATATGACTTTAAACCTTTACTATATGATTATTTTATTTCTCACATTGACATCACATTGATTTATTTGACGTGATATAAGATGTTATCAACTCGAACTAAACAAGAGCCTTCGGGAGCAGGCTGTAAAGCACCGCAACCTGTTGAGTCGGCCGCACCAAACCTGTACTGGATGTGTCGCTACTCCAGTCTGTGATGGAAGCACCTAAACAGGACATATTCGGGTAAATTGATGCTCTATCTTCCAGCCTTCGGGCGGAAATAGCGTGCATGAGGCAGGAGCTAAAGAACTCGATTGAACCACTCGAGTGTAAAGTCAATGCTCACAAGGTGACCGTAAGAGAGCTAGAACGATCTGTTACGGACAATAGTGCTCGGCTTGCTGAGTTCGAATATATAGACAGCTTGCTAACAGCGCAGGGTAAGTGCCTGGATGAGCGGTGAGAGGATTTGGAGGCGAGGTCCTGGAGGAACAATATATACGGCTGCTTGGTGTTTCTGAGGGTCTGGAGGGACCCAGGCCCACTGAGTTTGTTGCTCAGCTCCTTCAGGACCTGCTCGGTTTAAAAGAGAAGCCCCTGCTGGACTGTGCACACTGGACCCTGCGAGAGAGACCCAGAGAAGCACACCCACCGCAACCTTTTTTTTGCAAGGGTACATTACTTTCGCATTCGTAATTCTTTGCTGCAGCGAGCAGCAGAGACATCGCCACTCATGTATAATGGCAGGAGAATCTCACATTTTCCTTATTATACATCCTCTGTTGCTAAGAAGCAAGCTGCATCACAGTGAAATGCACTCTTCGCTCATATCCAGGAGTGAAGTTCGGCCTTCTCTATCCGGCAACACTCAGGATTACCCTGCCAGACGGGACCTCGCACAGTGGCTAACTTTGCCTGCCTGTCCAAGCTGTAGTCATGTTTTCTCTTTTTATACCTCTTCTCTATGGTCCACACTCGAGCACTTTAATTTGTAAGTTGGAACTGTAAGGGTCTTAACTCTCCTATAAAACGTAGCAAGGTCCTACACCATCTTCAGCATTTACAATTAAAAAAAAAACCTGTTATCCAAATGACCTGATTTGTAAGCTGTTGCATGTTTGCAATCAGCCGAAGTAATTAAAGCTGTTATGAGTGAGTTTTTAACTTCAGGCCCATGGCGTATAATTAACCCTACTGCCAAAGCATACTTTTTCTTTTCTCATGTACACCATACTTTCACACGTATTGATTACTTCTTGATTGACAGCAAAATTATTTCCTCCACACACCTTCTCACCAAGTCCAGATGTGTACAAGGAATGCCTCTCTTTACAATCAGAATTTAATGTTTAGGTTTGTTTTGATTTAGCTAAGCAATTAGAGAAGCCGTTATCTGGCTCTGAGATCTCCGCTGCTATTTGTACTATGCCGAGTGGTAAAAGCCCAGGTCCGGATGGTTTTCCTATTGAATTTTACAGAAAATTTCAACACAAATTAATCCCCTCTGTTAATGGATGTTTAATGAATCATTTAAATTTTGGAGTCTACCACCAACACTCAATCAAGCCTCTATTTCCTTAATTCTTAAAAAAAAAATAACAACTCTCTTGATTGCTCTTCCTATCGCCCGATTAGTCTACCAAATGTGGATTTTAAACTTTTGTCTAAAACATTATCCTTACACTTGGAAAATGTATTGCCATCTATGATGTCCCCTGACCAAAGTGGGTTTATTAAAAATCACCATGCATATTTTAATCTTAGACACTTATTCAATATAATTTATCATTCCCCTCAATCATGGGTTCCACAAGCCATACTTTCTTTGGATGCTGAAAAAGCCTTTGATCATGTAGAATGGGAGTATCTTTTTTTACACTCTGGTGAAATTTGGTTTTGGTAAAAACTTTGTTTCATGGATTAGTTTGTTATATTGATCTCCTCAAGCCTAGGTAAGGACAAATAATAAGCACTCATACTTTCCCCTCCATCGCTCTACTCGGCAAGGCTGTACTTTGAGTCCACTTTTATTCATGATAGCGATCGAGCCCATTTCCATTGCTTTACGTTGTGATCCTGTTGTCAGGAATGGAGTAGAGCATCGTCTGTCTCTATGCAGACCTTCTTTTGTATATTTCTGATGTCTCTATTTGGTTTCCTAGAGTCATTGAATCTTTAAATCCTTTGGTGCTATATCAGGTTATAAACTAAACCTGAATAAAAGTGAATTAGTCCCTCTAAACCCAGCCGCTTGTGAATATCCAACTCATACTCTACCCTTTAGAATTGTGCCAAATAGTTTTACTTACTTAGGGGTTCAGGTGACTTATAAATTAAAGGACTTGTTTAAATCTAATTTTGTTCCTCTTATGACTCGGGTGCAGGAAGATTCTGAAAGATGGTCCTTGACTAATCCCACTTTGGCTGCTCATATTAATGCCATTAACATGAACACTTTACCTAAATTCCTGTATTTATTTTAATCTGTGCTGATTTTCATTCCTCAAAGATTTTTTCGTAGACTAGACACTACTATCTCGGACTTTACCTGGAACAAGAAGACTCCGAGGATTAGAAAACAGCTTTTACAGAGACCCAAGGCTTGCCAAACCTGAAATTTTATTATTGGGCAGCTAATCTACGAATTATTCAGTTTTAGATTCAGTCAGATTTGCTCCAGTCACCACCTGTTTGGCTTAATATGGAAGCCAACTCTTGCAAGCCAGTGTCTCTGTCAGCTTTAGGTCATTCTCCTCTTAACAATCTAACTTGTAGCTACACTACAAATATTGTTGTTTAAACTAGTCTTAGAATTTAACCTGGACACATATTCAGTGTCAGCCCCTGTAACAACTAATCATGTTTTCTCATTAAGTCTTTTGAGGACCTTTATATTGATAATTCCTTTGCCTTTTTGCCAATTTTTTCGATACATACAAATTTGTAGTTTTGTTTGCAATATGTTTTCCCAATTTCCAGATCTACCTGCTGTTTCTTCTTTAGATACATTCCTTAATCCATCTCCCAATTTAAAAGGCATGATCTCATATTTACTCTCAGATCTGCTCGCTTAGTTTGTCTTTCTATTAATTATATTAAAGCACTGTGGGAAGAGGACTTGGGGAAAGATCTCAGAGCATCGTTGGGAAAATATTCTCCAAAAACCAATTTCACCTAACCTTTTGGCGGGTCTGTTTGGGATTACTCCACCAGCAACACAATTTACATCTGCAGAATCCGATCTTATCGCTTTTACGACTTTATTGGCGAGGCATCTAATATAATTAAGGTGGAAATTTCCATTTGCTCCACCGCACACACAATGGATAAAAGAAATCCTTAATTGTCTCAAATTGGAAAACATTTGGGACATAATAAGGGGCTCCTTGAAGGAATTTTATATCCTGTGGGACCCTTTTCTTGTTTATGTTAGACAGTTGGAAGTTTCTCATCTCTCATTTCCTTAAGAAAACTTGGATCAAAATAGAAGGCAGTACATTATCTGTTTGTGAAAATTATTTTTTTTTACTTTTCTGTGTTTTTTTTCCTGCCTCTTTTCCTTTTCTTTTTTTCTTTTTGCTTTCCTTTTTCGCCTTTTTTATTTTATTATTATTTTTTTTTCCTTATTCTTCCTTCTGATGTTAAAGGTCGTATTGTTGAACCTGTACTCATCTGTATCTGGTATCTCCTCTTTATGAGGTTGTTTTTCGACTTTGGCCATGGTTTGTTCTGTATTTGTTCACCCCCCAACACACACACACACACACACACACACACTTTTTGATCTTATTTAAACCAAAATAGTGCTGTAACAAATACAGCAACAAAGGCGAATGCCGGTACTGAGCAGAAAATAAGTGATAAATGCCATAAAATCGGACAGAATTGCACCAAGACAATGCTAGACCTCATATGGCTCAAGTGTGTCAGCAGTTCCTGCAAGACGAAGGCCTTGATGCTATGGACTGGCCAGTCTGTTCCCTAGACCTGAATTCAATTGAGCACATCTGGGACATCATGTTCTCGTTCCATCCACCAACGCCACGTTGCACCACATACTGTCCAGGAGTTGGTGGATGGTTTAATCCAGGTTTGGGAGAAGATCCCTCAGGAGACCATCCGCCACCTCATCAGGAGCATGCCCAGGCGTTGTAGGGAGGTCATACAGGCACGTGGAGGCCATGCACTACTGAGCCTCATTTTGACTTGTTTTTAAGACATTACATCAAAGCTGGATCAGCCTGTAGTGTGTGAAGTTTAAGTATGACTCCAAATCCAGACCTCCATGGGTTAATAAATTTGATTTCAATTGATAATTTTTGTGTGATTTTGTTAGCACATTCAACTATGTAAAGAACAAGGTATTTAAGAATATTTCATTCATTCAGATGTAGGATGTGTTATTTTAGTGTTTCCTTTATTTTTTGAGCAGTGTGCATTTAAATCATCAGCTAATATTTGAATGATGAACATTCACACGTCAAGTTCACATATTGACCTTAGTGATTTTTTTCAACATGATCCCATGCACGGATCACCTTCAAAATGTAATGGTTTATTACATGTACCACATTCTAGGGGAAAAAAATCTAAATCCATGCACACAATCATACTAACACAGGAGAAAACAAAACCTCCTGGCAGAGACAATGAAGCAATGTCCTGTATGTCTCCACTAAAGATTGTAAAACTTTGTATTGAAAAATAATTTTAAAGGAGAACCACTTTTTCTTTGCCATGAAAAATGCATTGAAATGAACAAATGCGATACCACCCCCCCTGTGAGAAGAACATGGGTATGACATGCTGTTGGATTCATTGGTTTCCACCTCATTTAATCATGGTAGAAATGGGGGGACATTTTGGATGCTTCCGGTTTATAGAGCAACTTTTTTTCTAAATTGCTGCACTCTGCTTGATTTGAAGTGGCCTTAAGATTGGCGGCTAAGTGGGTCTTGGTTTCATTTTAATAACTGTTCTGTATTTCTAGGGCTGACAGCGGAGAAGTGGTAGAAGACCCTTATGTGCAATTGGACTGTGAGGATGAGAATAACTTCCTGAGGAAGATGCTACACTCTTCCCTTTTTAGTGTCTTACCTCACGCTCATTTTCTCTGTAATTTTTCATTGTCAAGCTTTCTTTATTCTCAGCTAGCAGAGTGGTGTGTATGTGAGGCTGTACACCAGTGCGTTCCAGCCTAAGAGTGCATTGTGAAGGCTAGATCAGTCCCATCCAGCGCAGCATGCCGGAATACTTGCACTGACCACATCTTTGGTATTAACTTTTTCCCCCCTTGTTGCACACATTCCTTTTTTCTTGTGCCATGCAACCACTTTGGTTTGTCTTTTCACTGCGTTTTCCAGGAAGAGGCATGAAGTGAGTATAAAATGTGTCCGTTGCTTCTCAGTAGCCTTATCAACACTATAGAACTGTGATGGTTTCTTATGAACAAATCAGGAGGCCATTGAAAAGTTCAGCTTATGGACCCTGTGGGTTTGATCGAATCTTGTGGTGTTCCTTTTAAATGTCCTGTGTAACCACTTGCCATTGTAAGTAATAATTGACAATTAACTGTGAACAAAAATATTTGACAGAGCATGGTTTCTAATCTTTAGAAGTATTAATCATTAATTACTGAGTACTGAGCTTTGAGTTTGAATTATTCATGAATACTTGTAACCATATTAACAAAAATGTAACTAATTGTGTTTTTTGACGTAACATTTGATAGAATAATTTTATACTGCCAATAAATTTTGTATATTTTTAGACTTAGGAAATTAAGGCTTTCTAACATTTTGGGGTGATCAGTTCCCAGCTACAACCTCCACACACACACACAATTCCATTCTGAAATCAAACATTACATTAGCAAAATTTTCAGTACGTGGTTTGATAATAGAAAGAACCTGTTCATGTTACCCTTCTCTCATGGGTAACTTGTATATGAAGGGGACCTCACTCATGTCGTAGTTCATGTTCAATAATCTTTAATTTACTTCTGTATATTTTTCATTACTGCAATATTACCCCTGACACCTAGCCTGTAAATGTGTATTTAATTTGTTCTTTTTGTGTAGAAATGTAATTGTAGATATGACCATGCTAATGAACAATGTTAATAAAGTATTTACTCATTTTAATCTTGTCTTGTGATCTAATGCACATCACATTCAAATCTGAATATTGCTTTAATTACAATTTAGTCATTTAAAAGCACAATTTACTCACAATTTCTATAGGGAAAATATGCTCTGCTATCCTCGCCAACTATTTATTTACATGTATAGCTTCAGAAAGACAAAAAGGTCATAATAGAGCCTGACAGAACTGAACTATGAAGTCAAATTATTACAGCCAGCTTTCAGTGGTTAAGCAAAGATGCTGTTAAATCCTGCATTAAACATGAACAACAAACTCAACATTCACATTCAGTAGAGAGCTGTAGTTTTTAGCTCCAGACCAGAAGTAGTGCACGAGGCTGAAGGCACGCCAGCAAATTGAATGCACACCTAACTTTTTTTCAGGCAGTATGATTTCTTTGAAAAGTAGAATGCCTCTTACAGGAGTGACCTTCAGAAATACTTGTCTGTGTATATAAAAGAAGGAACCTTACCAATTAACTGTTACCTGAACACACTGAACTTTATACTCAACATAGGATACAATAATGTATTTGGTGGCACCCAGCCTGGGGTTTATCTTCTTGCCTCAATTACTCAATTAGACGTTATTCAACTTGACTACCATATTGTCGTCATGCCCATTTGTCGTCTCTTCATTTTCTTCTTCTTCATGTTCCTCCTCTTCCATTTCATGTTCCTCCTCGTCCTCTTCATCAAAGTATTTTTCCTCAGCATCACAAGTTACAATGTCCAGGTTGTCGTAATCTGGGTTCTCGTCCACTTCTCTACAATAGATTTATCACAAAGAATTCATTGTGGAATTTCTATATTTTGTTTAAAAAAGGGAATCCTCTTTCCATTAAGAACATCCCACAAAAAAACATTAATATCTGAAACTAATATGATGTTTCAATAAAATAATGTAGGCAGTGTTAAGGTGGCATTATTGTGACCTACAAAGGGAGGATATCTGAACAGTTAAAAACATTGAGCTTAGATATTTTGTTCAGCAAGTTCATGTTTTACAAGTTTTTATTTACTTAATTTTTTTGAAAAGTCACATTTTAACTGTAGTTAAAAGTAAAAATTTCTTATTGCCTGTTTTATTCTTATTTTCAGTAACTATATTAAGCCTGGTTCTGAGCAACAAAAAGAATGGAACTGAACCTGTAGTTAAAGTCTTTATCTCTGCCGTCTAAGAAGCGTTGGTGCATTTGACTCAGAAATTCCTCTCTCAGCAGGGCTTTCTCTTCTGCTGTTGGTTCCCATTCGTCCTTTGTCGACTCCTCGTTGTCTATGGAGTAAAGAAGATACCCAATCCACAATAGAAAAATATTCTTCACCTTATCAAATCTATAATAGACTATGAGTGAATGTGTACCTGCACTGCAATAATGCAAGTTTGTAACGTAAACTACATTAAACAAGAAAAAGCTGTTTTTCCTCAAGCTTTCTTTGTCAACAGCTCTCAAAGATTCTAAACCATTTGAAATAATTTGTGGAGAACTTTACACTGGATTTCACAATGTCTCCAATCCATGTACCAGTTGACTAAAAATCTAGGCTGTTTGTTGTAGTGTGAATCGTTGATTGAGGGCCACATTGTATAGCATCTCGGAAAAGCACTAAAAAGGTAGAGTGTAAAGCGAGTGATTTAGTGTTAAATCATTATATTAATTTATAATTATATTATAATACATCACAATACCCCACAGCCTCCAAACCAATTGGACGTTCCATATTAACGTGTAGCATTAGCACAAACGGAGATGATGTAAACATTGTGTTGAGTGTTACAAACACAGCAGGGCAAAGCGAAATGTAAAAAAAAAAAAGGAGAAAATATCTTGCTACTGACACACAATAACAAGGGTCTAGCCGAGCTTTTGCGAGAGAAAATATGACTAAAGTTTATTCACTGTTCACCGGGCAGACTAGTAGTTCAGATAGTTAATAGACATGCTGGTGTATAAAAGGCTTTTAGCTCACAGGATTAGGTTTGAAACCCTGAAAGCTTATTTTAAACTGGAATTAGATTTATTCTAGTTCAACAGACACTTTAAACTGAAGAGCTTTTGTGTGACAAAAAGAGATCTGAATATAACTGTTGAAGGCAAACCAATAGGTGTCTAATGAGCCGTTTGAGTTAGTTTTAGTTATGTATCTGTGATACTAAAAACTTATTCACCTCAGGCTCAGTGGATGTCTAAATTCACTAACTTGAATAGTCCCCTACACCCACCTCACCTTCAGTGAATAATTATCCATTCTGGAAAAGTGAACCAATCAGATTGCATCGTTCCCATGTAGTACATACTTTCCCCCCCAGCATGAGTCCGTGTAAAACAAGCCTCAGAGAACTCACCATCCTCTTCCTCCTGGTCTTCCATGTTCTCTCTGTCCTGTTCCTCCTGCAGTCGTTTCTGGAGTTCTTTCTCCTGGTAGGAGTTCATGAGTAGGTCAGACAGACCTGGCGGGCCCTGCTGCATAGTTTCTTCAGCGCGCTGCAGGATCTCCTCCTCACTCAAGTACTGACCGATGTACTGTTCATACAGAAGAGGCTCTCGAAAACGCATCTGCTCCTCGCTGAAGTACTGGCCCTCTTTAGAAGGGCAAAAAGTCTCAGTTGTATTATCATAAAATGGAGAGTCAGCTAGATTTCTACTCATTCACTCTTTCATTCATCCGATTCATTTGATTAAAATCTTTACCTTATTACTAAACTATTTCTAACCTTTGTTTATTATCTTTAGTAATACATTTTGCACTTTACACACATACAGAATTTCTGTCAATATTTCATTAAAAAAATTAATTCACTTTTTATTGTGGGTTGTGGGGGAGCCTGAAGCCAATCAAGAAGGGTGAGAGGTGTCATAAACCATAAAAAGGTTGCCCATCACAGGCTAATACCGAGACAGCCATTTGCACCCACATTCACACCTGTGGGCAATTTAGAGTAGCCAGCAGACCTAATGTGCTTGTCTGTGCATTGTAAGAGGAGAACAGAGCACTCGCCGGAAACTCACACAAACATGGAGAGAACACGCAAAGACAGTCCCTAGTTGACCGGCAGGTTCAAATGTTTTTAATAGTGATTTAATGTGTACAATGTGGGCAAACGCCAAATCAGAAAACAAACCTTTCTGAAGTGCACGGAGAGCTGCGTAGCGATGGTTGCGCACCCTCTTCTTGTTAGCCGAACTTGATGCCCGTTTCCGAACTTCTGTACAGTAAAACTGTGTTCTACAGTCATTGCTTACATGCGAGAAGGCCTCCAAATGCTTCAGGTTTAAATGAGTGTGATAGCGCTCAAGAAAGACTATCGGCTTGGAGTTGTATTGTTCCATCAACAACTGCCTTTTCTCTTCTAGAGTAAGGTCAGGTTCTCCCAGCTGCTGGCTCTTTACTGGACTTCCACTGAGTGCGATTGCTGATATCATGGCATCAAGAGGGCTGGAACTTTCATCCTGAATTGATGGAGGCTGAGGGGTAACACACATTTATTTTGTCAGTGGTGGCTTTGTGCCATTAAAGATATTTCACTTTACAAACAAAAAAATGGCAGTTCTCACATTGGGAATTGGGTTTGAAGGTTCACTGACACTGGCATTTTGGATCTCGTGCACATCCTCTGTTCTGCTCCGCGACTCGTAGGGTGCAGGACTGGCAGGTTTGATGAATGAATCTATTTCACCCCACATTTTGTATGCCAAATGTGAACTGTTACTGTAGAAACAACATTCTGTAAACATGTTTAAGCTTAAAATATGTTTTAATACTAGCACTGCTGTGAAATTTATGTTCAGACAGCACAAAAAGTTACAATTTAACTTTCAGATAATGTTAGCTGACCAAATTAGACTGTCACTGTCATAGCAATGTCAAAGATTTGTTGTAATGAAACCTGTGGATACATTGTAAGATACAGTAATGTATTTTTTTCCTGATCAATAATGGGTGACTGGAAAAGATAATTTAAACATTATTCCAGGGGAAGGGTAGTAATAATGGCCTGGAACAGGCACCATATTTCAGGCATCATTATTAAGGACACTAGGGCATCATACGCATATGCTTTCATATTAACGTCGGCTCATCTGTGAAAGATTCCCAGTAGGTTTTAATGCGTAATTTTTGGCTGCTGGAATCTGTGCTCATTTACCCTCAAGAGTACAAGGTCAGCATTCAAATTCATCAAAAAGGTTTTCAGTGGAGTTGAGGTCAGAGTTCTGTGCAGGACACTTGGGTTCTTCTACCCAAAGCTTCTCAAATCATGGTCTTCACAGAGCTTGCTCTGTGCATAGGGGCACGGTCATGCAGGAACAGGTTTGGGTCTGTTAGCTTCAGTGATGCACTTCAGCAGTCTGCTTCCAACTTTGTGGCAATAGTTTAGGGATGAAATGCATATGGATGTAATGGGCAAAAGTTACATTGTAGGATTTAGTTTTGTTACGGTTTAATATCTGAAACTTATAGGAAGCCCATTTCTGCCACAAGATCGAAAAACAGTTGGACTATATAGCTATCTGATAATTATGGCTTATTGTCTCACACTGTGTATATGAGATGCTAGTCAAAATAAGATATCCATCCATTTTTGGGTCACATATTGGAGCGAAATCCAGACATCCCTCTCCATGGCGACACTCTCCAGCTCCTTCCTAAGGATCCCGAGGCATTCCCAGGTCAGAAGGGACCTATAATCCCCCAGTGAGTTCTGGGTCTGACAGAAAACCTTTAAAGGAAGGTGACTGGGAGGCATCCTAATCAGGCGCCCGAACCACCTCGACTGACGCTTTTCAATGCAGCGCAGCAGCTTTACTCGGAGAGCCTCCTGGATGTCTAAACTCCTCACCACATCTCTAAGTCTAAACCCAGACACTCCAAAGGAAACTCATTTCAGCCACGTGCATCAGCAATCTCATGCCTTCCGTCACTACAAAGTAACAAAACAAGTCATAACTACGAGGACACGAAGTCATAATTATAAGTTGGGAAATCATAATTATGACTTGCTACATCATAATTATGAATATTTTTTTTTTCTCTAGTGGTGGAAATGGGCTTCCACAGACACCGTTACAACTGTAAATGTAATGCTAGTGGGACACACATAGCACCGCTGTATACCGATAATCTCCCTAAAACTCTCCACAGCTTTTCAGAGCAGCTGCTATTAACTAAACCGATCACTAGAGTTCTGTAAGATTACAGAACTCACACATACCCTACTGAAGCTAGCTAAAGAGAGACTTTCAGTTTCAAATAGGAAAACAATTTTTACCTTTTTGTATTTGACAAACTTACCAAGGATGCTGCATGCTGTAATTATACACTACAGACTCAGTACAGGTGGTTAATAAGCTTGCTAACCATTTTTATCACTATTTTATTATTAAAAAATAACGTAACAAAATACCTGATTAGCAAAAAGAAGCTACTCTGGCTCTACGCCCAATACCCCATACACTCCCTGCAAAGTGCACTACATTCGGAATAACCTGATTGCGTTTGCTGTTCGTGTAGTGCACTCTATTCAGTTGAGGAGTTTGGGATTGATGCTCTGTGCAACATGTTTTATCTTCCCCTGGAAACCCCGTGATGTCGAAGTCGTTCCTTCAACCTCTAGTCTCCAGCAGGTGGCACCGAAAACTCAGGATTGAAAACAAGATGCAAGTTTTTAGGCATTTTTACTTTTGAATAAGAATAATTTTATGGATGACTATTCAAACTTTATGCTTATCCTGTTTTGGGCCTTAAATCTTCCTTTTACTGTACATGTATTATTTACGATATTAGATACAGTGTGTATATATACATATAAATGTATGTACTATTTATTTATTCATCTCCAGTAACCTCTTATTATTTCACACATTTTAATTACCTATTTGTTATTAATATTATTGTTGTTGTTGTTGTTGCTGCTGTTGAAGGCAGTGGTGGCTCAGGGGTTAAGATTCTGTTAGTGCTCCAAAGGTCGGGGTTCAAGCTCCAGTACCACCAAGCTGCCACTGTTAAGCCCTTGAATAAAAGTGATTACTGTCATTCTAGATACTTTCATCTTTCAAATGCCCTAAATATATTATTATTATTATCATTATATCATTTTCTGAACAACTTTATCCTTTATTAGGGTTGCAGGGAGACTGGAGCCTTTCCCAGCCGACTTGGGGAATATATGGTTCATATTTTATGGTTTCACCCAAATGTGGATGGGTTGAGCCTGGTTCCTGTCCTCTTGAGCCTGGTTCCTGTCAAGGTTTGAGAGGGGGGTACATCCTGCACAGCTCACCAGGGCGACACACACAAACATTTACACTTACATTTACATCAAGCTGCAGTTTGAAACATCTAATTAGGTCTAATGTATTTTAATTTTATTTTTTTAGGACTGTGGAGGAAAACTGGTGTATTTGGAGGAAATTCAAATTCACACTTCAGACAGAAATGCCCTCACCTCAGGACCTTCTGGTATTATTATTATTATTATTATTATTATTAGTAGTAGTAGTAGTAGTAGTAGGATTACTATTATTTAGTGTAACCTTAACCTCCCAGCGACCCTAATTAGGAATAAGCGGTTCAGAAATGAACAAATGAATGATTCTCTCTTAGCTTTTTATGTTTTATCCTGTTCAATGAAAGTTAGTTTAAGTGTGTTATTAAAAAAATGTTAGTTGACTTTCAAAGAACACTGGGTATGAGATGGAAACTTTATGGGCTGCCAAATGATCAGAAGACAAGTGCATTGATGTTTTTTAATCTAATTAACAAAACTTATACTAAAACATTATAGTTAAATTGATGATCACATGCTTAAATAA
Organism: Porochilus rendahli; assembly: GCA_039654305.1. Lineage (NCBI taxonomy): Eukaryota > Metazoa > Chordata > Actinopteri > Siluriformes > Plotosidae > Porochilus > Porochilus rendahli. The sequence continues at coordinate 38,742,790 of JBCNYG010000001.1, forward strand.
ACAAAATTCTTATTATTCTTATTAATCTTATTATTCTTTAAAATTAAACAAAATAAACAAAACTACATTTTTTAACTTTTCCTTTTATTCTAGATGTTTGTTTTCATACTTTTATTTTACAGCTCCTGAGAAGTGAATATGAAATTGAAAATAGTGGTGGTCATAGTTCAAATAATGTCTCCTAAATGTAATAAGAGTCACAATTGTTGTAGTTTTATAAATTCAGGAATAGGACACCATATATATATATTTTTTTGATAAAAATGTTTATCTTCAGATGACAGAGAGTACCGCTCAGATCATTGCACAATAAAAAGTTATAATACAGTGTAGAAATTGTATAGCCATTTAAATACCTCCCTTGCATTACATCTGAGCCATATTAAAGAACTCAAGACAAAATTATTGCAAACAATTTGCTTTAGGAAATAAAGAAGAAAACACTCAATTTTCTTCCACAAAAGAATGAAGAGAATGCTTATATTAACTTTTTAAGCATACTAGGTTGCTTGATTGTGAAAGCTGTAGTTTCCATATCACCAAAGTGATTCAAATATTTAAGCATATACACATCAAATCCTTAAACTCATTTCTATTATTTGATCAATCATTCATAAAAATACAAATTTTTTTCTCCAAAAGTCATGGTGCTGGTAAAAAAAGAAAAAAGCATTTTCTGAGCCATGTAAATTAACTGAACATTTATTGTCCAGTACTTAAATATGCCATTAAAATATTCTACCAGCCATGATTTTTGCTTACACCTAAGTTGTTTGAGCTATGATTCACAACAATACAGATAAAATATTGCATTAGACAATGAATAAGTTGATCTACAAAGAGGAAAACCCAGACGCCCATCGCAGTCCAGTGCAGGTAGTTAATCTACAAATTAAAGCTCAAATATCAAAAACCTCAAAAACATTCATGTATTTTCCCAACAACATGCAATAGTTTCACTTTCTGAATCAATTCTGGATTCAAAAATTGAGAAAACTGACAAATGATCAGTGGTCTTTACGAATCCATTATTTGTATTCATATGTTCATGAAATTGGGTATAAATATGTGTCAGAATGAGAGGAATTTAATGTTTCATCACTAAACTTAATAAGATAAATGAGTTCCTCAAATATATAGTCTGTATGGGTGTTTCTGTCACAATGGGCACTTTCAAGTCCCTTACATCTCTGCATAAATTCATCATCCAGTTAGAATTCTCAGAATGTCTTGGTTGAGATCAAGGTTTATTGAGTTTGTTTGCATTTGTAAATTACTACGTTTATTCCTTCATGTATTTGCTAAACAGCTTTACCCTTACTGTGGTCATGGGGAGGCTGGAGCCTATATTATCCAACTATGAGTGAAGGCGAGGTTCACCATGAACAGCTCGCCAGCCCATTGCAGGCCAACACATTCACACAAACATTTACACACAAAGCTAGGGGAAATTTGGTACAGCAAATTAGCATAAAACATTTTTATTACTACACTTGTAGCACAAGTGGGGCATAAAAAGGAGGTGGGGGGCATCCAAGAGATGATACTTGAATTAATCATGTTTCCAAGATATTTTAAACTCTACTGTACTCTACTACGAATCATATGTTCCATCATTGATTGGCGTCAAATCATAATAAATCATAATAATTGTGGCAAAATTTTGTACAGTCAAAAATTTAGTCAAAATCCTCACAATTCCACCAAGTTCTCTAAATATTATCATGCTTTGATCCCACAACCATCACTCATCACGATTCTCTCAAATCGTGGAGGCTGTGGACATTGTGGCCCCTGTGTAAACCCAGGTTTATATGCATGTCTGTATTGTAGGAAATTGGAGTAGCTAGAGGAATCCCAAGCATATGAGAGAATATGCATACTCCATACAGAGACACCCTTTCTGAGTCTGGGACTCGAACCCAGGACCTTCTTGTTGTGAGGCACATGTGCTACCCACGACATCACCTTTGGCCCCCATTATAAACAATAACAATTTAGGGTTAAATAAAATAATGTTTGGGTGAATTTTCATGGTATTTTAACATTTGACTTTTTAATTACAAAATATAATTTGCGCTTGAGGCAACAATTAACAGGGTATTTTTAAAATCCTCAAAATTAAATGTATTTGTGGTGTCACAGGAATATGATGTTTTTATTGGCATACCAATCACCAGGAGCACCAGTGCTGATATAGGAACGATTCCTCTTTATGGCTACAAAGAAATACTCTGATAAAGGGGGCAGATTTTTATATCTGTCTGTAATAATCTGGACTGAATACTGTATAACATTACCTGTCCAAAGAATAATACTTCCGATATTTTATTATCTATGGTTGAGAATTTATTATGTATATTAATCTGCTATATGTTTATAAATGAGTTTTATTTAAAGCTAATTTCTCCTTAATATTGCCTCTATTGCCCTGCGATGGCCTGGGGAGCTGTGCAGGGTGTACTCTGCCCTTGCACCAGAGTCGGCTGAGATGGGCGCCAGCCTCCTTGCGACCCTAATTAGGAATAAGCGGTTCAGAAATGAATCAATGAATGAATATTGCCTCTATATACTAGTTATTTCAAGTCAGGATTAGGACAACACTCTGTGTCTCTGTCTGAAGTGGTCTGATACCATCGAACAATGTGAATCACTCTCTCATCACTCATTTGCAGAACCACTTAAGCTGATACTGTGCGATGGAGGGGTACACCCTGAACAGCTCACCAGACCACTGCAGGGTCAACACACACACGACCATTCATACTCACATACACAGCTAGGTGCAATCTGGAGCAGCCAATTAGTCCAGTGTGTATGTCTTTGGACTATGGGAAGAAACCAGAGTACCCAGAGGATATCAAGTGCTTATGTACTATATCTGTTTTACTTCTGCACCAAAAATGCTGTTAATACCCCATGTCAGTTACACAAGTTGTCATGAAAATAGGCTCCTTCCTCCTACTGAAGGTGAAACTGAAGGTTGAATGTGAAACCAGGGACTTTCACCGGCTCTGTTTGAGCTATTCCAGATCAGGAATTTTGAATAACTTTATATTTATTATTAAAAAGTGCCTGCAGCTGTAGAATCACCCATATGCAGCATTTTTCATATAAAGGTCTCGTTACTGAACACAAATCTACAGGAACCCTATCAAAGCTAAAGGGTAAACCAGACCATGTTTATGCTAAAAAGGAACCCCTGTCTGAAAACACTCTGACTCTTCCACAAGACGAATGAGAGAAAATAATGAGAAGAATGACAATGTTTGCTATCTCTCACTAATGATTTCTATTGTCCTTCACATGCACAATGCCTGTGCCACAGCTAAGGGTCACAAAATGCCATTTTTCAATTACATAATGAATGTGTAAGCGAATTTATGACAACATTGAGATGAACTTGATTATGCTATAAGGTTGTGTTAGTGAGATGCTCCTTACTATGTTACATGTAAAACGCGAGCAACCTAACAGGGTAAACTTACATAAACATTTACAGTGTATTGCACTCAGGCTACAGATCATTTGATGTTTGGTTGTCGCTAGATCTACTTCAATATGTCATACCCCGCTTCCCAATAGAAAAATAAAAATCATCTCAGTATCAGTAAGTCTAAATAGACTCTAATTGTTTCCCACTGCTATTCGATTAAAAAAATGTACATTCACAAGAGGACAACAAAAGACATTTCAATTTGAATTTCAAATTGATATGTGCAAAAAACATTATAGATCTCTATAAAAATATGTGCATATGAATAGATCTATTTTCTTCACCAATACAATATTTCCTTAATTTACAACATATGTTTTAATAAAGTACAGATTGTGTACAGTTCTTGTACTTTTTTAATCAAATTTTTTTGTTTTATTTAATCGTGTATTCTTTTACAGAAACATCAATATTCGTGAGAAGATGAAAAAAAGGAATAAAAAAGAAAAACAAAAACCCATCACACATCCTGAACTCAAATCAATGTGATTGAGCAGTGGGAAAAAAAAAATAATAACCAGAGTTCCATGTGGAAACCTGAAATTGCATATCCCATCGTGCCCGATCACACTCGTACCAAAGTAACCATTCCTGGCTTGCTCACATTATATTATACATCTCAACAAGAACAACAACAACAACAACAACAACAAAAAAAACTAAAAAAAAAACAAAAAAACAAACAAAAAACCCAACAACTTTGGCTATTGAATAAAGTGGTCGCTGCTCCACATCCAACATATATGCAACACTTCATTGCCTGCACAAGTCTGAAAACCAGCAACATTATCATCCCTATCATTGCACAGTCCTGTTTACTGTGCTGAAATCTGTGGACTCCTCCAGTGTACTGTCATAGCGAGGGGGCTGTGCGGATGGGTTGCTTTCACGCAGGATGCGGGAACTGGTGTCTGACTGTTGAAAGGGGAACCGTGGGAGAGAGAGATATTCGCCACAGTGTGAGAGCTGCCTCTCCACTTTGATGAGAGGCTGACTAGGGAGTTGGTGCTCTAGGAAGTCTAGAGAGTCACGCTGTAGGGCCCGTTCATAAGATGGTGTCCTTCGCCTCAGTAGTGTGCTCTCAGACAGTTTTTTCATGGACACAAGAGACGGTGAGAGTGCTATTTCTAGTGGAGGTACAACAGAGATACAAGGAGGACTCATTTTCTTCTTTCTGGGGATGTGCAGTGATTGTCCACGTGTGGGCAGGTGCCTCTTTTCGCCAGGTCCCTGCTCAAATGCGTTGTTGTCCGCAGAAGAGCAAATCTCAATGGAGTGCCGCCGATGATCCTCAGAACCAGTGGGCTTGTCCAAAAATCCCCTGGTGTCCACGCTGAAGAACTTAAACTCCTTGTCTTTAGGGTTGTAGTCAGTAAGATTGGTGGCACTGGTACAGTTTTTCACAGGCAACGGCCATGGTGTGACATAGGGGGAGAGCGAGTGGCACCGCCCCTCTGCTGGGACTCCTGTCCACAGCCTAGCTGAGCTGTTGATATGGTATACCTCCTCATCAGCTGGATCGGCCGAGTCCAACATGGAGTCGTTGGGGCTGCTGCTGGCCCGACTGAGTGTTTGGGAGGGAATAATGTTCTGGTGGTGAGAGTGTTGGAGGGTATAGACACTAGACATATGGCAATAAGGTGGGAGGAAAGGAGATACCAGAGGGCTGCTGGGGGCGGAGACCTGCAGGGTGATGCTGGATCTCGTACTCCTAATATATTTGTCCGGGTTGCCTTTGCCTTCACACATTTGCACATCAATCGAGTCTTTCTTGATTGCTTCCTAAAATAAAAAAGGCAGGGTGTAAGCAGTATGCTGAAAGTGTAATAACAAAGATAAGAAGTCAGAGATATTAAGCAATATTTAACTGTACCTGTCTACGTAGAGTTCTGCCTAAGGCATGTGGGGTAGATGACTTTGGAGAAGGGATTTGAGGCATGCAAATACTAATATGGGGCTGAGGATGAACACCAGGAACCTGGAGCAAGGAATGACCTTCACATGGCTGTGAGTGGATCGAGGTCATTGAGCCTGGATAGAAAGTTATTTCCCCTTTAATTAGATTTCTTTTTGTTGAATTTAAGAAACAAAAAACCAGTGACTGTAAAATAGGACATACCTAATTCAAGGTATGCTTGTGTTGGCTCCACTTCCTGCAGAGGGTATGGTGCACTGGCTGGTCTTACCGGGCGAAACATGTAGCTGTCATTAGGCAGGGAATGCATCCTGGACACTGACATCTTTCGTGGGGACAGTAAATTCTCCTGAGCACTCTGCATTCGCTCATCCTGTGTATGAGAAATTAATCCACTATAATCTGCCTGTTACCTATTTACAACTTCCCCTTTACCTAGTACCAAAAATCCAAGTAAGTCATTAAAGCAAGTTCATTCCCTGACTCATAGGTAAATTACAGTGATGAAGCACTGATACCGTCACAAATGTGGGCAATACCTTTAGGGTCAAATGCAGTTCATTAAATCGTTTAAGTTCAGTGATTCATTATTTCAAAGGCTGGAAAAGTTAGCTTTATTCTATGGTATGTAGTATTATCAAGAGATTTCTTAGAATATGGAGAAATCTTGACACAAAATACAATGCCAAAAACCAATATCTTTAAACCTGTGATCTTTGGGCATTAAGGCAGCACTGCATTAAAAACTAGCATGATTTAGTCATGTAAATTACTGCATGGACTCAGGAACACGTCCAGAAACCACTGTCTATCAACACAGTGTGCAGAAATGTACACTATATAGCTAATGGCTATGGAAAACTATAGACTATCATTTTTTAAATGATGAAATTCTAAGCATGTATTGTTAATGAAGTAATGAGACACTGATCAAGTCTTTGTCTGTGTTATGGGCTCCAGCTTGCCCATAACCTTTAATAGGATAGAATGGTGGAGAAAATAAAATAAAATGATATTAAATTTATTTCAGCCAATGCACAGTTTTATCTCCTTGATATTGGTACAAGTGACAGATATTTTATATTACTCATGGTTTTGCAAGGCTTTGCATCACCTTGGCAAAGAAGCTGATCAAAGACCACAGCAGGAAAGAATCAGAGTCCACTATAAAAACTCATGCCCCATAACCCTTCAGCATTTTTTCTTCATCACCATAGCCCACTCAGCACTGAATTCATTAAAGGCTGTTTTGCACTCAGCCATTAACCCATCCACAGACATACATTCTAAAATGTCAAGAAACCTCATTCATTGATCTAAGAAGGCTAGTATTACAGATTTTGTTTCTGTAAAAGCAACACTTCTAAGATTTTGTGGCGTTAAAGCTAAATGGCTTAAAGTCTTTTCATGTTCACTGTGCAACTGTGGCTAAGCATGATTATCCCCACTAAAGAGTTTGTTTTTGGTGCCTTTTCTTTGTTTGACTGGCTCTAAGCAGGATTGCACAAATACTAGTCATGAGATTTTCATGAAACCTGGTGGATGGTGTAACATTGGCCAGGGAAGAACTTTTGGAATTTTAGAGTGTGTTCATGTTGAGGGACAGATCCACAAATTTCTGTTCACTTTCTGTATGGTTGAGATGTACAGCATTTCCCGTTCATCTTACAGTCATGTAACATAAAAAACATAGTCAGTGTAGAAATATGCAAATCCCACTCTACAATCAGAAATATTCCATCACAATCCACCAGCATGGTGCCAGTGGGAAGCCAGTTCTATGTTGGTGCCTTTTGAGAACATGCCCACATTTCGACAGGTTTGAAAGCCTAATGTTATGTAATATAAGTTGTTCTTTTTCCATAAAAATGGTAGTGGGGTGGTGTTTGTCTTTGAATATATAAAAGAGAAAAATCCAGGCTCTTCATTAACAGGCAGATGGTGCCGGGGAGCACACAATGAGCATGGATTTGTCTTGTTACTATGTCCAAAACTGGCCCTTGTTTGTTAGTTTGTTTTCTATAAGCTAATACAAAAGGACAAATTAAATCAACCCAAATTAAGAGAAAATACATAAGTCACAGTCTATAAAATAATACAATCCTTCAGAAGTTAAAAAACTGAACTTGGATATGTGGTGAGATTTTCACACACCGGTACCTGATCAGGTGAATGTGGCCTTGGTCCCATATAGGTGCCCCTGCCCTCTGGTCCACCAGAGCTCATTGCTGAGACGTTACTGAGACGCCGAGCCATTTCCATTTCCATCTCAATCTCTGCATCCATCTCGGCATCCTCCTTGGCCTCCTTATTGCTTTCTTCCAGGTGCTTCATCAGCACAGCCACCACCACGTTCACCAGCACAAACTGGGCCATCAGCACAAAAGTGACAAAGTATATAGGGGATACCAAGGGCAGGTAGCTCATGCAATGTTTTTCTTCTGGTGTGCACTCCCGTAAAGTGTCCTGCACAACACAGAAAATTATTAACACACACACACACATATATATATATAGATGCTAAGATTCCACAGTTGTTAAAATCAATATGTTTCACGATCAACGTTTATAAAGTACCTTCATTATACCATTCCAATTGTCACCAGTTGAAACTCTGAACAGGGTTAAAAAGGCCATTCCAAAGTTCTCGAATGTGGCATGTCGACTGAGTCCTTCACACGGGTTACTGTCAGTGCATTCTATAAATAAGTCAAAGGTAATATATAGCCACAATTAAACACAGGCTTGCTAAATATAGCTCCAACAGAAGTTTATCATTTATAAAGCACTGCTATTATCACTGAGAGGAGATGTAAAAGGTCAAGTCATATGAGCTATAAAAACCAAACTTAATAATTAACATAATTTTCAAAGTCAAATGATTTTATTTAGACTGCCAAGCCTTCAAAACGGACCATAATTCCGTCTTTTCACTGATTAGAGCACCAGTACACCAATGTATTTTCAGAAAAGCTCTAGATGTTATAAGTAAAGTTGCCCTTAGGATCAATTCCAACCATCTTCGACCCAAAAATAAAAAATGGCAGGCAATGATGAGCACTGACACTGATGCTGGGATGCCGAGACTCATGTGTGAGTGCAGGCAAGAAGTGCAGCACTGACCCAGTTTCCCAAAGAGCTCTACGCCAAGTGCAGCATAAATGAAGAAGAGAAGCATAAACAGCAAGCCCAGATTTCCAACCTGAAAAGAAAAAATGCAGTATTATACAATTATTGAAAAAGAAAAATCATTAATCACACAAACAGCTCTATGGGTAGTTCTCTTACAAAAGCACGCTAATATTTTTATTATACTAAAACAGTTTTCACTATATATTTGTGTATATATAGAGTATAATGGAAAAAGAAGTGAACCTGTGGTAAAGCCTGCATCACAGTGTCCAATAATGCTCTCATGCCTGTAGCCAACTTCAATAGCTTCAGCACTGTGGGAGCAGAAAAGTATGAATCAAACAACACGTTTTCTGTAATACATAACTACATTCCTAATCCTGTGAATAAGAATCCTCAAAGTGAGCATTGAAAGGCAGGTAATTATATACCTCTAGCTATTCTCAAAACCCTCATAATACGGATGATGGTGGGATTGATGGGAAGTGCAGCGTTCATCTTGATCTCCTCCAGTGTGATGCCCATGATGGAGAGAAGCACAATGGCCAGATCTAGCTGGTTCCATCTGTCAGGAAGAGAATAGAGTTTACAGCTACAAGGTCCACACCTTACAATTATGCACTGAAGGCGAGGTGGGTGTTGATGTGCAGTCCCCTAGAAGGAACGTCAATGTTACTATTCAATTCACCAACATCTAACCAAGCCAAGTATATACTACACATGAACAAATGCAAAAAAGCACAGTAAAACTAGATTTTTATGGTTTAACTCTGTTTAAAGTGTCTCTTTAACAGTATGTAAGAGTTGAAGTATATATTACACAGAAACATGATGAAAAGCAAACTAAAATTGCCGAAACGTATCGAATAACGTTTTTTAATCCCCAGATAGAGGAATAACCAGAATGTGTTGTTTCCGTGTAGTATATACTTTAATAGGACACTACACTATACAGATAAAAAATATGACTTTTTGAAAAATAATTCAACTTTATTAAGTTTCAGAAGTTTCAGTTACTTTAATCTACTACTTCTAGGCTACTGAATGATTAAATGTTAAACTGTTAGAATCCTCTCTCTTCTTAATTCCTGAGGTCTGGTATAATGGAAACAAATTATTCATTAATCCTCAGTCCATTACCTGGCCAGAGTCCTCACAACTTCATGCATAATGCATATGCTGTGAATATAGTATGTGACTTAATTATATTGCTGTGTTTAATGAGATATATTTGATTCTGCCTCATGTTAGATCAGCATGGGTAAGGGGTCATTTCACATTGTGCTATTACCTAATTATAGCATGAAGGGAATGAATAAGTATAGACCAGTTTAATATAGAAATGAGAAAGTTCCTTGCCAGTCAAATCAAACTTTTAGTATTCATTAAAGAGGCTGGCACATTGTGCAAATAAGCATTCACTTGTTTCAGAGAAAGAGGCAATCTGATTGACATGACAGATGACCAGCTACAAACATTTTGACATAGTCTGTTGGTATGTGTACTGCTTGAAAGATTATCTGTTTTACTCACTATTATCTCCTTCAAACAAAACTCTTAAAAAACCCACAATATTTAGAAGATTTTTGACTTAAAGGAAAGTGAAGGCATCTTTTAAGATCCTGACGTTTGTGGCCAAAAAGTGTGCATAATGTGTCATTAGCATAGCGTGCTATTAATTTTAAATCCATTTTTAATTCTCTTTTTGAACTTGCGTCTTGAGTCTTCTACCTTAAAATTAATTTACTGCATTAATACATTTGTAAAATGGAAACTTTAGCAATGTAAATGTTAAAAGCAGGGATGGGTTATAAGCAGGGGTTAAAGTGGGCCATAGCGATCCGGAGCTGAGCTCTGCCACCCTATACAAATAAATAAAGAATTCAATTTAATCTGACATTAGCGCCGCAGACTACAAATACAACAAATCAGAGCGTAACATTACTTTCTGCTGGCCCTGCCTTCTTTAACATGCGGCATCTTTTACTATCCTTGGCCCGGTGCAATTTGCACTCTTCTGAATTGCGAAGTCTCTTCTGGAAGAGGCATGGAACAATGGGAAGAGACCGAAGCGCTTACTGGTGGAGAATTGGTCAAATCGAATGCTTGGAAGAATGAGCTTCCTCTTCTGGAATTGATTTGCAGGAAACCCGTTTTTCCGACCGTTCGATCTGACCAATTATTCTCCTGGAAGCACTTCTTCCTCATCCCATTGGTCCATGCCTCTTCCAAATGCCTCTTCACTCTGACAGCAATTTGCATCAATTCATGGACTAATCTGTGAGAGTTTGAAACAGCTTTATGCTATCTTTATAATGAGTAGATTTAAGGTAGTAAGGAACATTGAAATCTTGGACTCTGGTTGCAACATGTCTTGATTTTCCTTTAGCTTTCTTGGGGACAGTGCATTAGAATGCTGTTCTAAAATCTCTTCATCATGATTCTAGTGAAGACATTTTTTTTTTTATCACATTAGTATGGAGTTGTCACATCTCCTGTAGCTACGGCCCCAGTCTGGCCTCACCCTGCTTTGTTCAGCTCTCAAGTGAAATACTGATAATCATTTTCCCTGCCTGTCAGATATAAAGGAGACAGATCACCTTTCAGAATTTTGAAAGGATGTTTCTTGAACTTTCCATCTCTGCAAACTGTTTGTGCATGCTTACCTCACTCAGAACCAAGATTTTACCAGGAAAAAAAAAATCATGTTGTTGCAACAGAAGTCCAAGCTTTCAATGTTCATTACTACCTCAAATGTACTCATTATAATGACAGTATAAAAAACGTTTCTTTGGCAAGATTTTACAAGGAAAAAAATATTTTTGAGCACAATATATGAGATTTTCTTCCTGTCCAGCTGCCTACAAGACGAGGTCAATGATCAGTGTTTTATTACAAAAAAAAAAAAACATATGAAAATTAAAAAGATTTATTTAGAATGGGAAATATATCCATTTTGATACAATATCTTTACAATTGTGACCTGATTTGTAAAAAACCCATCCAAAGTTAGAAGTTTTTGGTAAGCATGCAGTCTAAGGAACAGTTGTTCCAAATTTTAGCTGATTATCTCCAATATTCTCAGAGATATATTATTATTTGAAGGTTTTAAAAGCTGATAGCTAAGCTTCCAAGATAATTTTCACAATGTCATTATCTATCAGAAATAATCAACAGTCTGTCAAAACATGTCCTTATCTTTCCTTATCTTGGAAAATTAAACAAAGGTTGCACTGATGGCACCAGTCTCCGGAATCTGACCTTTTTGCTTCATTAGCACAGCATGATATTACTTTTAAATCCACTTTTAATTCCTTGCTTTCAGGGAAAGTGTGGCTGCCATTCACTAAAATTTTGGTTATGTTAAAATTATCTGTGGGTCACGCACTTAGAACTCTGTATGCATAAATGGATTACTGTATATTTTCCTGCAAGGGACTGCCACATATGCATCACAGTTACTTCCAGTAGACATGCTAGCTGCAACGTATGCAGCGGAGATGCTAATGTTTCTCTGGCAAGAAAATATTTGCATGAGACCACCTCGAAAATACACCTGAATTGTCATGGAATGGTCACAGTAGTCCCAGCCATGGTGCTGAGGAATCAATTGGCAACGTGGTTGGGTTTTCCCAGATTGGGTCACAGTTTATGATGTATGGCCAATGATGATGCTGCATTGTTGTGGACTGTGTTTCAAATGTAACTCAATGATGGTGAAAGCTTTGGCTTCTGAGAAGAGTGAAATCTTTCACTTGTTTGTGATCTTGTTTGTTTGTTTGTTTGTGTAATTATACTATATGAGCATACATATTTGCACTATTACGTTTTGCTGAAAAAAAAAATTTCAGATTGAGGTATTATTCTGTACCTGTCTTTGAAGAATCTTCGGAAACCAAAAGCCACGAGTTTGAGTAGGGCCTCTAGGATGAAGAAAACGGTGAAGACATAGTTGCAGTACTTCAACGCTTCCTCTAGATACTGTAGGGAAAACATTTCCGTACTTAAAATTATTTTGGGCTATTTGAAAACAACAAGTTTTTTAAACAAAATGTAGTACCTTAAAAGTATAGTTACTAGAGATTGGACTCACCAGGGGCTGGTTGTAGTGCTCTATGGACATGGTGACCACGTTGATGCAGATGATGAAGGTGATAAAGAGGTCCAGGTAGTGGTTAGTGCACAGTGTGTGGATGTAGCGCCGGGCCCGTGAGTAATCTGCGTAGTAGGGCCGCTGCTGTGCTTCTGTTTCATACAAACACACATATACAGAACAGCATATTTAGCATAATACAGAACACATGCAATATAGCTAATTTCATAAGACACAGGCAGAAAGTACTGAGCACGAACGGAACAGTGCAGCAGAGTAGGACATCTTTATAATGCTGAAGCTAATACACTGCACAATAGAGTTTGAAAGAATAAACTTCATATCCCCTGCTGAACCTCCCACTCGTGCATCATGCCTCTGTGAACATGCTGTATTTGGGAACATGCCTTTGTAAACATGACAGTCATTGGCTATGTGTGTGTAAACATACCCATACGAATGGTGGTGATTGTTACATGGTGAGCACAATATTTAATACTGTTGAATGATTCTTCATTTATTAGTAGTGTTAGGTTTCACTATTCAAATTTCATTGTTTAATTTTAAGTTCAATCCATCTTTCTGAGTCTGCCATACAATGCATGTTTACGCTTTAACTTATCAAATGACAAGAGAGACACCAGGAGCTACTGTCCACTAACAGTAAATAATGATGCACATGCAGATACGAGCAAACTGTTTATCTTCATATCCAAATAGATTCGCAACGAATGCAGTTGCTGTGTTTAAGGGCTGCCAAGCAAAATCAATTTCCCTGTCAGTTGACATGAATTATGATGACAGGCCTAATGATAAATCAGTGGCGAGACATAGAACATCTCACCAAGCAGCTCAAGCCCAACTCTTTGTACGTCCTAAAAATGTGTTGCTGTGTCAGATGATGCTGACAGCTGCTCATAAATCACTCGCCCTTCCAGGGACACTTACATCTTTTTTTAAAAGGTCCCATCATAAAAATGCACTTTGCCAGAAGTGTGATTGCATTCCTGAGGCTACTGGCTACTGAGTATTCAAATGTCAACATCACAGCAAAGAGGGTTCATCCTTAAAGTTCGTCCTAAATGACAAACTGTTTTAAAAACAATGCCTTTGACAGGCAGGTGCCTCACAGGGACACTGTGATTGGATTAAATTTGAAGTTCGGCAGTAAGTCTGATATATTGACTTTGCAGGTCACAGATGCAATGCTATTAATCCTCCAACTGTGGAGTAATGGCCCATGGGAAGAGTGTAACAAAAAAAAAATTTACATAAATAAATAAAGCTGTCTGGCTTTACACTAGACATTATTACTTAGGTAGCTTTACCTTGGCCGGCATGGTTGCTTTTGCATAAAATATTGCAGTAAGCACATTTCCCTTATTGAATGCGTCATGTAAAACCATAGCCAATTTTTAATTCTCTCATGAGTGGTCTGGATAATGCTGCCCATACTTTCTATACACACAGTACTCAAAGGCACAGTGGTTGAGCCCTTAATGGATCTAGGGGGAGCTTTCATTATCCTCCTGTATTTCTCTAGTAGGGCTATGTGGTTCAGTGTAACTTTACACAGGCCTGAGTCTGAATTAGGAAATCTAAGATAAACATGGGCGACAATGTTGCAAAGTGGTAAGCACATCCACTTCACAGCAATTGTCCTGGGCATGGCAAGGGTGCTTCTGTGTGAAGTATGCATGTTGTATGCCTAGGTCTTCTCCGGGTGCACCGGTTTCCTCCTACACTTCAAAAACATGCACCTTATGCTAACCGGCAGTTTGCAAATAGCTCCTAGGTGTGAGTGTTAGTATGAATCGTTGTGTGTGTTGGCTCTCCAGCCTCATCGTGACTCTGGTAGGATTAAGCAGTTTGGAAAATGAATGAATGAACATGTGAATGAAATGTTATTGTTGCTACCAATTATCAAAAAGAACAGTCAACTAGCCAAACACTGCATTCACAGAACAAGGCTCTAACTGACACTGTGTTTCAAGAGAATTGTCCCTGAAGGCTTGTCATGCTGTATTTAGTGCTGAGGGAACATGCAAAGGAAAACATGCTGCAGGCCATCACAATCCAAGGCCACCAACACAAATCTAAAAGGCTTTTTCTTAAAAAAAAAAAAAAAGGAAAAAAAGAAGTAATTATATGCTTCTTTTTTATTTGCACTCTTTTTCTCTAGGTCTCTCTTTCTCGCTCAGGCTCTGGAGGCAGGCAGTGCTCAGAAAAATAGACTACCGACCAGACCCACAATTCTCCTTACTCCTGCGCCTTTTCTCCAGCATTCGTTGCCTCTTCTCCTCACGCAGGCGCGCCTCCTCTTCTTCCTGGACCTGCCGACACTTGTGGAAGTTCTCCACCACCACGCCCACAAACATGTTCAGCACGAAGAAGCTCACAATAAGCAGGAAGGAGATGAAATAAAGCAGCATCCAGGGGTTGTGGTTACGTACAGGCTTTCAGTGCAGTGATAAGGAAAAGAAAAAGATTAGCCTTCCAAATATTCAACACAGAACAACAGTGGCATTTTATTGTTCATCAGTATGACCCTTCAAAAACAAACCTGTTTGTCCACACCTACAGCATCCAGACCATCATACATAATATTCACCCAGCCGTCCTTACACGAAAGCACAAACAGCGACATGAGAGCCTAGGAAATAGAGATGTAAGGCCATTGAAATTACAGACAACTCATAGATTCTTGGAGGTCTAATTGACTTTCAATTTTGGATTTAATTATTAGGTGCATTGGTTCATTAGGCATCTAGTTGTCCATTATAGGATTGTGCATTACTCCCTGATGAGTTTTTTAAAGCTGTTAAAGCAAAGTTGACTATATAGAAGCTCTAACGTGTATATTCAATATATGCCACACATACATTACATTAACACTCACAATTAGTCTTACCTGCCCCAAATTATCAAAGTTGTACTTTCTCCTAATCCATTTGTAGTTGGCTTGTAGGCAATCTGATTTATTTGTGATGTTTCTTGTGTCCAAGCCTTCACAATGGTAAAATTTGCCTTTGAAAAGCTAAACATTCAAATAAATCTATTATTTCAGTTATTTATAACCCAAATGCCATACTAAACATCTTTAGGCACTTTCGATTACATAGATTATTAATTCTTATTGATAACACTATCAAAGATCAGCACCTGAACTCCAAGAATTCCAAAGACGATGAAGAAAGCGCAGCAGATCAGTACTATGTTCCCAATGGGCCTCAGTGATGTTATCAATGTTTCAACCACCAGTTTCAGTCCGGGAGCACGGCTGATCACTCTGTCGATGTGAAAAACAAATACCATCCTTGAACTGGACACGCTCTTATGACTGAGGCATGTGACTGAGAAATGGGACAAATAACATTTACTTTATACTGCACAAGAATAGCACAATCTGACTGACCCTCTACCTCGGCATTAAAAAGTATACATTCCAACTAGATAATGCATAATCGACACTCCCAGTTTGTCATGGTCACTTGGATCATTATCACACTTTAAAATGTAAAAAGTAAACTATGAAAATCTCACTATATTTTGTTTACTCGTGTTTCCACGCAGCATATACTAAAACAAGCAGCTTGATGGCTTAGTGGTTAGCATGTTCGCCTCACAATTTGAAGGTCCTGGGTTTGCAAAAAGTGTTTTTATCTGGAGATTGCATGTTCTTGTTTGTTTGTGTGTGTGTGTGTGTGTGTGTGTGTGTTTGTGTGTGTGTGTGTTTGGGGTGTGTGTGTGTAAATGGTTGTGTGTGTCGGCCTGGCAAGCTGTTCAGGGTGTACCCCACCTTCAACTACAGATTACTGGGATAGTCTACAGCCTCTTTGTGACCCAAGTAGGACAAAGCAGTTCAGCACATGAATAAATTAATATTAAAACATCTTTACAGAGCATGATTTCACTTCCATTTCTGTGTAATATGTACTAACCTCTGAAGGAGTAGGGTAAACAGGCACAACATCTAGCTACTTCTCCTCACAGTGCCGAGCTTACCTGACCTGCCTCTGAAATGGCTAAAATATGTGAACCTAAACTATGTAAAATCTAGTTATAGTTTTCTTTTTTCTTTATGTTTCTGTGAAGTATATACATACCTAAATAAAGAGAGTTCACGAGATGCAATTACAAAGCTCTTCTGCACCTGCTTGTGATAGAGTATGCTGTTCGAGTAAACCAATCAGATCACACCATTGACACATCAAGAGTGGTGGTTGGTGGTTGTGCAGTGGTGGCTGGGTGGTTAAGGCTCTAGGTTACTGATCAGAAGGTTGGGAGTTCCAGCTCCAGTGCCAAGCTGTCACTGTTGGGCCCTTGAGCAAGGCCCTTAACCCTCATCTGCTCAGTTGTATAAATGAGATTAATGTTTATAAAATCACTCTAAAAAAGTTTTTTTTTTTCTTTTTTGCTATACTGTATTAATCCTGCAAGGGAAATGATTGCCTCTGCATTTAACTCACCCAAAGTGAGCACACACATGTAAACAGTGAGCACACACTCGGCGCAGTGGGCTACCACACATGGGGGCACCTGAAGAGCAGTTGGGGGTTAGGTGCCTTGCTAAAGGGGACTTCGGACACAAATGTGGAGGAAGGGAAGATGCAGCTCACTGCCCCACCACCACCCATTTTTCCTGCTGGTTCAGGTGCAGGAAAATGAATGCAAAGAAATGACTCTTAACATGAGTTCTGACCTTAAAGGCCTTAGTGTCCTTAGAAGACGTAGAACCCTCAGAATTCCAAAGATCTTGTTTTCACTAGCAGAAGCCATGGACACCAGGATGTCAATGAGTGAAACGGACACCAACACTCCATCCAACACGTTCCACGTACTCTGAAGATAACTATGCTTTCCTGAATAGAAGCCAAGAGCCACCACCTACAAGGTCAGCAGTGGAAACTCCATCAGTAATACGGAGACTGTGATATACCTTTAGATATCTGTATCAAACTGAAACTTTATTACCTTCACAGTCATTTCAGCAACAAATATCACAGTGAATACGTAATTGGAAATACTGAGAAACTTTCGCTCCTAGAAAAAGAAGAATGACAGCATACAGAAGATTTCATCACAGCATAATAACCTAAAACAGTAAGGCATCTTAGAATTTTCAGCTACAAAAGTATTGTCACCCTTAAAAATGACAAAGTTAGGTAAAAATAAATAAATAAATAAATAAATAAATATGATAAACAAAACCTTGACCTATACAAATTCTCACAAAATTGTAACTGAAGCACATTCCTATTTATATTTATTGTTTTTGTATTCACCAGCATGCTTAGAAACTCATAACTTCCAGTTAAAATAAGAAATGAATAGTACATGACATGAGAAAATCATATTGCAGGCAATGGTTATTAAAAAAACATTCCCCACATGCCTAAAAATGCCTATAACCACAGTTAGGGCAATATAATTTTTAATAGTCTGCGACAGTATTTTATAATCACGAGAAATATGAGCTCAATTCTAATGAAAAAAGAAAAAGGTTATTCCTATTTCATAAAGAATTATGTGGTGTTAGTGCCAATAAATCTGGGGCAAACTGTAATACTGTATATTAAATGTTTTAACTGAGCTGAGGTTGTAAGGTTCAGAATATTTGAGCTTACTGGGCTGTTGGACTGAATGTGTGGCCTCTCCAGAGCAATAGTGATGCAGTTAAGGAAGATAAAGACTAAGACCACATGGTCAAACATCTTGTGTGAGATGATTCTCTGGCAAAACATGCGGAATCTACAAAACAAAACAAAAAAACACAAATTAAATGTAGCATATCCAATGGATGCTTACTTAGATGTGAAGTGATGAAGACTACCCACCTGTTCCGTGGTGAGAATATATAAAGAGACCAGTCCTCATGACTTTTACACCACTTGGGTTTATATGCATCCAACATCCTCTTCAGACGAAAACAGAAACTCTGCAGCAAAATAACAGACTGGATTCAGACCTTTAGCTAAGAAACTTCTTGATGCACATTATTCCTCTATTTCCCTGTCTCCCTTTTACACAAACGAGACAGAGATAGATGCATTTTTTTCCCAAAATTTATAGCTCTTGAAACTCCATTTCAACAAAAAGCCTCGTGACTACTAAGGAACCCAAACACTGATCACTGGAATTAATTAATGATCTCCACAAGCCCAACAATCCCCATATTAAGCAAAATGACAAATATTGTCTCACAATGTTAAAAATCCTTTAAAAAATTACTGGATTCCAAATTTAATCCGGATCTTTTCAAAATCTAAAAGTCCCTGTACCGCCAATGGCCCCACCATTATTTAAAATTCCATAATTTAAACGTTTTCTATAATCCTGAAAACAAACAAACTCACAGACCACAGGAACACATAAACTCCTTGGCGGAGCTACAAATTTATGAAATCACTGCTTTGAAAAGTGCTTTCCAGAATTAGGGTTACAATTAGTTTTTAATACTTTGAAATTAAATCTGTTAAAATCAAATCAAAACAACCAAGCAGAAAAAAAAGCACTAATGTAGGCATCGGTTAAGCTACTTTACAGTGCAATTAACAACTCCAAAAGTTATTCCATGAAAGATGCAGTTTATTTACAATTAAGATAGTGAATCTTTCAAAGGAAAGCTGCACAAGCTAAATTACACGACTAACTTGACTACAGTCAAGCTACACTCATAATAGTGTTGTGCAACCTCTACTGCTCATAGCGTCCACACAAAAATCATTTTATAATAAACACAGTTTATTTTTTAGGAAAAGGGGATTTTCCCTCAATTTTTACCGCTATGCAAGTCATGGCAAGTTCCCACACATAGGACATCTCTTCTTGATCATAAGACAGCTACCAACCAAATAGACTGACCGTTTCATGCACAAATTCAAAAACGCCCATGATTGGCTAATGCCACTGCAATTGGCAGGGAAGTGAGCATATGCCATCTCTCATCATTCCTGAGGGCACAGACAATTGTGCAGTTAGTCCAATAATCTCTTTGGTTCCTGGCTACGAATGGCTGTGGCAGAATTCTAGTGGTCTTGTTGCGCCACCCAGGAGCCACAATGTGATTTAAAAGAACAAAAACATTACAAAACCTTAAGGACAGATTCCATCACACAGATGCATGCTTTTGATCATGCGTCTCGACTATTCGCGCGCGCGCGTGTGTGTGTGTGTGTATGTGTGTGTGTTTGTGAATGAGAGAGAGAGAGAAATAATTGATCTTTCAACCCTCATCATAGCACATACGTTTTGTTTCACATATTAACCTGAGGGTGCTTTCAGGATAAGTTACAATGGGAGCAAATAAACAAACAAACTAACTAACTAACTAATAAATAAATAATATATAGAATATTGATTATAACCTGTTCATTATGAAAGACATCCTGCTTTAACTGTATTGTAAGGTGCTTTGGATAAACAGGGCTGTCAAATTGCATGTGGAAACCACACTAGTGTTTTAAAACTTAAGGAATACGAACAGATGTTACATGCAGTATGTAACTATGGTAAGACAGCTAAATGAAACACCGTCAGGCCACCTAAGTCAGTTAGGAAAATGAGAATGGCCACCCAGATGTGGTCATATTAACAAGGTGATGACTAAACTTTGCACAAGGTCAGAAAATGATCTTACAGGAATGTTCCTTTGGTTCAGAAGGTAGCATGGTATTCCTCTACTAACAGTACAGTAGTTCTAGCATCACATAAGCATTTATACCTATATAAGTTTAACGACATGTAAGTTTATATAACAAAGTAAAATCATTCTTACTTGTACCAGCACTGAGTACAGCAATGGTAACAACCTTGCATGAAAGTTTGTATCGTTTAACTGAATCGTGTGTTTGTTCTGGTATGTCTTTACAACTGTGTGTTTGCTCACATCGTCTAGATCCTCCTCTGTAATGGAATCCTCACGGCTCAGCTCTGAGGGCAGCTCTGTGGACAGGTGTAAAGCCCTGCCATTGCAATCATGGTACTCCCCTGATGGACACAGGCTTGGGAGTGTGGGCAGCTCAGGAAAGTCCAGTGAACTGGGGTGGTGCTGAGATCTACCGCTGGCACTTCCTGCTGGTCCCAACATGATTCCATCTGTTTCCTCATCTTCAAAGCTGCCTCTGCCCTCACCCAAAAGCAGAGACTCTTTCTCACCAGATGTGTCCTTCCTCTTTAGACTCGGGGCCCGACTCAGGCCGTTCCAGCTTGACCTACGGCTTCCCCAGTTACTGCCTGAACTACATGGGTGGCAGGGTGATTTGCGTGGGCTTGCCTAAAACAGAAAATCAATATATTTTTCCAAAATATTTTTGTACTTCCACGATCAGTTCTTCTAAGCATGCAGAATAAATACATGACAAGCACCCCTTTGACTTAGTAAAGCCACTTACCAGTGATTTCTGATCATAAACGATTGGATCAATGGAAACCCCACTTCCGCGCCGTGATTCCCCTAAACTAAAGATGGAGTCTGTGCCAAGAGAACTCTTTGGTGTAGGCATAGGAGTTGCAGCTGTGCGCATGATGATTGGTGGAGGCAGATTACCCCGTGAGTCTACATGCCCATTCGCAGACATCATCAGAGAGTACATCTTCAATTCTGTCAGTAATAAATTCAGTTGTAGGAGAACAGAAGGAAATATAATGCCAAACTTGCACTTGGCTTCTTATAAAATGCTAAGAACACATGTAGTTCACGGGATAAACCAAATTAGCCGTTTTCATGACCCACAGTAGTGAAATGAAATTTCCTTAGTCTTTTTAGTAAGAAAATAATTTAAGAAGTAACCTGTGGCACGTAATTCTCCTATCTTCTCCTCTTCTTCGTAATTAACCGACCTTTTCTCCTCATCTGCGTCAGACTTGGTGGCATCACCCTACAATGTAAAAGAATCACTTTAAAATCTTAAAGCTCACCACAGGCCAGGTGTCAGTGTATCAGTTAAACCATTTTAAAGATGTGCATAAAAAGGGTCAAATGCTTGTTTATTTCTTAATTTCTTCTTCAGACCCACTATATCTTTTATAAAATTCTGAAGCCCATCGCAGCCAAGCCGTTCAAAGGTGGGGTCCACTTAGGGGCAATTGAGAATATCCAATTAGCCAAGAGTGCATGTTTTTTCTGTTTAAGGAAACCAGAATACCTGGAGGAAATATAAGTTATATATAAAATAAAGCTTGTGAGGCGAAAGTAACCACTACACCACCGTTCTGTCCAATAATATCTTGTAATAAAGCTCAGATTAGTTGTATACATTGCTCTTAATTCATAAAGCCCTGAACTACTCTGGAGCCTCTTTCAGCTCACACTAGATGAAGGTGGGTTACACCGTGAACAGCGTGCCAGACCATAGCAAGGCAAGGTAATGCACAAACACAACTATTCACACACTTGCACCTAGGAGTAAATCGGAACAGCCAAATATCATAATGGATTTGGACTGTGGGAGGAAACTGGAGTACCTGGAGAAACCCCGTGTAAGCACGGGGAAAACTTTCCGCTCAGTGTTGGTTAGTTCACTGAGATAACAAGTTGTTGTTTGTGCCATGATGATGTGAATACTATCTCACCTCTGCTTGAAAGCCCTCCACCAGGATGGCAACTAGAAGATTAAACAGGACGTAATTCCCAAAGCTCATCAGGGCCACAAAATAAAGCGCAGCCAATGGAGATGTGGAAGCCATTCCATTATAGAGGACCACATTCCAGTCCTCCTGAGTTAGTATCTGTAACAAAAAATACAAGCCTGCAATGAACAACTGAGACAAAAAAGAAGAGCTTCTGTTGCTATTTACTCCATTTACATTTTTATAGAGAATTCATGGAGTTGTATGTGCTACATATTATATAATTGTGTATATATGTACGTTTCTGTGTGAGTAATTATCTTCCTCTATATAAATTAACGTATTGTCTTGCTCAATTGAACACACACCAAAAATCCAATAAATTAAAAGACAGGTGCCTTTGTATTTGTTTTTTGTGTTCTTGGCTGCATCTGTATATTCCTCAATGTTCGCTGCATAATACTAAAGTAGATCGGTAGATATCTTCACTAAGATACAATACAATACAGCACAATACACTGCAGGTTCAGCACTATGGCAGCACGCCTTTCTGCTGATGCAGCGAACACTACAAGCAGGGCGTTTAAAAACGATTGTTCTCCTTCAGTGTGGAAACAATAATGGCATAGAGCTAAAATTCTTCAGCTGCAGTATGCCTTTATTTGGCCCTTCAAGGAAGCCCAAAAAGCTAGTCTACCGGTCTCATATACAGTAATTAAGTGTGTAACAGTCTAAAGCTAGGTTAATAGCTGTGGATTTCGTGCAAGCCTGTGTGTCAGAGATTGCTTATTCCTTTTTCACCTCCCCCTTTGATTCATTACTCATTTGAGACAGGAATATTTGCGCTAACCTGAAACACAGTGACGATGGCCCACAGCAGAGAGTCAAAGTTCTTCCTGTCTGGAATGGTGTCTCCATTCTCCAACTTTAGGCTGAATTTACAGCCAAACAGATGCATTCCAAGAATACTGTAGAAGATTACAGAGAAATTTACAATTTTGCTGACAAGACTGTTCAGACAATTCAAAAGATTATCATCATAACACTTCACAAACAATGATGGAATGGTGTTATTGCATTTTAAAAAAGACTGCCAAAAGGACAGGCCTAAATGAAGCATCTTTAATCACTCACTCACTCACTGACATTTATTACAATTGGTCAAATCAACTGCCCAACTCCTGATACAGCTAGCAGTCACTGATTCACCTATGGATTCTATATCACATTAAAGAGTGTTTGAAGATAGCATGGCGGCATGGTGGCGTAGTGGTTAGCACGTCCGCCTCACAGCAAGAAGGTCCTGGGTTCGATTCCCAGCTC
>JBCNYG010000001.1:38774525-38785866 GCA_039654305.1 Porochilus rendahli
CGCAAGAGGGGGGGGGGGTGGGAGATATATATGGGGGGGATATGTGTGGGGGGTGCGAGAGAGCGGGGATACACACACACACACACACACACACACACACACACACACACACACACACACACACAAACAGAGAGAAAAACACATGCCCCATCTCATACCTCCCCCCTTGGTGGAGGTAACAAACAAAAAACAAACAAACAAACACAAATTGTAGTCACACACAGCATTAATCCATTATATGCAGGTCATATAATCATCTTCCTGTAATACCAGCCCACCACTGCAAAAGGTCCTCTTTCTATAAGGCTGCAATTCTGTGGCAATACTCAAATCTTTACAGCCATTGTTCTTGTTCTTATTTTTGTCACATGCACCTCATATTACATCTCATACACACACTCTGTGTAACAATTTCTAACTACACTTGGAGCTACAAGTATCCTCCAAAATTGGGAATCGGCTTTGTCTTCATGGTTGTAATGAATGCATTTTCATCCTTTTCGGAGTCCATTTGGAAAGCTCTGGCTAGTGTGAAGTGAATTTCCTTTGTTATCCTGCTATTAATATCACTCCCACGCTTTTAGTGAGTTGTATACAACCTCTTCGGTTACTCAGCATGGATGTTTTGCACATATGTTCCTCTAATGTTGTTGGGAGACCATACTCATTGACAAGCTTGCAAAGATAGCTGAACACACAGTTCACAGTGATCATTTTCTGCTTTCCATACATTCTACATCAATTCTATTATGCCTACCAATATAAGTCTCACTCAGTGCTTCAGGTCAGTTCGACAGACTCCACAGTACCCACAGTCTGACATGTTATAGATGTGGATAACATAACTGCGTGACTTTTCCTTCAGTAGTCTTAAGCCTTCACCATTAGCTGGATCTGCTAATGCAAAAGTTTAATGACCAGATATTGGGGGTTTTTGGACAGAACATTGAGTACCAACTTGATGCAAAACACACTGTTCCACAAGCACGCCCTTCCACATTGTCTACAGTCTAGACATCCCTATTAATGTCTGGAAGAGATATCTGGCAAGATTCATCCTAAATCTATAGTTTATTATATAATTATAATTTCTGACTAAGGCAAGTGGATACATGCACCTGATAAAATACTGTCTTATACAAGCTCTCTCTCTAAACAAAAAAGGAAATTTCTCTAAAAATACAGGCTGTATGATTTGTATGACTCATGTTTCTCAAATTAAGCAGTGAGAAAATGAATCTTGAGAACATTTTCTAATGGCTATTTTTGGTCGGTGTGGGGTGTGAACCAGCCAAAGCCAGAAATAACCTAACTTAAATAAACTTCTCTAGTCCCAGTGTGTCTGCGATACTATGAAGCCACATATTTTCACTAAAATGACTATAATGAGGGCAGCACGATGTTGTAGTGGTTAGCAATTTACAGCACAAAGGTCCAGGGTTTGAGTCATGTACCCGGTGAAGGGGTTTCTCTGTGGAGTTTGAATGTTCTCCCGTGCTTGCATAGATTTCCTCCTGGTGCTCTGTTTTTTATTCTCCTACAAGACATGCACATTAGGCTAATTGGGATTCCTTGATTTTCGCCAGGTAGGAATATAAGTGTTACTGGTTGTGTGTGTTGGTCCTGGATAAAGTAGTTTTTTCTTTTTTTTTGATATACTGTATTAATCCTGTATGTGAAATGTCGGCTCTGCATTTAACCTATCCAAAGTGAGCACACATGTAAACAGTAAGCACACACACTCTGAGCAGTGGGCTGCCACACATTGGAGTGCCTGGAGAGCAGTTGGGGGTTAAGCACCTTGCTCAAGGGCACTTCAGCCATGAAGGTGGAGAAAGGGAACGTGCAGCTCACTCCCCACCACACATTTTTCCTGCTGGTTCGGGAATCAAACCAGCGACCTCTAAACATTAGGCCATGGCTACCCCTGTTCAGAAAATTAAATTAAATAAAGAATGAGAATAAGCTGTCTAACATTTGCGTTCAGCTAGAAAGAAATAGTATCTAGCCAAGTGAAAAATGCAGCCAAGATAGCTAGTTAGGAAATAATCAAGAATGCAAAAGGCTTCATCATAATATAGCAAAGATATCTATCTCACGGTCCAAAGACATGCACATTAGACTTATTGGTTGTTCCAAATTTCTTTTTTTTCCTACTATTAAAAACACTCTGACTTAAATATTAGCCAGAAAGCTCTGGAAATGTATATAGCATAGGATACAAAAATTGGCTGTAGTTCAGTTTGCATATTAAAAATTCTTATTTGCGTTTCAACTCAAGTTACTGCATTAGCTTAACAAAGTCATTCAAAATATTTCATTTATTCGTTCATTTTCTAAACCACTTAATCCTTATTAGGGTTGCAGGGAGGCTGGCGCCCATCTCAGCCAACTCTGGGCGAGAGTGGGGTACACCCTGTACAGCTATTGATTGCTGCTGTTTTACAAAAGTGTATAAGTGGTGTAGAGGGAGAGACGTCACTGAATGAGAATCACTTCCATGAGCACATCCAGACCAAACCAGACTAGACATCTCTGAAATGGGTTTATAAGCACAAAATGCTTATACAATTTATATTTGAGTTAAGTAAATAATTAGTACAGGGCTAACTTCAATTTCAGAACAGCACACTGACATATTCCTAATTCCAATTTGTACAAATATTGACTGATATTGGTTATTTTCAATATAGACCTGACACACAAAAAAACTTACAACCAGACAGAGGAAACCAGGAAGGACAGTTAATATATCTTAAACTGAAAACAACAGCATTATTCTTTATTTGCCTGCCACTGTAATGACCCGGTGGGCAACAAGATCCAAACCTCCTGAGCTCATCACTGAATAACAACTTCCAGAAAAATAAGTTACCTTGGGTGTCTACTTCAAATGGGCAGGGGTGAATGCTGACATGACACATGGAATTTTTCTTCTTTAACAGTGAACTCTTTCTCAGTTTTCCAAAATTGTATCCTACTTTGTTATACATGAATATTTAATGTGTCATGTGTTTGATTATTTAATTGTTTGTTCATTACTTGAGAGGGCATTGAAACAGCACAGAATTTGT
This sequence comes from Porochilus rendahli, assembly GCA_039654305.1. NCBI lineage: Eukaryota > Metazoa > Chordata > Actinopteri > Siluriformes > Plotosidae > Porochilus > Porochilus rendahli. The sequence continues at coordinate 38,777,600 of JBCNYG010000001.1, forward strand.
GAGTTCAAATTATTATATATTTGAGTTGTTAAAGTACAACATGTGGGACTACAAAATTTGGTGATAGGTTTTGTTTCTTTTTTATATGATTGAACAATTATGTGATTATCATTTATACCTAACAATAATTCAGAAAAGAGAAGCCACTCACTGCATCAGTTAGGGTTTAAAAAATTGACACATGAATCACTGCAGTAATGCCAATTAAATCTTTGTTTGTTTTTTTTTTTTTGTCTAGACAGTGTGTATATACAGTATCTAAATATATATATTTTTGGTGTTGGGGTGGGGGGTTTGGGTGTTGGAAAATGACAAAATCTGTAAGTGCTTATTCAAGCTCTGTGTTTTAAAGGAGTGACATTAACTACTTAAACTGTGACTCAAGAAACACCTCAGTGATGGATTGTATCATTATGTCTCTATCCATTACTGAGCTTTACTACTACTGCCTGAGATCTCAAGTGTATAAATCATAGCCTGTATCTTGTTTCTGCTCTGCTGGATTATATACTGTGTATGCTGCACAGTCTGCTGGTACTTATCCTTTGCATTAAAAAAAAAAAGGGCAGTGGTGCGTAGTGGTTAAGGTGATGGGTTACTGATCCGAAGGTCAGCGGTTCATTTCCCACTGTCGCTACTGTGCAAGGCACTTAACCCTCAATTGCTCGGTTGTATAAAAAAATGATAATTGTAAGTCGCTCTGGATAAGAGCATCTGCCAAATGCTGTAAATGTAAAATGCATTAGTTACCTTGTAATATGATTTTAGGCCTACTTTAATATACACTCTGTAGTCAGTTATTCATCATATCTCTGCAGTCAACTCTCATCAGCAATCAAGTTGGGAACATTAAATGGATATGGAGATGAACAAAGTATCACCGAAGACTGTATAAGTTCATGTTTATTTGTGTTACAATGAAGTCAAATATGCATATAGATTTCTTATGCAATATTTTTTGTCTAAAGCCATCAGAGGAGCATCTGGTCTTTAAATAGAGCTCTGTGTGCAGATATTGATAACATGGCAAGGGCCTTGAGGCCAAAACATACCATAAATGGATAGAAAAACTACACTGTAGTGTGTTTGTTTGGCTTTTTTCTGAAGCTGGACTATGATAATTCTTCACAGTAACCCTAAATTCAGAGCTATAAATTACCAGTCACTCCATCTAATGATTTTTTGTTTCTGTATTGTTTTTTTGTTTACACAATCAAACTGTGATATCTCTACACCCTCCACCACCACCACCATTTAGATGCTGCCTCTTACACAGCGCACACAAATCGAAGAATATTCTCAATTTCCTCAAATTGGTCTGTTCTGAGCTACTAAATCCCACTGTGACTGCATCATACACATTTGCTGTACAAATGGGGGCAGTTATTGCAAAACAATACCAATGAAACTGCAGGCTAGAGCTCCCAGAGAACCTCTTGTTAACATCCAAGAGGAAGGAGACAGAGATGAGTGGAAAAGAAAGGTGAGGAGGATGGGAGGGAGTACAGGGGAACAAGCAAAGCATACTGTGAACTGACACTTGTATGGGACCATTCCAAAGGGAGTAAGACACAGACCATTCTTTTCCCTGCACATGCACCACATATCACATAGACCTAGGCAAAGCAAGCCATAAATCATCAGGGGATAGAAAAATCCCTTCGCCGCAAAGCTGAATGGTACTGCGACTTTAAATTACGCAAATAAAGGTCCACACTACATGTAGTGTACATAGTGCAGCAATGCACTTAACAACAGTCATAAAGACCCGACTGATAAAGATGTTACTGATCGGATCTCTTGCTGACTGAAAAAAGTGAGACATTTTGTGCTCCCTGCAAGACGCCAGGCCTGTCCACTATCCCCAGTGCTCATAAAACTTGCACACAACATCCCTGACATTTAGCAGGGATGAGAGCAGTCCTGCTCACTGCAAACAAATAAACTCACTGGTTCAGTGCATATCTGAGTAATCAAATGTGTGTGGCTTCAATGCTAATGCTGTGACACTGATTGACCCACTCAGTGTCACTGGGTAAATACGATTAGCCGACTAATTGACATTAGACCACTGGGGCTGGGTTATGTGGCAATCTATTCAACCTCAGAAGCAGCAAAATAAAGTTTCACATAGATCATCAATGTTTAGAAGACTTGTTTACCTGACAGACAGAAAGTGTGCACTGAAGTGGGTTTTAATGTAAACAAGATGCTCAATTAGGCAAATTGCTCAGTAGTGGAGGCATCCTGGGTTAATTGTCATGTAAGATCATGTCATTTTCTGAACCTCATTATGCTTCACTGGGGTCACAGAAAGTCTGGAGCCCAGCCCAATTGACTTCAGGCGAAGGCGGGGTACACCCTGAACAGGTCTCCAGTCCACTGTAGGGCCAACACACTCACAACCATTCAAATTCACATATATAGAATGGGGCAAATAGAAACAGCCATTTAGCCAGCTGTGTCAAGGCTAAGCATACAATACTGAAAGAATGTAGGCTGGGTGTGTCACCTCCACATCCCCCGTGCTTAAAATTGTAAGACTGAGAGCCAGCCACAGCGGCCTATAGACAACAGTGCTAAATCCATAACACCTTAATGTAGCATTCTGTGGGACAAGGACAGGATTCTGGACCTACCTCATAAGAGTAAGTATGCATAGTATGAAAAGGATTGGCAAAGAAAAAAAAGTCTGAATCTAATGTTTACTGGAACTAATAGTATATCTGTAACTGTAACTAAATGTCTCGGTATGTACTTTTATAAATAAAAGAAAGCACTTGGAAACCCAACAGATAGAAATGCAAACATTGTCAGCATTCTCTGTGAATTCTGGCTCTCCCAGTTCTTCAAACTCATCACTCAAGTTTGTTATTGGTCTCGACTGCAGCATGTGCACAAGGATTTTAATCCAGCTCATATACTTATTAAGCTTTTATTAAACTTGTATCTGTAAGTAAAAAAATTTAGTTGGTTTTATTTACCAAACCATACTGAAATAATTACCCAGCTATTAAAGTGGATTGCTAAACATTCTGGTTACTGCCAATTTTGTCCCAATCCCAGTCCCAGTCCAGCTGCACACCTCTAGTCTCAATGACATGTCCCACCATGAATGTTTCTGAGATGCTTAAATTTTTTTTTTTACAAAAAACCCTTTATATCTGTTATACAGGGTGACCAATAAAACCTTCCGCTTTTCAAAGGGAAATGATAGAAAAAAATTGCTAAAGATTACACTAAAGCATGCTTCCACGCAAAATGTCTCAGAGTCTGCACAATAGATCGATTCAATGCTTCAATATTCTCAGGTGTACGAGTGCTCCTAGGACAACCAGCTGATTTTTTCTTCAAAGCTAAGCTTGTTGCTGTGAAATTGTCAACCCACTGCAAGATGGTTTTCTGATCTGGAATGTTTTGTTTCCACAAAATACTGAAACGTTTTTCAGAGGAATTGTTTGCAGAGAATCTTTGATGCGTGGTTGCTTCGAACAACGACATGCTGCCTACTGGGTGTAGTTGGGGTTGGGCTACCAAAAGAACTTAGCACCACCTCTTTTACCTCATGAAGTTTCATGTGTGCATGTGCAATTTTATTTTATTTACCTTTGCAATGTGGGAAGGTTTTCATGGGTCACCCTGTTTATCTATAACTGTAACTTTTGCAAAGCATATGAGAGCGCTTGTATTCAAATACATTTCTGATGTTTATGGTTATACACACTTCATATTGAATTGGTACAAATATGAGGTGTGACGTTTCCTGTAGCGATCAAACGGAGCACAGCATGATCATGTATATGCAGTAGGAGCATGCGCTTTTACAATTTGTGCAAGCGTTTGCAATTGGTAGACAGGAGACCCTTCAAGTGCTTCACCACGCCTACGGCAATAAAGAAATGAACCAGGCAAGATTGTTTTTGTGGCATTCATAGTTCAAGAGGAGCAGGATGTCACTGGAGGATGATGTTCTGGTCCTCTTGATGCAAGAATCTGATGTTTCTTCCTGGTCCTCAGTAAATTGTGCAAATTTGCACCTGCCAGTGTCACAGAAACATGTGTAATGTTGACAGTACCGTGCAGTGGGAATAAGGAAAACCAATATCACAGAGTTGACCTGTCATGTCATGCATTCTTGCAGACGTGCTTTACAAATCTATACCTTCATATAAGGACACAAATTGTAAACTTTGGAAGTATCTTCTCCGACACGCAAGGGTAGTCTTGTTCAAAGCTTGCTTTTCTTCCAAACAAACAAAAGTTTCTTCCAAAACTCCATCAGAACGTGCACAATCTATTCTATCACAAGATCACAAGAGTACACAATTAGTGCTGTCAAGAGATTAAAAAAAAATAGAGATGAATAATGATCCGTAATTAATTAATCTAATTAATCCCATCTAAAAATTGCTGAGGAAAGCCCTCAACTTCATTTAAATTCATTATTACATTATTGTGGCAAACTAAAAGATTAGCACAATAAAAAAAGTGACTTTATAAAGTAATTTATTGTTTTTAGCAAACTTGAACAGATCCAGACATTTACATTCCGCTGTGTTCTTTTGTCATACTCTACATACATTTCTAAATAATTAGAAAGCTTGGCGAAGAGCTTTGCTTGCTAACGCATTCGCTGCTAACATTAGCTGTACTCGTGCTTTGCATTGATGTGGTAAGCTAAACTTGAGCTGCTTCGGTGGTAAGCAAACTCGTTCTTACACAGAAGGCATATCACTTTACCTTTATTAATGGTACCGTTCGGGGCGTTTATTAAATGCAAATTTCCCATTCATTGGGCCGACAACTATCACATGCTCCTCCATTATCACGTCTCCTGTCTGTATCATCACTCTTCACCTGCCCTCCAAACACAATGACAGCCAATCAGTGTGCACTTCCGGGTGTGACTGACCATTATTCTCCACCCTCAACAACTCAAGCAGAAGAAGCCCAACACATAAAAACGAGTTTTATTAATAGGCAACCCGCATACAGAAACATTAGATTAACGCGATAATATATATATATATATATATGTGACTAATAAAATAACGCTAAATATGACTGTAATTAATCGCAATTAACGCGATAAACTGACACCCCTATACACAATACACAGTTCACAACAGTTAACTTCATCAATGTCATCAACATTCATTTCCAACTCTCTCCATCAGAGGACTCATTACATCTTTTTCTTTTAGTCTCAAGTGTTTCTATTTTTAACATGAAAACCAGGAGTTCTCTAGTAGTGACAGTAATACACCAACATGGTGCTAAAATGACCACAAGCTATGATTATGTCCCTTTTTATGTAATGGAGTAGTCGCTCCAAAAGGCAACAATAGATGATGGACTTTGTCAGGCAGCGTATTATTATGTCATGACATATTTTATATTACAGACTTGTGCAGTACAAATCCTCAGCTCCAATTACATTTCTCCCAATGTGGCCAGGAAGATGTAAATTCAGCCTACAATACAAAACAGGTTTGGTTTTTACCCTTCAGTCAGTTATGACTGTAGGAGTATTGTCGTTGGCTTGGTGGGTGGGTGGGTGGTGGGACAATAACTTTGTCTCCGCTATTGCTTGGCTCATGCACAGGCCAGCTTTCTGAACTTTTGCATTGGCACTCCCTATGACCTAAACCTGTGTGTGGTGTAGATAATTTGCATATATGTCTTTTGACCTTGGCAAAGTGACTCTGAACATATAAAATTTTGTCTCGACGATTGCTTGGCTTATATGCATGATAGCTTTCTGAAATTTTGCGTAGGCACATCCTATTTTCTAAACCTGTGTGTAGGGGGGCTAATAACATGTTGGTTGTCCAAAACTGTTTGTACTGGAGATGGATTTTGTCCTCTGTGTACTTGAGGCGTCCTGGCTGAGGGGTTACGATGTTCTATGGAACAGTTTTTTTTATTCCAACCCCTAAGCAAAACTGTACCTTTTTAGCTTCAGAGAGCCAAGAAAACCAAAAAAAAAAAAAAAAAACATTAAAAACATCCAGATTTAGCTTCTGACTACTGTTCAGTGCAGCAAATCTGCCTATTAAGCACAGATCTCAAAGTTAAAGCAAGCAGAAATGATTTTGTAGACATTAATTAAGCTTTCATGTAGATCATAAGGTTTGGTCATCACTTTATTATGTTCTTCTTAATCTTTGTCTCTGACACTGACCAAAGCATTTGCAAATCCCATAAAAAGACAATAGGTCTAGGTTAATCAGAGAGCATTAAAGGCAGTTAAGATAAAAGGGGTTATGCAAACATCACCCACAGAGCGACCTTTTAAATTATGCAGTGGAAAGGTGTTTATCTCACTAGCTGCCATTTATACAGCACAGCAGTGCTTCTGCTTCTTATATCAAACATAATGTACATCTTCCAATTGTGATTCATCAGATGCATAACAAATGACAATCAAGAATATTTTTCAAAATACTACATAAGTATGAGGGGGAAAAAACTGCTGCTGGTGTTTATTTCTTTTTCTAATCTTCCCACACAATAAAAGCTGCAAAAAATCACATTTTGTAGGAAGGCTAGGAGATATCCAACATTCACACGCACCCCTTCCCTTGAGATTGTGTTCAGATCAGTCGAATTTCAAGTCACAGTCTTCTGCCTACATCACAGGTAGAGAGAGATTCCCATTCTCCATTAACAAGAGCATCGCACAGCGAAAGGAGGTGCAGCACGAAGAGGCAGTGCAGCACTGCGCACAGTTACATAACCACACACGCTTTTAGCCCAATAAGGCTATGAAACCTTCTCCAGTGTTTATGAATGAAGATGAAACAACTAATTAATCCCTTAGTGTACACCACTAAGATGCTGTACCTTTGTTCAGCCCTGGAGATAAACCAGACGCCCAGAAACACACATATCAAGAATTCCAATTCACTTCTGAAGCTCAGCATCCTTAACTCCTCCCCCCCAAATCACTCTTAATGTTCGTGTTATCTCAGTGTCTTCCACTGACAACTCAAGATATGAAACAGATGAACAGAATGTTTGGATCTCTTGTTAAGAATTCCATGATAACAGCAAGAAAGAAACTAAGTAAGTTGTTCTGGCACTCACCTGCTCATGATATTCTATTCCCATGCTCAACGTGTTGATGAGGATGGCGATCATAATCCCACGGTTAAAGTACTTGCTATCCACTATACGTTTCATCCTGTCTCTGAAGTCATCCCAACACTGCATCAATCGGCCACGCTCCTCAAGCTTCTTGTGGTGATGCGAGTGTCCAAGTCTAAACCTTGCTCTGCGGGAAAACTCATGCACCACCTCGCCTTCAGACTGGGAGCATTCGGAGTCAGCCAAGTCTAGGTCAATGTTTTCTAAAGCCTGGGCACAGTATGGGCACCCAAGAACCTCGAAGAGCAGGGAAGTCGGCTCTATGCCCGCCATCTGCAGCATCAAACGTCTGTGACCTGAAGGAGAAAAGTCTCTCAGTCATATAAACCTAGTGTCAGTAGTCTTAGTTGCAAGCTATCTCATTTTAGATGTCAAATGCTACAACATTTGCAATGTTAATAATGATAAACATTCAGTTTGTTATGTATGTACAATGTTATGTGTGTATGCTTTGTACTATTCATGCAGATATCACGATTTTAATAATCTTTCAAACAGACTGCAATAAAAAAAATTACTTAAATTTGCTGTAATGACAACATTTCATCATTATCTACTCCAAAGCTGTTTTTAAACTCTAATCTATTCAGGCATGAACCCAGGGGTAAATTAATCCAATAAAACAAGTTGGAACAGGTATACACATGAGGGGCTGTTCAGACACGGAGATTAGCAGTCATACACAGTTGAGTTTTGATGGAGAGCACAAACCTTCCCATGAGGCTTATTTCCTGTGATTGTCCCTCTGCTTAATGCCCTTCCTCTAATGACCTTGTATGAAAAGTACCCTCATAATGCATTCATGTTTTGCGTTGGAGTAAAGCTAAGTTGAAGCATAAATCAAAGTCACTGAGGGCGGGACAGGAGATTTCCATAAATATCAGTTCTCTTGTTTCAGAGACAGCTTTTTAAACTCACTTTTAAGAGGTACTGAAATAACACTTTTTTCAGAACTGAAATAAATCCAGTTTCAGCTCATGACTTAAATAAACAAGTCTTTGAAAGGAATTTTATTAATTCATTCATTTTCTGAACCACTTAATCCAAATTAGGGTCAACTTGCAATGGAGGCTGGCCAGTCCATTGAAGTTGTTAAGAATTTATTATGACCATCACAG
>JBCNYG010000001.1:38866781-38879270 GCA_039654305.1 Porochilus rendahli
CCAGCTCTATCACTGGGACGTAATATATTAAGGGATAAATATTTAACATCAATGATAATAAATGTTATTGTCATTTAACCTGACAGGAGCTCTTATGGATGACTGGAATTTTCACACATGACTTTTTGAAATTGTAGATTATTGCAATTTAATAAATAACAGATATAATAATATTGCTAAATTGTGTATGCCTTGAAGAGGTTTTAGAATTCGTCCTCTTGCAGAGGGCAAAACTCAGTCAAATACATTTTATTTAGCCAAAATCATTTCCATATAATGCGCCTGAAACAAAATTTCCAAATCTGAGGCTTCACATCTTAGATAAAATAGAGAACATGACTGATCTCTGTTTCCTTAATTGTATCGGACGAAGGTGAACCGGGTCATTTTCTGTTTTCAAAATGTAATATTGCCTTTTATTACTGATGGAGACTGTCAATTAGTAGTCATACATATTTTCCTGGCTTATGCTACCAGCTTCAGTATGAGCAGAATGATGCAATACACATTATCAGAGTGGCATCTTCCTGAGTGCTTCAGAAAAGAATGATTCTGTGTTCACACAAAGCTCGAAATGATGATAGCAATGACTGAACAGCAAATTAAAACAATCAAAAACAGCATTTCACGTGTATGCAGTGAATTATAAATAACTCAAGATAAAAGACTACTGGGGGGGGGGTGAATCTCATAAAATATTCTCTGAGACTACACATGGTCGTGTCTATGCCTTTAGTAGATAATGAGAGCAACAGTAAATTAATTTGCAATAGGTGCATCAATCACCCCTATAATAGCTCTGCTCAAAGCTGTCATTCAGCATGTTGTGTCAGCTGTATGGTAGTCATGTGGGAATAGATATATCTTTCTACCATATAACTAAATTAATCAAAGCTATAAAATGGACAAGTTTTTAAAAGAGACTGCCAAATCCCAGTACACATCTAATTACCAAAACAATTATTTATAAGTGCAAATTATGAACAGTGATTAAAGCATAAGAAGATTTACTTTCCTTCATCGTGAAGCACAAAGAGGACAAAACAAGCCTTTGTGACTCACGGTCTGTTTTTTCCTTCAGATAATTAAGCAAGTCTATTTATAAAGCAAGCCACTAAATTGCAACACTGTCAAGAGGGTAATCTTTGGGAAATAAATCTCACTATGAGTGAAAACATCAGACCTTATCTGCTGAAGTTTCCTGTCAAAACACACCCACAACCTATAATGGGAAACTGCTGTCATTTATTCCCCTCTTCTTTCAACCTAAAACTAAAAAACTTCAAAGGAACACTAGACGTAACCAAGCTCAAAGCTCCAAACAACAAATAATTAACTCATAGAGGATATATAGTGCACTGGAGGTTGGGATTTAGGGAATACTCTTCTAATCTAATCTCACAATAGCATAATCAGGCCATAAGACCATGTGACAATGTGTCATTTAATGTGCATTTATAAAAGGCAACCTTCCTGACAAAGGTTATGCAGCTATAGATTTAATGGATAATGATGGTTAGGCTAAATAAAGTGCAGGTTTAGAGATTAGAATGAAAACATTATTGCATGTTTCGCAGTAAAGAAGTTTGAAATGCTTTCCTGCAGGAAATTAAACTAAAGGATATGGGTTACAAACCACCCGGAGGCACCAGCTCCGCGGCCGCGTGGTCTGTTTGATGCAGAAAAAGACGACGGGCGCAAGCGCAGGGTACGGCTGCTGCAGCTCCTGCTCCTCAGACGCACCATCCGGAGCAGGGGCATCACCATCACCACCATCAGCTGAGCCCCGAGTTCCAGAGCTGTTTGAGCCTTCAGAGCCATCCGGGCCCCATGTGCTGCCTTTCTCCTCATCCGCAGGAGCCTGGCCATGACCGTGCGCTCGGTACAAGACCGCCACCGGAACCCTCACCTCGCCACTCTCCAGGTATTGAAAGCGCTCTCTCCCTTCGCCATCGGTCATGATGGAGCGTCTGCCAGAGATGTCCTTAAAAATACATGCCCAATATCATCAGCCTGACAAGCAGCACTTATAGTAGAAAATCCACAGTGTTCGGCTATACTGAATAAGCCAACACAAACGTTTACGTAAGTCCAGGAGTCTTTATTCAACGCTGCAGATTTTGCTTTACAAAATGCGCAAAATTCATTCAAGGCTGTAAATTCAAGACTGTAGACTTTACCAGACGCCACTTTTACAGGATATCTGGCCATGCAGTGTGAGGTTGGCTCATAATTAATAAGTGTGGATTTCTTTAAAGGATCTGCAGGATTGTTTCAGGCGAATAGAAACGATGCGCAAAGACGCGTCGGAGAAAAGCGCAGGAGTCTGTACATGCAGCCTGCGGACGAGAAGCGCTCAGACCGGGAAATCACACACACAAAGACCCATTTCAAACTTCCAAACTTAAAGTTCGACTTGAAATAAAAGTAGTTTACCTTATAGATAAGGAATCGGACGTTCCCATAAGCATTTCCTTCACTTTCAGTGGAGCGCCGGCGAATCCTTTCTGGAAAAGCTTCCTTTCTTCTTGCAGTCCATTTGCTTTTTATTCTTCTTCCTTTTCCTTGAATGCTCTATTTTTTCTAGGCTACAGCCAAAGACGCACTTGTGCACAATGTGTTTAGCATAAAAACCGTACAGCCTATATATTTTAAATGTTAAGCAGTCGGATACATGCCTCCGTACAGAGAATATAGGCTACACGTTGCCCGAACGTCACGAGCAGGTTTTGGTGCGTGTGTGCTCCTCGGGATCCTCACTCGCTCTGACGCGCCAAACTTCTGCTCTACCGGCAGCGCGGTCACGTGACGCCCGCCTCCGTGGCACGAGCTCAGCAGCGCTTTAAACCTGATCACATTTACACGTATGTATGATCACTGTTTAGTCCTTCAGTCAACCGTGGACTATTTTCCTCCTTCATAACATTTCTGTTTTGTTATAACCTTATTCTTATCTGGACAAAAATGGAGTGTCCTGTATTTCAGCTAACATGTTAAACTCAGAAATGGTTGTGACTATGAATACTGTATGACTAAATGATAAGTAGCTATATGCACTGACCAAAAAAAACAGTATGTGAACACCACACACATTCATTCATTCTTTGTTGAACCATTTTATCCTATGGTTACAGCATTTACAGCAGAGGCTGGTGTCTATCTTAGCCGACTCTGAGCGAAGGCAGGGTACACCCCGAACAGCTCACCAGTCCATTGCAGGGGCAACGAACATACACAACCACTCACAGTAACATCCACATATAGGTGCAATTTTGAATACCTACTTTGGTCGTAAGTAGAAGAAGCAGAAGAAAAAGAAGCAGCAACGAAGTATTATATACGGCATAAGGCTTGATGAAAGTTGAGAGATTGTCAAACACAGAGCTTTAATCTGCGCATAATTTTCCTATAATATATGCACACCCTGTCTGATTTAGAGCTGTACCTGACAAAAAACAGATTCAGTTTCATGGCTTGTGCTCACCTCAGCAGCTTCTGAGCGAAGTGAGCATATTTGCTGATTTCTTACAAAGACACTTTAGACTCCTGTACACAGAGTATGAAACAATTTCAAAGTACAAGTACAATTATAAGCTTATCATTCAATCACTTTCCAATAAAAACCCTTTCATAAGGTACATCGGTGTGTGAGTTTTAAATGCGTGTTGTGATCCAAAGCAGCACACTGCTAAGAGGGAATAGATAAAGAACACGGGAAGCCTACATCCAGCTGAGATAAGAGTCATTTCTTTTTGAAGCATGGCTCTAAAAGCTTGCTGCTTCTCACACCTGTACATCTGACTGCTGATGGGCTAAGATACCACTGCAAAGAGGATATTTCTCTGGCCTGGTTTAATACATGAACTCATAAAGCATAGAAATGATATAGAGCTGAAGCCTGAGTAGACCTTTCTGAAAATTCTTTTCCAGCAAACATTTGAGTAAAACACTAATCTGTCCACAATTAAAAAGAAAAAAAAAAAAAAAAGATGGGTAACCTGGATCCTAGAGGGAGCATGGGAGTTTGCCCAATTTGTCAACATATGTTTTGTGCATTTAGAAAAGGCTTTCACTGTGTCTCGGGTTATCTTGTGGGGTGTGCTCTGGGAATATGGTGTACCGGACCCTTTCTATGGACCATTTAGTCTCTGTATTGTCAGAGACAGAGCATGGTCCACATTGGTAACAACATGTCAAATTAATTTCCAGTGAGGGCTGGACTCTGCCAAGGCTCTCCTTTGTCGCTGTTTCTGTTCATAATTATTATGGATGCAATTTCTGGGCGCAACCAAGGTGTTGAGGGGTTCTGGTTTGGTGGCCATAGGATCTCGTCTCTGCTTTTTCAGATGACGTTGTTCTTTTGGCTTCATCGAGCCGGGACCTTCTGAAGCGATTTGCAGCTGAGTGTGAAGCAGCCGGGATGAGAATCAGCACCTTCAAGTCCGAGGCCATGGTTTTCAGCCGGAAAAGGGTGGAATGCAGGTCTTGCCCCAAGTGGAGGAGTTCAAGTATCTCTGGGTCTTGTTCACGAGTGAGGGAAGGATGGAGCGGGAGATTGACAGGCGGATCGGTGCCACTTCTGCTGAAAAGTGGAGCTTGTACCAGTCCGTCGTGGTGGAGAGGGAGCTGAGCCACAAGGCAAAGCTCTCAATTTACAAATCGATCTAAGTTCCAAACCTCACCTATGGTCACGAGCTTTGGGTAGTGACCGAAAGAACAAGATCACGAATACAAGCATCTGAAATGAGTTTCCTCCCCAGGGTGGTGGGGCTCTCCATCAGGGATGAGGTGAGAGGTTCGGTGATCCGTGACGAGCTCGGGGTAGAATCATTGCTGCTTAGCATTGAGAGGAGCCAGTTGAGGTGGCTCGAGTACGGTGTTTCGGGCATGTCCAACTGGTAAAAGACCCTGGGGTTGACAAAGAACATGCTGGAGCGACTATGTCTCTCAGCTGGTTTGGGAATGCCTCAGTGTCCCCGTGGAAGAGCTGGAGGAAGTGGTTGGGGAGAGGGACATCTCGACCTTACTGCTTAGGGTGCTGTTCCGCAACCCGCGCCCGAACCAAGCGGAAGAAGATGACTGATGACTGACTGACTGACTGATTGATGAAAGACATGTGTCCATTGCTTTGATGTTAATAAAGACACAATGCCATTATCGGTAGAAGAGCTGATAAGAGCAGCCTTAACAGAAATCTTAACAAGCAGAGAAAAGCTTGTCTAAAATAATGTCTAATAATAATCAATATTACGGACACACTGACAGGGATCTTCTTCCTCTTCCATCTCCTCCTCCTCCTGCTTGGACTAAGCCCCAGCACCACTTACTTATGTGTAGATGTAATTAAAATGACCACTTAATCCACAGCAGGCCAAATGTCTGCTGCTCCATACAAGCCAAAATGTTTTGGCACTACATAATGAAATATCTGAAATGAATATATCTGTAAATCCATCTGGAATGTTCTGGATTGTGACAATGAGTCTGTTTAAATGAATATTGCAATTTCATTTATTCTGTGCTTTATTCTGGTCAGGTCATAATATCTGTAAAGCACATCCTGGTGGTCCAGGGCACCATGGGTAACCATTCACACATTCCTTCAGACCTAGGGGCAATTTAAGCAAGCAAGTCCACATAATGGCATGAGAAAACTGAAGAGCCTGAAAGAAATCCACACATGGGGAAAACATGCCATACACACAGACAACATGCTGAACTCAGGATGGAGCCAGGAACCCTGGATCTTTGAGATGGCAGCACATATGCAGCTGATTCTTTTTCTCCACACATGTATAATATAGGCTATATAGGCTATATAGGTCTATTTTCACCACTCAAATGTATAACATACAGCAGCTCCAACTCTCACTTTTAATGACTTTAAATCATCCCAGCGGTGCATTAATTGCTTTTGACAAAAATAATCTGTGGGTTGACTGTTGCCACCCGACATGCTTTTTACCTCACAGATATTTTTGTTTACCTTATAAAGCATGTCTAGAAAAATATTGTCATGGGGAACCAACAATGAATCTCTCAATGGGACACTGTAAAGGCTGTTAAGAGATGATAAGCAGCAGAAAAGCTTTATGAAACACTATCTTGTCCACCCATGACAGAACCGCATCAAAAAAAAAACATCTGAAGATAACATGACTGAAATCAACAATTTCATAGCAACATAGTGCTGCTTGTTGTTTGCTTCGCTGTAACCTCCTGATAACATGATTGCAAGTCTACAGCAGGACAGGTTCAAACACAACTCATCATTGTGAAATGTCAGGTGTAGGTAGAGTTGTACATCCAGTTGTAGTGGCTGTGGACCCGATACACTTAACACCATAATATGGATTCTTTTTGTAAAAAATTTAGTAAATCATTTTAAGTAAACAAAATAGATCAATTACAAAAACTGAAATAAAGGATGATCCATTAGGTACCCAAATAATTTTTCCTTCCAAGAATGCACGCTATACAGGAACTCTTACAGGTTCTGCAGAAAACTCCGGGTACTCCAGTTTCCTCTGTCAGTCCAAAGACATGTACATTACGCTGATTGACTGTTCCAAATTACTCCTAAGTGTGAGTGGTTTTGTGTGCATTGGCCCTGTGGCAATCTGGCAAACTTTTCAGGGTACACCCTGTCTCCAGAGTCTTCCCCAGCCTCTCCGCGACGCTAAAAGGAGTAAGTGGTTCAGTAAGTAAGGGAGTAAATGAGTTTAGCTGAAGAAATAAGGAAAATGACTGAATTTGAAAGATGAAAGCTACATGAGAAAGCTACATTACTTTCTTAAAGGTTCTGAGATTGGGCACTGAGTATGAGGAGGAATCTGTGTCCAAAGAGATACAGATAGAAGTGCAGACAGTAAACAGTAATGTGGAGAACAGAACAAAACGTCTTCATGATAATATCGACTTTGTGATAATACAGTTACACTGAAAGGGGGCTTAAGAGTCAATCATCATTATCCTCTGCATATCGCTCTCACTGGTTTACATTATTATCATACAGCAAATGGATTACTGCCTAGGAACCCTCTAAGATCTCTTCATGGACTTCCATATAAGAAAGGTACTGCAAAAGAAGAAAAAAAATTAACCCCTTTAAGGCACAGAAGCTTTTCCGGTTAATCTCACTGTAGTTATTGATTAATTCATAGTATTTGCTGAAGTATCAGTAATAAGAGCATTAAGATGGTGCTTAATGTAGTAAATGTAAGTATTTTGTTTGTGTTCACTTGCAACCTGTGTAAGAAATAAACAATGCAAAATACAGATGATTAAAATATTGTTGATCTCAATGTTCTGACAAAAAAAAAAAAAAAGAATCAGTGATCTTCCTAACTGTAATCTCACCAACAGTGAAGAGCGTGGTCATGTAACCTCAGCACCTGGTGGTTATGTTTAATGGGTGTGGAGATTAATTATAGTTGTTATTATAAGCTATGTTATTGTATTCTTTGGCACTGTGCATAAAAGTCAGAGTAAAATCATAATCTTATATGACACTGCTTGTTAAACGGGATACATAGAGTCACTCTATGTACTGAGAAAGCAATACTGATCAGCAGCCTCTCTGTACCTGCCGGAAATGAGTAATTACTGTTTGACAGCTTTTATTTGTCCATGGAGTATGTGACTCGGAAGGACTGTGTAGCCCTCTCTTTATCCAGTTTATGAAAAGATTCAACACTCAGTGTGCATTCTAACAAAGAGAAGCAGTGATTTATGCTGCGGAATCAGATCGCAAATTAAGTATACCCATACAGCTAGCATAAGATGACCTCGTCAGCTGGGCGAAATCTTCCACATACTGCAGAGGAAACTTGTTTCTACATTTTCGTATATTTATGCGATGAACTAATAAAGCCAGTTAACAAAAGGAAAGTATTCTTATATGCCTACATCACACACTCGAGCAGGCAGCTCCCTATATACTGGTGATAAACAAAGCCATTTGTATTTATATTCATTGTTCCATTCTACTGTGCAAGAGATCCACAGTGCAAGTGATGATTTGTGAAGGCCTGTCAGGAACCTGATTGTGATGTGCTCCTCCAGGTGAATAGTGAACACATGACAGTGCAATCCAATTTGCTCAACAGTGAATTTGTGACATAAAACATTGCACATCACCACATTAGAAACTCGAGAATACAACTCACACAAAGTGATGCAACAACACAGCAATAGCACAATAATGGCATATAGTTCTTGCGAGATGATTGGGCGTTGACTCATGAGATATTTGGTGCATGAAGCTGGCAGACAAGGAAGCAAACAAACAATTGCCAAGATTCTTCTGAGCAGTGTTACCAAAAAAAAAAGGAAAAGAAAGGAAAAACAACTTATCAATGAGGATGGACAACATGTCTAAATTAGGTTACATTTTCCAACACTTAAGCTGCTGGCAAATTACATAACCGATGTAATGGAATAGCTTGGGTTACTGTCTGTGTGCAGTTTCACACATTATTTCCCATTTGCATAGGTGCACAGGTTTCATCTGGTTTCCCTGGTTTTCTCCTACATCTTAAAAAACAAGTAAATAAGTGGACTGGCTACTCTAAAATGTGTGCCGTCATTGACATGCAAAGAACTGGTTAATATGCTTCAGACCTATTGTGACAGAAGTTGAATAAAATTCCATTTATCTATTATCTTCACTGCTTATCTGTCAGGGTCACAGGTAAGCTGGAGTCAGACATACTGTATAGGTTATATAGAGTTGACCTAATTCACATGTCTTTGGACTATGAATGGAAACCAGAGTATGTGGAGGAAACCCACACAAGCACAAGGAGAGCATGCAAACTCTATACAGAATGACTCTACAAAGTCTGTAGCTGTGAGATGACAGTGCTACCCATTGCTCTATTGTTCACCTCTTGAATAAAGATTTTTTAAATCCGCTTTTGAATAAATATTTTTTTCATACGTTATTAGGGTTGTATGGTGGAGCCCATACCAACTGACTGTGGGTGAAGGCAGGGTACCCTCACACTATAGCTCGCCAGACCATTGCAGCTCCAACACAAACGCAACCATTTACACTTACATTCGTGCCAAGGGGCAATATGAATCTGCCTAATGTGCATGTCTTGGGAATGTGGGAGAAAATCAGTAAGAAAACCTACACAAGCACTGGGAAAACATGCAAACTCCACACAGAAACACCCTCACCGAGCCCAGCACTCGAACCCAGGACAGAAACACCCAGAAACACCCTCACCGAGCCCTCACCGAACCACACAGAAACACCCTTACCGAGCCCAGCACTCGAACCCAGGACCTTCTTGCTGTAAGGTAGATGTGCTAACCACTATCACCGCTGCCGCTCATAATAAACATATATATTTCAATTTGCAAATTCGACTGATTAAAAGTCATTGGGGTCAAACCCTCATTTTCAATCTCGGCCCAGTGTCTAAGGCGTCAGAGCAATGACCCCAATCTGTACTGGTTGCATCTGCTGTACTGACAGAGCCGACAGACATCTGTTGTGTCAGCTGTTGACTGAGTAGCTTACTCTGGCATACCCAGAAAGGCCCCGTTTAGAATGACAGACGGATCAAGCCTGGCCAATTGGTCCAATAGTAAACTCGAAGAAAAGGGGAAATGACCTTGTTGCTTTTAATATTGCACAGATAAACACAGCACTGCTTGTGTACATGCAGCTCTGTTATACTAGTGTTAAGTTTTATTTAAGAGCCCTGTTTTCTAGAACTGCTGGAGGCTGGAGACTTCACAGACAAAGTGATGTCTGGCAGGAGAAGAACACGTGCTCCAGCACGATGAAAAAGCACGCCTGCCTTCATGTAAACACCACATTCTTTAGAGGCCTGTTTTGGACGAGACCCTTTGTGCTGTTCACCTTTACAGTGTGTCACAGCGCTTTATCATAGAGCATTGTATCTAAGAAGTGTTTTGACAGGTCTTCGCAACGAACACTAACGGTATTCACCATCACTCTTAGGTTTATGGAACATAAATGCCTCTGTTTACATGTGCTCAGTGCAGTGTTTTAACAAAGCTACAATTATCTACAATCATTTGTTGACACAGGCTGTCTCAGTGCAGGACACGCTGTTAAGAGGACCCTGTTCTATATTATTTTTATTACAGGTTTCATGGACGTGTGAATTAATAATCAGTTCCTGACTGACAGCACATATTCAAAATACACATGACTGGATGTGAGGTAAATCCCTTGCAGGGCATCATGGAGGCTAAATAATTTCTATATGTCTGTGGTGTATTAATACTATAATTGCTGTTGTGCATGTATCTGGTAGTTTTCAATGCCACCTGTAGTTAATAATGTCTGTGTATTTTAAAGGAAAGCCTGTAAAGCTTAAATAATTTAAAAAGCTCAACACAATCAGCAAAGGTGTTTTATTGCTCTGCCATGAAGATGATCATCAGTACACCTTTGTCAGAGCTTTTCACTGTGTCTCTAAGGCTCATGTGAAGTACTCTGCTCTCTAATTTATATTCAGCCTTCTATTTTTAAACTATTTCCCTGAGTTAAGAAAAAAAATTGTCACGACTTCTTTCACGTCACTTTCTCCATTACAATTCAAATAGCAAATCTACTATTTACATAACCACATAACACAGTTTCATATCAGGTCTGTTTAGCTGCATTTGGGTGAAGTAATCATGGCGAGCGTGTATTTTGATGCAAGCTCTCTGTGTCACTAGATGCTGGAGTTTGTGTTGAACAGGTATCTAATGTGACTGAGGGCTTAAAGAGCTATGCAAATTGCAGTTCGTGGGTATGAAAGGTACAATAATACCTAGTCATGCTGTCTCCTCTACCGCAAAGTGAAAAAGGGCGAAGGGAAAGTTGCTAAGCAACCTTTGTCCTTTAAAAATGCTCTTTGGGATGGATATATGTTTAGGCATTATGCCATTTACAATTTACTCCAGTGTAGATATTGGGCTGATACCTTCATGTATGTATAATTATTTGCTCACTCATTACTCACTCACTAGAGTCACTCACGGTTATCTCAGCTGACACTGGGCAATGGGAACGCACACCCTGAACACCTTGCCAGGTCATCGCAGAGCCAACACACACAACCATTCATACCTAGGGGCAATCTGGAACAACCAATTAACCTAATGTACATGTTTTTGAACTGTGGGAGGAATCCGGAGTACCTGGAGGAAACACACAAACACAGGGAAAACATGCAAACTCCACACATAAACACCCAAGTCCAAGACTCGAACCCAGGATCTTTTTGCTGTGAGACGGATTTGTTAACCACTATGCCACCATGCCGCCCTGTATAAGTATCATTTATGTTTATTTGGCAAACATTTTCAGCCAGAGAGACTTCCCTTTTAGCTGTACAGTCGCAGTTTAAAACATTTGCTCAAAGAACCAAAAATGGCAGATTGATAGAGCTGGGATTTCAGTTCTGATCACCAGCCTAGAACTTTAAGCACTGATCCACCATTATCCTGTAGGGAGGCTTACAGCTGCTTTAGCCTCCTGACACTGTGGATGAATGCAGTGTGAACAGACACATGTTCAACACATTTTTCTATTATTGGAATCATACTATATTTCACAGGTGTACAAAAGAGCTGATGGGCAGTGGTGGCTCAGTGGATAAGATTTCTGATTCCAAGGTCAGGGGCTCAAGCTCCAGTACCACTGTTGGGCCCTTGAGCAAGTCCTTTAGCCCGCAGCTGCTCAGCTGTATAAATGAAATAAAAAAAAGTCACTCTAATTAAGGATGTCTTCCAAATAGATGTAAGGGGTAAAGATCAAATTTCATGTCCCAGTATCATCAAGCTGCCATTGTTGGGCCATTTAACCCTTAACTACTCAGTTGTACAAATGAGTTAAAAATGTAAGTGTCACTCCCGAGTGGCACATCGACAAGGTCCACCACTAAGAACCTGGATATAGTGAGTTTGAATCCAGCTTAATGCACTCCGTTATCTGTGGCTGGGATGCCATGGGAGTTAAATAGATGAGGTCCCATGGGAAGAATGGAATACACTAAAACTCCCTCTCTTGCAAAGCAATCACTAGACAGTTATGGGCATCTGTGTCTGTGTGCAGCAGCTCAAAAAGCTGGCACTTTTTGCTTACATCCATCCCTGATTGGTGGTGGTCATTTGATAATGTGATAGGGAGGTCATCAAAAAAGTTTTTAAACATAAGTCGCTCTGCATTAGGGTGTCTGCCGAGTGCTAGAGATATAAGAACTGGGGTTTCTGTTAATCTGTTTATATGAAAACACAAAAAGATTTGATGGCGTGCAATTTCACAATTTATATGTCATTTACTCACTAATTTGCTGAACCGCTTAAGCCTATCTCAGCCGACATTGTGTGAATTGTGTGATTACACCCTAAACAGCTCACCAGAACACTACCAACACACACACACACACACACACACACACACACACACACACACACACACACACACACCCCCCCCCGAAGCACACTGCACCACCC
>JBCNYG010000001.1:38912592-38923049 GCA_039654305.1 Porochilus rendahli
TTCTTTTACATGCCTCTCACCATAGACAGTGAGAGACATGGCCTGCATTTGATAACCCAGTTAGCTGCACTGGGGGTCCCCTGAGTCTTGTTATTGTTAATGCAAACAGACACAGAACCAAAACAAGATATAAAACAGGTGAATAAGAGATACTAAGCCTGGGAGCTGTGATGGTTTTCCTTGGAAACCTTTGTATTCAGTCAAAATCAACTGATAATGGACGATAAAATCACATCAGCTATTCATTAGTGAATGGCTTCCTTTCAATAAACAGAGTGTAAAAGCATTTGAAATAATAAAAAAAGACATTTTGCACTGAAAAAAAGAAACTTTATTGATTTGCTTGTTTAGATTGTATTCAATTGTTTATTGAGCTTTATTGATTCAGTCACACACTCATATGCCCCGCTGCTACTATTAGAGTCACACAGAGGCTGGAGCCTACGTATGCCGGCACTTGAACAAGGCAGGATACACCCTGAGCAGCTTGTCAAACCATTGAAGGGCAACACACACACCACCACTTAATTTAGCCAATAAGACTACTGTGCATGTTTTTGGATTGTGGGAGGAAATCAGTGTATCTGAAGGAAACCTACGCATGCACAAGGAGAACATGCAAACTCCACACAGAAATGCCCCAACAAGCCCGGGACTCCAACCCAGGACCTTCTTCCAGCGAGGCAAAGTGCTAACCCCTACACCCTTACATTTACATTTACATATCAATATTTATATTTGCTCTTATTGTTAAATGGTTGCATGTTTATTGTTAAGCTTTACGTATTCGTTTTTATTTCTGTCCTAGACATGTGTGTTTGTTTTATATATACTTTAATAACATTTCACATAGTAGTCCACCTCTTTTCATTATGGGATGGTCTTCGACAGCCGCCTGGTGGAGACTAGGATATATAAATCGCCTTTCAGTATGGTTTGGACATTGCAGGCATCCGTAGTAAAAGCGTCCTTAGTGCTGGAGGAGGTATTAGCAACCAGCAGCCATTTGAGTGTTTGGGTCTGCACATTTACCTCAGTAAAACACTGCGTGTGTAATTTTAATGTGTGTGTTATTGTTGTGAAGATGACCTCAAATAACCCTTCCGTTTTCCTTCTCATGGTGAATGGACAAATCGAAACAGCTGATGTAAGTGACGTGGTGTTTGTTTGTTTCCTTAGCTGGTGGGTTTGGTTAGTTGGCTAACAACACTGTAAACTGCTTGTTTGTCTGTTTGCTTCTCTCCTAGTTCCCGGAATATGATGACTTGTACTGCAAGTATTGTTTTGTTTATGGACACGACTGGGCTCCAACAGCAGTAAGTGGGGGGGAGGGAGGACTATTTCGATGGAAAAAAAAAACTTCCACTGTCTTTAACTTAACAGTTTACCCATTCACTAATGCACATGAAGATGGTATTTAAATGTCTCTGTTGTTTTTTTTTCTGCAGGGTCTCGAAGAAGGAATATCTCAAATAACATCGAAAGGAAGAGATTCCTCCCAGAACCTGGTGTGGAACTTCCCCCTGGACATCACTTTCAAAAGCACAAACCCATTTGGCTGTAGGTCCAGCACATCTCTCTTATTACAGTCACAGTCTCAGTGTGTGTAGGAGAAAAGCATGAAAGGATGTGCTGTTATTAGAAAACAATCCACCATGGGATGTTGTGATGCGGTTTCCGCCTCTAAGTTCCACCCTGTAACGGCACATGCTGAACTGTTTTATTCCTCTGATATTTTAGTCGGTGCAGAATAATGCATCATATGTTTATAGGCTAACAGTGTGGCACATCTGCAAAATAAGTAAGTTGCCAATAAGTAAGTATGTTCACCAATCAGAAATGAGATTTTCTAAACCGCTTATTTTTTTTTTTATTAATTTAATTAGGGTGGCAGGGAGGCTGGTGCCCGTCTCAGCCGATTCTAAGCAGGGTACACCCTAGACAATTTGCCCGGCCATCGCAGGACCGAGAAAATATATATTTTTAAAAATACTACACATTATTATTTTTTAAGGGTGGAAAGCCATCAATAATTCTTTTGGTATTGCATCACTGGCACGGGACAACTGAATTATTGCATCATTGCCGTCTACAGTGGCCCACAAGTGTCATGGCACAACCGCCAAATTCCACAGCACAAAACCGTAAAAAAGCACCAACATCTATTTAAAAATGTATAACTAAATCTTCAACTGGTGGCATGCACTGCATGTGATAAAGCTGTAGATTTTGTTTTGTGTTACTGTAATGCTTCATCTGTGATCATTTCTCCAGTGATACCTATTCAATTCAGAGTTTACAGCATCCAGGTGCTTCACGAGCCTAGCAAGCATCACTAATGGTGAAGCCACAGCTTGACAATGCTGTAATTCAAGTAAACACAGTGTGTATTTTCTTGCCATATCAGATCACTGGAGAAGTTCTCTTAGATAAAGCACTACAGAAACAACCACATGTAGTTGATGATCATTTACGCAGGAAAATTACTTGCACCAGGGATGGGTCGATGTTGGTGCATTCTGACTTCTGTTGTGACATACCAACTTCCACCATGCATTTTGACTTCCACCGTGGGTTTTGATGGGGGTTTTTTTGCCTCGGAATTGGCGGTTGTGCCATAACACTTGTGTTCCACGATAGCCATCAGATAAGTTGATTATTGCACGATTTGCAAGCACAACATAGTAACATGTCTGTCTACTTATTTTATGAATAAATGCTGGAACAATTGTAGAATTTTGCTTTCACATTTCATATGAAGAAATATTTGGTCTCAGAGGGCGTCATCTGCCTCAGCCAAAAATCCCTCAGCTGAAAAGTTCTCATTCGATAATTGCTTATTTTCCACCCCGCAAACTCAGAATGTTTACTTCTAAATCTGTATAAACTGAAGCAGGTAAGTATTAAGTGATTCTTAAGCTGGTGAGTATCACAGGGTGGCAGCACTGAGGCAGTAAAGACATGCAAACAAAAAAGTACAACTGACTAATGATTCAGTATGAAATATGGTATTATTGATATGTGGTGATCACCATTCATTATGACATACTGGTAATCAGATGAAATTATGAAGCTAATATACAGCACCATGATAAGAAACACAGATGGTTGCTATAGACATCTGGATTGCTTTGTTCATTTGAGCACAAAGAATAAAACAAGTGGATATGAATGAACACACGTTTCACGAGTAAAATGCTTCCCATTTTATCCAAATATTCAGTGGTCAGTTACTATACTGGATCATGTGATCACTTAGGCTTTGAATTATGACGTCAAATGTTCGATAACGATACACAGTAATGTTATGAAAATCTCCCCAGGTCTCCTTGTATGTTCTTGAAGTTTATAAATTATACAGTAGAATCACTTCTACTTTCACTGATGAGTCTGTACTGTAGCTGAATGGGTTGTAATAGGTTCCTTGTGATGGATTTATTCAGTGTAACGAGAGAGATTACAGCCTACTGCTATTTATGGTATGTCTTTTAAATGTAAAGCATTTCAGTTCATCATTAGTCGCCTACAGCTAACAATTTTAGTTTTAAAATAACTTGTGAACACCTCTACGAGCAAGATAGTTGTGACTGCATACCATTCAGCTCAAGCAACAGGTCATTCGTGTATTTCATGTAGTGTTGTATAAATATTCCTAGTTTCACAAACTGTTTACTATAATCATGTTTTGGGTGTGTTTAGCATAAACAGAATGCATAGTTCATCATTTCAAGCACAGCCAAGGAGAGCCGTCTGATTTAGGTGTTTTTGGAGCTGGGTAATGGTAATAATGTAGCTTGGCTGTGCATTCCAGAGAACTGGTTTGAACTATTTATAAATCCAAAAATCAAACAAGTGGTATTAAGTCACTGCACATAAGAATAAACACAAAGGTATGTTTCGCTTCTGTGATTCTCTTGGGATTTTTTTTCCACCCTCAGGGCCTCAGATTGTAGTGAGTGTGTATGGGCCAGACACATTCGGAAACGACGTGGTCCGGGGTTACGGATCTGTGCACATCCCCTTTACTCCTGGAAAGTGAGTGAGTAAATGAATGCTGGTTAAGTGATCACTTGTGAATCCTTTCTCGAGTATTGGCCAGTGCTGATGAATCAAACACTGCATTTTACAAATGAACCATTCTAAATAATGGATTCGTGTTTTGCTGAACGATGGTGTTGAATCACGCTCCAACAACCATACATGCCAACCTTTAGCAGTCACGTCACAATATTAACAATTTTTTACTACATCTATATAATGAACTGTTATTCCAGACACACAAGGACAATCCCAATGTTTGTTCCCGAGTCCACATCAAGGCTGCAGAGATTCACAAGGTAGAGTGGATTTGACCTTTAGCCTCTTCAGATATAAATCCATGAATTTCACACTGGTGATGATCAACACAAATTATGTATAGCGAGGTCCAGAAGTCTGAGACCACAACAGAAATCTCTCTCATATATATATAAATATCACATACATACACTAGGAGCATTTTCAAGAGGGGTGTCACTGATTTTGGACCATGCCAAACATGTAATGAACCTAAAATAAAAATTATGAATGTGGTTGAGTCTAACAGTTACACTGGCATAAAATAAAAAACATAAAATAAAAAAATTGTCTGCATTATGCATTATTAAGACACAAACTGTAAATCCTACAATGAAAAGGTATTTGAATCAGCTGTAACATTAAGGGGAAGCAGTAACGGTTTTAGTAAGACATACCAGTGAATGAACACTACATTGATTAGAAGATAAAGCATTTAGTAGTTATGTACCTGAACAAATACTCATCATATTATATGTACTTCGTTTTGTAGCTGGTTGATGGGAAGGCGTCCAGAATTCACAGATCCTAAAGTTGTTGCACAGGGAGAGGGAAGAGAAGGTAAGCTCTGTTATAATGCCCCGCAGAATCACCACCAATACTGTGGTGTACACATTTGATGGAGTGAGTGAGTGATGCAGTATTTCTATATTTCCAGTAACCAGGGTGCACTCTCAAGGATTCTTAACCATCCAATTTAACATTGTTACCAAGGATATGAAGAAGCTGGGATATGAAGTCACGCCCACAGAGCAAACACAAAATGCACGCCTGGCAGGAACCTGATGACACCACAACTGTTACACATTTCTCAGGCCATGTTTAATAAATGTACAGCTCTGTTTTAATACACAACTGTTTTTGTTTTTGGTATAATTAGCATTGTGTCAACAGAAAACATTTTGTCTATCTTGTTTCTATTGCAATAAATTTCTACAACTGTTCTGATTGGTTGGTTTTCACTTTGTGGACGCAAAACTACAGTAGAGTGAGAGATTTTCACGAGATTCCAGCACATACAAATCAGCATTAAACTGCTTTCACAGACACCGTGACAAGCGACCATGCAAAGTCAGAGATCAGCAGCAATTTTTTTTTTTGAGCAACATAAAGTGGTCAGGCACAGAGTTCAACTGAGCTGATCTTTCACGAGAGATAACCAATCAGAGCTTAAAGATACTGTTGTTTGACTGATGCGACTAAACACTGAGCTCCCCAAAGCCTTTTCCTATTTGCTTCCATAAAAGGTATAAAACAGGCAATTTCACATGCAGTTCTTGCTCCTCACTCCCTCTGTAGATGCAGCTTTACAGTTAAGCAAACAACTCGAACATGATGTTGGTGATACAGTTTATTTTTATCAATGCAGCTACAGGTCCTTTAATCACTCGCTGCGATTTAGATGGCATTTAAAATTTCATGTGACTTTCCTACAAAAGCATTACACAGAAATAAGATACAGAACAATATGTTACAATAGAACAAATGATAAATTATATTATACAGTTATAATGAGCACATTCGTAAAAAGCAGCCTGCTCCCAGTAACATGAGACAGTTTGGTAAATATACAGACATAACATAAGTAAAAGGTGTGTTTACGCATGTTCATGAGGTTAGTCCGCCACAATAAATGCATAATAAAGTTCAAGGTAACAGAAAAATGAGTGATATACACAGTCAGTAACAGTAAAACGAGACAGGACGAACGGAGCTGAGCTAGATATTGTATCAGTAAAAGCAATAAAGGATGATAGTTTGCATAACTATTTAATCAGCCTAATCTTTTCCATAACCAATTATGCAATTTTAACTTATGTTCATCAGCAAGAAGTCTGGATGGGTGCCTGTGTCAAGTCCATCGTGTGCACCACGTGTACACATTTTAAAGCTGTCTTTGCCGGATTGCCTGAGGATGGATGCGGATTTTGTTGAAAATGAACACAACCAGGTTCTAATATGCAGCTGCGTTCAGGCAGTACACAGGATCTCCAGTAGAGGTCACAAATGAAAAGAGACAGTTCAAGACAGCACAATTCTATATCTGAGAGGCAACTCAAATAAAGAACACTGATACTTGGGACCAAAAAAAACTAACTGTATTAACACAGTTGTGTGAATGATAAAACAACAGTCGCTCTTTAATACAACAAAAGCACAATGACTTTGGTAACTACATCTGGGCAGAAAAATTGCAAGCTTGCCCTTATGGGGTGGCAATAATAGTCCAGTGGGTTAAAAAAAAAAAAGTCTTTAAATCATTCGACTTATGAATTCATTAGCAAGCTCAACTGAAGCATGCATGAACATGTAGTGGATATCTGACCTTGAGAAATAACCTGTGTGATATAAACCAGTACGCAAACATACAGTATGTTCACATCATGGGAACAAATGGATTAAAGCGCTTCTCATCTTGTGGGTAGATTTTGCAGGAAATTTGCTTCTATTTAAAGAATGTCCCATTGCTACATAGTAATGCTTTCATGTAATCAACGTCTGATATATTTTAATATCCTAGCTCAAAAAAACAAGCATAAGCAGAAAAAGGAAAGAAAAACACACTGGCCTACTCAAGAAATCCCCCACCCACCAAATACCCCACACGTAATATGTTTTCGTCACTTTTCCATACACGCCATGGACTTGCTGCATTGGAAAGCGCTGATTAAATATTTGACTATTTAAACATACGCTAGATTGCACTCATTAAAAGTGATGAGTTATACTGTTAACAGTAGATACAAATGAACCTGATGAAGACATGAACGAAATTAACTTCCCAGTTCCCTTTGATCTGTCGATCATAACTAAAACATGACCATTACACACATAAACCAATAAAATTACCGAAGCTAAACATTTCAGAATTCTTGAAAAGCTAGCTGACTGAATACTACTAATCGTTAGTATTGATTCGTTGCCAAGCGGTCACCATAAGGACGCAGCGAGAAGCCATGTGAGGTGTAATCTCTGAAGCAGTAATGAACCGTAATGACTGTATAGCTCATACGACCAATCCGCATCCAATACTAAAAACGTGGTGTCACACAAAGAAACTGACATACATTTTAAAAAGTGGAGTCATTGTACTGTATATGATATGGTAACCAATTCCACATCATGCATTAAAAATTCCCCTCCACTTCACTATGAAGTTCGACTTCCGATGTGTTTGATTTGAATCCACTGCAACAGATCGTTGATGTGGTTAAAAACCTCTGTCCTAAGCAATTTTCCACAAAAAAAAAACCACGCTGATCAGGGCTGAGCTAACATTGAGCCAACAGTCAAAAAAAGGACAAAGAGTGTGTGCAAAATCCCTGCTTAGAACATCAAAATCATTACCATGTAAACTGATAGTGTCCTCTAAAATGTGTCTACTTATAATGTACTGTAAAATACACATAGTGTATATGCACCGGGTAGAACATATAGGCTGTTTTGATTAAAACGGGTTAGCTTTTCTTGCAATTATACAGCTTCAAAATACTAAAAATTAGAAAATCAAATAAGAGAAAGCAGTTTTAAGCCTCCGTTAAGAAAATGAGCATTTAAAAATCAGAACGCCTTTGAACACAAGGCTGTCTTTCAGAAAGCCACCGTAGACTAAGGGTGGTGAGAAAGTCACACCTAGAGACACAGTAGAGATCAATCGCTGGCAGTCCATTCGAGTAAATTTAGAAAAATAAAATACCAATCACTCTATGGTACCTACCGCCAAAGACAGCATCTCCTGCCAATGTAAAAACTGTAAACACCACTGCTACTCCAGAAAGTCTCAAAATAGCACATTGGTTTGGGGAACACACTAGTATGCTGTCCATACTATAGGAGAGGAGCCGGGAGAGGGAGACAGGCAACGAGAGCCTATATTGTTCCTCACAACAGGAAAGGGTTAGTGGGGCCAGCAGCCTGGGCTGTGGTGCCTGTTGGTGGCAGAACACTACTGATAAGCGGCTGCGGCATTGACATGGAGGCTGGCATGCCCATGCTTGGCACCATTTGGCCCATGGGAGCGATAGGGGTCATGCCACCTGCAAGTCCCATGCCTATAGCTTCAGCAGGGGCCAAAGAGGACAAGGGCATGGGTTCATTACTTCTCTGGACCATGCTGCCAAATCCTTGGCCTGAAAGGCCCATCATGGGGCTTACTCTCATTTGGTTGAGAGTAGGTGGCTGTGGTTGGTTCACCTGGAATGGGTTGGCCTGAGCTGGAGGGCTAGCAGAGGCTCCTAAGAAAAGGCATCAGAGAGAGAGAGAGAGAGAGAGAGAGAGAGAGAGAGAGAAAATAGAAATGAGGCTAATTTCCCACAGTGCCATCAAGAAATTTACTCAAAACAAATACAGTACAGTGAAAGATCGTCTGTAGTGTTGGAGTCAAAAATCCTAATTACTCTACTCTCACTCATATTCACATGCAGCAGGGATGAATCAAACCTACCCCCAGCCAGAAAAGGATTAGAAACGGGAGCTGGTTGAGCAGGCTTGGTGACCAGGGAGTCCAGGTTTACCAGGGCAGCATTAGGACCCAGGAAAGACTCTGGGGTTTTTCTGGTTGTGGCACTTGGCTTCAGGTCAAACAGGTCAGGACTGGCAGATTTGCTGGTCTGTAGGGGCGCTGTTGAACTTAATTTTCCACCACCTACAAAAGTACACCATTCAACTTCACTCAGCACAAGGTTATCCGAGTAAACAATGACATGTAATAAATCTACAAAGAATGACGTTGAGCTATTCTACAGTTTGATAGGTAGTAGAATTAAAAAAAAAATTTAACCAGAATAAAACTCAAGAAGGGTATTACCTGACACCACTGATGAGCGAAGACTGTCAAAATCATCCAAGTCATCTTTAGAGGTACCATTGGAGAAGAGATCAAAAGACCCTATTTAGTAAAAACAGAAATCATAGGCTTTGGGTCAAGCACAGTCACTTTCACTACACTTAATCACTCTGTCTTGACTCAGGATTACTGGGCATCAAATCTTTGCCACTTTAAGCATGCTTGCCTATTAAAAAAAATAAATTTGTGCGCGAATGGTTGCGTTTACCTGGGCCGGGGGCTGTGGGACGAGTGGCAGACCCTGAGCCCCATGGATCAGCCGCTGCAGGAGCAGTGCTTGACCCCCAGGGGTCACTATTCTTCACTGATGTTGACGGCACACCCCAGTAATCTACAGTACCAGCTGGCTTAGCGCCACGACCTGTACAATTATACATAACAATGCAGTGAAGGTACAATAACACAGCAAGCTAAAATAAATCAAGTATAGCACCCCAGAGTGAGATAAATGGCCAGTTGTGGGAACGATTTGTTCACCAGGTTTATATGTAGTAAAATTTTTGGACACATTTCACTTGTGTTTCAGAAA
Organism: Porochilus rendahli; assembly: GCA_039654305.1. NCBI lineage: Eukaryota > Metazoa > Chordata > Actinopteri > Siluriformes > Plotosidae > Porochilus > Porochilus rendahli. Next base: position 38,922,303 of record JBCNYG010000001.1, read on the forward strand.
ATGTAACCTAATGACCCAATGACACCTAATGACCCAATAAATGACTAAGCAAAATCTGAAACATGCATCCAATTTAAACCAATGTATTTAACAGGTGTCAGGCTACATAATTCACATCCATCCTAGTGGTGGAGTAATAACTCCTTTTTCATAATTGGGCCTTTTTTAATTCTTTGTTTCTCAGAAATTAACATTCGCAGTTTCAAATTCTTTTCCCCAGCTGGTCAAAATTTTACGAGTACGCATGAATTTTAAAATGTTTCGTTGCCTTTTCACGGCAGCTATTGTAACCACATCTGCGCATGTGAACTTGCCCAAAGGAACCGTTGTCACGCCCAGGAAGTGTCACTTGTCAAACATCCACAGTAATATAAATACCATCGCACTTTTTCATATATATAGCTAAACCATTCTATATGGTTTGAGGTTCATTCATGCTATGCCAAAGTCAAAGAAATAAAATATGCAACATCTTTAAACTTTTCTGAGAAATTGGTATTTTCAGTGTGTTTGTTAACCATACTTTTACCTCAATATACTTGTCAGAATTATTTTTTTTTATTATATTCTTCTTTTTATTAGGAGCCCTTTTAGACAAAAGTGGTGGTGTACAATCTTCACTGCACACTACTGTGTGTATACATACATACATACTCAACTGTGTGTGTGTGTGTGTGTGTGTGTGTGTGTACACACACACACACAAACACACACACACACACACACACACACACACACACACACACA
>JBCNYG010000001.1:38946989-38958871 GCA_039654305.1 Porochilus rendahli
AGAGAGAGAGAGAGAGAGAGAGAGAGAGTGAGAGATGCATCCTTCTTCCTCTCCTCTGTACAGGATCACAGAGCAGTACACTGGGCCTTGGGGAATTTGGGAATGCTGGCTTCCTGTAACCAGCATGAAGCAAATGGAGAGTGAAATGCAAGGCATGCCACAGTTCAAAACGTTCAGAGAACAGAACCATATCTAACAAAATGACAGGAAAAAATGCAGAGATGCTAGTTTTAAGATAACACATAGTAAAGAATTACTTCATGGAGGTATATAGTCTGCAGGGTTCCTTGAAGAAGGCAAGGACAGTAAATCAAATAAAAATTATTTACTAAAGAAATGTTCTAGAAATAATAATAAAAATACAGCATGATTACAACATTACGTAAATATTAAAAAAAAAAGTTTATCCCATAGACTTGTGCAACAAAATCCTCTATATTTCACTTCATTGATATACAGTGACCCTTACTACATTTGTACTACACTACCAGACTCGGCAGTATAACTTTTACAATTCTTGTATAGGAATTCCAAATTTTAACAGCGAGGTACACTCATACAATTTTTCACACAAAAAAATAGCCGTTCAAAGGGAGGACAAAAATGGAAGTTTTGCCAGGGTCAAAGGTCACATATTACAAATTAGCTACCCCATGCACAGGTTTAGGTCATAGGGAGTGCCTATGCAAAGGTTCAGCAAACTGGCATGTGCATTAGCCAAGCAATGCTCCATAACACCATATTTCCTTTACAACCATGACACAGCCCCTTTAATTTACAGCCCAAAAAACACAATATGCAGTACCTATTCAACTGACCTCACCTAGAAGTCTCACCCCTTCCCCCAGTCTTTATTTATGTCATGTACATTGATGTGATGTAAAATTCTTTTCTCACATATCCCAGGACGCTAGAAAGCTGGGGTCAAAATGAGGGGTCAGCTATATTAAGGGCCTTGCTCAAGTAGCAATGTAGTGGTACTCAGTAAAGAGGCGTCCAAACAGGAAGCGATGAGCGACAAGCAACCACACAAAGTCACTGAATGCAAGTGAAATGAGCAATGAGGAAAAATCTTTAAAAACTAAACCAATATATCACCACATTTTCTTCCCAACTGCTACCCTTTAATAGTCAACTCAAGATACATAATATAAAAGGAGCACTGTCAACAGAATTATTGCTAAAAAAAAATTCATAATTAAAATAATTATAATTAAATGAATCAAGTCAAACTGAACTTCATGAACATCCTTAAACTGTTACACACAGAAAGACATCATCTGTGATGTCATAAAAAAAAAATTGGGGGGGGGGGGGGGAAGGGGGGGGGACTTCTGGAGAAAGCAGTAAAGTTATGTGGTGCCTTTTATAAAAAAAAATCCACAGCACACACAAGAAATCAGCGCTTTGGGTAACTTTGGGTGTCCCATCAGGTTACATCCACAAATAAAAAGCTATAGTAAACAAAGAGATTTGACTGTACTCTATACATTCAAAGATATTAACCTCCCATGTATCTGTGTTGAAGGAATTTTTTTTGCTTTTGCTATAATGTATTAGTCCCGCAAAGAAAATTATTGCCTCTGCATTTAACCCTTCCAAAGTGAGCGTGCGTGCACGCGCACACACACACACAGACACAGTGAGCCCACACACATCGGGGGTACCTGTAGATCAGTTAGAGGTTAGGGTGCCTTGCTCAAGGGCGCTTCAGACATGAATGGGGAGGAAGGTAAGATGCAGCTCACTCCTCCACCACTGCACATTTTTCCTGCTGGTTCTGGAATTGAATCTGCGACCTTTCGACCTGCGTTCATCTTGGTGTCTCACGTCACGTTACATCCACATAAAGCAAAGTCATGCGGGAAAACCCAAATCCTATTTACTAAAAAAACAACCAAAAAAAACGCTTGTTTGAAAACGCAATCCGTGCGTGCCTTGTCCATTTCCAGGAAGCAATGGTTTCATTTTTGTAACACAGCTGTCGTGTGGCGTGACCCTAATATAAGATATTTATTAGTGAACTATGCTAGAAACTGCCCACGGATCCATACTTCATGTCAGGAACTAGCTGATCACTGCTCATGGTTTTACTCAAACATTTGAAAGCATGAATCACTTATCACTTCATGTGTGGATGCCACTTAACTCAATTTTAAACCAAAACAGAGCCACTTCTACTGTATCAAGCACATCGCTTATATCGCAAAATCGAACAGAAATCACCAAAAAAATTGATGCCTTAAAAAAGGCAAGACTTTGGTTTTAAAAATTTAAATTGCCTTACAACAATATCCCATAAAATAATAAGGAAGAGTAAAAATACACACATTTATATTACACTGTGATAAACAAGTTTGCAACATTCTCTTATACCATGTGTGGCTAAACAACAGAGAAGAGAATTAAAAATTAATTTTATCAGCAAATAAACTTACATCCATGATATGATGCCGGTGAGCCCTCAGACCTGCCGTACTCCTCCGAGTAGCTGGTGGAGAGGTTCGGCTGACTGGAGCCGCGACCAAACCCGATCTGGTGGCTGCTGCCAACGCTGGTGGCTACCTGGGCCATGCGCTCTTTGGTTTTAAGAGCTTGTGAGCGCTCACCCTTCAGCCGATCATCATCCTTTAGCAGAACCACCAGCTGCTTGGACTTCTCCCTCACATTAATACCCTGGTCTTTACCATCGCGGTCGATGTACTGGAAATCTTTGAGTGTCTGGATGGCAAAGATGTTCTCTTTACACTGCAGGGCCACACGTTCTGAGCCGGTCTTGATCAGGTAGTCCAGCAGCGTCAGTGCTTTGTACACATGCCGCCAGTTCTTGCCGTGGTCATTCAGCCTTTTCCAGATCATGCTCATGATCTCGGAAAAGGCCACCACGTTGTATGTGAGGTCAGAGATTTCGGACATTAGCGAGCTGGATGGCCCCCATGGATCATTGGAGGTCGCCTCTCTGACCTTTTTCTCTGCATCTGAATAGTTATTGACCACATTTTTCATTTGCCTCCGGATTGTTGAGCTCGGCATGGTGCGCTTTTGTGTGAGAATCTCCTCGAGATTTAGTCTAAAGAAAACTTTTTATTCTGGAAATAAGAACAAACCGCAAAGTTCCTTCTCTTCTGTAAGAGTCAGGTTCGGGTTTCTTAAGGAGTTTAACGAGTCCAAACGTACGTTGACAATTTCTCTGTGTTAGTTGACGGCTGTTAAAATCATTTCCACACAGAGGAGGGAGTGAACGTGGCGTATTCCTCCATTACCTGAAACACAAAACCCAAGATCATAAGTACAGTCAAGAAATTGAAATCAACAACAAAAATGCAGCTGAACTATATTTCTGGAGCTTTTTTCTGAAAACTTGAACCGCACTTTTGCATACAAGTTAATAGCAGGTCAAAAAAAACGTTTAGTCATGCCTTTTGGTTAAATAATGCACAGAGTCTAGCAAGCACATTTCCTGACAGCACCAGCATTTCCTCAATGTAAAAAAAATTTACCCCCATAAGTTGGATAAAGAGAATTAGGTCACAGCCGTGCACTTTCCAAACAGAATGTGTAGTAGGCTTTTATCCAGGTAGTGAAACATTACCTACACACGCGCACACATGCAATCTGTACATGCTACCGAGACCAAAAAAAAAAAAAACACAGGGGATTAATGCCTGACGTGGTTCATGTTACACATCTTACAGTAATACAACACAGTCAGAATGGAAGGAAACATCTCATTTCCCAAAAGGCATTGCATCATATTGTTCTTTCCCTTTCTGAAAGAATAAAACACTTGACAGGACTGGTGGGGATTGTTGCCTAGCTTAATAAAATATAGATTATCTATCAAGTTCAGGGGGAAAAAAACAAAACACACACACACACACACAACAGCTTAAACAATTATAACTGTCTTATCTGCTTATAGCTTTTCTGCGATTTAAAGGTCACACCAAAAAAAAAAAAAGCAACAGCAATTCGTGGCAACATTAACAAAAACTTTTAACATTTTTATTTGCACAACCCCATATTTTTGTTATTTTTTTATACATTAGTCTCTATCAAACTATAGTTCCTTACTTAACAGTAAAACTCTGAGTTGATAAACAAGTCAGTGAAGATCACTAGTTAAATGTTCTCCACCTCATACCTGTCGAGAACATTAAAGGGTTAATATTGTATAATCCTGACTGACACAAAAACTATTCCAACTATTTCAATTAAATTTTTTTGGTATAGCTCGTTACCACTAACATTGTTGCAAAGCAGCTTTACATAGTACACACAAATTTAATAAAGAATTTAAATGTTTCTTTTACAAAGACACACCTCCACTATATACATTTTTGATTACATTATTTTCACTTTTTAACCACATTGGTGGATCAAACGTTGAATGAATTAATCTGAGAACCACGAAGCAAACTCAGCATGCTTGGCATGTCTTGTAAATTCATTAAAAATCAGTGAAACGTGACTCCTGCCAAGCATGCATGCAGCTCAACGTCGGCATCGATTCCCTCCACCCACCTAACATCCCTGACTCTGCATACACATGAATAAAGATGGGTCCTAATGAAACATCTGCTGCTTTAATCACCGATTCAGTGAACTGATGCAGATGCAGAAGCCCTCACACTGACCGGGGGCTCAGGAAGCAAGCACACAGGCATAGTTTGTGTGAGGGTGTAGGACGCACAGTGGCTTCTTCCATACTAAAGAACAGTGCAGGTCTTACCCTTGCCAAGAACTAGGCAACTCTGTGGCTGGTGCTGAAATAAAGCCAAGAGACAGACAGAACTAATTCAGAGAGTAGAAAAGCAACGATGTGCTCGCTGTGGCTTCGTCGACTCTTACTGCAGCGCCTGTTGAAAAGGACATCTCATGTGACATGCTGACAGGACATCGTGACAGAGAGATGAAGGGTTTATTGTGATCTTGTAGTAGTAGCCTGTAGTGCTTCCTTTATGTTACATCATAGAATGTACTAGTAGATTTCCTATTCTGATGCTTTCCTCACATGCTACATCACCAAAATTCCAAACCTGTAAAATATTCCAACTAACTGTATTAGAGGACAAGAGGGGACTTACAAGTGGGTGCTAAACAAACGACACTTAATCAGATCCCATTCATCTTGTAAGAACGTGTTTGTCTAGTTGAAGGATGTTCAGTTAATCCTAGATATGACAAAGCCATTCCCAGGAGGACAATGAGATCATGACATGACAGCTGGACAAAAACGCTATCACAGATGATCTATCTTTATCAGTATGGAAAAACAGATAAGTGCTGAGTCATAACGGTTGCATCTATTTCTGGGAAATCTCCGATTTCACAGACGTAAAGTAGAGCTGATTATATCAGCTTGTAAAATGACTCTTTAATTCAAAAAGAACTTGCTGAACAGGTAAAGCACCAGTATTTCATCTTCCTCGAAGACTCGGCATGAGAAGTAACTCATTTTACTATTACAGATAACTAGAACAGGGCAAAAAAAATCTGTTTCATCCTTTCAAATTTTTTGTTTAGGCAGATAAACATGCAAAATAAACCTCACGACTCACATAAACCAGCTAATTAACACAGAGTCTACTAATTTTCCAAAATATTTGTCTAATACGTGTCAAAGATTTTTTTAAATCTTCAGTTATAAATTCAACACTGCACTGATATGCCACCCAAGATTCTCAAAAAATGGTTTAATTCAGGAAATGTATTTGCTGTGCTTCTCTGTGGTGATTTTGTTAAAATAAAGTTTGTTTGTCTTTGCTTTTCAAAAAAACAAAAAAAAGATTTTCTAACTGGATTCATAAATTGGGTATAGATTGAAAAAGGATAAATGTGAGCCATCACAAAAAAATGACTCTCGGGCAACAAAATGATAACTTTTAACATAAGACCTGGTTAAACTCCTGGTTTCTCATCTGCGCCCACATCCGAAAATTTGAACCGCGTCTTTTAATTTTAGTTATTTTTTAAAAATATGTTCAAAACCTTGTATAACGACTCAGAGAATGTAAAAACAACACAAAAGGCAATTCCGTGTTAGATGCTGTGGTTGTGAGACTAGTGTTTACTTCTGTTTAAAATAGTTGTATTTTCTAAATATTTCTGGAACTACAAGGCTGTTGTTCTATGGATTGTTTAATACATCGTAAATGTACATGTAAAAGACTGATCATCTAGGGTGTATTGTATAGCATGGGTCTCTTTGCCTACATTAAACATTCACCTCATTTGTCTGAAAAAAAATTGTTTATGTTTTTAAATAAGCTCTGATGAGAAACCCATTTTTTTTCTTTGACCTAAGGGTTCCTTTTACTTTTTAAGTGATGCACATATATAGAAGGAACTCTCAGCTCTAAATTGGGACATTTTTGGCACAAGCTTTTATAGAGACGTGAATAAACCACATTCACACACAAACTAAGGTTGAGATTTAACCTAAACACATCCTGACACTCCCTTTTAACAAACTGATAATCATGTTGCATTTGCAACGTGGAGCAGAACAGTTGTGATCTGCTATTTTTATCCACCTTACACAGTCCTAGCTCCCAACTAGTTGCTACTGATTAAACACTTAGCTATGATAAGCTTATCGTGTAGCCCAGGGCAGGGAGTGAGAGTAATGTACATGAATTTCATTTCTGACAGGGACTCACCCACCCCACCTGCTCACAACAAGATCAGGTTCCAATTTCTAGGTATGAGTTAGTCACACACTGTATAGCAATTTAAACAGGGTTGGATAACTTTTATCATCGTCCGCAAGAGGACAGACTGAGAAAAATAATCATTCAGCGACCCACAATCTAGACAGACACCCATTATATCTACTGTACAGATCAAAAAGCTGTTAAAGGTTTCACCTGAAACATTATTTTGAGTCAAAACGCATGACAGAAATGGAAAGCCAAAAAAAAGCATATCACTGAAAAAATTATTTTAGCTAAGTCAGCGGAACACTTACTGATGAAGTACAGATATTACTCATTTTACACTAAACATATCAAGCTAGCAGTCTAATGATCAGTAGCAGCTACTTCTCCTCCTCACTGTAATGCTAGAAGCGTGAAAATATAGCTCCACTAATTCTAATCTTAATCCTAAACCCTGAACCAGACCGAGTGATTGCTAACACTGGCTGAACCTTAACTTGGTCATGCATGTGAGAAATAAAACACAGGTATGAAGGAGCAACTGTCTTCATGTGGTGCAACTTTATTAAACAAAAAAATGTCTACAGCATGTCTCAGCAAGCCTTCCTGGCTTCATTACACAAAAGCAACATGAAAATACAGTACAGGTTTCAAGAACTAAAAACTATTGTACCACGACTTAATAGTAAAAATCTCTTGACAAACATGTCACATAAGACATTTTTGACTAAACAATGATAGGCAAATGATAGAGGGCTTGTCGGCATGAACAATTCCAGAATGCAGTCTTAACCAAAACAGTGACGCTTAAGTAAGAGAAAAGCCATGAGCTTCAAAGAGAAAGACAGCTGGGTGTGTGTTTCAGTGCATGGTACCATTATTCATAACTCAGCCAGTTATACCACTTTAGTGTAAACTGCACCTAATGCAGATGTTTTAACAGCTGGCTCACATTTGTCAGTGGAACCATCTTCACTGCATGTCTTGTTATTATCTGTGTTTTATTCTCTGTACCCGACGTACATAACTGGTTCATATACTATGAGCATCATCCTATTGCTTTCTCCCCGACATCATGTAAAACAATGCAGGAGCCTGCTGGATGATACTGTGGGAAACAGACAGGCGACAATGTGTAACAGGCACTGGTCACACCACTCAAGTTGGCATAGTGTAACTGTTAGTCACAAAGAAAACCACAAAACTGTCTTAAAATGACCCTTAAATCATACCCCAGCAATCCCCGCTTCACACATAGGATGTGGCTACATTGAAAATCCTTCCGCTGTCTCTGCCATGTTCATAACCTTATCATACATGACAGGTAGATGAACTAAAAAATGGACTTTTCTTGCTAAGCAGCACTGCACATTGTCTCACCAACTAAGGTAATGTTTTGGAACGGTACCTTCTGACTAAACCATTTAAGCTTTCTGCTTATATCGTCTAGGGGATAAACAAAAGCATGTGCCATATCCATTCGGATTGGATTTGTTTCTCATTGGGATAATCATTTTGTTACATGTCTCCTCAGTACTAAATCTCTCACATCATGGTGGCAATAATGTTATCACAAGGATGAGTTTCTAGCAGGTTTGTATTTGAACAATATGTTTACCTTATGTAGTCATTATGAGAGGTTTTGTGCGTGCATTGCCCTGTGATGGCCTGAAGAGCTGTTCAGAGTGTACCTTGCCTTCACCCAGAGCTGGCTAAGATAGGCAGCAACCTCCTTGTGACCATAATAATAGGATTAAGTGGTTCTGTAAATGAGTGAGTGAGAGCAGCCAAATTATTGCACTATGTTCACAACATGGTGTCCAAACAGTCCACGTGGCTCTGGAGTCAAGAAGAAACGCCAGCTATTATTTCAGTTTGGCACAAAAACAATCATTTAAAAATAAATTTGTTAACACAAAGTATAAGAGAAGCAAATTTGTAATTTGTGAAGGTAATATTTGCAAAGAAAATCATGGATGTGTGTCTGCGATTAAACCAACAGACAACTGCTGAATAGGCAGGTCCTAAAAGCAGAGCTCTCATATGATTTCCCTTACTTGACAAGTTTTTTATGGGAACTCTCAAACCTCATACACATATCCTACGTATATCAAGATTAATTCATTTTAATAACTTCATAGAAGGGAATAAAAATGAGGTGACCAAACACATAATCTTAGTCTCGAAATGTAAAGTATACCATTTAGAAACTATAGGTTTAAAGAACAATTTAATAACACAAGAATATCATTAGTTGTTTATTTACTTCACATTTACAGAGTTTAGCAGGACACTCTTATCCAGAGCGACTAACAAGTATCATTTTCATACAACTGAGTAATTGTGGGTTAAGGGCCTTGCTCAATGGCCCAACAGTGGTTATAGTGGGGATTGAACCACTGACCTTCGGATCAGTAACCCATCACCTTAACCACTAGGCCAAAACTGCCACCTTCATTTCATAAATGATGAAATCACATCACGTGACCTGAGTACTATAACTGCTTGTTCACTATATCTCACCCCAGAAATTGTTACGGTTTGCTTTTAGAGAAGTTTTAAGCAATAACACAGGGTTCACATGTGTATACGTATGCTTGAAGGACGGGGGTACAGACATATGCTACAGGTTGATGTTCCAAAAGCAACTGAATGGTTAGACACCTCCTTTTAAAAACATACTCGACTTAGGTCAAATTTTTACAGTTTTATAAGTAAATCAGCTGGGTGTTTTTACTGATAATCCTGATGAACCAGCTACAGCTAGACGTTGACTGTCACACTTGCACATTTTTGTAGCAATGCAATATGCTGCTTTCGCTCTGTACTGACATACACATATTTCGGTTTAATATTAACCCAAATCATAACACAATCAGATTGCACCTTTATACGGCTCATAAATATCATGGCACCATGATATTTAATACTAGGGTTATCCTACAGTGGGATTTTCAAACGCTATCACCCCAGTCCACACCAGTATGGATACATACTGATACATGGGTGTGTCCCAGTCACTGACCCAGACCACAAAACCACGAAATAAGAGCATTTCTCTTATAATGATAAATTCAGTAGTGATTATTTTGTTCAGACAGAATTTACAGGACCACTTACACTGTGACCGAGTCACTTTACTCACAAGCAAGAACCAAACATGTCCATTCAGGACCTTTTCTCCTTTCGTGTGGTCTTCTTTTAACTCACATAATTCACTTACTCGCGTTCTCTAAATAATACACACAAATAAACTACTTAAAACCTACTAATCTCAATGGTTAATGCTTGGTATAAAGCAGACTACTCTTATAAATAGGTGACATTAAACTTATTATCTGCTCACTTGAATTAACAAGATAAGGCAAACAACAACGGCAACAGTACTGTCAAATGAGCTCGAATTTTCCACATTATCTATCATATACTGCTACATGAAGGCGCTTAACAATATTAGTGTATTATTATTAATACACGGTTAGCTTGTTAGCTACGATATTAGCACCCTTGATTTAGCCGCTCGAGCTAGCAAGCTAGCCAGTTACACTGAGCTGTTATCATACACACAAACAGAAGTAATACTGAAATATAACTAAAACTCACATAAAACGTTCAATTACTGTTTAAACATTCCACAAAACGTGCTAATAAGACTTCGACATTAACAGATTTTACTAAAATAAACATGTAGCCAGATAGCTAGCTAGTACGAAATAGCAAGAGAAAATGCAAGAAAAGTTCTCACCCTGTTAGCTTGTTGCTAATGTTAGACTGCAGGATCGTCTTGGACAAATATGGACAGAGCATAACTTGTCGAACACGTATCAACTTTCAGCATATTTATGATTTTTTTGTATTATCAGTCGTGTTTATTAAGGAGGTCAGAGGTGCGGTAGTAAACGGTTTACACACTAATGTAGCAGTTCGATAGCTAACACCGTTAGCAATCCAAGGCTAATCCTGGACAACTGGTTGTCTTCAAGGTGTTACTCAATACAGCCTAAATGGCCAAACGGGATCCAAGCTGCCTGATTTTCAGCCAACTACCCAAGACATTTGGTTTCTGAATGTATTCATCTGATCTCTGAAGTGCTGAAGAAGTTTTTCTGTTTAGTGCTTTGCGGAGATATCACCAAAACTGGGTGTCGAGATTACACACACGCACGCGCACACAGAACCAGCTAGAATAACAAAACAAAACAAAACCAACTTACCAGTCCTTCGGTGGCGTTGTTTCAGTATTCAGTATTCCCCCGGGAGTAATACCCGGCATATATACCAGGGGGTGAGGTGTAAAAACTGTAACTTCTTGTAATAATGTATTGAACTTTACGAAAGTGGCTTGTCCCGGTCTGTGTTAGTGTTTATGTGAAGAGTAGACAGGCGGGCTACACGTCGCCGTGTGGTCTAGCTTAGCCAGTAGTAAACCTCGGTATATTAGCAGTGAGAGAGCGAGAGCGGGAGAGCGCCGCCCACTCTATCCAACATGGCGGACCCACCGAGAGATCAGCTTTCAGATAACGTTACCAGTAAAGGGTGTGACCAAACCGACTCTTTAACTTAGCACTCCCAGCAAATCATAAATCCTGTGCAATGTTAGTCATTGTCGGTTCATATAAATACAGCTTCATAAATATCGTAGATGTATAACTTTATTTCTGAATAAACTTTAAAGAAAGTCGAACTGCAGAATGTATTGTAATGGCGCATATTTCCCCCTCAGCCGACTGGTGGGAAACTGCTGCCATCTAACGAGAACAACTCTCATACACAAGGTTCTCTTATATTCACCCCAGACAACCCACTTTACATCACGAAATGATCCCACATAATATATCATGTTCCCTCATTAGACTTTCAATTAAATGCATGGCCTCACATCCACTTGCTGAATCTCTCACATTTAGCACATACAGCTAACTTACTCTGTTCACATCTGTATCTTATCCACAATACTCTGTATAAGTTTTACACAACCCATTCTTTATCTAATCGCTTTTTATACGTTAAGACTTGGTGCAAAAACATTTTCAAACATTGGTTTTACAAAACAGAATTAAATGTTACAGGAAAATTAAGAAAAAAGTGTCACATTATGTATGGGACGGAGCATTTTTCAGACTACTACTACTAGTAATAATAATAACACTGTGATGGCCCAGTGAGCTTTCCAGGGTGTACTCTGCCGTCACCCAGAGAGGGGCGTCTCCAGGCAACCTTAGT
>JBCNYG010000001.1:38964479-38975696 GCA_039654305.1 Porochilus rendahli
CTCTCTCTCTCTCTCTCTCTCTCTCTCTCTCTCTCTCTCTCCTTTCTTATACTCCTCCTCTGCAGCTCTTCCTTTCACACTCACATTCACTGGTGGCTTGCCAGTCTCAGTAAGCAGATCCGCACGTCGTCTGTGCTTTACCGTGATGATATCACTGATTTGTGCTCACTAGCTTCTATTTTCATTACATTTCTCTTCAGTGTGTGAGGCTAGCAGATCCACCCTCTGCTGCTGAACTGCAAACCGCTTGAAAGCTCTTGCGTGAGGTTCGATGCAATGGAGGCTGTGGCAATCTATGACTTTCGTGCCACAGAGATTGATGAACTCAGTTTCCAGAAGGATGACATACTTAAGGTAAGTGAGATGTCAGAACTCATGAAGAAATGACTCGGAGTGTTTTAGTTCATTTGACATTATGATAAACTTTAAGTTTGCATAAACTCTTCTGTACACGGAACATTAGAGAGATAGCTTTCTGTTGGATTATAGAGCTTAATGTTATGGAGAGTTTATTATGAAGAAACTGGCTAAGTTTGCTGATTGTTTCTTTTATGGCAGATCACCAATATGGAAGATGATCCAAACTGGTACACAGCAGAGTTAATGGGACGGAAGGGCTACGTACCCAAAAACTATATCAATTTAAGACCACACACGTACGTATCAATTTTCCAGAGAGTACTCCTGCCGGAAATTACATGGCACTAGAGAGAAATGGCAGGGTGCAGCATTCTTTTGGTTATCAGCCTTTTCTCACATTTATTATAAGCCACAGTGAGAGTATGACTCTTCTGGTCTTTTCTTCTCTCCACAGGTGGTTTGCAGGCCGGATTTCCAGGCATGTTTCTGAGGGACGACTGCGCCAACGGGAATGTGGAGCTTTCTTGGTACGAGAGAGCGAAAGTGCACCCGGAGAGTTCTCCATGTCAGTCAGGTGGGTTAGCCATCCAGACTCATGTGGACCATCATGTCATTCATCACTGATGTACTTGACCTGTGTAGCAGTTTTATCCATATAAAGTGTATATGGGTAGAAACATGTGAGCATCGGCTCTGAGGTAATAAGCAGGAGAATCTGACGCAGATCATGGATAGTTTGGTCTTGGCCACAATCAGGAAACTCACAGAATTTGCCCGCGCTACATTCAGAGCTAATCAGAACAATGGTCGTGTGCACAGCAAGTGCGACACCCCAGGTGTGACATTTCTTGTTCTTGTTAGCATGAGATTGGGAAGCTGTTCAGTGTATCAAAGAAAGCAGAATCGGCAGCTGGTGTGCAGCACTAAATTATGGTAATGTCAGTGGTGTCTATGTTCTGCGTTTTTAGTGGACATCTTTGACTGAGACTATGGCCCTAAAATAAATCAGAACTCTGGCTGGCTCCAGCTGGCATGTCTGACTGATACACTTCTTAGCAGAGGAATTAGTCAGACAGAGCACCATATGGAGTACATACTGTATATAAAATCCTCTCTTGGAATTAAGAGTTGGTTACAGAATTCATCATGAACTAGTGGATGCGAAGGGCTTAAATCCCTTATATTATAACTGTAAAGTTCTGACTTAAACTGTCAACTGTGAAATATAATATGCCATGGATTATGTTGACTTCCAAGCACAGCTTAGTTTGTTAATACTCAGTGAAGCCTGTCAACTTTGGGCTTTAGCTGACACATTATTCATTACCTGGTTCTACATCACATAGGCAAGCATACATCAGAAAGCTTCGTGCGTACACTGTATGGCCAAATGTATGTAGACACCTGACCATTACACACATATTTATTTCTTGTAGTCTTCAAAGTGTTTTAAGTAAGATTAAAGCACACAGTTGTATAAAATGTCTTTGTATTTTGTATTTTCCATTTACTGGGACTAAAAACCCAAACCTTTTCCAATATGACAATGCTCAATTCACACAGCAAGCTTTAGAAAAATATGGCTTGCCCAGTTTAGAATGGTAGAACTCCAGTGCCCTGACCTTAACCCTAGTGAACACCTTTGGTAAGCCTCCTTGCTTGACATCAGAACCTAACCTCACTAATGCTGTTGTGGCTCTTGTGGGAAAATCCTTCTTCAAAATCTAGTGGAAAGCCTACACAAAAGCAGACAGTCAATATTAAAGCTAATGGTTTTAGAAAGTTATTATTAATTTTCAGGTGTCTGCATACCTTTAGCTATATAGTGTATTTCAGTCATATTTAACGGCCACATTTTTAAAAGGTGTTGTACAACCGTTCATCGGATGTTAATTACTCTAAACCTGTTCAACTGCCATTTCTTAATCATTGTTTCCAAAAAAACTTAACTGACATATTGATGGCCAAGTAGTGATTAAAACTCTGTAGTAGAGTAGAACTAGCATAAGACACATTTCTCAACACAAGTCTCTGTGGACTGAGAGCTTGTGCTGTGTTCTGTGCCTGGTACGACACTTAGACAGCATTCAGCACACACACGGCTGACTGGAGACATATGCTTGTCAGGCAGTTTAAATTTTTTAATTTTTTTTTAATTTTTGAGTACTTGAGTCAAAAATGAATTTACGGCTCACACCATGAGGTAGTGATATTTAAACGTTGTTATTGCATACTGGCATTGGTAATTTCCTGGAATTCATTCCTATCACAATTGTACTGATAACCTCGTGCAGCATATTTTGGAAATAACAAAGTTGTTATTTCCTAAGGCATATCGTCAATGGAGGCGGCTCTACGTTCCAAAAGACCATTGGTCCAACAGCCCTACTCAAATAAGATGGACACCTTGCTTTGATTAGTTGGGCACCCTACTCAGTTCAGTTGAGTTAGGGTTAGGGCTGTTAGACCAATGGGCTGTCAGAATATAGGGCTATAAGCATTGTCATCTCCAAAATTATTGATAAAGACCCTTTATAAAAATGGGGTTTTAAAAGTATGATAAAGTGTGATTAATGAACTCACACTGCACAATTTTTAATTTCAATAGATTATTCTAAGAAAATATCTGGGCATTGCTATAAAAATACAGTAACTCCATGCCTTAAAATGCCCTTAACCATACTTCAGGAAATTTTTGCTAGATATTCTTTGTGTACACATTTTTCCAGGAATTAACCCTGGAAAAATTTGTCAGAATTTTAGGGTCACCAAGTCTCCAAACAATTACACACTATCTCAATTCCAACAAACTATTTGTAAAGCATGTTAGAAGAAACCCGTTACTTCAACTAACCCAAAAACATGCAGGCTCTGAGATACTGATGTGATTGTGGAGCAAAAATAAATGGAATAAATGTGCTTTTATATGCTTAATTAAATGTTATTCTCTCATATGCATAGTGTGCGATTAAGGAAAATTAATCACTTTCCTGACACTTGACACTTATCTAACTGACTTCACCCATCATTATCTGATGGCATCATTCAAAACCACTACACTGCTTCTCTCTACAACTGTCAAAATGCCGAATATAAACAGTAGTAACAGAAACAATACTGCCTTTTGCATATTATGTAATACATATCATATAATATGTCACCCTCTAGCACTAAACTAGTCACATGGGTCAATTTTTCAAAAGTTAAATTCTGTGCTTATCTGAAAGGGAATGAAATAAGCAGAGCCAAACAAGCCAATCAGAATCTAGCTTTCATGGCTGTTAAAGGGGTTTGCAAAAGGCATTTTTTCAGTTTCCATGCAGGCCGTGCTGACCACCAAAACCAGTTTGCAATAAATAAGTAAATAGCAGGAGATTACATTGAGATATTTGAGATTGTGATTTGCTGACTTATATAAACAGCATTTCACTGCAGCCTTTGAATTGCATTTTAAAGAAGCACAGGCTTCTGCAATAGACTGGCAAGCTGTTCAGGGCATACCCTGACTCTCCCCTGAAGCCGCTAGGCTTGGTTTTAACTTCAGTACAGATAATGGATGGATGGATGGAAGGTCAGGTTTTCTATGTAATCTTAAATCAATCGCTTGCGCTACACTGCCAGTTTATATTCAGCCATAGGTCTTCAAACAGACTTGCAGTCCATAAAAATGCACATAAAGAAAAGTAAAGTGTGAAGGAAAATATGACTTTATATTCATGGCATTTGGCAGACACCTCTGTCATGAGTGACTTACATCCATCATTTGTATACAACTGAGAGTTACGGGCCTTGCTCAAGGTTGTACTGGGACTTGAACCACCTTTGGAGCAGTAATCTAGAGCCTTAACCACTGAGCCACTGCTTTATTACATGAATGCAAAAATGTTTCAAATTAATGTGCGTTCACATGATATTGATCATGATCCCAATTTTCCTGATCATATTCTGATGTTACATTGGAGGAAATCAGAGAAAGCCAGTACACATCAGAAAACACTGGAGGACATTATACATTGTAGATTTTAGGGAAAACCTCAGGGAAGAGTGAAATATTTTGGCAGTGTTGAAAAATTTGGTGGGTTTTTTTGTGTGTGTTTGGAGTATATCCAGGAAACAAAGGGGGGAAAAAATCACAGTAACATCTGTACACATTGATAATGATCGGTGTAACTGGTATTAAATTTGGAAAAAATGGGAGCAACATCATCAGACATTTCGTCACACACAAATCTGTGTGACATCAGTATAAATCGTAATAAAATCAAACGAAACATCAGAATAACATCGGAATCACATCATGTAACATCAAAACATATTGGAACAAAATCAATAGAAACATCAGACAAAATTATTTTTCTTATTTGATCATGTTATACTGTGTAAATCCCACAAGGGAAATTTACCATCGGCATTTAACCCATCCAGAGTGAGCACCGATACCCGTTAACAGTGAGCACACGCACACTCTGAGCTGGCTGCCATACATTGCAGCACCCAGAAAGCATTTAGGGGTTAGTTGCCTTGCTCAAGGGCACTTCATCTATGAAGGTGGAGGAAGGGATGGTGTAGCTCATTCCCCCTGCCACCATACATTTTTTTCTGCTATATGTATAAAGAACATGGTACAGAAAAGAAAAGAAGAAAGGTCTGATGTAGAGTATTTTCATTTTTAAAAATGTATTTCATTATTATATATACAGTTCTGAGTGTCTGTTCATTATTACAATTGCTTACTTGTTATTGCACACTGACACATGACTCTCAATGTTAAAGGTACTACTTATATACAAAATATTAAATTTAACACATATTCATTTATTTGTTCCTTGACTTGTACACTCTACATTTACATTCATTGTAATAGTATTTATTCTGTAGCCACTTTTTCCTAGCAGGTTTAATACATGCATAAAAAGCAAGGCAACCTTGTTTTCAATTAATTAGTATAGTGAGAAACCTGATTTTGTACCATGTAGTAAGTGGCTAATTTTTGTGGATTCTGTTGAGAAATAGACATGTGTGAGACAAAAGAGAGAAAAGGCTTACTGAAATGTTATTAACCACCAAATGCCAAATATGTTACACTCGTCAACCACAGGGTAGATACATGTGCATGTGAGTTTTTCCAGTGTGCTTTAAGTAGATCCACGAAAGGTTTGCTACATATTAATAGAAAGACCTAAATATGAAAAAATTATAGAGTAAAGTAATTTTTTACTTTTTATTATGAGCCCTTTTAGACAAAAGTGGAGGTGTATAATCTTCACTGCACACAACTGTACATCATTTGTAAAACTAAACTACAAAAACAGGAAACTATACCACATACACAGACAATGTTCCGGTCATTTAAAAGTTAAGTTGTGCAACCTGGGAATTCCCAATTTTGTCACTGTGCGCTGTGGTCAGAACACGGAGGAAGCTTCAGGAAACTTCTCGCCATGCAGTGCTGGTTTGCAGACTGTCTTAGACTTAAACTGAATGTCATCATGGTTTCTATTTATTTTGGTTTTGAGGAAGTAATTTGCGTCAGTAGTTCATCACATGATTATTTTGCACAGGAGATAGAAGGCGCTTAGACATTTACACGGCAATAGAAAATTATCCATTAATAACAGAGCAGGGATTTTTGTGATAAATTTAATCTCAGCGATTTGAGAGAGTCAGGAGGAGTGTGGGGGTCATGGGATCAAATCATGATGATCTTGAGGGATCTTGGTGGATTTCTGATTATCTTAAGGGAACTTGGTGGATTCCTGAGGATCGCACTGATTGTAAAAATTCACAGATTCACAGAATCAAAATTCTGACTGTCATAAATTTAGCCACAGTTGTTATGAGCATGGGAATTGTAGTAGAGCATAGTAGAGTTTAATAGATCATAACAGATCTTGATGCATCATCGTAAGGGATCTTGTTGAACTTGGAAACATGATTCTTTAATTTTTATCTCTTGTATGCCCCCTGCCTCCTTTTTATACCCTAATCATGCTCCAAGCCTGGTCATAAATTGTGGAACTCTAGGTTTTTTGAATTGTGGAGATCATAGACATCATAGAGCCCCAGTGTAAACCGAGGGTGACAGTTGCTGGTTTCAGAAGAAAACCAACTAATTTGTTAAACATCTTTCACTTTTCTTGTAATACACAATCATACTTTACAAATAATACAAATACGTTTTGGGTTAGTCTACCAACTTAACTTTAATCTTTAATTGGCAATTTTAATGCACTTTTTTAATTGAGAAAGGGCTTCCTTCTAGCCTCCCTTCCTCTATAAGCAAGATATGTGAAGAAAATGAGAGCTTGGAGTCACATGCAGAGAGTAATGAGTGCACGAGTGCTCAGCAGCGTGCCTGATAATTTTTTTTAACTTGTCCTTTCATCTATTTTGGACATCCTGTTCTTGTTAAAATCACTGTGGTGCCCCATTTCCTCCACACGTTGATGATCGACTTCATGGTACATCTACCTCTTCTATACTACATGTTATGTTTTGGAAAATCTTTTGTGCCTCACTCCTGATCGCTATCTTTCAACTATTATATTCTGTACATACTCTTTGTAGACTGTGGCTTTATTCATTTATTAATTTGCTTAGCCGATTAATCCAGTGGTCGTGAGAAAACTGGTGCTTATCTCAGCCAGCTCTGGGTGAGGATGAAGTACACCCCGAACAGCTCACCAGTCTACCACAGGGACTACACTCCTGTAAATACAGTATATGTTTATTTAGGTTTAATTAGAATCACTTTAATAGCAGGTGCATGATAATAACTTTTAAAATTGAGTGTGTTCAAAAAGTGCCTGTACTGAATGCTGTCAGGTATATCCTGCAACCAGGTTATTGTTTTCCCTAAAAGATTTACATTCTAATGATTTACAATAATTTACATACAACAATTACACTCTTTTTGGTGTAATATCAAATTAAACATGGAAAAAAGTATGATATTTGATTCAGCGTCTTATTTTCTTTCTCTGTTTTTGTTTTTATATTTTGTTTAGTTTT
Source organism: Porochilus rendahli (assembly GCA_039654305.1). Taxonomy (NCBI): domain Eukaryota; kingdom Metazoa; phylum Chordata; class Actinopteri; order Siluriformes; family Plotosidae; genus Porochilus; species Porochilus rendahli. Next base: position 38,971,851 of record JBCNYG010000001.1, read on the forward strand.
TGAGATCAATGAAGCTTGCTAATTTAACAGGGGTGTGTCGTCAGTACCACCACCGCAGAGAGATGACTAAGCATTATGATATTATGGTATTTGTCTGGGAATCAGATGTTAGCGGAATCTAAGGGTGCACCAAGTTTCGTGGTAGTTTTTGCCCCAGGCTCGGGTATCCGTATTTAGGGCAGGTTTGGGCAGAGGTAGGAAATGAAAAGGAGTAGGCTGTTTCTTAAATCAGACTCTTTGTTATAGAGACAAATTAAATGTAACAGTAGATGCTGCATTTGAGGTATGTTGTTAAATAAACTTTTAAATAATAGTATGTTGTATTATACATATACTACAATTAGGTAAACTTGTATAAATGTGAAAAAAAGATTGTTTGTTCATTCAGACAGAAAGGAAAATGTATTTGACCTTTACTGTTGTGTAAAAGAGGAGGACATCCTTGGTTATATTTTCTATTGCTTATCCTATTCTAACTGACTGACTTCACATTTCTCTGTTTGAGCATTACATGACTGATAGAGATTCTTAATTTATGTACTGTACACATCATTACATCTGTTCATTTATTTTTTAGAGGAAAGGAATATTTTCTTTATTGTTTTAATTATACTGTATTAATTCTTCAAGGGAGATTATTGCCTCTGCATTTAACCTATCCAAAGTGAGCACACACACACACACAAACAGTGAGCACATACTCTGAGCAGTGGGCTGCCACACATAAAATAATTTTTTTTTAAAAAGAAAGAGAGAAAGAATTTTTATATTCAGAATAGGTTCACCAATAAAGTGGGAAACTGCTGTAGTAAATAAAAGAATTGATTCTTAATACTCAGATAGTACTGGAATCAATTCTGATTAACTAAAAAATTGGTTCAAGAAAGTAAGAAAGAAAGGAAATTAAAAGCATCTCCCTCTTTCCACTTTACAGCTATGGGGATCATGTGCAACACTTCAAGGTTCTGAAGGACAGAGAGGGACAGTACTTTATCTGGGATGAGGTTTTTTCATCTCTCAACCAGTTGGTAGACTTTTACAAAAGCAACAGCATTGCTAAAGAAAAGGCAGTCTTTCTCCGAGAGGCAGAACGCTCACAAAGGGTAAGCATTGGTGCTATGTAGCGAATGGCATATTTAAAACTCGTTCAGAGTTTAGTATAAACTTAAAGGAAACGTAAGAAAACTGTACTCCTAAGGACATGTCTTTATACTAGTATAGTATATACAATATATAACGTTAGTATATACTAATGTATTGTTTTTATTATATTTATATATACATTATGAAAAATTATACATTTCACAACATTAACTAGCAGCCTAATATTAATTTGAGAAGGCTTTACTTTGATTTAAAGTCAATAAGTTAGAATATGATTTATCTTATCATGATGACACTTAGAGTAGCAGATCATCCAATGTTGAGTCAAAAGGTATATTCACATGTGTCTTTTAACCACCAGAGACCACATCATGCCCATGCACTGGTAGACTTCATTCCCAAGCACAACTCTCAGCTGCAATTCCTGCGCGGTGATGTTATTGACCTGCTCGACTGCTCAGATCCACAGTGCTGGAAGGGACGCTGCAATGGGCGTGTTGGCTTCTTCCCCAAAGAGTATGTCAAGCTCATTTACCACTGACCTCATCAGAGCCTAATGGAAGGAGAGGTCACCTGTGGTCATTATTTTCTGGTGCAGTGCGGTCTGATATACCTAATTTAGCTTATCGGTTATTAAGAAGACTGATCAAGCAGGGAAATGACTGAGATTCATGCAGACTGCTACAGACAAGCATACAGACAGGTGTAATGTTTTGTCTGTGGAGATAACACACGTCTTCCTTGATGAGCGGTGGACACAGAAAGAACCGTATAATCCTTTTCATTTAGCCTGCAGCATATAAATGTAATGATATACACACTAAAAGTCTCTTTTTGGGCTTCTCAATGAAAAAATAAAACATCACTAAACCAAGGAAAAGAGAAATAGGTTCTAACCTAAATGCATTTAGACCACATGTTCTAAAGCAACATTTTGCTGCACTTTTTTCTTTTTTTACTTTCTTTGGCTACAGCTCCTTTATTTGCATATAGTGTGTTTGTGGAATTTTTATATATATACGTGTGTTTATTTGTCTGTTGTTTATGTTTTTGACATAAATTTGATGTGATTATTTCAGTATAAAAGAGAAAAATAAATGTGTGTTAATAATAAAACAGTTGGGTCAGTTGTTTTGTCAGCACAATATCCAGAATCTATAGCTTCAATTTGACGAACAAGTGGATATTTTGGCATTTTTTTTTTTGGACTTCATATTCCTGTTAACCAAGCCACAATAGTTCCCTCACAGATTCCTCAATACAGTGTCAAAGTTTTCTTGCCAGGAGTCACGTGGTCTTGCTTGTTAACGGTTACCTGTCCGAGTTGCCAGATTAAGCAAAAGTCCACCTCATTGAAACTATTTGTGCTGCTGGACACCATTTAGTCCAGTGGTCACAGACCCATTCCTCGAGATCTACCTCCATGAAGACTTTAGCTCCAACCAAAACCCAGCCCATCTGACCATGAAATATTACCTTAAAGCAGCTGGTTCACTCTGAAAGCTGTTCATCCTGTTATGAAATCAAACAGATACACATTTGTTTTTATTTCCATCGCCACCTAGAAGTTATAGTTTTGTATTGAAATTATAGAATACTGCTTTTTGGAAGATAGATCTTTTTATATGTGATGTTAGTTTTGAAAGTTAGGTGTATTCAAGTGCTTTTTTTGGCACTTTGGATTCAGGATATGTCCACTAGAGGAGGAAAGCGCCATGGCAGTGGCTGTTATCGCGAGGCAGAAGAGGTATGAGCATGTTTGTTTCAGATATTTCTTTAGCTGTTTTTGTTAGTAAACTTCTTCTGCTTCTGAGATGCAAAGTACAGTCTATCATGCCACGTAATTTCAGTCTGACAGGATACATGACTAAATTACATCCTACAAAGCACTAGCAAAACATAAGAAAAGTAAATTCATGAGGTAGGCTGCTTACCACTCCAGTGCAATTCTGGTTTGTAGAATCAATAATTTCTGCAGCTTTCTGTGCTCATATTTAATTCAAAGATCAAGATCAAACTGTAAACTATGCTACCACACATGCACTTGTTCAATAAAGTGCAAAAGCAAAACATGTGCAGGAAGCATGTCACAGCCACTTTAAAAGCTCCTTGATCAATAAAAGAGGTGTTAACCCATCGTTACACAAAAATTGACGCAAAAAACTTTATAAATGTCTTCGTATGCTGTAGAAGTATAATTTGCCTTCACCAGAACTAAGAGGCCCAAACCTGTTCCGGCATATGGGAATGTACCTTTCTGTAGCCAGGTTTTAATTAACCTGATTGATGCACAGTTTGAAATTTGAACTATAAAATGGTTTAAAAATGAGTAATGAAACATGACTTTTGAGGGAAAAGAACTCAAATATCACAAACATTATCCACGCTTACAAGAGGGGTTGTTCTACCCGCCTCCCTCTCCAAACATTTGACAGTGCAATACTTCACCAACTTAAACTGCATTCATTCCCACTACAATGGCTACTGCAAGAGGAATGACTGGCCATTCGTGTAGCACTAATTGGCATATATAATGTCAGATCCTTGTTGTTGTATAATAGGGCCTAAAGTTAGATTATGTTACATTACCTGAATGACACGTTTGTGCTAATACTACTAATGACATTACTGCGGCCATGACAATAGTTACTATGTCATTAGTGGAAAAATTCATTCATTCATTCATTCATTTTCTGAACCGCTTATTCCTAATTAGGGTCGCGGGGAGGCTGGCGCCCATCT
>JBCNYG010000001.1:38994512-39011622 GCA_039654305.1 Porochilus rendahli
ATATATACACACACACACACACACACATACATACATACATATACACACACACATACATACATATACACACACTCACACAAATAGGGGAAAAAAATAAATGACATGGTGAGGTCAGGAACAGAACCTTACATCACTACGCAGTGAGTTTACCCGATCCACAAATATTTCCCTCAGCACTTCCACTGATCTTTTTAACTTAGCAATAGTGTATTAGTGCAGTAGAGCAGTTTGGGGTTACGGTGCCTTGCTCAACGGCACTTCAGCCATGAAGGTGGTGGTAGGGAAGGTGCAGCTCACTCCCCCACCACCTTTTACTGTTGGTTCAGGAATCGAACCAGCGACTTTTCGGTCCCAAAGCCGCTTCTCTAACCATTAGTTAACAAAGTTATCCAAGCTCAACATATTCAAGTTGAGTTTTGGCTACCAACAGACCCCTGTTGGAGGTTTTTTGGGTCATCCTGTACATGCCTGGATGATTAAAAAGTGATGTCCACTAGGGGGGTCACATTAAAGTCAAAACATGGGCTTTGTTTCTCTTTTCACGTACGTACACACTAATGTGCCAAGTCTACTAATCTTAAAAACTCAGAACAGACTTTCAGTTTTAGAGTTTTTTAAATTCAAATAATGTGAAATGATATTCAAAAAAGGAAAATCAGAAAAGCGCTTAGCACTTGATATTAGTATAAAACACTTCATACACCATGTATGTGATTTTAACACAATGTAATACATTGTTATATGTGGATAATTGCGAATACAGGGGTCATTGCTGAACCATGTGCACAAGTGATGTGACAGCCAGATGATACAAGTGGCAGCCATCTTCCATACATCATGTCAAAAATAAAGTACAAATATAAAATGCAGTTATAGTTGTTGCAGGCAACCTCGGCTGTTATATTTAGATAATTCTGTCTGACTACACACCTCATCGATCGCAGACTCCTCTATCAGACGTGGTGCATCAGAGGACAAGATTCCGTGAGTGGCCATAACAAAGATTTTATATGCACCTCGCTCCTTCAGCGTGTCAGCCGCTGCCAGGAAACTGTCCACGTCATCGATAATATCATCCTACAAATGACAAGAACCATCACGTCACGTGCTTCATCATGGACTAAGGTGTCTTAAACCTGTAGAATTATAAATGCATATTTTTAGGCCATCGTAAATCTCACCACAATGATGGCAATCCGACCTCCCACATCTCCCACTACAGTTATAGGAGGCTTCTCTTTCGGGATGAGTACTGTGTGATTTTTCAAGCAGTGATGATTATTAGTACAATTTAAATGGAAAATGTGTGAAGGCTAGAAATAAAATACAGTTCTGCACAAGTGCTTACACGGTATCTCCAGGCTGGGATGGATCGCTCCAATGTTTTTGACCGTTGGCGGGGAATGTCGTCCGTCCACAAGATCAGATTCGGCGTCCTGCGCTTCACCGTGGATTACAGCAATGCCCAGTCGAAGCCTTTCAGCAAAAGACTGTGCCCTACAAAGCACAGGGTGTATGTAAATACAGTACGCACACACAGATTAAATTAAGCAGTGGCATTACGACTCATTTTTGCAACATATTTGATAAAATACCTTTTAGCTGATGCTGGAGATTTGGCCACAATTACTGCGTTTCTATAGTCAGGGATCTGCATGTACGAAATTATTAAATAAATAAATAAGAGGCAATTGAGAATGACAGCTGGGCCAGCAGTCTGAATAACCTAAAATGCCCTTGAATTTAAACATGAAATAAGAAATGAATTTGTGCAGTATTCTTAGTGTCTCAGCAGAAGCAAGAACAGTGTGTGCTGCTGGTGTACACACCTCTTCCTGAATGTACTGTAGCAGAAATGGAGATGCCCGCAGGTTGTCTACTGGAATGTTAAAGAAGCCTTGGATTTCCTTCTGGTGCAAATCCATAGTGATGAGATGAGTCAGACCTAGTCAGACAAACAAGACCAAGAGTGCGTGGAGCCCATCTGACTTGACACTGTTGTGTTTAAAAGTATGTAAAAACACACTTGAAAAATCTTATCACTTTATTTTTTTCATGCATTTCCACTGTCAACTCCAAAGTGCTTAGCTCTAAGCTGAGCTCACCTGTCTCTGTCTTGGTTAAAATGTCTAATAATAATCTAGAAAAATCATGATTTAGTTTGGCATTTTAATGTTCCTTTGTAGGAAATAAAATAATTATTCAACTCAGTTTTGGAGGATATGCTGAATTGACATCACCTAAATTGAACCTAATAAATCCAGGAGCTTTACCTGCTTTACACATCATGGAGGCCAGCAGTTTGGAGACGATGGAGCCTCTTTTCCTCATTTTGCACTGTTTACTATAAGGGAAATAGGGAATGACTCCGATAATGTTCCGTGCACAGGAGGTCCTGCAGGCGTACACCATAATAAGCAGCTCCATGATAGTCGTATTAACATCCCTGTGTGGAAAATGTGAAAGGGAACTTGAAGAAGAAAAAAAAAACAAGCATCACTGCCACCTTTTATCCTTTAAAATCCATTTAAATTACTCAATCACTCTTTTACTGTATGGAAAATCTGAAAATTCACTGTTCTTTGAGTGTGCAGAGGTGAAGAGTTTGAAATTGAACAGATTTAATAATCTTATACATGAAAATGAGGCTTTTTGCTCATTTTGGTAGTTTCTTACTTAGATACAGTCTGGATGATGAAGACATCTTTACCACGCACAGACTCCTGGATTTGAACCCGTGTCTCTGTGATGAAACAAAAGCTATTATTTTCAAGTTCTGCTCTTCTGGGCTACACTGTGATGCAATTTTTTTTATTACAGACCAACAGAATAAAGAGAATGTTAAAAGAAATTTGCCCTTGTATTGTGTAGTAATTTCACAGAGCGCTGTGTCAAACCATTCTTTATGTGCCTGTGTTATGGTATCCTGGCAACCCATTTTGCTTTCGTTGCCCTTTCCAGAAAGGAATGTAAGGAATGAGCATGTGTGCCATCAACAAGGTTCAGAATATTATCAAGTAAATAAACCAGACATTCACAAGGGTATTTTGCTGCAATAAAAAGCATGTTATCACCCTTGATATACCATCCTGCGTAATTTTTTGTGTCATATGGAATATTCTGTCACCTCACCTCTGTTTGCCTCCTGATAGACCTGCACCTTGCCAAGCTCCACACCCAACCGTCTGTACAGAGGCGAAAAGGAAAAATATGGGATGAAACAAAAAGGGGGATAAGAAAAAACAAAGCCAACATGGGATATCATCAACAGAATGAACAGCAGCACAAAAATCTTCGTTTCTTTTTATGCATTTGTTCATTAAGATTTAATGCCCACCAAGAAGGACACGTTTTAACTTCAGTATGTTTGTTTTATGGAAAAAAATTTTTGAAGGATTTTGGACAAGGAAGACTGTTATATTTTGGAGATGATCCCAATCAAATTCTGGATCCAGGAATTTTTTTAATGACTCCAACATTGAAATTAAAAAGGTTTTTGGAATGTGTAACTGCAGCAGGAAGTGCTGTGTGCTTAACATTTTTCGAGGTTTGCGCTGAGTGCTTATTATCCATACAACTAACTATAACCAAAGAAAACTCATAACTCCTTCAGATGGTGATCATCTACATGTTTTGTGTACTTGATGTCATGTCATAAACGTGTCACCAGACATCATCATACAGATATATAACCCTTAATCTTCCCATAGAGTTCTTACCAGGTTATGAAAAACACCAACTATCTCAGCATCTTCAACCAAAATGAGCGTCACATGTATGTACAGTAGGTACCTAGTTAACCATGACCGGCAGTCATCGGACTACAGCGACAGAAAAGTTTACATTCTCTATCAATGTTATGTTAATGAACAGCACAGAACAGAATAATGGTGAGGAAAGTCTAGTGGTGATGCAATGTGGAGAACGAGTGCAGACTGGAAAAACACTTGACTCAAGCCCTCATGTGCACGTTAGTGGAGTTAAGCTCAGAGGTGAATTTGCGTGATATGGCACAGGAGAACCATTCAACCCATGTTCATTTCAGTTAAAAAAAATTCAATATATACTTCAAGCTGTAAGACTACCTAAGAATAGTTAAACCATTTTTAACTCATATCTGAAAAGCCTGTTAGAAAACATAAGAATTATACAAGCATCTATATTTGCACATTTGTTTTGACAAACAGATTTGATGGCTATGAAAATTGGAAACAAATCAAACCGATATGAGAACCTTCTTCCACAGTGAAGTAAATTTGGTGTCAGTTTGCATATTGTGTTTTGCATTTGTCTAATGAAAAACTGATTTTCCAGGCTAATTTTAGTTCCACACAATTTTCTTTTCAAAACAGTTCATGGGAAATTTTCACCCATATCATAAAATTTAATATATAAAGTAAACACCCTGTAACAGGCTTTGAAGAAAAATGGATAGAGTCCACACACTCAAGTTAAACATATTATATACTGTACTAGTCCAAAGTCTGGAGACACCTATTTCAGTAAGAATGAGTGGGTGTGTCCAGACTTTTGATTGGTACTGTATGTTACAGCAGTTCTTATATACACAATTGTCACCAGGCTCATTTTTTCCTTCTCCTGAAGTTTGGCTGTAATTCACTTTATCCATAACTCTGAAAAACATTCTGCAGTCAAAGTTGTGATGACAGTGCAATAGGACGGCCATTCAACTTGGAATTTGTGAAATCAGGAACTTGGGCAACATCCGACTTGTCTGAGGTTATTCCACTGACTTAAACTCAATTCATATAAATACTACATGAATAGCTTAAAATATACATTTATACATAACACATTTTAAGTACAGTGTATGTGTTCATAAAAAATAAGTCACTGAAATAATTTGAAATTTTTGGTGTTCATTGATTGTTTATGAGTTCTGATACACTGAAGACCCTTATTCTTATAAATAAATACCAGTCAAATAAAATGTTATTATGTCCAAACTTCTAACTGAGAGATATAGATATAAACATGTATACACATACACACACAGTGAAGCCCAAATGTTTTCATACTGCTGGCAAATTCTGACTTGGTTACTTTTATTCAATCAGCAAAGGTTTCTTTGGACCTGAAATGACACAGGCTTCTCTCAAAAGATAAGACGATGTACAAGAGGCATCATCATGGGAAAAATAATTTTATTTACATTTGGAAAAAAAAGTGGCATGTCCAAAATTATTCATACCCTTTGCAAACTGTTACAGTCTATGGGAAAATCTAAAGTTCTATACCATTCCATAGTCCAAGCTGTTCTAAAGTATCGTAATTACCGTGATTCAATGAAAACAGCTGTTTTAATCAACTCAACAGGTGAAAAACAGCAGCTCTTTGCAGTTGGTTTGAGGACAGTCATGGCTAAGACAAAGGAGCTCACTGAAGACCTGCGGCGCTCATAAGTCAGGAAAGGGCTATTAGGTCATATCTAAATGTTTTCAAGTTCCAGTGGCTACAGTAGTAGCTAATAGACATGACACACTGTGGGAAAATCTCAGAGGACATGGTCGGAAGCCAAAAGTGACGCCTGTGCTGGCCAGTAGGATAGTGAGAGAGGTGAAAAAGAATCCAAGGATCACCACCAAGGCCATCCTGGTAAATCTGGGCTCTGCTGGTGGCAACGTCTCAAGGCAGACAGTCCAACGGACACTGCACACTGCTGGGTTCCACAGACACAAACCAAGAAGGATGCCACTGCTCCAGCTAAGGCACACAAAAGCCCGCTTGGCCTTTGCAAATGCTCATCTTGACAAAGAACACCACTTCTGGTTTTCAGTTTTATTGTCAGATGAAACAAAAATTTAATTGTTTAGCCCCAATGATGTATCCTTCATTTGGTGTAAAAAAAATGAGAAGTCTTCAACCCTAAGAACACCATCCCCACTGTCAAACATGGTGGTAGGAACCTAATGCATTGTGGGTGTTTTCAGCCAATGGACCAGGCAACCTAATCACAGTAAACAGCATCATAAAAAAAGAGCAATACATCACGATTCTTAACATTATCATCAGGCAGTCTGCAGTGAAACTTGGCCTTAGGCATCAGTGGACATTTCAGCATGACAACAACCCAAAGCACACAGAAAAAGTGGTGAAGAAATGGTTAGCGGCAAAAACATTAACGTTTTGCAGTAGCCCAGCCAGAGCGCTAACGTGAATCCAGATGAGAATCTGTGGAGGGAGCTGAAGATCAGGGCGAAGGAGACCCTCAGTCCTGAAAGAGCTGGAGCTCATTGCTAAAGATGAATGGGCAAAAATATCAGTGGAGACGTGCATTAAACTGGTCAGCAATTATTGGAAGCGTTGGATTTGCTGTAATAGCCAATAGGCTTTTCTATTGATTATTAAGAAGGGTATGAATAATTTTGTACATGCACTTTTTGTTTAAATATAAATTTTTAATATATAAATATATTTTTTAAAAATAGAAATATTTTTGATGCCTTTTGTACATCATCTGGGAGAAGACTCATTTTGGGTCAAAAAAAAATTATAATTTACATAATAATGAAAAAATAAATCAAAAACTTGCTGGTTGGATAAAAGTGACTAAGTCAAAATTTGCCAGGGGTATGAATAATTTCAGGCTTCACTGTGTAATTATATATACACACATACACACACACACACACACACACACACACACATACACATAATGCTATCAATTCAACTATTCAAGCCCGAATGCCATTACACAAGCCCAAACACAGAACAATGCAAAGTCCAACATCATGGAGTAACTAATAGAAACCTACTCGGCAATCCTTTTTCCCAGCTCTCTGCTGGAAGGGTTGGAGTTGGCCGTGAAAATGACCAGGCCTCCCTTTGTGGCATTCATAGTGGGTGGTTTCTTGGCGTTGACCCCACGGGACTCAGACAGTGGCTCCCTGGGCTCCCAGGCACTGCTGAGCCCTTCCTAATAACACATTCACAGGCAGACCCATTAAATTAACATTACACTTATGGAAGTATTTCTGGTCAATCCTGTAGGAAATACAAAATAAAGAATACAGTGTCAATTACCATTAAATGAAACAAATATACACACACTAGGAAAAATCTATTATATTCTAACAAGGCCTTTTGGTGGGTCTACATTGCCGAGAGGAATATTAAGTTAAAGTTTCACTGCTTGGTGTAGTAAATAATAATAGTATTTGGATTTGTCAAAGAACTTCTGATGAATCAACAAACTCTATACTTCTTATGGCCTTCAATCTTAGCTCAAACTCTGAAGAAATCAGGGCACCTGGATTGATAACACACCATGCTTCCTATACAGAAGTCTTGGTTATTTTAAAATACACTGGTGTAAATTCTTTAATCCCCACTTAAATAAAAAATACTACCAATAAATTATACAATAAGAGGATGCAGTGCAAAACTAATAATCATAATTATGTTAAATAAATACTTTATAAAGAAACAAAATAAAAACCTTGACCAAGAAAATGACTTGCTGTAAAATGAGAACTCGGCATATTAAAATCCTGTTTACGTTAGACATTATCATGTAAAAGCATATGAAGAACACATGTAATGGTTTACATGAGGAGTTACTTGTGTGTTTGTGTGCGTTACTGATTAAGGAAGAGAATACATTTTTAACCAAGTGAGGGAGGACATTTTTGGGAAGTGAGGACATGTTGACTGGCTCTCACTTCTTCAAAGAGCTGGTTGAGGGTTGAGACTTGGTTTTAAAGTTCAGGTTAGAATCAGGTTTGGTTAAGGCCTTACTAATGTGTTCATGGATGAAAAAGGTCAATGACTGTCGCCACAAAGTGAGTGTGTGCGTGTAATAGTTTATACACCCAGTCATAGTCAGGTAAACAAGGACAACAGGGATTGTGTTTTTAAGTCCTTATGTTCCTGTTTCTCGCGTTTGAACATGACGGTAAAAGGAAAAAGGAGATTGTAATAAAAGAAACAAGAAAAAAGCAACAATAACACCACAATAACATTAAATGTCCGAAGCTTGGAAACTAAAACTATTCGCCATTAAATAAACACCATCGACTATCCAGAATGTTCTTTTGTAAGACTACGCAACTATTAGTCACTTAAGCAGCTAGTTTACAAGCTAAGCACTCTATGCAAATGCACATGGCCAGACAGGAAGCTATGCTAGCTGAGATTACCATCACCTTGTTTCCATGTAAAGAAAGAAACATCATAAAAGTCAACGACTCATTAAACATAGCGATGGTTAGTGCCTATATGACTATAATTCTTACAATCGGACCTACTTCGCTTACCAGTTTTGGCCTTTATCCTTTCTCTCACTGGGCTGGACTGATAAATGCAGAGTGGACACACTGAAGTGAAAACAATCAGCAGTTCAGGACAGCACACTAATAATGGCCGCCAACATCGCCACTTTTCAAAATTAAAGTCCTAAGCCTGTTACCCCACCAAAAAAATAATGTAACATATTATGTTCTAAATTATGACAATCCAGTGTATAATTTCTTGGTTTGTTTAATTATTATGTGGTTGTTTTTTTGCGCGTTTCTTTTATTATTGCTATCGAAAATGTATTATAGTAACTAACAACGCCCAGCTTCCGTTTTGGGTACGTGACGAAACGTGCTGTGATTGGTGGATTTGGAGCGGTGAACGCGGTCGGTGTTGTTTGGCGCCATTTGTGGGAAAAGGAACAAGATTAGTTTTGTGTATTTTACAGTAAATTATTACATTTTTATAATAATATTTATCGTATTTTTCGACGGCAATGTTTCGGCTGCTGTGAGTGTTTGTGTGCGGTTATTTATGTCCGTGTCATGTGTATTAGGGTGAGTGCAGCATGAAAGTCATTGTTATTAAGGAATAGTTAGCCAGTCAAGGAAATAACCCCAAGTTCTTTTGAGTGTTAAATATTTATTTGATATTAGACACCGTTTTGTTAAATATGGGTTTGTGTTAACTTCACCTGCACACTCGGAGACATGGAGAATGTACTACCCTGGTTTTAATATTAAGGAAAAGAGGTAAGTGTGTATCTATAGCTACTTTACTTTATATTATAGTAGAGTGTAGACCTGATTGGTGTTAACTGCAACATTATTGTATTTCTTTACAAACACATCCCTGGTATATCTGGTTTAATCTGTGCTAATTAATAACAACATGTTGTGCATTGTTTTCTTTTATTTTAATATGTTTATAGATCTATAAGTTGGACATACTGCAGAAATGGCTGGGGTTGCAGCTATGCCGTTGGTTATTGAGGATTTTGAGGCTACCCAGGTTTGTCATCTTTATTTATAAACTTAAAGATTTCTGTTTTTAAATGTTTAACATGATACATTTTTAACAGTTTTTACACATACATTTTTATTATTATTATTATTATTCAGCCATGCAAGAAGTTGAGAAAAGACGATGACCCTCCAGCACCTCCACCACCAACAACAAGGACCATCACAAACTACTTCCTGCCTTTACCCAAGCATATGGATAAACCTTTCTCCCCACCTCGGTCAAACAGCATCGTAGACTATTTTCAGAAAACACCACCCACTCAGCAAAAAACCACCTCTTTGCAAAATTGCTGTCTGCTTCAATCCAAAGAGCTTCAGATATTAACCTGTGAGGAGGGTTCTGCTAAGACGAGTAGAGCGCCGAGGCAAAAACGGACCAGGAAAACCAAGGAAAAACAAAACAAGTCCCAGGAGGAGGAACAGGACATGATCAATGATGTCTGTATATTAGAAAGCCCGGATAAATCGATCATTAAAGAAGGTGACAGTCTGCCTTTGCTTGGTAGTGATACTGCAGCCCAGCTAATCTGCTTAGACGAAGAACCTTTAAAAAACAAGGATACAACGAATCTTGCTGCAGATGACATAGAAGCAAAGGAGGGGTTGCAAAATTGTAAAAGTAAGAATTTAACTACCTCAAGCCAGACAGATCATTATTTGGCAAGTGATAACGTGTCGCATCAAGAAGATATGTGTAGAATTAAAAAGCCTGCAGTGAGGAGAAACAGAAATGTTAACGTCACCCAGAGTGAAATGGCCAACGCTGACCCTGAGCAGTCTCTTCATGATGCCTGCATGGAGGTCAATGTGGATGAATCTTCAGTGTTGAACTGCAGCACCATTACAGTTTCTTTTGAAGAATTTTTAGAGAGCCAGATAAACAATAAGGATAAGGATGAAGCTGCTGCTAACTCGAAGTCAGACAAATGTGCTTCTGAATGTGCTGAAGTGAAGTCTTGTGTAGATGCAAGTGATCTGGTGGCTGCTGTGTCACCACGAACCCTTATGGTTCAAGCTGAAGTTCACCCAATCTCCCCTGATCAAGAGTCAATCAAAGGCCCTCAGTTAAAAATGGCTTCAATTTTTACTAGAAATAAAAGAGAGAACCAATTAAAGGATGGCAAAAAGTCATCATCTGATAACTCACAGGTGAGCCCAGACATCCTGCCCGACCTGAAAAGAAAATCCAATGTCGTACTTCAAGAAGAGGATTTGGAGCTTGCTGTGGTTGAATCCAGCTCCACTCCTAAGTGTACCCAAGAAGAAAGGAAACAGTTTATGAATGCGTTCAAGCAGCCTAGTCTGGATGGATCTAAAGGTAAACCCAGCAAGGGCCCAAACAAATCAAAGCCAGGTAAAGAAAATGCCTCTGAAACAGCAGATGCTGAGAAGAACGCAGATGAAAGCACTGTAGACCTGACCTCACCTGAACCAAGTACAGAGCAAAAACAGGCTAAAGGTGCTGGGAAGAAAAGAGGCGGGAAGTCTGTGAAGAAAGGGCAGACGGACCAACCAGAAGAAGTTCCAGTCGATCCAAGGCAAGTTGAACCTTCGATGTTGAATGAGGTGGAAAAAAAAGGGGGTTCTTTTGATGACTGTAACAGTGACAGTGTTAAGAAACTAAGGAGGTCTACCAGAGAAAAAGCACGCACAGAGTCGGCTTCTGTACCTGAAAGAAATCCTTCACCTCGTAAGACAAGAAGCAGCGAGAAGGCGGAAACGTCTGCAGGCTGCCAGAAAATTGTAGCTCAAGCTTCAACTCCAAAGTCTCACAGGCACAGAAAGAATGTTTACCAGGTTCAGATGCTCTCTCCACTCGACAAACCGGGAAGCCCCATCAGGTACGTTCCAGCAAGCTGGGGTTCAGCCTTAACGCTGATTTGTTTGAGTATCAGAAATAATGTACTGCGTTCATATTTTATCATTCAGAATGAGGATCACCAAGGTGCTTCTGTCATCTAACACAAAAACAGAAGAATTAGAAATATTAAGTCCTCTCGCAGTAAAGGTAATATTTTCTTTATTTCTTTAATCAGGTGTCCTAAAGATAATTCCTCTTTCCTAAATTAATATTATGCATTGGTGTCCCAATAAAACTTCCCACATTTCAAAAGGTAAATAAAAAAAAAAACAATTATTAATGATAATCTTCACAAAACATCACAAAATGCAAAATTCAGTGTTCTCATGAATGTATCAACAATGGGCTCATTTGGGTTGAACAGGGGTTTCTCCCGAATATGCGCTGCCTTATGGGCTTCACGTGTTTGAAGTCGATAAATGTACAGTCGTGATTTAAGACAGCCGCAACAAAAAAAATCACAAGGGTTGAGGTCAGGGGAACAGGCCAGCTACCCAACATCACCGCAAAACGAGATCACCTGATCTGGAATCATTTCCCTGAGCCACCTGGACCCAACTCTCCTGCCTCACTAAGTTTCATGTGTGCAAATAATTGATTTTTTATGTTTTTTGTTTGGAATTTTTTTTATTTATCTTTGAAATGTGGGAGATTTCTTTTTGCAGGGGTCACCTGTCAGTCACAATGTTTGTGTTTTTTTTTTATTTATTATTTTTATTTATTTATTTATTTATTTATTTTTAAACCAGGAACCAAATTACATGAAGAAAAGGAAACAGGCAAAGAAGTTGGTGCAGAAAGCCAAAGCACTTCAGAGCAGTAAACAGACCGCTGCAGGGGAGAGGGCCAACGTGCGACGCTCTGCAAGGAGCAAAGAGTCTCTCCAGATAAACTATTGTGAGGATGAGGTACAGCTTGTTTATATGCTTGTTCAATCTGGTTGTGTAAATTCAAACCTATTTCATTCTGGCTCCATTTAATGTGTCATGTTTGATGTTGTTTTGGTTTTCAGGACTCTGTTGTGTTCTTGGAACGTGAACTGAGCAGCCCTGCCCCAGCTACTCAGGATCTTTGCAACAGTCAGAAAAACCTTCGCAGTTTAAATGATGTTTTAGGCAAAAATATACCTCCAAGTAAGGCTTTAAAGAATGCTCCAGGTAATGTATAATTACCATACGGTACCAAGTGTACAAATAACATAGCATTTTTTTTATTAACTGATATCTTCTTTTTGATTCTGACTGGTTTTGCACTTTATAGCTTCTAAACTTGCCCCTGTGTTTGTGGAAAGAAAAGCCCAGAGATCTTCAGTTGTTATTTCACTGCTTGATGACAGCAGGTATTATTAAGAAAGTAATATGGAATATATGTATCATTTAAATATGTTGTAGAATAGATGAATTGACCGAATTTCTCCGTTACAGCCAAGAGGGCTCCGAGAACTCTCAAGATGACCAGCAGTTCCGGGCTAAGCGGGAGTTTCTGAAAAGTGGCCTACCCGAGTCTTTTAAAAAGCAGATCGCTAAGACGGCAGCTTATAGAGAGGCGTACACTCAGGCCTGCACTTTGTTCCAGCCTGTGGTTCATGTGCAGCAGAGACCCACGGGTGAGTTGATACTCCTGTTCACTGTGTTGAATTATCATTAATATATACTACATGGGAACAGTGCAATTTGATTTGTTTACTCTCTGGGAAATTTAAAACCTTATCCTGAGTGGGTAATGCTTAAAGAGTACTGGTATTGGTCATCTTTATAGCATGATTTGTGCGTAATGTTATATGTTTGAGATGCAGAGTTTATTTTTACATAAATAACCATAAAAAGCATCGTACCGGGTAATTTTATCCCGTGGATTACTAGCAGGGTCCAAACCAATGCAGAACAACAATTTTTTCATGGAAGTGACGTGAATTCGTTGGGCCGGGTGTCCAGCGCAATTAAACAAGCAGCAAGTGACATTTTAGGTGATAGAGCTCCCTGCATACTGAGCTGCTCCTGCCCGTTGTCACCCTGACTTTTTATGAAGGAATTCCGTAGGAACAGCGTCTGGTTTTAGACGTAAAAGCTTGGGCTTCATGCCAAGTAGATCTGCCTGGAGGTCACGCCGATAGCAGTTCGGCTTGAAATGGTCTTTCGCAGACTATTTAATTGCATACGAAAGGAAATGTTTTACGGCACGGACTGTGCCGATGTTATGTTATGTGTTCTGTGATTTTTGTGCTTGTTGTTTGCTTTGCACTGCTCCATTTTCCTGAAGGCACAGCGCAGCACTGGCCGATAAGACTAGCTTTAGACTGGTGTCTGCTGGCCTTAGACTGGTGACAAAACAACGAATTTGTGTCACTACCAGGGCTGGAGCAGCCAATGAAGAAGGCAACATATCGCTGCACGTGCCTAGTTGCTGTGAAGCAAGCTTATTGTGCTTTCCTACCTGACTCGATTTATGTGGTAGCACATGTGCTTCGCGATTTTAGGAAGGTTCAGACAGCTACTTTGGTTGGGCTCGGTAGCCCTCCCAGGATTCCATGGGTGACTCGATTTACATGGAAGCGCATGCGCGGCAGTTTCTAGAGTTCTTGTAATCGTAGCCACCACCTTCCTTGCAGGAATAAACGGCCTGGCGAGATAAACAAAACGTGTATTGACTTTCCTTCACAGCACTCCACTTCTCTATGAGAACTTCTAGTAGTAATAGAAATGTTGCAGCACTCATGTGTACTTGATAACAAGCAAGGCCTGATGTCATCGCTGATGTCATACTTAATCGTTTTAAAAGGATAGCAATACAAATTCACTACAGGTACCCTTTAAATCAGAAACCATGGACCCCCACTGTTAGATATGATCACTTGGAGGAGGCATTAACGTGGCTTATTTTTATGGGAAAGTGATAACTGTTGTTTTAATAATTTTTTCTTGTGTCCATGTAGTATATTTTGAACCTTTGAATATCTTTAAAAACATAAAACCTTAGCTGCACACGATTTAGCTCTGCTTGGAGAGTACACAGCTCACCTGTCCTGCCTCTGCAATGGTTCAAATGTGTAAACGTAACCATAAAAATCTTGATTTAGTTTACTTTTCATGTTCCTGTGTGGTATATACTAAAAGTGTTATGCACCTGGGGCTTGGTGGATGTCACCGTATTGAATTATCCCATCAGCATTATATTCAGCTGCACCACCTCACCTTCGCTGTAAAATCGATGCTCGCTACTGTTGGTTTTACATGTTTGGTTTTCATTGTCATGAACAGATTGCTCTATTTGGACTCTTCCCTGGCCTGAAAATTCATTCTTGAGTGTTCTGAAGGAGTGTTACCATATACCATCCACTCCATGTGTGTCATTGGAGGACCGTGCAGGCCACCTCACTGTTCCTGCTCTGAGATCCTGCAGACAAGAGGTAGGCTGTGTGTGTAAGTGAGAGAGAGAATAAATTCAAGAAATGCATGTGTATCTGTACCAGTAGTCATTTTGAAGACAAAAATTGTAACTGATCTTTTTTTATTACTACTGTTGAAGTAATCGCTAAAAATTTGATTCTGGAATGATGTGTCTCTCTGTCTGTAATCTTCTCAGGTCTCTGGGAGGCGAGAAAGCTTTACGGAGCCTATTAGAGAGCGATTGTTAGGAGAAATCAGTGCATCCAATCCCTCTTTCCCTGTCCAGAGGTTTTTTACTCGATTCCTAAAGAGGCACAAAGAATATTTACAGGCTGCTATTGCAGGTAAGAAATTATTTTAAGTGCTTTTTTTTGTTGTGAAATAATGAAAAAATGGTTGGATAACGAAACCCGGTGCCAATATGGCTCCCACTTCTGCACGATCAGTATCTACTGAAAAAGAATGGATTGTGATGCCTTGTTTGAGTGCCATGAAAATGCCTGAACTGTCGAATAGAATATTTTCCTTTGATGCTCTGAAACAGATGTTCCAGGCAACGTAAGTATGTCACATGCCATGACTAGTCAACATTATGCCTAAAGTGTGGCTGTTTTTTACTTGAGACCATCATCGCTACAAATGATTAAAATCAGTAGTGTGTGAAAGGGGAACACCTTTGTTTTGTGCTTATGTTTAAAAAATATTAATACTTTAACCTAGTTGCACATTATGTATATCAGATGAAAATATCAATGCCTAATTGTTTCATTAACGATTGTTGTTCTCAGAACCTGACTGTGGGTCCAACACGACTCCCCCTGTGGGCTCGACTGAGTCCATTGGAGGAAAACGTAAGCGTGTAGATGAGGGAGCACGGGCAGGCAAGCTAGCCAAGAAACAGAAATCTGTTCATAAGGAGGAGGAAACCATAGTTATTTTGGACATTCCTGACCCTGCAAGTGGGGGAACAGCGGAGACCACTGACTCTGTGACTCGGAGCTCAGGTCAGAGGAGGCGTTCACTGAGAAACAAACAAGGGACAGACAAGGAGCCCAAACCCACAGAGGACAAGAAGAGCTGTGACGATACTGTTATTATACTTGATTCTATACCCTCAGAAACATGTGCCAAAGGTAAAGAGAGAATAAATGTTAGGTCTCCTGTTTCCCCTCTATTTTGTGTCATTTTCATACATTGCATTAAACAAAATGCTGAAAATAATTTTACCGTCACTATGTGTGACACTTTGTCTGATACTAATACCTTTTGAGGCGTAATTAAATTTAGTCATTGTTGATTGTTTGTCATTTCCCAGATTGTGTTACTGAGGATGTACTGTGGACCGAGAAGTACCAGCCGCAGCATTCCAGTGACGTTGTAGGAAACACGGCTTCTATTAGGAAGTTGCACAGGTCTGTAGGTCCATTGATTGTTTTATATGAATACTGCAAATCAGCACAAAAACACACCAGTGATGATCTTTTATTTTAATAATTAGTTGGTTGAAGGAGTGGAAGCTGAGGGCTGACCGTGAAGAGAAAAGAAAGCAGCAGGAGAAAAAGCATGAAGAAGATAGTAATGGTAAATAATAACCCCACCGTTATTGAGGCTCAGATGAGACTGATTTGTTTATACCTGTGTACCCTGACTGCTGTGTTTTTGGGTAGACACCTGGTTAGGAGGTGACAGTAGCGAGGAGCTGGAAGATGCAGAGGACATGCTGTGTAACACGCTGCTCATCACGGGTCCGACTGGTGTTGGTAAAACTGCTGCCGTCTATGCCTGTGCTCAAGAACTTGGCTTCAAGGTGCGTGTTCTCATGAGTAATAAGTTTGGAAGGGTTATGGGTTAAAGGTAGTGTAAGATTTAGCATATCTAGCGGCAGTTGAGTGAGATTCCAGATTGCAGTCAACTGAAATTTCATGCCTGAGCTTTCCCCTTTAAACCCTGTATGGTTCTGGGCCACTGTAGGAACATGGTGGTGCAAGATGGCGCATCCATGAGAGGGGACCCACTTCTAATGTAGATACAAACAGCTTATTTTAACAAACATTAAAGAGATTGAATGGTATGAAATATACTGCCCGGCCAAAAAGTCACACACGTTGTTGTTGTTTCGCCTTAATCCTTGCTAACAGCACGTAATCGTCATGCTATTGTTTCAACAACTTAAGCAACATAACATTTATTCCCATCCAGCGTTGGGATAATTTTTTGCCGACATCTTGAATTGATCAAGAAAATATTAGACAATTTCTGAAATTTTGGTTGATATGGAGGATTGCTTGGCTTGGCAGAGGTTTGCACTCTTAGTGCTCATAATGTTTTTGTTTAATAAATTCCTGTTAAACATCCAACTTACTATGATTGGCAACAGAGGTTGTAATGTAACAGAGCAGCCTGCATTTTCAGAGTTTTCCGAGCAATTTGTGTTCTCATGGTGAAGAAACAGAAGCCAACCTTTTTATATGTGTGTGTATATAAAAATTACTACAGTTTGCTCCCTACAGACCTGTTTCGTGGTTGCCCACTCATCAGGGGATTTATATGAGTGGGCAACCACGAAAGATTCTGTAGGGAGC
>JBCNYG010000001.1:39071633-39084083 GCA_039654305.1 Porochilus rendahli
GGACTGTGGGAGGAAACCGGAGTACCCGGAGGAAACCCACGCAAGCACAGGGAGAACATGCAAACTTCACACAGAAACGCCCGAGCTGGGAATCGAACCCAGGACCATCTTGCTGTGAGGCGGACGTGCTAACCTTTACGAATTTCAACCTTTGTACAAATAGTGGTGAATAATTAAGAAGAAACAACCGATTTAAGCAAGAAGCGGCAAAAGTTTCATGATGTCTTTTCAGTTAACTACACAGCAAGCAGGCCTTGATTTGAGACGACGCTACTCTGTTGAAGTTGGTGCACTATGCAAATAAGTACATACTCATATCAGAGCATAGTAAGAGTAGAGTGTGAGCTGAGACACACAGCTTGAGAGATTCCAAACATAACAGCACTTAAAATGCTCTTTCAGGTGACTCAGAGAGCTTAAATCGTTAAAACTTGAAATGAGCTTAAACGATTAGCCCGGAGCAACCCTTCCCAAGAATCTCAGTTTTAAATATTTGTCTGGATAGATTTAGTAATAATTTGTTCAAAAAGTCAGAAATCAAACTTGTCTATTTTATGTAAGAGTTCTTTTATATGAAGGTTTAGCCTGTTAAACCTGTTATTAGTTGTTTGTTTGTTTTTATACTCTGTAAAACAACACATTTTCAGCAGTATCTTTTAGAGCTGGGAAGAACAACCAGGATTTAATGAAATCTTTTTCTAAGCTGGGCACATCCTTGTTTGTGCAGGTTAAAAATACCTCCGAGCTGTTCCACGGAGCTCAACCACAATGCTTACCTTTTCCTGCAGAGTGTCTTTGACAAACACGACAAGGTGAGCCACTCAATTCTGGTCATAATCAGTAAGCTTTACGAGGATCAATGAGAGGTTACTAGACGTTCATTCTAAATGCAACATAATAGCACGTGGATGGAGATGCAAATTGATGATGTTGTATTAAAGTAAGCCAGAATGAACTCCAAAATAAAGCTATGCTTTTGTTTCAGGATCGAGACTGTGCATTGTCTCCCGATGAACTGAAAGATCTGTTTAAAGTCTTCCCCTACATGCCCTGGGGCCCTGACGTCAACAATACAGTCTATACTAATGACCAAGGCTGGATCACCTACCAGGGCTACCTGTCCCAGTGGACGTATGTAACAGCTCTGATTAGACAAGTTGATTATTTCCATGTCCTTTATACCTTAGACGGCTAAAGAAATCAATGATGTCTGATCTTCCATTCAGGCTCACAACATACTTGGATGTGCAGCGCTGTTTGGAATATCTGGGTTACCTTGGTTACTCCATCATTCATGAACAGGACTCTCAGGCTGCTGCCATCACAAGTAAGTGGAAAGTGTGTGTGTGTGTCAAACAGAGTCTGTAAATGTGTGTTATCTGTCTTGTTTATGTTAACCTGTTTTGTGTTTTTGTGTGTGAAGTCACCAGGAACAAGCACATTGACCTGCAGAAGAAGCAGACCCAGCGCAACGTGTTCCGGTGTAACGTCTTGGGGGCACATGGCAGTGGAAAGAGTGGCTTCCTGCAGGCTTTTCTGGGCAGGAACCTAGCTGTGAGTGCACTGCACAAATATACTAGTCTGAAGGTTTGAAGATATGTGCTTATGGGGTTTTTTAGCTATCAGTGGCGTGTGTAGTTGATCAGTGTATCTTTATTAGCTTTAGAATTAGAAATGGTGTGCCTATATGCTCTATATAGTCAATGGCAGTTATCTGTCAAACTGGTGTTTGTTTATTTTTTTTTCAGTATTTATTATTTTCACCAGTGCTCATGTTAATGATAAATTATGGCATCTCACATGTAAGTAATGAACTGCTGCACATCAGTCAGGGGCAGCGCAACACACTGAATCAAGTGTTATCCTCTTACCTTTGTATACATGATTGGTTCGTGTCACTGATTAACAGAGAGAGAGCATCTGGCCAATTATGCTCTGACTATGAATGGCTGTGACATCTTCGCTATTTTAACTTTTGAACTGTATCCAATAGGCTGAAGACTGTTCTGTTGCACCCCTCAGGAGCCCCTATCCACCTGTACCTACTTTGGTGTTTTTTTTTCTGTTTTCCTATTGTAGAGGCAAAAGCGGATTAGGGAAGATCACAAATCTTACTATGCCATCAGCACTACATATGTATACGGACAGGAGAAGTACTTGCTTGTAAGTTTAAATATCACAATTATCAGGACAGAATATACTCACAGATTGAATGACGGACATTAACATTAACCTTGTGGTGGCTTTCTCAGCTGCATGAGGTGCTTCCAGACTTGGATTTCCTCTCAGATGCAGATCTGGCCTGTGATGTTGTCTGTCTGGTGTATGACATCAGTAGTCCTCGCTCCTTTGAGTACTGCGCAAAGATCTATAAGGTTTGTCCCACAAGAAAGGATTTGTAGCTGTAATGTTCCAAAGCATCGCGTGCCCTCATTTTTTTTGGGGGGGGTGGTTTGTTTTGTTTTCACAGAAGTACTTCATGGACAGCAGGACTCCATGTATGATGATTGCTGCCAAGTCAGACCTGCATGAGGTTCGACAACAGTACAGCACATCTCCTCTGGACTTCTGCAGGAGGCATAAGCTGCACCCGCCGCAGCAGTTCACCTGTAACACAGCTGAAGCTCCCAGCAGAGACATCTACACCAAACTCACCACCATGGCCATGTATCCGTGAGTAAAGCTTCCTCAGCCCAACCTCACCACCCTTCCACCATCCCGCATGGCTCAAACGGCTGCCTGTTCTCCCTGTGTAGCTTTTTCTCATTCGCGCAGTTCTGTGGGAATTA
Organism: Porochilus rendahli; assembly: GCA_039654305.1. Classification (NCBI taxonomy): domain Eukaryota; kingdom Metazoa; phylum Chordata; class Actinopteri; order Siluriformes; family Plotosidae; genus Porochilus; species Porochilus rendahli. The sequence goes on from JBCNYG010000001.1 coordinate 39,074,423, forward strand.
GTTCATGCTTAGCAACAGATGAGATGTGAGATGTTAAAGGGCATTGGTCGCAAAATGTAAGAAATTCTGATGATTCAATTGACAAACTGTATGAAAAGGATACCGCAAGTGTTTCTACATTGACACATCTGTTTTTAAATAACTAAATGAGTGTTTCCCTTTACCATATATGGAAGGGGGACTGACCCCATTGGTGGTATACGTAGGTCACAATGTATGTGCTGCATGGGATTTCTGCGAGACCTAGATAAGGCTACGCTCTGTTAGGTGTGTGCTGCAGTCAACGAAGATCTCTCATGCAACATTAACGAGAGTATTATACTTTTATTTTTATTCTAGTTCCTTATACTGAACTTTGCCCTCTGTTTGTGTGATCGGGAGGCCTTATCTGATCTGGAAACCGGAAACTGGTCATGACAAAATGTGGGTAGTGCTTACTGAAGGGAAATTACTTTTCTTGCCATGCGGGCTTTGTGTCTATAGACTTGTAGTTAAAAAAGACTTAATGCATTTTTTGCAGTGAGATGTACCAGTGATGCCTGTAGAATCTGTTCTGTTTTTTCATTATTTAACTTTAGTATTTAAATGTATTTTTTATGGATACTAATTGTTCAGTTTTAAGTGAAATGAGGGAATCATTTTAACTGAATTTATCATAACATAAAATATAAAATCTTTTTCATTATAAAAAAACTTAAGAAGAGCTCCCAAGTGGTGCATCGACAAGGTTGACTATTAGCCTGGAAATCGCAAGTTCAAATCCAATGATGATGCTGCAGCCGTCTGCATTCGGGAGTACATTGGAGCTAATTGACTGAGCTCTCACGGGAGGGAAGTATGGCATAGGCTTCCCTGTCACTCACAGCATTCACCAGCCAGTCTATGGGCGTCTATGAGTGCATGCTTATGCCCCTCCCTGGTAACTTAAGAAAAGGAAGTGGTTGGATTTTTAGAAGTTGCTCTAGCATTAATCGTTAGTAGTGTTACCCCCCAGTGGAGAAGAGGCTTAAGAAAATATGAATACTGAGAGGGGGCTCAGAGAGTACAAGGTACGTCCTACAGGCACAAATGATTATTGTAACTTGTTTTGGTTGTAATTAAATGTCTTCGCCTTGTGGGCATCAGAGGAACATTCCCCCCCATGTTAAGGTTAGAGTTTTATTTTGGATTTCAGGATTGTTTTCCTTTTGTGGTCCAGTGCTTCAAAACCTTATGGGTTCTTGCTAGACCTATACCCCAATCCTTCACCAAATTCAGTAAGGATCATCTCAGTCGTTTTTGCGTAATCCTCCTAACTGTCAAACACCCACTCCCCTGCCAAAGACCGGCAGAGGCAATTACACAGTGTTAGATGAGACCTCCGGAGCAGCGCTAGGCCAAGACCAAATTAATGAGAGCAGGAAGTTTAATAAGCTGCTTTCTTTTTTTTTTTTTTTAAATTAATAAATGTGTTACACACATTACTGATTTAATATTTCAGTAGTATCAGAATAGTCTTAAGTATAAATTCCTCATAATTAAAGACTAAAGATAAAGGTCGAAAGCCTACCATGGACAGGTTTAAAGACATTAACGCTCCTGAAATATTAAGCTATTGGGACATGACTTCCTTAAGACTGTAATTGTGCTTTGGAAGTGTGCACATGCTGATAATTTGATAACCTTGTTTTGCCTCCTTAATCTCTTCCATTTCCGCTTTCTTATTATTTTCCCCGCTTAAAACATGAATATAGTAGGGCAGGAACCCTGATCTTTAAAGAGGAAGAGGAACATTTGGGTGTCAGGTCTCATGATTGTGCATCGTACATGACTGATCTCCTCTTCCTGATTGTGTATTTGTGTGTGTGTGTCCTCAGCCACGCCAAGCTCCGCTGCATGTGTGCCTGCAACAGGTGCACTTTTTGCATCAGTCAGAACCTGCTGAACAGTGAGCTCCTGCGTTCTGTCAGGGCCAAACTCTACAGTGTCATTGTGAACAGGTCTCTAAGCCCAGCCCTGCAATCCTTATGCTCTTTATGGCCACCTTTAACATCTGTTTCCTAACATGCCTACTCTCTGTTTTGTGTTGCATATCCACCGCAGATGGTTGGGTTATTCTGTATGGGTTTCTTAGCTTTTTCTACTGCTTTTTTTATTTGTTTTGTAGACTTTTTGAAAGGTGTGTGTGTGTGTGTTCACTAGGTCTGTAATTGGGTGTCCTTCATATGAAGCACTCAATGTATAGGGTTATATGTAATTCTTTGTCTTTGCTTTGGAGCATTATTTCTCATTTTGAAGTACTGTTCAGCCCCACCTCTTGTTAGTGGTCTAATCTAGTATTGTTAGCCACCCTAATAGCACTTTTCTAGCATATGGGAGTTATTCAGTGATTAATCACCAAAGCTGTATGACCTGTGTTTATTTCCCCTCACATGAGATTTGTTTGAAAGTTGTGAGGTGGTGACTTAAATAATTTTCTTCTTGTGCCTCTAAGGTCATGAACACTAAACAGTAACAGCAAAATTCTGACTGGCCTTTCAATCTGTGTTTAGTTGTATATTCGAGGAAGATGCAGCAAGTGTTTGAGAGGAAGCTGAAAGCTGTAGTAGATGGGAAATGAGAAAACATTTAGGAGTGGAAAGTATTTATACCTAGTGCCATTTCCAGTTTGAGTGGTGACTCATGGCAATTCACTGAAGCTCGTCAAAGGACTTCAGGCTCCAAGTGTATATCCTTGATTGGTTCTCTTGGTACTTTAGCAGGAACAAGATTTCCAGCAAGTGTTTTGTTTTGGAGTGGGAGTCAGTTGTCAATGGAATCTGGCATCATAACTGTGTTTCCTCGGGATCTTGATTGATTTTAAGGGATCATGACACATTGATAGCACTTGTGGGATTCACACTGAAGAGATCTACTTGAACCATTCCCTCTAGATGGAAGTTGCTTCTGCAGGGTAGGTGGCAATGGCTACCCATTCGTGGATGTCTGTGAGCTCTATGTATTTGGAAGAGGGTAGATAGCTATGTGTGTTACACTGCCCTGTGACACAGCATGAGGAGCAGTTTGTAAAGTCTTCAGCCTCCCTTGTTTGGTTTGGTCGTTGTAGTGTGATGGAGTGAGCTGGCTGGTGAGTGGAACTTGGTAGATGACCAAAATTGGGATGGATTTAATCAAATAGGATTTGCTCACCTACGTTGCCGGTGGAACGTAAAGTGTTGTTATGGTGGAACTCGCACTATAGTTTCCACTATAGTCCATGCTGTTCTGGACCATTATTTACTGATGAAATCAGATTTAATGGCATTTTAGTGTTTTGAAGGTAAAAAACTAACTGGTGTTTGTGAATGTATGGAGAATGCATTGAACACTGGCATGACAATCTGTTAAATGGTAGAGCTTGTCTAAAAATGCATGACTAACATAACATCGCTCATATGTTGTTGTTTTTTTTATTCTTTTAGTAACATTTTGCCATGAAGGTATTAAATAAATTGCTATAAATTCAAGTTGTTTGCTCTCAACGTCATACTAATTAGATGGCTTATATATTTCAGGCATGCTATACTTTAATTCAATGTCTTTGTTTTATATTTGAGGTGGATATGCAAATAGTAACTTTACTAATTCACTTTTTTTAATTCATCACTCTGTAGCTGATGAGTGGTTTTTTTATTTATTTTTATTATTATTATTTTTTATTGTCTTTGTGGTCTCAGTTCTCCCTGAATTTCTTTCTTTCAGCTTGTTTTAATACATACTTTGTGCAAGTATGGCATTCTAACAGATAAAGTCTACTATTGTTTGCATCATTTTAAATAATGAATTTGCTTTACTCTCAAAGAGTAAATCTACAAGAGACATGTTTCTGTTACTTGGTAGTTGACGTGTAATGTGATCCAATGGAAACATCCAAACTCTATAAGAATAGAATTGACAAATAATTTAATTTATTCATTCATTTGTCTCTTGTTGGTTCTTGCTAACACTAAACCTTAAATTATAAGATACGTTTTGTCACACTCTTAATTTGTTTTTTCATGTGTCTCTCTTTCCTTGTTTATTTTTATGTTTTGTTTTTTTGTTTTTTTTTCTCCATAGGTCTTCATACTCATGTGTTTGGCTGGGCCTCTTCCTTCTTATATTGCATCTCTTTACCTCATGCTAATCCTGTTAGCATGCTGCTTTTATCTGTTTTGCTATCTAGACTGTATTGTAATAGTAGTATCAGGGGTTTGGTTTTAACCTGTTAGAGACGGGAGCTTTGTTTCACACCAAAGTGTGTGAAGAGTTCCGGGTGTGTTTTAGCATGTATGCAGTGGGTTTATCGTTCATTCCAACTCTATAACACTTGGCACTTTTAGTTTGTTCATGTAACTACAGTTCTTGTGTCATTTCTTCTGATTGCTGACTTGGATGTGTGTGTGTGTGTGTGTGTGGTGAATGATGGTATAAAACCTTACTGTAGAAGGCAGTATTTTCATTCGACTGAACGTGATCAATGGTGTTCGGGCATTTCTTATGGCGTGGTGTACTCTGTTTTCTGTGTGTTACTCCATGCTATGCTTTAGTACTGGAGAAGATGCAGTTCACTGAGAATGGCTAGTGACTCTCTCACCACTCTGACCAGACTCATGACCAGCCGAGCTCATGATCATTCAGAGGTCCTCACTGCCGAGTGAGCTTTGAATTTAATTTTATTGAACTGTTCATTAACTCGGCCCTTTTTCTTTCTGCTGTGTTTCTGAGTGGGTGGGTGGAGCATGTAGGGGTGGCTATGCTCTGAATGGTAGTTGAATTGTCATCTTGTATGCATGTGTGTAAGATTGGGGCCCTTTTTTCTGAAAGGGATACTTGTCCTTTGGCTGATGAGGAGACCGTCCTCATCTCTCCTCATCCATCAGCTATATTAAGGACTCGATCTACGTGGAGGCGTCCGTCGACCCATTTGTGTCCAGGTAAACACCGTCCTCATCTGGATCGCCGAGTGCTTGTGTCCCGCAGTGAATTATGGGTTCATGAACTAGTTGGTTCAACAGTTTGCGGCTGTTTGATTGTGTAGGGTTGTATTACTACGGTGTTTTTCAGTCTACCGGTTTTTACTTGAAATTCAAAAGTCCTTCTGGTCCAAAGGAAGTCTGATTGAGTGAGCTTGAGGAGGGAACATACAGCCGAGTTGTGTGTTGCTTTGCTTTTCACATAGACAGTAGAGCAGATGTTAAAAGGACACTTTGATTTGATGAGGTTTTGATAGTGTGATATTAATCATCATTTTTGTTTAATTCTTTATTGCTTCGTGTTGTCATGAGTATTTCACCAGGGTGCTTATCACATTTAAAATGTTTTTTTTTCCCTTGATAAGTGCCCACTGCTTTTTCTGCTTTTTGTGCGCTCCACCTCCCTGAACACCAGCCGTCCCTAGCATAACTCACTTCCATACCTCTCTGCTGAGCACGCTGCCGTATGACATCTTGGAGCTGAGTGAGTGGGGAATGCCAAATGACAAAAAGAACTTTTAATTTGTGGAAATTCCCTCAGTGCTCATTCCGTCACATTGGAAACTTAGTGCGGAAGTAATTGTATGGTACTATAAAAGCAGTATTTTTTCAATAGAGAAAGGGAACTACTCATTGATTTGTCATTTGTCACTGACCCACGGAGTGAGTAAAACAGGAATAGATTTTGATATTCTCTCTCCCTCTCTCTCTCTTTCTCTCTCTGATGCAGACATATGACCCAGGCTGACCTGAAGAACTCCACGTTCTGGCTGCGAGCCAGTGTCGGAGCCACAGTATTTGCAGTGTTGGGCTTCGCCATGTATAAAGCTCTCCTTAAGCAACGGTGATCGGTTAAACGCAGCATGCAGCTGCAATCCTCTCTCCAGTGGGGAAAGGCAACTCTTCTTCCCTCGAACCCAGTCATTCCCTTTTAAGAGAACGCTCATAGTATCATGGATAGCTATATTTTATACATTTCAGCTCCATGCATCCATTTTTCCTCTTCTGGAGTTTTGATTTGAAAGCTGTGCTCGTGTATCGAATGTCTTGTGTGTCAGCCGTAGTTGATTGCGATACTGCAGATGGCTCTTGCCATAGATGGACTGGTTTTAAATGACTTTATTTTTCCTCAGATCAGTATTAGCACGTGTGACTCCATGGGGAGACCTTTGGAATGCTTTGTTTATAAATGTAAATATCACTGAGGAGGAGTATCTACAGCTTCAGCGAACATAAGGCAGTATCGGACTCATATACATGCATATATGACAGGAGATGCACAGAAACAAAGCCATTTCTCACTTGTATAGGTCATAGCGCTTCGAGTACGTTTCAGCGGTAGTAATTTATTCATGTTATGTTCTTCAGTCAGAATGTTCAGTTCAACCCTGCATGCAGCAAGCACTATACAAGGTTTTTGTTTTAATTATATGCTTTGTTTTTTATATTTATGATTGTTTTTTTTTGTTCCCCCAGCCATTGGCCCCCACAGACACACTAATGTAGCGAATGTTGGCTATGCTTCAGGGTAATGTTGACAAGATCACACAAAAGAGCTCAAGTTTAGATTCTGTGGTCAGGTCAGTGGGACACGGTCTCTGTGAGAACTCTGTTGATAGGCTCCACATACAACATTTGCTATATCTATATTAATAAAAACTACTACCAATAACACCCCAGCACCTCTTTTATTCTTTATTTTTTTCTGATTAATGGTGCATTGTATTATTCAGTGCATAACTCACAGTTCAAACCCATCAAATGGCTGTTCTCATTTCTGATCTTTCAAATATTTACAATAAACAGTGTGATTATAGATTATCTATCATGTACTGTTTGTTTGACACTGCTTCATACGGTATTCAGTACAGTGTAAGAAATGTACAATTAATATCATTGCTCAGTAATACATCATCCACACAGGTCAGTTTAACATATTTTACACAATTGATCAATAATGAAGACCGTAATAATCTATGTAGCTGAAAGTAGTTTAAAGTCTTTCTACTTTTTTGATTCCAGATTTAAATAAAATCTCTTTAAATAAAATTTAAAAAAGAAAAAAAAAACAGGAAGTGGTGTGGTAAAGTCTTATCAAGTGTCACTCTGGGCTCAGAAAGCTGCAGCAGTGCAGCAGGTAAACATGTCTGCCGCAGAAGATTCAGTAATGTGTAGACCGCTTTGTCAAGGATTTCTGAAGAAAAGAAAGGATAAAATAGTAAGTCTTCATTTTAGTTCAAAAAAATTGGCTGTCTTGTGAATTTTTCTTTCATATTATGTTCTTTTATTTATGTATAATTTTCCCCCCCATGACCGAGCTTAAATTCACATTCTGAACTCACATTTACAGAATGTCCTGAAAGTCATAATATATGGGGGGATTTACACAGATTTTTTTAAAACAGATTTTGTTTTAAAATTATGTTTTCTAAAATTGTTTACTCAAGATTACTTGTATATGAGTGTTTTTATTATTTTTTATTGTTGTTATTATTTTTTTAATAGTGTTAAATAATTACTCTGACAAAAGAAAGAAAAAATTGTTCCCATGGCTAAAATACCTGATTGAACATATATTCAAACTGAAATTACATACATAACTTTAAATGTGTTATGGGTGAGTTCACTGTAAGTGCTGAGACCACCTTTTTTGTGGTAATGAAGAATTAACAGATCGAAATGATGGATAAAATTCCTTTTTTTTATGAAAAAGAGTTAAAATATACATGTGATTTGGGGACAGCCTGTATTTTTACGGAGAAAAATGACCATTGTTTTACTGATTTATTTTTAGAGACTGAAGTGGGTTACTTACTGGTTCAAACTTCATAACACAACCCTTTTGTTCTACCATAAAAAACATGAAAGCTTTGTAAGTATTTCTGTGAAATTCCAGTATTTACATTATTTGACTTTCTATTGAATTGAATCAGCATGTATGGAAAAAACTGATCCCTTGTAATGAAAAAGTTAAAATTCTGTCCAAAATGCCTAAATCATCTTGCCTCAAACTTGTCACGTTCATAAGAAAAATCTGATGATGTAGAAAAACACTGGTATGTTACACAGTTTCAGGAGAGGATCATTTAAAAGGCAGAGTAACTTTTCAGAGTCACAGAGTCAATTTTTCTCCCACGTCACTTTCAGAGTTTGATCTGATGCTCACTTCTGCACAAGACTTATAGTCGAAGGAGGTTTATTTTAAAGCTTGAAAGTATTATTCCGATTGTGCTAAATCTCGGTTCAAATACAAGAGCCAGGGCGGTGTGATTATTTAGACATGCACTTTACACTGGCATCTCGAGTTTCATTATTGTTTAGCTACATTAGATTTAGAGAAGTCAGAAATAGTGGAAATTTCATTTTCAGCTTCAGTAATCGGAGTAACTGATAACTGACTTAATGTAGTAATTTGGGCTAAAGGTTAAATTGTAAAAAAGTATTTACATGGAGGCAATGCCAATTATTTCATCTTATTTAGATTTTTTTAGTTGACGTCGATTTAAAAGATTCTTTCAGTGTGAGTGTGAAAAATGAATTGAAATGATTATTATTTTCCCTCCAACAGTCAGAACTTAGAGGACAGTATTACCTTATTGAGGTAAGCTGTGGCTTCAACTTCTCCATATCACATTGTGGTCAGACTGATCATCCTGGCTCTCAGACACAAACATATTCACCAATGATTTTAATCTGATCTGTGAAGGATGTCCCGTTTTTTTTTTGTCCAGCACCCAGTTAAAATGGTCTCTATAGCTGTGTGAGGCTTCACTCTTTTCTTGTTGGTGTTAAACAGGTTGAGTCTGTGCGGGAGGTAACGTGCACTAAGAAAAAGGACTATATTTTTGAGATAGCTATGAAAAACGGGAAGAGGAAAGTCCTGGTAAGTTCCCATTCTGCTGTTCTCTGCTCAGTAGTGTGTTTGAGGATGTGATCCATAAACATTTAGTTAGTATAGAAGCACCTTCTGTATGAGGTCAATGGAAAGTACCATCACTGACGGTTATTTTGAAGACGGAACAAGGATTATTGTGTATAGATTCTAAATTTAGGCACAGAGTAATTTTAGCATGTTTTAGTAAGATGGGAATCTTGCCTTGCTTTATGCCGGGATAAAAAAAAATCTTGGTTTCTCATCAGAACCTTTGATAACCCAAATGAGGCATGCAGTTTTTTCTTTGTTTTTTTTTTTTTTTTTTTAATAAATAGAGTAATGAAGTAACTGTCGAAGCCTAAAAGCTTTAAAAGTTAAATGTAGGTAAAGTGACCGTAGCCATACAACACACCCTAGATGACCAGTCCTTTACATGTACATTTAACATTTATTAAATTCTGAAATTCTCAACAACTGTCTACAGAACAGCAGCCTTGCAGATACAAAAATCTTTAGAAAATAGAACTATTTGGAACTAAATTAAACCAATATCACAATTATAGCATCTAACATGGGATCGCTTTCTGTGTTGTTTTTATGTTGTCTGAGGGTTTTTCCGAAGTTTTGAATGAGGAATATCTTAAGCAGTATATGAGTCATAAAATGAATAAATAGGAAATGGTATATTTTAAAAAAAAAAGTTGGGAAAATGCTAAAATAATTTGGGGAAATGTTAATACAGTGAAAACATATTTTCGTTAATGCTAAATATAAGTTTAGATCAACTCTTACGCTTATTTAGGTTAATGTTAAA
>JBCNYG010000001.1:39084526-39094885 GCA_039654305.1 Porochilus rendahli
AATGTTAAAAATATCTTTTGGTAAACGTCAAAATACTTAAATAAATTTGGGTAAATTACAAAATTTGTATGGTATGCTTAGGTTAATGCTAAAAATTATTTCAGATCAATGTTAAAAGTAACATTGTATGTAAATTAAGGTACATAAAAATAAGTTTGGGCAAATTTTAATAAGTTAAGAACTGAGTGATCATCCACCGTAAATGTTCATAGAACGTTTGGGTAGATGTTAATGAAACTATATAATACATATACATACTGTACACTCTACACATACATACTTAATGTTTATTAATGTCCTTTTCATGCATATTTATTGAATTAATAATTAAATATTCTTCAACAGGCTGCAGAAACAGCAGCTCTCAGACAACTGTGGATGTCTCAGCTTTTGCAAGCAATGAACCATCATGTGTATGAGACCACTGAGCTGAACAGGTAACCCTACATTACCATCAGACCACTGTAACACACTGATATCAGTTACTGCTAAGAGATAAAAATGAAATACTGTGTGTCCGTGTGTGTGTGTGTGTCCGTGTGTGTGTGTGTGTCCGTGTGTGTGTGTGTGTCCGTGTGTGTGTGTCCGTTAAGTCTGTACAGTATGAGCAGCAACTCCGAGTCGGATGCAAGTGACATGCTTGTCAAGACGCATCACTCTGCTGAGCCTAACTCGTATGTGTGTTCACCCAGCATGCACTCTGTCTCTGTAATACCAACCACAAACTCACCTATCTACACTGATCTTGGTATGTTTAACTGAAACTAAAGTACAGGTTTTACAGTAATTTAGTTTAGAATGGAATGCAAGTGACCCTGATAATGTAACTGCTTCTTAAGATGCTATCAGATTTATTATTTTAATATTTACATTATTTTTCAAAATAAGATGTTTATTTTTTTATTTCAATGACCAAAAAATGAACAGTAGGTTTTGCTAACTTCTTTCTTTTGTGTGCTGACCTCAGACATGTCTCATGAGAAGAGCAGTCAGTGTGCAGAGGATGAAGGCAAGCAGAAGGCCACAGTGACTGATCTGGAGAATGATTATGATGTTCTGCCTCTTTGCAAACGTTAGTGCATTTGGTCTCTTGTCGTAGTAAAAAGGGCAGTCTGTACACGTGTTCTGATGCTGCTCATCAAAATGTGGTTCATTTAAAGTTCTGCTAACTTAATTTTGCCCTGGCGTTATGAGACGTATATTAAGAACATGTCACAAAGCACCAGCAGGACTTTTTTTTAGGGTCTTCTTTTATTTGCTTGTACCAATAACTCTGAACTGAAACACAGCCTTATGTGCTGAAGAATGTCACCTGCGAGATGCCACACTATGACACACAGAGATGCCTCGGATATATTGTGGGGCAAGGGTGAAGGTGGTCTTATTATACAACCCCAAATCAGAAAAAAAGTGGGACAGTATGTTGAATGATATTTGACTTGTATTGCACTTCAAATAATATGAAACGTAATCCCAAGCGGACACATATTATGTATGTAGACAACTGTTGATGCAATACCTGCTCTAAGGATCAGAGATCACACTTGTTCATCTTAGGTTTTTTGCCCTTGCTCTTTACTCACCAAAACTCCTCCAGATTCATTAAACCATGCAATGATGATATGTGCCATATACGGTGAAATATCAAAATTCCTTCTCTTCTTTCTTTGAGGAACACAATTTTTAAGCATTTCAAGCCTTTCCTGGATTCTGCTTCGGGACACTGTGGTGGCAGTTCATGTGTGAAATGATTCCTCATACTCACTGAACCTGTCTGTCACTATTTGAGCCTTAATTTGAGTCTGTTGATGTGATATCCTGCTCGTTCTGTACATTTCAGTTCGTCAGCAGACTTCATTTTATTGCCACTTTAATATTGCTGAGTCTCAACCTGGCCAACTGAACAGTGTCACAATTACACACGGTTGTGAAAGCTAATGGTGCTCTAATAAAATATTAGAGTGCTGGACTATTTTTTTTTAAAGCCAGGCAGTGAAATGAAGAAGTCCAACAAAAGTCAAAGTAGATTTAGAAATTACCCCCATCCACTTTATTAGCACTTTCCACTCCATTCCAGCTTTTTCTGATTTTGGGTTGTATAGCTGCAGCTACCTAAAAAATCAGTTTAATTATTAACCAGTGCTGGGAGCTTTAGTTACTCAACTGCAGAAAGAAAAAGCTTCTGAGTGGTGATGCAGTCATTACTTCAATTACTCACCCACATTAGCAGCCTTAAAGCTCCAGTGCAAAACTGCCCATGACCTCCAGACTGGTCTTAGCTGATTTGGGGTTGGCAACTGTAGTCTTTAGTCTAGAATCTTTCAGATGTTCCAATGATATTTATCAAATATCTATCTACACACAATAAAAGGATTTGATTTCAGTACTTTATTGCAGAATGGGTTATGTTTGAAAGGAGTGTAATATACTTGCAGGCTTGGATTCTTCTGAGGAAGGTATTTATGATACTCCTGCATCAAACAGACGAGCGAGTGAGAAAGAACAGGGTATGTATCTATCTCATCTCTCATCCCTTTATTTACTCCTTCACCTGCTCATCTATTCCCTCCCTCCCTCCCAAACACACTCATCCATTACTCTCACAATTTGCTCTTATCTTTCCCATTTCAGAAGCAGATGAAGGTATCTATGACATCCCAAAGTTTGCATGTCGGCAAAAGTCAGTGAATGGTGAGTAAAATCAGTGTGCTGTGTATAAATCATGATGTACACTATTGAGTAATGCGCTGTCATTGGCTCTGCAGATAACCCCTGTTTTAAAGAGCCACCTGAGATCACTGGTCTCCTCCATGACATGGTGACTTGTTTAGGGGGAAACTCTGCAGAGTGGGTCACTTCTCAAAAAACCATCTATCAGACATAGCAACACCGTAAAGACCACAAACTGGACTGAAATCTAACTGGGCTGGAGCTGCACAGCAATCTGCAGGGCACTGTCTTCAGACTCCTTTCTCTCATAACTGGCATTCATCTTTGGGATCCGACCACACAGGCTAGTCTTCACTCCCCATGTGCATCAAGCTGTTAGTTCTAGCTGACTGAATTTGTTTCTGGATTACAGTTTGACCTTCCTTGTACCACTTGGTGTGGGCTCTATCCACTGCATACTAGGATGCGTACAAGACTGTACACATTTTTCCTGCCTCCAACACACTTAAAGAACAGACCATTCAGTTTTGGCCTAATACACACCCTTCTATGGCACATGCCACTGTAACAATATGTCTTAATTCATTTATCAGAGGAATACAATGTTTTTAATGTTTTGCAGACTGGTGTGTGGGTAATTTGTGTACACACCCATGCCTAAAGCTGTTATTTGCTTTAAAATACTGGAATTGCTCTTTTGTACATTACTCCCTGTTTGATAACTGAACTTAAATGTCTCTCATAATAAATTTGTAATAGAAATATTTTAAGCAGTGCCTAAAGCAGGGTTCCAAAAATGCTTACATTTAATTTTAGTAAAGAAACACCCATAATATAACTGAATGAGTGCCCATGGTAGAGGTGGGTGGCTATAAGGTTACGTGAGCCTGGATACAAAAACAAAATTGACCTCATGGCTTCATGACATTCGTGTGAGAATGGAGCTCCGCTATAAAAAGTTGAACAAAATCATTTAAAAACATTTAAGTTTAGTGACTACTTTGGAATTGCTCTGCTTCTAAAGACAAGACAAGACTTACAGATAAATTTCATAAAAATGACATTTTGCCTTCATAAAAAAGGTAAAACAGTAGAAACATCTGGGTAATATTCTGTAACATATTTACAAAATAAAATGCATAACTGAACAGTACTCTCTGCCTAGACGCACAGTGCCGGGTGTGGAGGGGATTTATGCATATTACAATATACAACAGGATAAAGAGATAGCATGAGGTAAGAAAATATAATACAATGATGAGAAGTGAAAACAATGACTGAAAATAAAGGGTAGTGGACACAAAGCACGGGGGTGGAGGGAGTTGGGCGAATGCAGTTCTTCACTTTCCACAGAGAACTGTGAGTCGGTTCTGCAAAAACAACGGAAAGCAGTTAATAATTTTAATAACTTTAATGATAATGTTAATTTTTAATAAAAGAATTCCTGATGAAGGTTCACCTGCAGCTGCCTGATACTGCGCATGGCTTTCTCATCCAGCTGACTCAGATCAACAGAATCCATCTCACTGGCCAGCAGCTGAATGCACTGCAGATATACAAGGAACTACCTTTAGCTTTTTGGCTTCTTTATAAAAAAAAAATAAAAAACAGTAACAAAGCCGACCAACATTTTACTTCCTGTTCCAGAAAACACCGTTTTTCCTTGATTCAGGTTTTTTTTGGCTTTATGATGGAAAAGAACCAACCTCTCCGTTGCCCAGAGGAACATTAACAACGATATCCTCTGTGCCTCCAGCGATAGGAGAGCCATTCACAGAAATGCTGTACACCTTTTCTCTATGACGAGGAACTCGGACTGCTGGGGTCTTGGGTAACCTTGAAAGAGCATATTATAAAGCATGTAGGTTTATATTAATACTCTCATTGTAATACCTCGTTGGCTCTATAGTAAGAGCTCATTCACAAAAATATGATTTCATATATTTGCTATTTTCACTATGAAGTATTTGAAGAACATTCACTCCCTCTCAATCATTTTATAGAACACTACAGATTGTGGGGGCGGAGCTTGATGATTCATTTAGATATTGAACTTACTTGAACCCTTAGAGACCCTAACACTAATCTTTCTTTATGCACCTTTAACAATTAAATATGAATATTAGAACCGTGAGGCTTTAGGAGAAAGAATTTCTTTAAACTACAGAGCACAAGCCTAATGTTATTCACTAATACATGACAAACTCCATTGTGTTCTGACAATATCAGTAGAAAAGAGACTGGTGAAAGAATGAATACTTCTAACTGCTGTAAGAGGAAATAACAGGAGCTTCATTTTTAAAATTCTAAAACTGGCAAACTACAGTGGTATAAACTGAATAAAAAGGTCAAAAGGGGATATGCTACAGGAAAATAAATCAATACCAGTGGTATAAGTACTACTTACTGGTCACACCAATATGTATAATTATTTACCAGCACAGCCTTTTATTATGTAATCCTGTATTTTTTTATTTTTTAACATACTCCTTCACAGTGGATCTTCATAACAAAATAAGATTGTAAAATCAATATACCCACAGAACATCAGAAGTCTGTTTATCCCATTTATTAACCTCAAGCAAGAGTGTCTCTCATGGGACGTTACCTGGAGTCGAATCGCGGTGTGACGAGTGGAGTTGGGCCGATGATGGAGGAGTCCAAGAAACCTCTGGCTGGAGTGACCAGGGGCTTCCTGGAGGATCTTAACAGAACAAAAAGAATATTTTGTGGAGTATTCCATGTATTAAATGATTTGCCAGCAAAAACAAAAAAAAGATACCTACTGCATGTCACAGAGAATTCTGTTCATGTTGTATAAAAAAAAGGGGCATTTTATTTTTATTATAAAAATGTGTTTTTTTTTGTTTTTTTTTTGTACTGAAGCAAGTAGTAGTTTGAAGGGGAAGATAAGAGTAGAACAGACATTCATTCCCATTACAGTGATTATATACTGGCATGAGAAATTTCACCAAAGGGTTCCCACATGTACACGCACGCTGGAGGGCTGGACGGACACTTCCTTATGTTTAAAAAGGCGCTTGTCCATAATCTATGGGGCTTTGCTACAGGGGCGCCACAACAGACAGGAAATTGTTAAAAGGCATTGGTGTCTAGTATTCCACCTGACTCTATTTAATAGGATAATATGGACCAGGAATCATGCAAGGAAAAAAAATGTCTTATTTAGTTTCATATGTAAAACATATTTTCAATTCATTCCAATTTCCACCCGTATCCAACAATGTTTTCTTACTTCGTTGGGACCACATATAACATTACCATGATCAGCCGTAGCCTAATTGTTAGAGAAGAAGGTTTGGGACCGAAAGGTCACTGGTGGCAGTGGGTACCTTCCCTTCCCTTCCTCCACCTCCCAACAAAGTGAGCACACACACACACACTCAGAGCAGTGGGCTGCCATACACATGGCAGTGCCCGGCAGCCCACTGCTACAAGTGAGTGTCCTCACTTTCGATGGGTTAAAAGCAGAATCAAAAAATTCCATTGCAGGTTTAATACAGTAAAAAATATATATATATAAAAAAGTTGGATTGTATGGATTCATACTGGAGCCATGGCAGAAGACTTTGGATTTTTAACTCTCTCACTATACTGTATTAATTTCACAAGGGAAATTATTACCTCTGTATTTAACCCATCTAAAGTGAGCTCACAGACACAAACACACACACAATTAGTAAGCACACACACACACACACACACTCGGAGCAGTGGGCTGTCACACTTTATGGTGCCCGGAAAAGCAGTTGGGGTTTAGGGTGCCTTGCTCAACGGCACTTCAGCCATGAAGGTAGGAAGGAAGGGAAGGTGCACTCCCCCACTCATTTTCCTGCTGTTTCAGAAATTAAACCAGTGACCTTTCAGACCCAATGCTGCTTCTCTAACCATTGGGCCACGTCTGCCCCGGTATTACTAGAGGATGCAAACATTTAGATTTTACCATTTTGCTTCCATTCTTGCATGAAAAGAGGTAAACTGGCTTTTGTTGTGAGTGTGAATGGGGCACGAGATGCGTGTCTGCTCATGGAGACTAGTGTTATTTGAGATGTTACTGCCTTCCTGTCACCCTGGCCACTCTCCTCAAGATAAAAACTGCTAACAACTGAATAATTCTTAGTAAACTTAAGACTGCAGTGTGGGGGGAAAAAAAGATTCCCACAAAATCAACAGGTTATTAACCAGCCCACGCTGCAGTGAGATCAACCTCTAAGATCTCATTTAGCTCCAATCCTGACGGTATACCGGACAAGAAACTATCTGTACCTGAATGACGCTATACACAGCACTGTCGTTACTAACTGGATAATGGTACCAATGTGCAGGTGTTCCTATTAAAGCGAGCAGGGAATGAATATACAAACTAAACAACTTACTTTCTAATAGTGCCGTTCTGCTTGCTCACAGAGAGCGCTCTGGCCTTCTTGGTAGTTGATGGTGCCTTCTTTGAGCGTCCCTGTTGTGAATAAAAAAAATGGTATCTATTTAATTAAATGACTCTGGATATCGGTACATGGTCACATGTACAGGATAAGCAGTAAGAGAAATAAAATCAGTGTTTACAGTTTCTGCTCTGACCTTTTTGGTTGTTGACTTTGGCACCAAATTCTCTTCATCCTCAGACCTCTCACTTCTCTTTGAATCTTTAAATACAGTCCAAAGAAAACTGATACATTAATATCAGCATTAAAACAAAGAAGAGCAGAGGTAAGACAGCGAAAAGGGAGTCACCTTTTTTGGCAGATTTAGGGGGAATTGAGTGATCCTGGGCGATGGTGAGCTCTACCTGCGCGGCTTCCTCCTTTTGCTGCATTCAACATATAAAATTATTTAGACAGAAATCGAAGTTGGTCAAGGGTTTTACACTACACTGAGTCATTAAAAATGTTCAGACAATAATTTGACAGATTTTGTATTCTGGAACCCAAAACTAGACTTTTGTAATATTGAAAATTTGCTTTGTCTTGAAAAAACACCACAAGTGTCACAAATAAATCATGCACATTAAAAAACAAACAAACAAAAGGGCACCTGCCAAAATAAAAGTCACAACAGTGAGGTACAGCCTCCATTTGCTTTAATACAGGTGGTGATTTACGGTGATACAGCACGGTGAAAGTGCTGCAACCGGATGTAGTGATCCTGTTCGGGAGTCGTCTCTCTCTCACCCTGAACGTGGCCTGTCGTCAGCTGACCCTGTAATGCTGTGGCTATCAATCAGGTTTCTGATGGTGGGTTGTGTACAGCCTATACCTCACTGTAGGACTGTACCTGGAGACGTTCACGTGATGGACGTGCATTATGATGTGCAATAGACTAACAATAGTGGACATTCTTGAGCCTTTATTTTGGCTTTTCAAAGCACTCCTCAAATTGTGCAGAAAACTCACACTGCATTTCGTCCACTTTTGCAAAGTGACCTACTCATGTGCAGTGAAATGTTACAAAATGACAACTCAATTTTCTCAAGTGCCGGAGCACCATCATCAATAAAGCCACAGGGCTTTTGTCTCAGAGCCAAAGCTCCCAACCCTGCCTACAAGTACAGATATACAGAAATTTCTCTCTCAAAGTTGGAATTTGGAAAAAATGCAGATCAAATTTCAAATCCAGGAATTTCTTAAAGGATTCTTTAACTTTGTGATGCAAGTCAATTTGTGACATCTTGGTTTATATGAGGGACTTTTCAAACACTAAGATTCTCTGCCCACATCCTGGCATGCATTGATGTTACAAAACACATCCACTAGAGGGCAGCTTAGATTTAAACATTAAATCCTGAAATAAATATTTTGTGCGAAATCACCACCCAGCTGTTCTATAACAACCATTTGTCCCTGTTCCTGGGTAAAGAATCATAAAGATTTTTTTAATACATAAATTTCTCCCTAAATTGTATAAGGTTTCTTTAAACACCTCCACCTGAACCCCCAACAAACCCATCTCCATCTCAGTCCTCAAGGTATAAGAGATACATATAACTACAACATAACAGAAATACACATAAACAAGCTTACCTTTGATACATCCACTGGGCTTTCTGGTTTTTCAGAACCTAATAAACAAATGCAGGAAACACATTTTGATTATCACTATTCCATTCATGAATACCACATTCACTAAACTGCACAAACTAGCAGGTGATGAAAGATAACAGAATATCAGACACATACCACAGTACTGAATCCAGTTCATCTGTCGCACCGCCATGGGAAGCTTTATCAAAGTCATGTTGTACAGGTTGTCTGCATCTTTTAGAAGGTTATTGGTCTTCTCGTTCAACCGCTTAATGATTGTATTTACTGTGCAACGACAACAAAAAAAAAAAGGGTTGGATTTGACACTGAAGGACAACTGTTGCCAAAGTTGGTTAAATTCCTGGAGCTTTAATCTACTACATAAATCTCAATCGAGATAATAAACTGCTTATTAATGCCTGTGTATAAAGACAAAAAAAAGAAAGATAGAATGGTATCACCAAACTGCTCAAGATTTTAAAGCGACTGTGCTAAATCTTAACCAGGCCCAACCCTGCTTAGCTTGCAAGATCAGTCAGAATACGCAGGATGAATGAAGAGTACCGAACCATCTAATCAAGACTTCAATCTTGATTACATCTGTCGGGTGCACATCATTATGGTTTGATCTCAAGTCCTCAGGGAGGTAGATCTAGGAATAGGGTTTGGCACCACTGGGTTCTTACTTTACTCACTGTTAATGGTGCAATACAATTTAGCACAGGGTTCATCTTTCTACTCAAACACAAAAATAAAACATACGAAAGCTTAAACTTTAGTGACATCACATGAGAGACAAATTGTTGATTATCCAGCTGTCTTGCCTGTAACTTGCCATAAATACATTGTGCCCTCAAAAAAAAAATTCAAATTTTATTTGTCACATACAAATTATACACAGTACAATATGCAGTGAAATGCTTTATGCTCGCACCATGTTCTGAGATGTCGAGTCTAGCTGGCTCATCACCATGTTAGAATTCTTTCTGATATCATGTCTTGCTCTTTTGTATTTGGAGCCAACAACATACATGCTCTAGATCATTTAAATATAACTCCTCTAACTCTGTTAAACACAACTGTAAAATGCTCCACAGGGGTGTCAGACTCATTTTCAGAGTGCTACATCACTAAATTTAAAGGTCTAGTCTTACATAAAACATTTAGTTATGTTTTTGTTGCTAATTGTTCATGGTGACTAAAATAAAACTTTTCAGTTCCAACATTTATCACAGCTGTGTGTACTGTGATATCACAGTTCCTCACGCAAGGAAAAAACGGAAAACCAGAGATATATGCTCAATGGAACATTTTAGGAAGTCCACTGAGGATAGATTAAGCTTCATAAAGTTCCTGCGAGTGGACTGTATCCCTGATTAACAAACAACGTTCGAACGGGCTGGGAACCGACTCCAAGAAGACTCGATTCACTCATTCAGATATACATACGGTGTATATAAGAAGGCTTCAGATTCGATTCCACCCCATTTGAGGAAACGTGTAACATGTTCCAGAAGTGTCATTTACATTAATAAGAAATCTTAAGGTTAGTTATTATTTCATGGATGATTAAACTACTTTAACAGATTGTAATGAGCTGTACCATGCATTTATACATGCATCTAAAGTAATAATAGTAAAAAGTTTCTCA
>JBCNYG010000001.1:39102961-39116673 GCA_039654305.1 Porochilus rendahli
AAAAACATGCACAGTAGGCTAATCGGCTGTTCCAAATCACCCCTAGGTGTGAGTGTGAGTGCGAATGGTTGTGTGACCGATGGCCTGCCGATCTGTCCAGGGTGTACCCCGTCCTCGCCCAGAGTCGGCTAAGATGGGCGCCAGCCTCGCCGCGACCCTAATTAGGAATAAGCAGTTCAGAATGAAAGAATGTAGTATAGCGTCACACTGTCAACTGACGTGTGCTCTGTAAGGGTTTGTAGTTTGTGGTTTGTGGGTTTTTCCTCGTTCATGCATGCTAGGGTTCGGCCAGCTTTAGTGTCCTAGTGTTCTAGTGTTCCTATTTAACTTGGTCCTTTGCTGAAATGTAAAGCCTCTTACTCTTCTATTTTTTTTTCTTCCCCCAATCATGCTTTTATGCAGTGGGACTTTGAAGAGACCCCTCCACAATGGAGTTCACAGAACGGAGACAGCCTAAAGACAGACGCGTTCCCTCTGCAGGAGTGGTCAAAGTCTAACATGAGCTCAAGCCGTAGTGCCTGTTTTTGTTACAGTGCTGATCTAGAAGAGAGAATGATTGCTAGATCTCCTGACACTAACTTCCCAAGCCTTTCAGGTTCTGGTACATGATTCTGGATTTACAGTGGGATGCACCATCTGACATTGTAATTTTTGAGTATATTGATATTTAATGAGATGTAAACTAATGAAAGAGAATAAATATCATTCTGCTGATCCAGTTTTCTGTTTCTGAACATTTATCATCACGTGTAGTAATTAGAGCTTGCCCAATTTCCATATGAGACTCAAAAAGAGCCATGTGTTTGTCATGCCACGAGGATAAAAAGCAAATCTGTTCTGGCATGTTCTTACATTTGGTTGTCACACATGCCATCCTCTTACATGCCACATTATTGACTAATGAAATCACACTAAAAGTCATAAGAAGACTGAACCACAAAAAAAAGGGAGGTGTCTGATAAACGATCCTTATAAAAAACAGCATTACCCTTTCACGGGCCTAATAGTTCAGCGGGTTGTTTCCTGTATTTTGATAGTCGGACAGTTTTATCTCTAGCCGGATTGCAGAAAGGTCCAGCATCCCCTGATAAGCGGCAGTCCAGACGGCCAAGGCTTTTAAGCTTTCTCTCTGGTCATCCGCCTTGTCCATTCTTTGTCCCATGACTTGCTGGCTTGGTAGTATTGTGCCCATGTCAGTCTTATTTAACAGATGAGTACCACGGAGACTTCCCAGAAAGTCTGATACTGGGACAATGTAGTGATTAGAGGTTGTTGAACACAGTGTGGAAGTGGATTTGGGACGTATCAAATGACTGATAAGCTTCCAAGGTGCTGTAATTCAGACAAGTCTATAAATCTCCTATATACTTTCCACTGTCAGAATATTTTTATCATGTGACCTGCTTAAAGATATGGAACTTTTTTGGCTCGTCCTGATTCTTTTTTGAGCCACAGTCTGTGGGACCACCTTAATGTCTTTTGGTCTCATTGATGTACAGTTGGTATGTTAAAAGAAACCTCCCCTCAAGGTGTTCCGATGCTCAAAAAGAATGAAAACAGAATCACGGAGATGTTACCCCACCCCCCACCTCCGTTTTTCCTCCCTAATTTAATTTTATTTATTTTGATTTTTTTTTTTTTTTTTTTACCCTGTCCTGTCCGGCATCATAGCACGCAGGATGGCTGTCTGGTTGCAGTGTTGTGCCGAACAAGTTAGCTTTTCCGAAGGGAGAAAATATTTATGGGTATGAGGCTCCTTTTGGTAATCTGATTCGTTTATTTATTTACCGTTGATTTGTGTTTTGGAATCTGTTATTTTGCTGAACTTGAATGGAGGGGACAGAAAAAGGAAGAAGACAGCTAAAAAAGCAAAAGGAAAAGTGAAAAGAAGAAAGAAGAGAATAAAACACTGTAGATGTAATGACTCTTCAAACCGCTTTTACAGAAAAACTGAGCTGACAGCAATCAAGAGGTTGTTAAATAATAAGCAAATGAAAAAGAAAAAGAAATAAATAAACAAAAAAAGGAATGAATTTATATATTATATATGCCTACACATACACACACATATATTTACTGCAAAAAAAATAACGGAACACTAAAATAACACATCCCGTATCTGAATGTTCTTATTAAATATTTTGTTCTTTACATAGTTGAATGTGCTGACAACAAAATCACACAAAAACTATCAATGGAACTTAAATTTATTACCCCAGGGAGGTCTGGATTTGGAGTCACACTTAAAATTACACACTGCAGGCTGATCCAACTTTGATGTAACGTCCTTAAAACAAGTCAGAATGAGGCTCAGTAGTGGGTGTGGCCTCCACGTGCCTGTATGACCTCCCTATGACGCCTGGGCTGCTCCTGATGAGGTGTCGGATGGTCTCCTGAGGGATCTCCTCCCAACTCTTGGACAGTCTGTGGTGCAACGTGGCATTGGTGGATGGAGCGAGACATGATGTCCCAGATGTGCTCAATAGGATTCAGGTCTGGGGACGCCCGACCAGTCCAGAGCATCAATGCGGCCCACCAAAGAAATGCCACCCCACACCATCACTGACCCACTGCAATGCTGGAGGATGTTGCAGGCGGCAGAACGTTCTCCACGGCATCTCCAGACTCTGTCACGTCTGTCACGTGTGCTCAGTGTGAACCTGCTTTCATCTGTGAAGAGCGCAGGGCGCCAGTGGTGAATTTTCCAATCTTGGTGTTCTCTGGCAAATGCCGAACATCTTGCACGGTGTTGGGCTGTAAGCAAACCCCCACCTGTGGACGTTGGGACCTAACACCACCGTCATGGAGTCTGTTTCTAACCGTTTGAGCAGACGCATGAACATTTGTGGCCTGCGGGAGGTCATATTGCAGGGCTCTGGCAGTGCTCCTCCTGTTCCTCCTTGTACAAAGGTGGAGGTAGCGGTCCTGCTGCCGGGTTGTCGCCCTCCTACGGCCTCCTCCGCGTCTCCTGATGCCCGTCTCCTGGTAGCCTCAATGCTCTGGACGCTACGCTGACAGACACAGCAATCCTGCACAACCTGAGCCCCTCGTGTGGGTTGTAGACTCCGTCTCATGCTACCACTAGAGTGAAAGCACCGTCAGCATTCAAAAGTGACCAAAACATCAGCCAGAAAGCATCGGAACTGAGAAGTGTTGCTTCCTAAGTGTTCCCAAGTCCCTCAGTGTTGCTTCCTAAGTGGCCAGTTTGATTTCACAGAAGTGTGATTGACTTGGAGTTACATCGTGTTGTTTAAGGGTTCCCTTTATATTTTTGAGCAGTGTATGTAAAACTAAACAACAAACATCTTGTTTTTCTTTATTCTTCCATGTAGTGATTATTTTTAGATTATTTTTATGTTTAAGTTTATCTAATACACTTTTATTTGGTTGCTTATAATGTTTTCAGGAAATGTTTCACAAATTGGACTAAAGATATTTTTATTTGGCAAAATAGTTTCCAGGAATTTAAGTGTTTTTAATGGTTCTTCAGTTTTACTTCTGGAGGAACCCTTCAAGGTTGGGGCTTTCTGGAAAGTTATTGGGGGTTTACAATGGGGCCACAATGTCCACGATTCAAAAAAAGCATGGAGCTCTGATGTATTGTTTACTACTTCTTTTTCTGTTAAGCTCTTATACGATTTATGAGTACGATTGCAACACTTGGAACACAGATGGGGTATAAAAAGAAGACAAGGAAGACGCTCTCGCTCCCTCCCTCCAGAAACACCAAAGAGGAACCAGGCATCCAGGAGATGAAACCTGAAGGAATCATGTTTCCAAGTTCAACAAGATCCCCTACGATGGTGCATCAAGGTCTGTTACGCTGTTAAGTTCTACTATGTTTCCCACGTTTTATAACGTGGATTTGGAGAGATTTGGCATCAGATTGTAAAGATCACCACGATTCTTCATAGGTCTCTCAAGATCACTACAAATCTCACGACCCCCCCATGCTCATCACATTATGCTCAAATTGTGGAGATTGTGGCCCAGTGTAAACCCAGCATTAGAACTTAAGTATCTAACAACAATAAAGAACAAAACTTTAAACCTAATGCAAAGATTTGTGTCCTTTTGAAAATGTATCAACAACAAAAAGGTATATTCATTTGGGTTAGGATAGCGAGCTGGTAAACACTGAAGTCTGACACACATTTCAAAGGTAAAGGAGAAGAAAATTGTGATTAATTATTTCATGTCTGCAAATAATGAATAAAAAATGTATTGAATCAAATTTCATGTGTGCAAATATTTATTTGATTATCTTTTTCTTTTGGTTCTGCATTTACCTTTGAAATGAGGAACGGCTTTTGTTTTTTTTTTGTTTTTTTGGGTGGCTCAGGTTAGTGAACAACTCATGTTGTAAAACCTCTGATTCAGGATTTCCTCTTTGCTGTTATAAAACCCAGCACTCCTCTGTGCAGGCTTTTCCCACTATATTTTGGTGTGACTGTATGGATTTTTGTTAATTCCGCTACAAAATCTTTAGTAAGATCAGGTGTTGAGGTCAAGTGAGGAGGCCTGGGGTGCAGTTAGTGTTCCATGGACTTCAGATCAAGCCTCGACACATGACACTCAAGTTCTTCCACAACCTTCTCAAACCTCGTCTTTATGGAGCTTGTCATGTGTACTAAATAATTTCTTTAACTACAGAAAATATTACTGCTACAGTGTAGACAAAGTCAAACTACAACAATGTGCTTCTGTATTTGCTACTTACTGGCTGTAATATCATTATAAATAATGATAATTATTAGCATAAATTGTTATTCATATTCATGCTGGAAAGCAATCCTGTTTTAGTCCTTCCTAAATGAATACTACTATTTCTATTGTATTGGACTAGGTTGCTTGCTAATGCTTTTCTCCACATTTTCTTCTGCATAATGTTGAATCATTAGAACTGATGTGTTTATACACAACTGCCTCTTTACTATTGATCAGACAGTATTTAAAAATGAGTGTAATTACTATACGAGAGATTTCATATTCTAAATACTACAGTCGTGATTAAGCTTCAGCTTCTCATTTAAAATCCACTGGGTGTAAAATGTATTGCTCCAGAAACCTTATACACACCCCATAGGATTCAGCTCGCAAAACAGTATTAATACCAATAATAAATGAAACAGGGATGCAATATAGGTGTAAAATACCAATTTATTACTTTGCACAATAACACGAATAGTCCCTGCAGGCTAAAATAAAATTAAAAAAAGAGAAAAAAACAAAAGGAAGAGGGGATTTTCTAACTTTTTTTTAAATTTCAAATAGCAATACAACAAGTCATGTGGCACCCGAATAAGAGAGGCCAGAGGAAGCCCCAGCAGGTCAACAAGAGCGCCCTCTATTGCTACTAGACAGGTCACACAGCTTAAAACATTAAAATACAGCACAAAAGCTACACGCACAAAATAAGAAATAAATTACAATACACTTTTGTCCAATAACAAATCTTTATATATCAAAGAGATTCTTGAAAAAAAACAAAAAAAACATGCTCTCTTAAAATCAGGGAAGTAGTGAGAAACCATGGGTCAAAAGGTTAAAAAGAGGTAATTCTTGTGTAATCCTGAAGTGTCTGGATGCTGCAAGTACAAGTGTTGTCAACAAGGTACCACAGACCTACAGAGCGCAAAACGGGCCTGAGCTGAGCAGTCACATGGCATATTGTTGACTATCAGGGGGGTTTGACATGCCAGTCTTGGTACTCCCAGATTGAAAAAGAAGAAG
Source organism: Porochilus rendahli (assembly GCA_039654305.1). Lineage (NCBI taxonomy): Eukaryota > Metazoa > Chordata > Actinopteri > Siluriformes > Plotosidae > Porochilus > Porochilus rendahli. The sequence continues at coordinate 39,108,695 of JBCNYG010000001.1, forward strand.
AAGAAGAAGAAAAAAAAAGGAGACACCCACAAACAAACAAAAAAAGAAGTACCTCGTTTAAGCTGGAGTTTTCGTCAAGACTGGACCCAGCACTCCCTCGCAGCATCCAGACTGACTTTCAGGACCTACTGACGTCTGTGACGGAATTTTTGAATCTTGTCAAAAGAGACTGGTCAATATTGCTACCCTAAAAACAAGCAGTCTCATTTAATTCATACACCTTTACACAAGTTATTCTTTTCCTTTTACCGAGACAATAAATATTCTGTAAGAGATTTAGGACAATACTCTGGCATGCAAGCAAGCAAGTCTAAAATGTATAGCTTTCCATAAAGTTTAAAGAGCGAGTCCACCAAATGCACATTCCCACTGATTGACAACAGGCAAAAAAAAAAAAAAAAACCCCACAGAAACACACATGCCCATGGGCAGTCATACCTACAGCCACATCAATTAGAAGAATTATAGCTTAATTATTGTTTATTATTTGAATTATATTGCTGTGCCATGAAATGATATTGGAATTACTCCTTACACATTATACTATTCAACAACCTGCTTAATGGGACACGATTGTTCTGCTAAATATAGTATGCTGTGGGATCACAGCAAATATAGTATGCTGTGGGACCATTAGAGGACCTCTCTATTAACAAGAAACTGCCCAACACCTTAAACAAACTTATTGCGATTGATGCCCTTCCTTCTCTAATTGGCCAGAGGTCACGTCCTAAACAGGCGAGAGCTCAAACTCATTCATAGCAAACCTGTGGCTTTACAGATGGTTTATTACAAAAGGGTTTTTGACGAGCTGCCCACCTGCCAAGACGCGCATCAAGGCCCAACACCACTAATCTAATCTTGGACAAGACTCGCCATCATTCAACCACACTGTCAGCTACTGTCAAAATCATAGGCAGTGCTTATGCTTGTGTCTCTTAGCAAATAATACAATGTTCGCATCTCAAAAGGGGGGAAAAACGTCTACCTTCAGACTTCATATATAGATAAACATGTTTAGCTCACACACAACAGCGATAAAAACACGTAAGCAAGAATAAAATTCAAACAATGGTCAAATATTTAAACAGATCGAACAATCCCCCCGAGCCCTGATTGTCATTCATCCTTCCTTGTCGAGACAGTTTTCCCAGCAAGCCACTGGCTGACACGTTGGAGCAGGAAATGCGGTCAAAGCAAAATCTTTGCCATGATAATTCATTCATTCCGATACATAAAATTATAAAATGATATCACCTGAAAATAAAAAAGGAACACCAACCAAAGCACTTTGGGCCCCACAACCATGGACATAATGCTACAACATGTTCAGCTACGAAAACGGATTCACCCAACGCCACCAATACGACTCCTGGATAAAACTTTTTACGCAACCGAGATTTTGACAGTCTGATATACATAACAGCAACATTACAACAGTAACAATGACACTGATTTTATACACGAACAGTTAAGATAACCACAAAAAAAGGATTTTATATTAAACTCTTACAAATCTGACTTGAGTCTTGTGTAGAAATGCATAAAAAGGGAGAGTGCCATTATTTTTTGTGAGCTTTGCCCTTTGCTGCCTACTACACTTTCCTGTGATGGGCAAGCTGCACATCCAGGACCATCCCTGCACCTTGTATATATCCGTTCAAAACAAGGACGTACGTGTTTCGGACTTTGCCACAGACATAAAGGAATTTATTAAGACCTCAGTGTCCTGGCCTGATGATCTCTCACACAGCTGAGAGCATGGATAATTCCTGCTACACATAACCTTCAGCTTATGCCATCCGGCAAAAATGTAAATCTACTGAAATAAGCTTTTATATAGATGCGTCTTTTATATATATTTGTGTATGTGAAGCGCTATAAAATAAACTGAGGCATTTACAGCAGTTAACTCCTTGATTTTTCCCTTTACAATTCAGTGGCCTGCCATGAAACATGCGCGCGCGCACACGCACACACACACACACACACACACACACACACACATGCACACACTCTAAAAAAAAAAAAAAGGGAGAATAGTAATGGGTATGATACCCAGATGACCTCGCTTGTAAAAGACTGAGCGGAGAGAGTTAAAATACGATCGTAAAAAGGACAAGTTTCAGCCAACAGAGGCCTGAGGTAAAAGTAGACAAAGTCCAGCTTAGCTGAGAGAGCCAGAGCTGTCACGACAAAAAAATGGCGCAGGTTTGCTCACACTCAGTGTATATTACAAATCTTAAAAAAAAAAGTAGAGAAAGAAAAAAAATGACATTCAAAACTGAAAAACTAAACTCTTAAATGGCTCAATTTGATTAACTCTGTGCCTTGGAGACTAGTGGTCTCTCAGTGCAGGATTGCTGGTGGGCGGTTCCACTGAGGGAGAACACTCAATTCAGACATGTGTTCCATCCTCTGGCTTTGGAACCGCTTTGGTTGTGGATGAAGACATGAGAGAAAGAGAAAGAGAAAGAAAAAGAAAAAGAGAGAAAGAGAGAGAGAGAGACGTGAAGATGAGCGTAGTAGAAGTGCATCTCCTGCTGGTTGAAGCAGTTAGGCGAAGTACATGGTATGCTGGGTGTCATAGTGAATCTGGACTGCCTTGGCCAGGGCCTGAGGGTCCCGACCATTACTCTGGCCTGATACATGACTGCCTTCCGCACTGCAGAGATGAGAGAGAGGGGAACGTAGTCAGAATTTTGTAAAATATAACCAATACTTTTCTTCATCAAAAATTTTCTCCTTAATCTAGTCGTATCCAATTCCCACCCCACAAGTATTGCCCTCCCTATCACAAGACCACCACCAACCGAGGAGGGGTGTAAAGATGCACATGCCCTATATTTTAGACACAAATAACAGCTCCATCTTCTGTGATAATACACTACGATCGGTTTTAAATAATAAAATAAACAATATATGTAGATATCTGTTACTGAAGTATACCAAAATGTCAGCGTTTTACATCCCACATAAATTTCAGACATAAGCCAAGGTGGAACTGCGGCATACCTATCATGGTCCTTGTCCACCAAGTGGTAGCGGGCACGGAATGCGACGAGTCTGGCGTAGTACGCTGGTGCAGGGATGGACACTGAGCGTGTACAGCGCACATACGTGTGGCACAGCTGGTAGGTGAGCAGCTGCAGCTCATCCGCAGTGAAGCAGTTGTCGTCCCACAGCACATGGTAGTGTGAGGGGCGGCTGGTGCCCTACAAGAAATAAACAGAGAATGAAGCGCTGAGGGAAAGATGGATGAATGTAGAGATTAACAGGCAGGAAAGTGGGGCTCACCTGGATACCAGCATGACTGCACAGGTAGAAGTCAAACTCTGAGGGATGGGTGATGGTGCTGTCCACTGTAGTGCCAGCTGGAACGTTACCGCTCTTCCCAACCTGCAGATGGTGACAGATCACTCAGAATAAAATCTCCATGGTTCATCAAAGACAACATTTATGGCTGAATCCCATGTCGTTCCGATTTTAAAGCACTTACTCGTTCAGCTTTGTCGGAGCAGAAAAGTCGGGTGTGGTGACGTTTTTGCACTACGATGTAGGTGATCCCTGGCCTGTAGTCCTCCTCCAGACTGATGCATGCTTTTCTTATAGCTATCAGCTCTGGCCATGCAACCTAGAGTACACACACACACACACACACACACACACACACAGATATCAGACACCGTCCCAATACTGATGCAGTCATCTGATAGAGACCACATTCAAGCGTTTTACAGGTGTTTGATCAGTTCATGAACCATTTCCACTATCATTCCTAGCATTTTACCCTAGCATTTTTTTTGTCACTAAATCACATGGAAGTAGCAAAATGCATAAAATCCCACAGATGCAGGTCAAGAACGTCAGTAAACTTTCACAAACTCTAGAAACAACTGTGTGTGAAAATCCCAGGAGATAAACAGTTTATGCAATACTCAAACTAGCCCTGTACATTCAGGTGATCATTTTATTGCCCAGTAATGTTGCTGAGCCTTAACCTGACCACCTGAAGCAAACCCATCACAACACTTTCTTCAGAGGCTTCAACAGTCCTGATGGGTTTATTTTCATCGCTGTTTATGAAATGAGAAGCTACTCGCTGCATCTGTCAAGCCGCATTCAAACAGGAAGCAAGGAGCAGCAAGCATAATTGCTTCACTGATGAGCGACAAACATCGCCAGTAAAGAGAAGCAAATTGCTTCACTTCTCTTCTTGGCTATAGAACTCGCTCACATGTTACCTGCTTAAAAATCTTACTGTGAGCAGTATCACACTAGTTCCCTACAGGAGGGCCATAATACAAGCTTATCTTACATTATCTGAGTTTACCATCATATATAGCTTATCATCATTATCATGAGGCAAGTGTAGAACACAGACTCTTGTGCATCATGAACCAGGAAGAGTTAAATGTGTACAAATACATACTTATTAGAAATGCAGACCGTTTTATAAAGGTGGACCCAAACTGGTTATTATATCTGGTTATTATCCTTGTAAAAGTTCTCGGTGCAGTCATAAAGGATATTTAAACACGGAAATGATAAGCTCCTCATCCATGCTGACGGATGATTGCACTGAGCACTGATTGGTAATCACTTGAACTGTGCAATGAAGGTTATGCTCAGCTAAATTCCGTACCCACCCACCTACCCTTCGCCTCTCATTGCACGTTTCACACGTGATCATTGACTTTGCATGGTCACTCGTCACTTCACTATGTGAATGTGGCTTAAGAGTTGAAAGAACCGTTGCCAGTTAAAATCACTGCAGTAATTATCCAAGGCACTCAATTATTTGCTTAATTTTAAATATTAAGTGTAACTTTGTTTTGGCCAGGTGGTGAATGTACTTAGGATATTATAATTCATTACATTTTCAACATTTCAGAGATTCCAATAATATATAAAATTGATTTCTTGTAGCACAAAAGTATCAGAACTGTACTTAAACTGATCCTGCCATTCAATCTGTTTTGTAATCTTCATGGCTTCATTACAAACCATTGATGATGCACTTGAAATTGCAGTGTTTTTTGTTTTTTTTTAAACTGAGAGCGAGTGTACCTGCTAAGCCAGCTCTGCTCCATCAAAACTCAAAAAGTTCTAACCTTTATTAATATAACCGATATAACCTCTATGAAATCAATACAAAGTGTAATGCTGTACTGTACTCACCTGCTTCATCTGTCCCTCTGACACTCCTCCACGATAGTAGATGATGCGTGTGGGCTTGAAGCGGGTGGACTTGTAGAACTGGATGAGCAGTTCACGCACCATGTTGGTAAGGTCCTGGATTACTTCTTGGCTGAACAGCTGCTCTTGGGACAGGTCCTGCCTCGAAGTCTGCACACGCACGGTGGCACAGTAACGGCTTGGGTGACCGTCCATGCTGCCCACAACTGCTGCAATGGACGGCTTCTTCCCATCACCTGCTGGGGGATGAGTGACGTCAGCACCCAGGAATATCACCGGTTGCTGGAATACAGATGGTCTGAAGTGGCAAAGAAAGATACACAAGGCATTTTGTGTGATTATAAATAAAAACAATTTTTAATGCTGATTTTGGTACGTGTCATTCAGTTTGAATTAATACGCGTGTCCAAACATTTGATTGGCACTCTGTGGGAACAATTAGATTAGACTGATGTTATTACCATAGTTCCATCGCTACATACCTCTGATGGGGTACCAGAACATTGTTGATGCCACCCAGTTTAGCATTGATCTTGAGGCAGAGATTGGAGAGTGTCTGAGGGGAGGTCTTCACTACGTTTTTCACCTGGACACACTGTGTTGCCATGCCCAGCAGCGTATCTCCGACACGCTTCACTTCGGCTAGAATACAAATAAAAAGCAAAATGACTGCTTTAACACTAATTCAGTATTCACTTCTTCACACCGAATCTTTAAAGCAAACATGAGGCAGAAAAGCACTAATAAGGTCTAGTAAACGATATAAAAGGGATTACTTTTATGCAGTATACTTATATACTTTTATCATCCTGCTTTATTATTTCCTTACCATAGACAGGGGTTTTCCCAGGCAGGATGACCACGATGAGTTGTAATCCAACATACGACATTTTGAGGTGTTTGAACATGGGTTCAACACTATCTGCTCCCTGGGCATATTTGCAAAAGCAGGGTTGGCCCTGAATGGGCATTCCTGCATCCTTAGAGATCTTCCTTAATTGGTCTGTGAAGCTTCTGAATATGGAGATGCAAAAGGAAAAAGACAAAAAAAAAAAAAACGGGATTAAAATTCGTTAACTTTTATAGTTTTGGATTGAATTAAAATACATTTTAAAATTACTTTAATTTCACATCATTGGTAATGACAGCATTGGCTGATAGTTTTATAGAGAAAGATTTAGAAAAGTGTGAGTGAGAAAAATGAACAAGAGTGACAATAAGGCAGAGTATTGGAAATCGAAGACTCCAAAGGTACGACCAAATAATTTTGTGCACTATGAGTAACTTCAATGGCAAGGTGAATCTCAAAAACAGCATTTTCAGGATTCAAAACTTGACTCAGCATCACAGGTTACCTTGACGTAGTCTGGTGATGTGACACAGGTGACGATTGTATGTCAGTAATAAATGCATGTGTCTTTTACTTGCTTTTCTCGACATGGCTTGAAGAAAATACCAAAGACGACGCTATGTTCAGTGAAGATAACCACTAGTGCAAGTTGTGCTTAAACCAGGGGTCTCAAACTTGCGGTGATAGTCTGCGGCCCCCGCCTTGATAAGAAAGTTTAATGCTACTGCAGCCCGCGAGCTTCATATGTTACAGTGTGTGCAGAGCTGAATGAACCTACCAATCACGGTGGGGTATATGGCTCTCGGGGGCGGGACATCGCCAGGGTTTGATGCAAGCAGAGAAACATTTCTCAATGAGTGAAAGTGACAGCAGCGTTGCCATGGACAGTTTTCTTCCGTGCCTGGCTGGCTGCCTTGTTTCTATTGGGCTCACGCGGACATTCGCCCCAACGCGCTGTGTTCACAACACTTCAATAAAAAGTGTTTTTAAGATTGCTTCCCAGCGGGACATTATATAAATAAATATAGAATAATATAATAATAGAGAGTTAATATGAGGTCTCTCTCTCTCTCTGTGACAAAATAAATCAAAAGGATGCGGATGCGGCGGGATAAAAGAAAAGTAAGGAACTCAGTGTGGCCCTCAGGTAAATTGAGTTTGAGATCACGGTTAATTTGTTTTTTTACTTTTTCACGGACTGCATTTTTTGAGCCCAGTGTAGCTTTTCTTGGATATGTAATAGTCCTGCAAACCAATCAACACAACTTTTCACAACAACATTGGAAACAAGGCTTGATTAGCAAAAGGCAAACACTCACTTGAGCAAGTCCTCTCTGCACTGTTTCTGAGGGGCAAAGCAGGCCACGGCCCACACCTTGATTTCGATGCCTGCGTAAAACTGCTTCCCCCTCATGTCCCACACGCCCTGGTTGGGCGTTGCCACTGTCTTATTCTGTGGAAAGAGTCCCTAAACTCTTAGTGAAACTCACAGACTCACCACAAAAAGGCACTGCATAAAACGTCCCACCCATCTACAGTCAACATCCCTCTACAGAGCTGATGAACTAGAATGTGTTTAAAGAAGCATACATAACATAACAGTGTCTAAACATGTTGTTTAACCATTACACAGTCTATCATTTACATATTTTACATAAAAACAGATAAGAACTGGTCAACTCCAGTGTTCAGTGGAATCAGTACTCAGGTTACGTATTCCTCTGCCTCAGTAGGTTAAATAACATGAACCAAATTCCAAGATCACCCCCCTTTTGGGTTGTTTGCTTTCAATATGAGGTAAAATAACATACAGACACTGAAGACTGGAGAGGTCACATGTTACAACATCAAGTGGTTAAAACATCAAGGCATGTTTGAAATACATGCACTTTTAAATACATAGCAAGCTAAAAAAAAAAAAAAAAAAAAA
>JBCNYG010000001.1:39119726-39130270 GCA_039654305.1 Porochilus rendahli
CCCGGATCACCCTACACCGTTAGTTTGGCAGGAGGGGAGAGAAAGAGAGAGAGAGAAAGAGAGAGAGAGAGAGAGAGAGAGAGAGAGAGAGAGAGAGAGAGAGAAAGCACATGAGAGTGAGTGAGTGAAAGAGAGAGCGTGAGAGAGAGTGAATCAAATCTAGATATTTTATCACAAAACCACTAGTATATTCCAGTACATGATAGTGTCATGATAACATACATTTTATAACGTGGCAGGAGCTGAGTGTGCACTTACTAAAACTTACTTGTGTCTTATGATTCACATAAAGTCTCTATAGCTGTAATGAAGGATATTTACTGTACAATGCAAACTAAATACATACATGCCCAATAAAAGTACTTTAAGCTACATAAAAAAGAGAAAACTACCAAAAAAGAAGTCTTAACTAGAGACCCTTGTTTCCAGGTCTATTATTTAACCACTTGTATTGATCCAGAAATAAACTCAAACAATATTTGCACAAAAGGTATTTTTGCACACAGCTAACCCATTTCCACTAAACTGATCCAGCCAGACTATTTAGGTACCACATTGAATAACTGATCAAGTTGCAAAGTAGACAATAAGCCCCGACAGTAAAAAGAAACTAAAAACACACAAGGCAAGACTGTTGTGATTACTGTTTAATAATAACAACAAGGATCATCTAGCCTCGTGTCAGACAAAATATGAATTGCAGAAATCCCAAAATGCCTACACTGCCTATTAAGAGTAACTGGCAAGCATGATTAAGAAATCTTAAACGGTTTCCGATTCCTGGTCTGGAACTGATATGATTATGCACAGAGGGACAGACAGATGCAAGGACAGTCAGGGGGATAATAAAGTTCTGGCCTGAAAATGAACACCACCCATATTCTTACATGTGAAATTGGTTGTCATGGAAACAAAAATTGAAACCACAGAAATCCCAAAATATTACAAAGTACAACCACACTGCCTAATTAAAATAAATGTCAAGTTTGATAATGAAATCTGAAACAGTTTTAGCTTTGGCCCGGGAATGAACATGACCCATAGCATGGTAAATTGGCTGCCATGGAAACATGAAAATGAAATATGAATTGCAGAAATCCTAAAATATCTGAAGCACAACTACATAGCCTGGTCGAATTAAATGACAAGTCTGATGGAAAATGATGTATTTCAAACCATCCAAAAAGACCAGGATCCCATGGATAAGTAAATGAACAATTTAGAAGTCATAAGTCTGCCTAATCATTTTTGTGTAAGATTGCTGGTTCCAAGAGTCCGGCACATTGCAGGTTGAAGGTTCTAGTGAGACGAGCAGCCTTTTTTTTTTTTTTTTTTTTACTTATAAGTTATAACCTCTTGATGAAATAGCTGATAATTCTGAGTGAAATCTCTGACCAGGTCTTTAAGGAACACTCAGTAAATTTATTACATTTTCACATATAAATAACAACTGCTTAATATAGAACTTCAATTGTACTGTTAATCACCATATTTTCTCTTCCTAAAGGTAAAGAGTAACCAGAAATATTACAGTTTAATTAATCAGCTGCAGCAATGACAAATCTTGTAAGCCAAAGTAAACAGAATTTGTGTGTCACTGGAAAAAGATGTCACATGACTGACTCATCCCAATCATTCATGTTTGTTATACATGAATGGAAAGTGAATACTCGTGTTACATATTGTTAAACACCGGTTTAGGACTCATGGCGTGCACGTAACGTCATGTGGTACAACCTCCTCTATGACCACTGGTCACTGTGAATGAAGACGGATTTAAAACTTGCTGGTAATAAAGTGAAGATGGCCAGCACGTATATCTGGTGGTCATTTGGAATATCACTTACGCACATCCTCAGAAATTGACAAGATATGTCGATGTATAATGGTGAAGGCAGGACACCACCATCAGAAATGGAGGTCAATAGTCTGTGCAACATCACTGCATATACAATTGCAATGGATTTCAACTTGGAAATGGATCACGAGATGGGGAGAGATGATTTTGGCTCCGATATGCCATCTAGTGGATGGTGCCTTTAATCTTCTCACATCTATATAAACTGTGAAATTGAGTATTTGGACATTTGAACATTAGTTGCTTTGCACCTGCATGTGCACATGTGCCCATGGTGAACCTGAAATGTATTTGCACCATAAGCAGACAAAGGGATAATGGTTGCACAAGTGCCACTGCTGCAGAAACAATTATGTTCTCCAAAAAAGTGCACAGAGATCACACTTAAATACGATTTTTGTGTAGGCTTAGATGTACAGCATATTTACCTCCACAAAGGTCATGTTTACCTTCAGTATAACTGTATTTGTTAGAAGGATTATTTGTTAACAGGGCTTTGGAAAAGGAGGAGTCCAGTAGACTTTGGAGATGATCCAGACATATTCTGGATGCATTAGGTTTGAATAGAATTTTTAACATTGTGAAACAAAAACTGACATTTGTGACCCACGCCAACATAATATGGATTAAGTAGGAAATTTAACATCCTGAGATATTGAAATATTTGGAAAGAGAATTGAATACACTTCAAACTGAGGTATAATACAGGATTTTAGAATGGAAATGGACTGAGTTACAACACTTTGTACGTCGCTAATCAGGAAATGCTACTTTTAAGAAAATAGCAATTACAACTACAGAACCAGTTTCTGATCGTCCGCATCCATAAACTAAATGAATCAGCTCTCGACCAATCAGTGCGATCGCTCTAGTATCTTCCTAGTAACAGATGAGTTCGAGTTATACCAAGTCATGTCTGTTTTGAGACTTCTCATTGGTTTACTGTTATATGATTTGGGAAATCCTTCAGGGATTCTGTATATCCCTGAAGGGATATGTAATGCTTCTGGGCAGCATCCTAGTACCAAGTACCGTGGATAAAGGGCAGTGGTGGCTTAGTGGTTAAGGCAATGTGTTAGTGATCCGAAGGTCAGCGGTCCAATCCCCACCATCACCACTGCTGGGCCCCTGAGCAAGGCTCTCAACCCTCAATTACTTAGTTGTATTAAAAAAATTATAATTGCAACTCACTCTGGATAAGAGCATCTGCCAAATGCTGTAAATGTAAATGGATGATAAGGAAATGCCCTGAACATCAAGTGGATTGAAAATCAGCAAAATAAGCAGATATTTTAAACAACATGGGTCCTTTCTTAAACAAGTATTTTAGCATGGATAGGTTGTGTTTATGGATATTTGGACATGATCATGTCGAAGGTTATGCTTTGAAAGATGTATTTTTTGCGATATCACTTTTTCATCCAGGTAAGCCATTTTCAACTTACCTTTGCTCTTATTCGAAACACCACCTTGTGACTTAATCCATATTATGCTGGTGTGGGTCACCTTTTTGTTTACATGGGGGACTGCCAGGCATATACAAGTGCTTAATTTGGGTGGTTTCAGCAAATCAGTTGTGATTGAATGGCTATACAGCAGAGCATTTATATAAATGGTGTGTAGTAAGACACAGGACACCTTCCTAAAGCCATCCTTAGCACTTTTAGGAAGGTTAAACAAAAGTACATATAATAAATCGATCAATCCTGTCTGAGTGCAGTTCAGTTACAACATGCTTCCGCAGACTGAAATTTCACATAAAGACTGAAATTTCTCAAAGTCTCTCTCTCATTTCAATGACAGAAAATGCTGATTATGCTACTCACTAATGACAGATTGAAAAGAATGGTACCATGCAGGAATGACTGGGGGAAAGTAGTGCCACTCACCAGCCTGCTGATCTCCTCTTGGCGGTCAGGAGCTGAGCGAGCTGTGGCTTTAATCATGGTGGAAGTCTGGTTATCAGTTAACTTTTTTATGCAGCGTTGGCCTGCTACAATATTACAGACCTGGAACAGATGGGGTGGGTGGGTGGGTTGGTTTAAATGTGCATGAAATAGTTGCGATTCAATTTTAAAACACTAAGGTGAATTATTATACTTTGGCTGATTTACACTGACACAAGAGAATCCACATTTTCAAGCAGAATGTGTTGCATTACAGAGATGGAACTATGGTAGTACAGTAGATAAGAGTTTCTCTTGTGTTTTTTGCTTCACTAGAATTTTGTTAATATTTGAAACATTTTAAATCGCATTAAACTTTATTTCCAAGATCCACAAATGTGAGAAACCCTGCAGACTTGGATTGAAAAAACTTTAAGATGACTCACCTCAAGGGGAAGGTATGTGTGCTTTTGTTCCTGTCCCACCTGAAGGCAGGGCAAATGGGGGTATTTAAGTTGGAGACTGTACTTCTGTTTGAAATATTGAGCTACAGTACATTCCATGGCTTGTCCATTCTCTAACTGCAAAGGAAACCTGGGGAAGTGAAGTGAGAGTTTGATTCATTACAAGGATTAATTCATTTGGGTTTCATAATACAGGTCATTATTTCACAATACAGAAATCACCTAATGACAACACTGATTTAGGGAGCTGCGTCATGATTTTTCTTACCCAAATTTAGTTGCCAAAAAAAAAAACCCATTCAATCTAAATAGGTCATGAAGATCCAAAAAAACATTTGTTAAATAGCCTTTCAGCCGGCATTACAAAGAGCCAAGAGATTTTGAGCCCAATATGTAGTGGACGAAAATTGCAACTTGGACTGTTGGTGTGTGTTGGGCTGAACATTGTTCAAAGTAAAATGAAAGGCAAGCCTTCGATCTCTCCGGTTACACATGAACATATTTATTAGTGGAATAGAAATGTTGCACTATTAAAGTCAGCATAGCTTAGTGTATAAAAATAGACATCACGTGACTGAATCTTGTGCGCCTGAAATAAGACTTTGTGGGTAAAATAAATGAAATGTAAAGATAGTTATAGAATGAAAAAACATTGGAGATGATCAGCATAGTTATTCAACAGAGTTAATGCAGTGATGGATGTGTTTTCCGCAGACTGAGAGATGAAAGGAAATTGTCAGAGTAGAATGACTGAACCGATGTAATGTTGCATTCTGGGACATGCAGTAGTCATGCTCGTGCAGCCATACTGCTAGGCCCAAAACATTCTCTGCTGTGGTCCTAAAAGCCTGATTCCATCAGAAGCATCTACTTTTAAACTTATTCGTTTTTTTATTGTCTTATCATCTAATATAACTTTTTAATTATGCCTTCGTGTGCAGCATTAAACTGTACAAACTAAAAGATGCGGGAAGTCATTCTATGTGCAAGTAGCGTTTTAAGTAAATTTGTAGAATTTATACACACATTTACTCATGTTTATTTTTTTGTGATTGTGTTAATATATGTATAATATATGTTAATATAAAAAGTTTAAAATGTGTTTAACACACATGATATTTAGATATATTAAACTATCTGGACAATGAAACAAATGTTCATGTATCATATACAGTATGTGCAATTAAGTGTAAAAATACTACATGTAAATTCTACATCAGATACTGTACGTTTAGGCATACAAACTGTAATTAAGTACTTTCTTACTAAAAGACATTAGTAAATTATCTGTAGACCTCTTATATAGAGAGAAGTTATGTACTGTACATCTTATATTTGTAATCCTAATGGCCTAATATATATACATAAATTTATATATAGTGGTGGCTTAGTGGTTAAGGTGTTGGGTTACTGATTCGAAGGTCAGAAGTCCAATCTCCACTATAACCACTGTTGGGCCCTTGAGCAAGGCCCTTAACCCTCAATTGCTCAGTTGAATAAAAATAATTGTAAGGCGCTCTGGATGAGAGTGTCTGCCAAATGCTGTAAATGCAAATATATATTTCCAAATTTCCTTGTTGGCCTACTTTATTAAGTTTTTAAGATAATATTCTATATTATCTTAACTAAATAAAGTAATTATTTGGTCAATATGTACAAATTAAGCACTCTTTGTACTTTGTTTTGCTAAATTTAAGGCACTAAATAAATTAACATACATTCAACTTGTGTGTGTGTATGTATATGTATATATATATTTATAAAAATTGTTAATTACTTCTTCCAGCTTAAAATTTCTCATTAGAAGAATTCAATAATCAAGTAAAAAGATTCATCTTGATCACTTTTTTTGTATCATGCTTTTAGAGCGATCCACATAACAGACATGGTTGTAATGTTTTAGGACTAGTAATATGGCAGACAGTTGGCTTCACTTCTGAGGGGGCTGACAGGCCGAGTGCTTAATCCAGTTATTTTTAGATCAGTGTTTCCAACCTACTCTTCTTCCATTCCACCCTGTAGCCACCAGGCTTGTATATTTCCATTATCAGGTGGATTTTACTTACATTTTCAAAGTTGTAATCTGCTAAAATACAGCTGATTGTTTGAACAGACTGCTGTTTCACTCTTGTGTGCACAAATTGTGAGAATAGGACATGAACCCATCAGTTCATATAAGGCAGGTTAATGGCAAAAATCAGTGTATACAGCTATTATTCTAACAAATCAGATACAAGCTACTAAACTTTTAAATAAAATAAAACTAGGCAATTAAACATTTCATACACAGCTCTTTTTGTAACTTTTATTTTTATTTTTATTTTAGTTTGGGTTTAATTTCCTTTAATCAAATAAAGTATGGACCCTATTCATATCTGGTGTCCTCCATAAGTCAAATTTCCATCTATATGAATGATTATGTTTAATTTTTCAAAACTACTGATGATGTATAGGTTATTTTCTACAAACAAGCATGACACTGCCCCTTTAAAACCCCTTAAACCAGTTTAAAGAGAAATGCTTGAAGTTTAAGTATCAATGGGAGAAAATGGATGCACAGGAAGTTTAGTCTTAAATGTGTACTAAATGAGACTCACGTCTGGTGGCTGGCTGGGCGTCGGGTGACATTGCACACGCGGTACTTCCTCTTCATCTGTCCACAGTGTGTGACTTCCACTTTCAATCCTGTTTACAAAAACACAACCGTATGCAAAAGTGTGTTAACAGGCCAACAACCCAGAAAAACAGAGACTCTAAACTACGCTGGGTCAAAAAATGAGAAATATCTAAATAAATTCTTACCACATACAGTAAAAGGCAAACGTGTGTATTGGTCCACACCGAAAATCCGACTCACCTCTGATCTCCTTGGTGAACTTAACACGCTGAGAATCTGTAAGGGGCTTGGTCTGTTCATTAATGTTTTGGATGTCTAGAACTTCACACATGAACTCAATCACAGGCTGGGCACGGTAGAATGCAGTGGCTGAAACTGTGGGATTGGGGAAACAAACAAACAGATACAATCACCAACTACTATAATCATTACTACTTTCTCTATTCTAAGATTACAAAGAAAGGAAATAGAAAGAGGCTGCCTGAACACCTCTTACCATCAATGTTGAGCATCATGTTCCACATGGCTGGACGAACAGACTGATGGAACCCGAACCACACCTCCCTTCCTCCACCTAAAGGATGGTAATAGCCTTCAGGGGGAGAGAAGAAAGAGCGACCTACGGGAGTGTACCTGCAACAAAGTCAACAATGTGATATTAGATAACACTTAATCAGGACGTTTACTCACATTCACCCACACCTGGAAGATGAGTGCATTAAACCTCAAACAAACGGAAGGGGGAAATGATGTTCAGAAAGATGTTCTGATTTCAGCCCAATCATTAAACAAATTATATAACCCATCCCAAGCAAAATGCCTTATAATACAAACAAATACATGATCTTTCCTGCTTTCTTAAAGGAAACAGAAGGATGCATGTATAATCACAACAGCATTAGCTTGCCTCATGGAGGGAAGATGGCGTGTGATGACATCCAGGGCCTGTACAGAATCCTCAGGAACCTCGTTTAGGTGACCAGAAAGAGCCTCCAGGAGCATCTGTAGACTGACCACTGATACCCACTGCAGAGATACCTTAAAGGTCTGATCCTTCCCTTCGCCTGGCAGAGTCACCTCCAGATCCACCTGAAACATATAAAGCAGTGGTGCTGTCTGCTGAATCTCACCCAATTTATTCGCTTCTGCGTCAAAAACAACTGATCACATACAATTCAAATGAACTCATGAGATCAGGTCGATCCCTACATAATCATCTCCATACACTGACCAAGACCAAAAGCAATGAAATAATGGACACAAAAGTACCTTTGCTGTACATGTTGGTGTGAGATAAATAAATAAATAAAACAAAAGAACGTAATTAAAAAGCATGCAGTTGGTGATATTTGTATTTGTTGTTGTTTATGTAAAAAGCACTAACATTCAATACAGTGAGAAGAGAAAAAATTGAACCCCAATAGAATTTTGCTCTTAGTGAGGATAAGTAAAGTTAATAAAGAAGCATTTGGTGTGGAAATCTTAACTGCAATATTGTTGCTGTTTAAATGAACTTAAAAGACCATGTATGACACAAATGAAAAGGTTGCAATGTGCATTAACTTAACTCTGAGTTGAGATGGTAATAATCAATCAATCTCTTCATTGTGTCCACTGTTTTAAACAGCCCTTTCATTGTCAAGTGTCATTTCTTACACCCCACTCCTTTAAGAATCCCACCACTTTGACTGGTCAAATTAACTTAGGTTTAAAATAGACTAAATTGACACTGATAAGCAGTGTTGCACTCAAAAAGCTGAATCGAGTAAACTTGAAGCAAAGCTCTGCTCCTACATCCCTGCATTATCGCTAGCGGTGTCAGCTGTTCCACTGCTGAACCGAAGCAAACAAAACACCTGCTGCTTCACCTGATAGTACCACTGGTCAGTGTGATCTCTGCCTTAAGCTGCATCCACACAGAGAGTGACAGGCAACCTTGCAGGAACGCCACTGGAATGACTGGTGAGAGCTGAAATTTTCTCACATGACACAAAGTGGGCAGGTGTGAAGTTTAACTGAGCTAATCTTTCACACGATGCGATTAAAGCGATGACCAGTCAGAGCTTATAAACACTGTTGATTAACAGATGCTGCCAAATCGATTCCGATTTGCTCTCATAGACCGTGTAAAACAGGAGATCTCACATGCAGTTCAGCAGCAAAGTGTCGCTTGTTGCTTCCTGTGTGTGCATTAGCCTGGCCAAAGACAGCCGCACTGAGCTCCAAAACTCAGCGCCACCTCTTTATACAGCCCTCGCGCACACACACACACACACACGACCACACGACTCAGGAGAACTGTTGCGGCTTATGGAATGAATAAAGTTATGTTCTACAAATGAAGTTCAGATACATAACCCTGTAAACATTATATCCCTGAAAAATTAAATAATTATTGCACATGAAAGTCTACGGTACCCAGTAGCTGACGAAGAAATACATTTTGCTGCGAAACTCCGTTAGTACTATAGTAAATCCAAGCCAATATGTGGTTTGTTTGCAGAAGCTCGTAACCCTGGGTTTACACTGGGGCGTGATGTTCATGATCTCTATGAAATCAGCATGCTGGGAGCATGAATGGGGTATAAAAATTATACTGGCTTGCATCCAGGAAATTAAACTTGAAGGAATCATATTGTCAAGTTAATCAAGATCCCAAATGATGGTCTATGCAAGGTCTATTACACTCTATTGCACCCTATTACGTTCTATCATGATTTGCGAAAAGATGCAATACAGCAGAATAAACATGGCAAAATTTTTGACCGTCAAAAACTATTAACACGGTCACCACAAATACATCAACTTTCCATATGATCATCACAATTCAATCCCACAACCCCCACACTTACCATTCTCTCAAATCGCGGAGATTGCGGACATCGTGCCCCAGTGAAAACCCACGATAAGTGCCATTCGGCACTTGTGTGCGAAACCATGTAATCCGCAGAGCCTCGGGTCACATGACAAGATAGGTGTGCTCATATTTGATATGTTAGCATGTCACACCTAGGGGTGATTTGGAACAGCCAGTTAAGCCTACTGTGCATGTTTTTGGACTGTGGGAGGAAACCAGAGTACCCAGAGGAAACCTACGCAAGCACGAAAAGTGCATGCAGACTCCACACAGAAACGGCCTGAGCCGGGAATCAAACCCAGGACCTTCTTGTTGTGAGGCGGATGTGCTAACCATTAGTGTTCATGGCTGCATTTTGGTTTTTACATTTTAAATCAGTATTCACTTGCATACAGGGTTTTTATTGATTCAGAATGAGTAGTGTTTAGTGATGGCCTCACTGGGTTTTGCAAAAAATGAATGGTGGACATACCATGTTTTGTCGGCAAAGCAAAAAAATTTTGGTAAAGTACTGAGTTTTTGAATAAAAGTTTATTTTGAACAATCTGACATTTTGTTCCGTGCTCCTTAAACATTCCATAACAAAAAAGAAAAATAGTATCACCAGGTACCACCAGGTATACAACAAAAAAAGAAGTCAAGAGGATTTACTGGGTTTTACAACCGAACCCTTCAAATTACTACCCTATATGTTAAAATATACACTCACCGGCCACTTTATTAGGTACACCATGCTAGTAACGGGTTGGACCCTCTTTTGCCTTCAGAACTGCCTCAATTATTCATGGCATAGATTCAACAAGGTGCTGGAAGCATTCCTCAGAGAGTTTGGTCCATATTGACATGATGGCATCACACAGTT
>JBCNYG010000001.1:39135741-39157803 GCA_039654305.1 Porochilus rendahli
TATAAAGTCCTTAGTCGATTTTCCGTAGTACAGTGCTCGATACAGTAAAGTAGAGCTAAATATGTGGTATAAGGAAATAAATCCCCTGATGAGTGGGCAAACAGGAAACAGGTCTGTAGGGAAAAAAATGTAGTCTCGTGTGTGTTTTTTTCCTTATACCACATATACATTATATATATATAAAATTAATAATAAAATTATACAAGAATGTAAACAGAATTTTATGTGCCATATGCAGTAGGTATCTTTTTTTAAATGGCAAAATAAACTATTACTGCCATGCAATGCATTACTCATTTGAATAGAAAGGCTTTTAAACCAATCACATTGCAAAAGCACACGGCGTTTCTGGCACGTTTAATGTGCTAACAGAAGTAAGTCTAACCAGCAAAATGGCATCTTGCTACCCTGTGGTGACACTGGGTTTCCATTAAAGAAATACTCAATAGTTTAACACTTTTAGACAATATCAAAACTTTGAGGAGTTGCCGGTCATAACATGACGTTTACATCATCAATGGTGTCATCAAAACAAATTCACAAGGACACCTTGTATCAGGAGTCGTTCATTTTTGGGGGGCTCTGCATTTAGGTAGTGCCAAAATCTTTATATTATTTATAATAGTAATAATAATAATAATAATAATAATAATAATAAATGTGTGCAGCCTCTATTATATTTTATTAACTCCCCAAAGATGTTATGTTTTGTATGCGTCAATTTTTTTTGCAACTTTACACAAAAGGCTATGAGATATTTTGCTGATTTTTGGAGGGTCAATTATAATGAAGTATAACCATTTTTTCCAAAGCGTGCCTTATCCATATAAGTGTTTCCTAAAACTGTGTCAATGACTCCTAACCCCTCCTCCCCTGCCAGACCATGTGCCACAGTTAAAGCCTAAACTAAAGTCTGAATAAAAGCATAACCTACAAGAAATACGAGAATGTGAACAACATGCTTCACATGATGTGTTTGGGTTATTCAGAAAACCTGTCATATGCTGAGGTATTCTGAATCATTCACAACAGATGGCTATGCTCCGTAATTGTGAAAGACCAGAAATAAACAAATACTAATTTACACTACACCATCAACACTAATGGTCGGGAAGCAGTGTTCAAAATTATGTCGTTATTATAAAATCACATAATTCCTTGTCTAATTACAGTGGGACTTCGAAATACAATAAAATATTAAAGGTTCTACAGAAAGCTAGGTATTAATTAAAATTCAAATATTTCCTCTGGAAATCAAAATTCATCTCTACAAAGGTGAAAATGTTGGATAACTTATATTTATTCAATTAAATACAGCTGAGGATTAAAGCTCACTTCCCCTAGGAGTAACAAAAGGAAAAAAGATATACAACTTGAATAATCATATATACTGTACTAGTCCTGCAATGAACTGGAGAGGAGTCCAGGGTGTACCCAGGGTGCAAAGCCATTTACTTCAGCCCAGAGTCGGCTAAGATAGGCTCCAGCCTTCTCGCAAGCCTAACAGGATTAAGTGGTATGAAAAACCAATGACTAATGACTGAATAATTAAGTAAATCAAGACGATTATGTGAATAATAGCCATGCAATCCAGATATGTTTGGAGGGAATAAAACAAGTCACATATATTACACCTTAAAAGATCCAAAACCAGCATGGATGGCTTAGATTGTGGATAATGTAGGTCAGCAAAGGACAGTCAAAATATTTAAAAATTTCAGTCAAATTTAAAGACAGAAACAACATTTTCAAAAGAGTACTCCCAGCAATAACAATAATAATAATATAAATAAAAAAATCATAAATGCCCCCCTTTTACTATGTAATTAATAAAGCAACATGTTAAGCAACTTGCTTAGAATTCAAATTATAATAAAGATATGCAATTTCCTGCCAAAATAAACAATATCATCACTACAACAGGCATGGTCAATTTAAAATGTGTACAAAACCTTCGATTTCAAATGTGATATACAGACAGCAAACGCAAGATCTTTCTGTGCATCATATAAACCCATTAGCTGCCTTAATGTAATGCCTGCCAGCACAATATGCTGCTGTGAAACGTGGATTGGAGGGAAAAGACAGAAATTCAGGGACACTGAAGTCTTCTGGACAATTTATAAGACAAGAAAGAGTACTGATGCTCCTTTAACACACTCAAAATCAGTGTTTTTTTAATACAGAGGAAAGTAAAGACTATAAACACACAGGCGACTACTTTTGATGTTCACAGCCTGCTCGGTAGGGAAGTAGGAGTGTTTACTTTCACTCGTTAAATCCTTCTACATCCAGGAAAACTAAACGGAGATCAATACGAAGGATTGAAAGCTACAGGAATGCCCTGTTGTCCACATGGAGCTTGAATATTGTTATGTCTCGGTATGGCCCTTGATGGCCCGGAACAGACGTCGACATTACCGCGTCAAGGTGGGTTCGCCGTGTAGACTCAAAACCAATCAATCATCGGTTCACAAACACATTTACAACCGAGCACATTTTCACCATGTGCTTCAACTACATAATAATAGTAACACGCCAATTACCTCGTTGATCAGTTACTGACGCCGAGGCTCACTGCCTCGTATATTCCAAAAGCTTCCGTATTTTGATCGTGACTTCCTTTTACAACAAAAGGACTGTTTCCGAAATAATTAGGAAACGGTAGCAGACGACCAGCTACCTAACTGACTTTTCACACACATACAAAAACACAGGTCTGTGGGAACACACCGGGAACAAAGCTCTATTCTTGGTTAAATCCCAATGATCGTCGCCACAATGCCGTGCTACCTCTGTGTGTGTATGTGTTACACTCCATAGCGCTGCTACACAATAAATAACTGTCCCGATGTCACACACAAACACTTGTTGGCTTTCTGATTAAACATTCATCTAGACAAGAAACTATATTAAAAAACAAAGAACAGAACAAAGAGTGACAAAGAGAGGCGCTCGGAAGTGTGTTTGTTTTTGTTTTTGGCTCTAGGGCCTACAACAGCGCAGCTAAGCCAAGCCTCGGCCCACAGTGACGCTTGACGCCGACCTGCGCTCCACTGTCACCGGGCGCCGCCTCCTCACGTTTACCGCTTACCGGGTCCGAGCGCTTCCATGGCCGAGGGCTCTCTCTCCGTCTCTGTCCCGGCCTGGCGGCTCCGTACCGACACTGAAATTGGGGGCGGTATCTCGAAGCTGAATGTGACTAATTTAAGAACTGGAAGGATACGTATCCGTTGAGGGATCTGCGCGCTGCGTTGTCTTCGGTGTGATTTAAAGCAGATCCATGAGATTTGTAACTGAGCATGCGTGAAAACGTGCGCAGCTTACTGCGCATGCGCAATTACGCAGTACTGCCACAGCTCCAGGGTGCCAACTCTAGTTGATAAATGTGACCTCGCTAGTGAAATGAGCCTGAAAAATAAATATCCAGGAACAACGGTGCGTTTAAGTTTAAATTTAAACATTTTGGTTAGTTAATTGTCTAAAATAGAGTTTACCCAGCCTGGAGAATCCCCCTGTCCTGCATACGCTAGTGTTTTTATCGTGTTCGAATGAACAAAGTTTGACTCAGCAAGGACAGTTATGTTGCTTCATTATTACTTAAATCAGTGGTGTATATGGAGCAGGGACACTAGAAGGTGCAGGATGGGGGCTCATTCAGGACTAGGTTGGGACCCTGATCTGAAAGGTGTGGTTATAACATGGGCTAACTTTTTTCTATACAGGCTACTAATTGGTTCATGTTAAAACGCTGTTGGAATGTTATTTGCTTTTTCCAAATGTATCTTAAATTAGTTTTTTTTTTAATACAGGACAATGAAAAAAAAATACCAAACATTGTTCTTATGTCGCAAGTGTTTTGTGCAACTTTAATACATTGACCAATGGAAAGCAACGCGCCTACATTTATAGCCAATCATAGACAGAATAACGTTGCCTGCCAACTGATGTACCAATCAGCCCGGTAGGATGTGATGACGCAGACAAGGCAGGAAAAGCGCTTTCACTCCAGCGCGCGAACAGTTGAAATTCTTATTCCCTTTTCCGAGGATCAGGCGGGAGATGTTTTTTTACGCCTAGCTTTGTTGGGTCGACGCGAGTTCTTGCCTTATTCATTCGCGGTGTTTACGTGCTCTCTTGTGTTTAGTGTAGGAGCTGATTAGTCGTTGCTGGACTTGTGTTTTGGTTTGTTTTTGCGCCGTGTAGCTCGAGTGGAGGACAAAAGATGAGCCTGCTTC
The DNA here is from genome assembly GCA_039654305.1 of Porochilus rendahli. Lineage (NCBI taxonomy): Eukaryota > Metazoa > Chordata > Actinopteri > Siluriformes > Plotosidae > Porochilus > Porochilus rendahli. The sequence continues at coordinate 39,139,980 of JBCNYG010000001.1, forward strand.
TGTCTGAGCGGGTAACTGAGCAGTGCATGATATTGTACATCTCATCTAAACTATAATACCTGCGTCCCACCGGTATTAATGCGTTTTATAACCTTAACCGTTGGTGGAAATTTGTTTTAATACGTTACACGGGACTGTAAAAGAAAATGGTGGTAAAGTCGTAGCTAGCTTAGCTGTCTTGTCATAACCAACTAGCATGGACCCCAAGCGGCTGTATTGTCTAAGTCATAATGTTTATATATTAGCTTGCTGTGTGTACTAGTTAATAGCTTCTCTTATCCAACTACCTTGACTAGAAATATAGACATGGTTGTCTCTTTGAGGCTAAATGATTACTAATCCCGGATGTTTAGCCTGATATTTACTAACAGGCAGGAAAATAATCTAACCAGTACAATTTTAACTAACTAGATTGTGTAGTCTAGTCTAATATGGGTCACTGCATGGTCGTTTTGCTTGTTAAGTTTCTGTGAAATCCCTCTGAAGGCCTAAAGTGGTTGTTCAAGTACTTACTATGATGCATGATTAATTGTACAGGCTGCAATACACTAATTGTACAGTTAAATAGCCTAATTTGCAGTTGGGCTATTTAATTCAAATCAACCTCAGTTCAGTCTGTCATCTCAGTGTATTTAACCGTATGTAACTTGTATGTGACTGATAAGTGTTTTGTGTGTACACAGCCTGCCGAGCTCCCTGCTGAACTCCCAGAGGCAGAGAGCGATTCAGACAGTGGAGTGGGTTCACCCATGGATGAGACTGGGACCAATGCCACCACTACTGCCATTCAGGCTGAAGAAGGTAAATAAAGACTTTCTGAGTGTGCAAGACACAATATGAACACATGGAATGTTTAATGTTAACACTTTTCTGACCTGTTTGGACTGGATTAATTCAATCGCTGATAAAACTCGTAACATTTGACCAGCAATAAAATGACCACAGGCGCATATGTTTCAGTACACGGCAGGTTTGAGTGATTGTTCCTTTAAATGATAATGAGCCACTGCTCTTGCTACCCCCCTCTTCTTCAGGGTGTGCGCCAATGCTTGTACGGCTTCATGCTACCATGGCAACCTGAAGCCTGCATGTCCTATAATGCTGGGGTCAATATAACATTCTTTGCTGCTCTGTGCAGCCAGCCACAGAGCAGTTTGTGATTTTAGCTCACTATAATGCTAGACCAGTGCAAAAAATAAAATAAAACTAAAAATTGCCACAGCGATGCTTCTCTAAAGCCATGGGTGAAGATACTCAGATGGGGTGGAGGTAAAATTATGAGGTGTTACCTCTTTATTTTAGAACAGGAGTCAAATCTGAATAGCCTGTTAATGCCTGAGTTTTCTGACAAAGGCAGCCCACATGCTTTGGCTGGGTTAGAAAGCAATCCAGACACTTAAAGTATGTATACAAGCACTGAAAAGGTGGGTGTTCATAGTATGTCTCCTTTACCTTTAGAAATTAAAAGAAAAAAAAATTAAAAAAGTGTCAGTGACAAAATTAGTCATTGTTTAGAGAAGTCTAAAATATGATGACTGAGATGATTAGAAGAAAAATGTCCAATACAGATGCAGGGAAAAAAAATTTAAATAACAAGTATGTAATAAGTTCTCTGTTAATCCGTAAGACCTTATCTAAACTTCTAAGCTCGAGATTCAGACGATGATATTGTGGTCAGCCGAAAACCCCGTTCCCGGAAGGTTCTCCAGGACAGTGACAGCGAGAAGGAGGAAGATGTGGACGGGATGGCTGAGGCTCTGGTGCTGTGCGAATCCAGCGATGAAGGAAGGAGAGCCAGTGAGAACGAGCAACCGAGAAAGGGACTGGGAAAGAAGATATCGCGCATTGTCATGGCCAGTGAAGAGAGTGAGCCCGAGGGGGATGAGAGTAAAGGAACACCAAAGAAGGAGAGAAAAAAGAGTGAGAAGAGACAGCGATGCAAAGAGAAGGAGAAGCGCAGAGGCGCGCTAATTAAGCAAATGAAAGAGAAGACGGGATCAGTACCAGAAGTGAGTTCATTAAAGGGTCTTCAAAAAATTACTGTTAATGAATTCAATAATTACTTTCTCTCTCTCCCTCTCTCTCTCTCTCTCCTGTTCTCAGGAGTCCACTTTGCCTAAGGTTCTTAATGACAGTGGTTGTCTGCTTGGTGATAATGACTTGTTTGATGCTCAGCTGGATGAGGACTTGATGGGGGAAGAGGAGTCCCTGGATGCCATTCGAGCTGCAGTGAAAAAGAAGGCCAAGAACAAGGTGAGTGAAAGCACGAATCATTAAAGCTACTCAGAGTAGCAACATTACACACAGGTGGACGAATTACATTCATAGAAAATAAGCTAAAGCTGCATGATGTATAAATAATGGTAACATTTCACCTGACTGCAGCCCCATTTAGATGATTCTGAAGAGGACGAAGAGCAAGAAGGCAAATCTCAACGCAAGGTACGAGTCAATCTGTTGCAGTATGCTATTTTCCTGTTGTTCATTTGTTTGAATTCATTTGTTGAACCATTGGATTGTTTTCTTAGGAGAGGAAAGCAGCAAGGGCGAGTAAGGAGGCAATGAAACAGCTCCATAGTGACTGCCAGAGGATTGTTAGAGGTATGTAGAATGAATTGAGGATATGCTCATTTTCAGGTCTTGAATCCTTTAATCATTTCCCACTCTGCTTTCACTGTTATTTTGCCAGAATCTACAGTAGGGCTGCCATACCACATGCCAGAGCCCAAAGGCATAGACCAGTTCTTCCGAAGGAGAGTTCGTCCCGATAAACCTGCTATGGCTTTACTGAAGTAAACACATTCTGCATGAATTATAACTTAGTTACACTGATATTTTGGAAAGGAAGTCAAGTAAAGGTCACTTCAGGGCTTGTGTCCACCAAATGCGGGTTTTGTTTTTAACTGGCACAATGTCAGCATTCGTCGATATCATGTTCCTCTCACCGATCATTTAAAATCAAGAAGAGGGTGGGACGTTGGATATCAACACCAACTCTTGCGCCACTTGGTGGACTTCCCTTTGTCTGTGCTTATTCCTGGAGTTTTAGCTCATCTTTTCAAAGTAGACATAGATTTAATGTTCATAACAGAGGACATGTGGTAGATGACAGCAATGCTTGAGAGAAGCACTCTGAAAATAAGCTTGTGTGGGCAGTCAGTGTATCACGCATCTGGTGCACACAGACCCTAACTTGGTGATCTTTCTGGAAAGATGTTTTTGTTTTGGTCACCTTTAGGGGTTTGCAGTAATACTTTTTAATGGGTCTAATTGTTGTCGTCTCCCCCCTTCCGCCTCTAGATCTGTGTCATATCACGCGTGTCTTATTGAAGCGTCTTCAGCATCCTCTACATCTGATGTGCAAGAACAGAGCTCAAAGCCGCAGGCTGCTCCGAATGAGCCTGATCAAGTTGACTGTACCCAACAGGTCGGTGCTCCAAATGAACAGGATGATCAAACAGCTACTGAAATCAATGAGGAACAATCAGGGAGTGCAAGTGTTGATCTCCAAAAGCCTCGGGTCACGGAAGGAGAGAGTACGCTTTCTTTAGGGGGCGTGTCTGAGATTGCTGAATCTCCTAAAGAGTATCATGAAAAGTCTGGGTCTGGGCAGTCAGGACAGAGCTACTGTGTACTGGCTGAGAAAGATACAGTAGCACCAATACCCAAGAAAGGTAAACTGGCTAGATTACGTGAACTGGGTTTGGAGCCCCCTCCTGTAGCAAAGCTATGCGCAGGAGATGGAGATTTCATCCAGCTGGAGCCGCAGCCGAGTAACCCAGGTAAGGAAGCATGCTGGGAAATGTGCTAATAAAAGTAGTGGTGTTAGGGTAGTGGGTCTGTGGTAGCCTTTAATCGAGCTCCTGTAGTGGATGATCTTCAATCACATTTTGCTTGGAATATGTGTCGTGTTGCTCAGCTCTAGAGGCTCTGAAAGAACGTTTTCTGAGGCACATCCATCCCGTGTCACGGAGTAAAGGAGAGCGAGCGCTTCATGTAAATGTGGTGAGGAAGGACAGCACTGCCTCTGGACAGGAGGAGCTACATTCTGAATCAATCACAGTCACAGTTAATGAGGAGGAAGAGGAGCCTACACATACTAAGCCAGGTATATATTCAAATATCATTTATATATTTGGCTGTTGATATTCCCTGCCTGTTACATTGTGTGTGTGTGAGGGGGTTTCTTACTGTTTACAACATCTCTGTAATATACCAGAGAATCCTGTATATGAGGGAAAAGAACTGAAAAAAATTGTATACAGACTCTGGAACAATGAAAGTCTTTAGTACACTAATAAATGTGACTGAACAAGGTTTTTGTGGACTGTTTTTGGATAAGAACTGCTTTGGTGGTGCATTGTGGATGGCGGAGAGTTATCTTGGTCATTGGTACTTGCTCTCAGATACAGATCACTGCAGTATGAATTATGCGAAAATAAAATTAAGCCTTCACAGCTCAGGGTTGCAGTGCTTCGCTGTGAAATGTATTCATTAACTGACATAGGGGACAGGCGTAGCTGCGTGCCACAGGGTGTAGCCTATTATCCATCTTAGAGTAACCCCTATTATCCATCTTAGATAATATCACTGGGAACAACACTGGTGCCTGCCACTCATGCAGTAATCTTTCAGTGTATCTGATGTGAATGATGGATAAATCGACTTGTAGAAGAATACTAAGGATTGGCTAGTAGCTGTCCACCAATCAGAAACCAGGAAATATTTTGAATGGCTAAAAGTGTGTGTTATTTACAAGCAAACCGATCAGATCGCACCGTTCTTGTGTGGTATGTACTAGTGTGCTAAAGTTGTACGTATTTTATTTATTTATTTATTGTGGACTCTTGCATTGACCTTTTCTCTCACATCTGGAGTACTTTTCTGTCCCCCGTTTTTCATCAGGAGAGAAGCTGGTTCTACTAAAGTCTCGTCTGCAACAAGCTATGGCTATCCGCCGCCAAGAAGAACGGGAGCGCAGAGCTGCCCTTCATCGCCTGGACAACGAAGACTGTGAAGAGGAGGAGGAGGAGGAAGAGGAGATGACCGAATCCGAGGAGGAAGAGGTACCACTGTGAAATGGAAAAAAAAAATTCCAGGAGGTGTTTTTTTAAGTAGAAGTATGTGCATCCTCAACACTGTTCTTTTTGCCAACTCTGACCTTCTAGGGCGTGGACGATTTGTTAGGTAATGATGGGGAGGAAGCCAACAGAGCTGAAAATGAGGAAAATGAGGAAGCTGAAAGAGGCAACGCATCCAAAAGGAATGCTTCTCTCACTTTTAAAAGCCCATCTCCTACTCCGTATGCTGACGGCACTCTGATGTTGTTTGCAGGCAGCTCATGCTCCAGAACAGGGTAAGTGTGTGACTGTGTACATTTGCTTGAGAGAATGGAAATCCGTACTATATTATTACATAATAATAATAACAAACTGTATAATGTATAACAGTAATTAAACCTTAATGGCTTTATACATAGGGATGGTGTTAGGCATCCTGGGCAACCTAATCATGAAACTGACAGTAAAATAGGTAAGTTTATAGTCTATCCATTCGTGTATTTTAGTGTTCCTTTAAACAGTGCAGCTCAAACACTGATTTCTGAATTTTATATATATATACACGTGTTTCGTGAGCATTTCTGTTCTCTGCTGTCCCAGAAGATGAGGATGGGCTTTCTTTGACTAAGGATAACAGCCATAACAGCAGCTTTGAACTGACGAGCTCCACGCTCCCATCATACCAGCCAGTGGGTCGTGCTGCAGGCAGAGGGCTTCCAGCAGCTATGTTCCGCTCACCCTCACCCTGCTTCTTCAGACCCAGTTTCCTCGGCTCAGCCTCCAAGGTTCACCTCTTTTTAGCCAGAAAACAGTGTAATACTTAATGCTGCTGCTGTTAAAGCTACTTCAATTCTATTTGATTCTGTATCTCTTTGAGTACTACAATGGATAATTCTATTCTGGACTTATTGTACTATGAATAATGCTGGTCCATAAACGTGTGCACTGATAGCTCCTTCTTTTTCTTTCTGTTGTCCTCAGAGCTCTGGTAAGCTGTCTGAGCCATCCCTCACGCTTCCTGTGGAGGACTCGCAGGATCTGTATGGTGTTGCCTCCCCTGAATGTGGAGACTCTCAAGGCCCCTTCTCGCAGGAGGAGGACACGCAGTCGCAGCTGTTGGATGCAGATGGCTTTTTAAATGTGGGACCCCGCGGCGGCCAGAGCCACTCTCACAAACGCCAGCTGCTTTTAGATAACCTGGATGAAAACGCCATGGATGCCAACATGGGCGAATTGCTGGGACTCTGCTCGGGTGGCTTCGGCCCAGCTGAAAAGAGTCAGCCAGGAGGCGAGGATGAGCTGCTGGGCCTGTGCTCTGGTGCATTCTCCACCCAGCCTGGAGAAACTGTTGCACCTGGAAAGGAAACTGGAGCCGTGGAGATCGAACGCATAGTCGAGGAGAGTCACGGTAGTCATGGGAGCTCAGATGCAGACATGGACCAACTGCTCTCTCTCTGCTCGGGAAAGTTCACAGGGAGTCCCGGTGTGTGTTTGTGATTCATCAGAGATTCACTCCTTAATGTTCTTGAACATGTTATCTTTACTGTTTTTCTTTAATGAAGGTAATTGAATCACTCATCAATGCTTTCTCTATTTTTGTTTCAGCTGCATCTCCAGGGCCACTTGGCGCATGCAGTGCTCGTGAAGATGAATCTGATAGGTAGTGAGTCATGTGATCTGCACATCTATTACTGTTATACTGTTTTAGCAATGCCTTTTCAATCCATATGAGGGCAAATCACTAAGTTGCGCTGTTTTTTTATTGATTATAGTAAGAGCAAGGTAGAGGAGGAGGAGGAGGAAGACAACTGTGAGTTTCGGTTCTTGTCAGACGTAGATAGCAACAGTGAGAAGGTAAGTGATTGTGATATTGTTAATTTTATTTGTTTGGGTTTTGTTTTTGTCTGAGATTGTAGTGATGATCAGAATCATGGCATTTTAATGAAGGCAGTACATTTTATTGAAAAACATAAATCTTGAAGCACTGACTCCTTGCACCAAGAGGGTTCTGGGTTTGGATTTGGACAAGGCTTTCTGTGTGTAGTTGACATGTTCTCCCTGTGCTTGTGTGGGTTTACCCAAAGTACTCTGGTTTCTTTTCCAGCAGTCCATATAGATGCACATTAGCTCAGTTGGCTATGCTATATTGCTCATGGGTGTGAATGGTTGTTTTATTTCTGCTGGGATTGACTCCAGCAGCCTTGATGGGCATTAAAGAGACTGGACGGAGGACCAGAGATATAAACTAACACAGTCAAAATATCTGTCTTGTTGTGTCCATGACTAAGAATTTGCATCCCAATCTGATCAGCTCTGAAAGCCTGGCTTGTTGTTTTTTCTTTTTCTTTTTTTTTTTTTTTTTTGGACCAAACTGTACTAGATATTGCCAATGTGATGAGGCTATGCAGTATAATCAAATAATTAACTATTTATGGTCACCTTGCTGTTGTCACATGGTTGTCTTATAAAAGATGTGCTTTCTGTTTTCCTGTACAGGAGGAGAAGGAGGAAGACTCTGATGTTGAAGAAGAGATGGGTGATGAGATAGATAATGAGGAAAGGGAGGCAGTGTTCAGTCGCCATCGAAACAAAAAGATGTAAGTCTTGTTAAGGCTTGTGGAGACTGAAATGCTGGAGATAAAGAGATGAAAATGATAAAGTAATGTTCTAATGAATCTTTTCTGTATCTCTACCAAAGTTAAAGTTCTTCTTACTTCTTAGATGCTTGAATGATTTTGTGGACTCCGAGGCCGAGCTGTCAGGCAGCGACGTCGACAGCGGGGATGAAGAGGACGAGGGAGGTGATGAGTACGAGGAAGAAGAGATACAAGAGGAACTCCCATCCGATGAGGAACTGTTGGATCAAGTTAACAAAATCCACATGTAAGAATAAATGTGTACATTAGTGTCTTCTAATGCAGCACTGGAGATCCAGGATGGGTTGTGTATAGCACATTTTTGAAGGCTTTAGAAAATCGCAGTCCTGCTGTAACATAGATTTGCCACTAGGAAGCAGTCAGGGCCCAGAGAACTACCAGTGTGTATGATTTTTGATATCTTCATCATAAGGTCTGATTCTGTGGCTGTGAAACTGTCCTTTTTTTTTAGTTTATATGTTGTCTGTGTTTTATAGGAAGCACGTCCTAGATGAAGATAAGCGCAAATTGCGCTTATATCAGGAGCGTTACTTGGCTGATGGAGATCTGCACTCAGATGGGCCCGGTCGAGAGCGTCGCTTCCGCTGGAAGGATATTGGTAAGTTGTGTGGATATGTCCATTAACATCTCTTCACGATTCACATATGATGTTTTATCTGTTCAGCTATCAAGTGATGTCTTGTGCATGTGAATTTTGGGTTCAGACAAGGCTGATAACAAGAATTTATTTTCTCAGTACATAATGGCCTTTCTATTTAGAAAGGTGCATGTGGGAGGTGTGCGGGGGGGTGGGGGTAGGTTTATCTTATGTCATGAACAAGCACTTGTATCTTGAACTTAAATTTGTCATTAATGTGACTTTAGAGGCATGATTTTAAACTATGTACTCCTCACTGAAAGCCACATCGCTACATTTAAAGGTGATTGAGGGCCGAATAGTCACTGAACATCTATTTTAAACCAATGAATGCAACCATGAAATCAGCATGGCAAAATGATTTGTTTAGACATTTCAGCTCATTTCCTTTGTTCGTTTGCATTTTCTGACAACGCTTAACAGTGACAAGTTAGCATGCAATCTTTTTTCAGGCATAAATGACTAGCTGTTTACTTGAAATAGGCTGCCACCATCTAGTGGAAGGATGATGAATTAGGTTTCACGGTAATGGTTGGTGCAAAGAATATACAATAATCATATTCTTTGAACGCTCTCTGTTGGGCCACATAAAATGAGTTGGTGGGCTGGACTGATGAACGTGAAAACCAAATTGAGGAAATACGTTAAAGCACGAGGGAAAATGTAAATTAAAATAAATCCATTGTCTCTAGTGAACCAATCAGATCACACTTCTCCCGTGTAGTGTATATACTAAAATGTCTTATTTACTTCTAGAAAGCCCTGAGACCTAAAAAAAAAAAACAACAACACATCTTCCAAATGGCATGTTTGTGTTCATGATCGTTTAAAGTGAGAATGTTTCCTGAAGATGCTGATTTGTTTTGTAAAGTGTCTCTGTTTCATCTGACTACTAGATGATGCCTTTGAGCTTGGGTTTGGTGCTGAGGGGGAGGAGGAAGAAGAAGAGGAAGATGTGGATCAGCAAGAGCTGCAGAGACAGAAAGAGAGGGTTGAGAGAGAGCAGTGGATACGAGAGCAGGTGAGTATTAGACTGATTTGGAAAATTCACTTGTTTTTTTTATTTGTGTTGTCTCACTTGTTTAAAGAGTATTGGTCATCCTTACAGCATAATTTGTGCCCATGTAATAAGTTTAAGCAAAACACACACTTATTTTAACATAAATGACCATAAAAAGCACACAACTGGTAATTCTCTCCTGTGGATTACTAGCGGGGGCTAAACTGAGGCCGTTAGCAGTTTAGCAGTTGTTTGTTTCCCCCCCCGGAAATGCCGTCAACGCATTGAGCTGGGTTAACATCTTTTGTGGACATCATCTTTGTGATGTTTCACAATCCTAGTTTCTATGAACCTGGAGGATTTTCAGAAGCTTTAAGATGAAATACATTTTTGTTTTGTCAGATTCGTACTTGAAACATCATATTGAGTATTTTAACTAGATAGAACTATTTATTTTAATTATTTGCATGTAAAATTTTCAATATCCTACCTTTGCTTGGACATTCCCTCAGATGCTGAGAGAGCAATCAATTATAAAAGCTGAAACCTCAGAGCTTTTTCATCGTAGTTACTTTAACAGCTGTATGCTTTATATGTAGAATTATTTTAAAATAGAGCTTGACCAGCTCAGCAGGACACCATCTTGATCAGGGAATGATGGCTTGGATACTTGTCCCGTGTCCACGTGTCACTGTATAGTACCAATCAACTTCATTTAGAATGGTGGTACTGTGTCCATGCTGTGTCTGCGTGCCGCTGTATAGAACCAATCCATCAACTTCCTTTTGGACAGTTGATGACTCTTGTCAATATATGATTGTTGTTCCCTCTTTCTGTTAGTCTGAAACATCAAAGAGAGAAGAAGTGGAAGAGGAGGACAGGATTGGAGAGGAGGACAGTCAGTTTATGAAGCTGGCGAAGAAACTAACTGCTAAGGCACTCCAGAAGAAAGGTTGCAACAAAAATCAATTGTGTTTTATTTGGTTTTGTGGATGCTAAATACCCGAAACTAAACTTTCCCCCTACCCTTCTCTTGTTTTCAGAAAAATCTTCAGGGCCGGTGCCTGAGAAGCCAGTCTCCAAAACCAACCCTTTTCAGAAGCCCTGTAAGCCTGTGGTAAGTATCTGACTGTGCAATGGCCTTTAATTCTTATTTATTTTTGTTTACAGTTTAAAAGGGAATCACCACAGTCTTGTTCATTTAACTCATGTAGACGTTAACTAATCATTTCAGATCTTGATGTGTTTTTGCTCTTCAGATGAAGCGAGGATCTTTGCTTAGTCAGCCACGGGCAGTCCTACAGAAACTCGCCAGCATCTCTGATGGCAACCCGCTAGCTCCACGAAACTCCCGCGGATTCCTGTTCCAGACTCTGTCTCCAGAAAAGGAACCGCCTTCTTCTGCCTGCCCAAAGAAACAGGTGACTTATAATGAAGCTTTTATAGAGTCTGAAGAGTGATTTTGTGTGCAGGCCTTTATTTGTGCCACTCGGGGGAGCCAGAGTGTTTTTGCAGCCAGTGTGTGCAATCTGAGCGGACTCAGAATAGGGTGTACATTACCTCACTGTGCACATATAATACATCACATACATTATGGCTCGTCAAATTTATCAAAACATAAATACCGTTTTAACTTGTTTTTAATGTAGATGGCTTGTTCAGTACATAAGGATTTTTTTTTTAAAACAGATGTATGCTATGAATAATGGTATAAAGATGCAGTCTTCATTACTGTTATTGGGATATTTATTAGATGTTTAATTGAAAGCAGAATAAACATTAAGTCAGTATCCTTCATCCTCAGTGGAATCGAATTGGGGAATCAGAATCACTATTTTAGGGTTACCAAAGCAATAACATTTTATTTTTATTAAGTAACTTTTTTACAAAATCATTTTCAGATTAAGTGATTGTGGTAAACCGTGTTTGCCTGTATATCAGACTTTGAGCACAGGCGGCTTACGGCACGCCCATCCAGCCTATTGAAACTGGCTCAGCTTGACCTATTTTTCAAGGTCACAGAGGTTAATTATCAAAAATGCCCATCAACACTCTAAAGGCTAAAATTGACTACGCGGGGATACACCTAGTGTTCTGTGACAAGAACTAGTTTTTTTTCTAGTTTAAATAAGTTTTGTGATTTGAAACTCATTGAGACAGAAGCATAAACACGCACTCAACAATGGCATCTATAATGCTAAATGCTAAAAAACCTTTTATTTACCTTAGTTTGCATTTAAAAAAAAAAAACAAAACACTGCATTGTCAAATTTTATATAGTCCACGTCAAAATTACGCTAGTAAAAGCTTTTCCCAGGCCATGGCATATACTGTGTACATACTTCATATTCTTTATATTGTAAAATTCTGTGCATTTGACATGTAATAGAATAATGATGGTATGATTTTTTAATATACATAATAGTGTAACCAAAATATATTATAAATTATTTATCACTTTAGCTGTAGTGTATGTAAAAACTGTTGATTTTATATTTTCACGTGTTGTCTCATTCCTGTTTTTCCTGACTGACTGTTACAGCTTAAGAAAAGAGCTCTGACGGACACTTTGGCACCAGCTGCAAAACGACCTTGTCGAGAAAACACTGTAAACTCTGTTGGACCTCCAAGAAGTATTTTTAGTTTTTTTGAGAACTGAAGCTGTTTGGGAGCGATGTGATGTCTCAGGCCTCCAACAAGCCGAGATGTTAGACTCTTAGTGACATAGTTCACTTAGATTTGGCAATGTAATGAATTTGGTGTGGTGTTTGTGATACAACGTATGCATTTATTTGTTTTGAATGAAAGTTTTATCATGTAAATATTGTGATTTGTAATTCCATATTTGTTTTATTTGTAAAATTATAAATTAAAAGTTTATTTTAAACATGCTTCTGGATTTTTTAATACTTGGTAAATAAGTAGCATTTCTTTGTAAGGTAGCTAAGTGGAGCAATGTAGCTTGCAATCTGTGTTGGGTATAAATGAAAGATTTGTTTGTTACAAATACACATTTCTGCATAGTCCAGTTACATAAATGTAAACATGCATGCTATACTAGTTTAAAGTCTGGGTGCTGCAGCAACGCAGTGGGGTGTAGGATAAATGAAAATTAGGTTTGAATTTAAAAATTTTAGCATTCTTGCAAGTTTGCCCTGTGTATAACCTCTAATCTACATGGGCACAGTGTGATCTGATTGATCTGCGATCTTGAGATTAAACAATATTCTGAGTTGATAATGCTTGAATCAAAATCATGCACTCAGAGATTGTCACGACCGGTTGGAGCATGTGATATTGTCAAGCCTTAAACTATAAAAATTGCATTTTAGTTGAGTTTTAATGTAAAATATACTAAAATTCTCAAAGATTATTAAAAATATTCTATTGCACAGCTCTTAAGCACCTGCTTGCGTGTAGCGCTTAAGTGTCAATCATGATTTAAAAGGTTTTAAAAAAGCAAGAAAAACGTTTTTTTTTTTTTTTCCCCTGTTCCTGATACCAAAACAGTTGATGACCTCTGGCACAGTGGATGTTGCTGAATTGGATAGTCCCCCTCAACATTCCATCTTGGGGACGCTTAAACAACACTTTAATAACATGATAGTGAACCTGTCAGTTCATGCCATGTCTAGTGTATATACTAAATGACAAAAAAGTAAGTCCAGTAATGAGACAGCCTTTTGATATTTTTTTATTATTGACCACATCTTATGTACTATAATTTTCTGTGTTATGACTAATTATAACAACCTAATAATAGTCAAATTAATCAATCAGCCTAGAACAAGTTGTATATAAAACAGACTAGCTTGATAGGCTAGATGAGTTGCATGATCATCACAAACTGTAAAATTTAATCTTATTGGACTTTACATACCCCAAGTATCAAAGATTTTAAGTAAAAACACTGAACTGAGCTGAACTAAACTGAAGATCAAGTAATTCTGCACGAGGTTCATTTATTCCATATTTTTTGTGAACCCTGTTTACACTCTGGTGATAATGAAGGTTCATGTTCATGGTTGTCTTCTCACCTTTTACGGTGCTATTTTTACGGGATTCCTTGTGACATGTGAAGCTAGCTTGTTTGTGCTTCTGAATCAGTTTGATGAACAAAAAAGTGAAGACTCGGATAGACGAAACTTCATGCTTTGTGTACATGGGGACTGAAAAAGCACATCCAGAAATTTGCCACATTTGCATCAAATGAAACTAGTTGGATCACCAGATAGTCTTGAGGATTACAGGACTTATACATCAGCGCAATAGGAGTAACTGTCTGAGGCAACAAAGTGGCCCAGGAGAAGCTCACCATATTTTTTAAAAGACCTTTTCCTTTGTGTCCCAATAACAAATGGATAAGACTGTACTGCAGTGTGGGAGATCTGCATGTCAAAAAAATATGGTTCATCAAACTGGTGACTGGTTTTGCATCCATCCACATGTGTGCCTTCAAGAAAGCAGGTTCAGAAAATCCTGAACAGTGAATTCAGTCTGAAGTTTACTGACTTTTAGACTGAACTGTCTGAGGTAGATACTGTGTGCAAAAAAGCAGAAAACTGGTAACCTGTGAACAAGGCATTGCTATATATTACAGTTCAGTGATTTGGGGGTGGTGATGCATGGTTAGGTGGTGCCATGGAAGAAGGTGCAATTTAAATAGAATAGTGGCCTATTTATTAACAAAAACAGAGCAAATGAATTTGAACTTGAGTTAATTTTTGGAACAGTACAGATTTAAAAAAAAATGTGACTATGAAAAACTATGAAACATGAACTAGTGAACTAAACTTCAAACTAGTTGGCACACTAACACTCTGTACATTTTCTACACATATGTCTGATTCTGGAAGTGTATCTGATTGATTAGTGCCTGATTGTGCAAAAACAATATAATTTAACAATAATTTTTAGTTTAAGCAGTTGCCCCCACCGTGTAATTTTCCTGTTCGGCTGTGACGGTCTTTGGAACTGCTGTTTAAACCCCAGACTCTGATGTGAAACCAAGCTAACTTCTCTAGCCAATGAAAACCCTTTTCCCCTTTAAGACAATTTTTCACACTTGCTTATTATTACCCAGCAGGAAAGAAGCTATGGGATTACACTTGACAACAAGCTTCCAGTCCCTCAGGCTCGATATGCTCTTCTAATGACCTGTTCACTATGAGACTTGGCTGTGTTATTGGAAGTCTAAGCAAATGGTCGGTTAACTAGCAAACAAGTTTTGCTACAGACCACTAATCATCCGTTTTATCTCACCCTAATTAATTGAATGCGGCTAATCACTCGGTCCAGTGGTCCTTGCAGGGGGACCCTCATTAGTGAGGACTGAACAATGCTGAAATCTAGATGGGTGATGTAATAAAATTGTTGTATGATACGTTTGTAAGGTGTAAGACCACCATGACCCATCAGAGCAGTATGAGTGTTCTACAATGTCTGTTTGGCTTTTACACCCAAGCCTACTGGCTCATTAGGGCCAGAGCTTATCCCAGTTTCTGTAACATGAAGAGACTAGGAGTTCAACTCCTCCATCACAGGTTACCTTCCCAGTATTTATACTACTGGTGGACAGTGGTTGAGACCTTTCCCAAGGGTCTTAGCACAGTGGGGGTCTAATCGGGATTTGAATTCACGACCACAAACATGAGCCCAGCACCCTAACCATTACACCACACCAGATTATAAGGTGGAATGTGTTCTCTAAAATATTATTCTTGAAAATCTTTCCCAGGTGTTTGGATCAGTTTTCAGTATAATTGACCCCAGTTTTATTTTCATGAGTGAATCATCACACCCTGACGCTCTCATCCTGGAAGAGGGGACTCGCATTAAGATGGGTTTCATAATGGAATGAATGTGGTCCCTTAAAAAGACTTTGCATTGATCTGGTGTGAAGCTTCATTCTCGGGGTTCCGCCAAACCATGGCGGAACAATACCATAAAGCATAGCACAGCCGCAAGTTTTTTCTTTACTTGATTTTTCCTCGCCAGTGGATCTGTTCTCTAGTACAAGGCTGAATCTTTGTGGACTTAATTTTTTTTAGCATAGTTTTCTTGAAAATGCAATATTTGTGTGTTGGAGTATGGTCTCTGCTGTACATTGCAGTGCATTGTGCAAGTTTTTATCAGCATTAATGAATGTGGCCAGTTATAACTAATCACCAGGTTCAGGCTTTATGGCCAACAACATCTCTTCAGCCAAAAGCGTTGGTCCGACTGGCTGAATGTGTTGTAACCATCACTGACAGCAGTGCCAAGGGCTCCGATGAACTCGGTGACATACAGCTGAACTGATGCTATTGGATCATTAGCTACTGCAAACTGCTAACTACCAAGCTGGTGTTTTTATATGCTGCCAACAGCCTACTGTTTTCCACCCTGAGGTTTTATAATGATTCTAAATCTAATGGTCGTTGTGCATAATAATCTTAGAGCCTTGGGTGTGTTTTTAACTGGTGAAGCACAAGCTGTGCTTAAAAGTAATTCATCTTCTGGTCATCCCCCCCTTCAGTCTGCACTCCTCCCATGCTTGTTAGTTGATGGAGATGATCCTCCATGTGATGGGGCCGCAGGGCTGCTCTGCGTTTGATGTATTTTTCATGTGTTAAGGCTACTGTTGAGATTAGGGTTTGGCGGAGACGGCCTGGAGGTGCTGTGCTTGAATGGGGATGTTGTTGGAGCTTGTCATGGGACAGGGAGGCGATGTGCTTACTGAGTCTGTGTGATGTGCAAACAACAAAACGCGTCACACATCCAAAAGACGCCATGACAACGCCCTGATGATCTGCTGTCTTTCTCAACAGCAACAAAATGATTCCAGAAGGCTAGCCTGACACTGACGAGGCCATACAGGATTGGTTTAGAGAACAACTTTACTACATGTTCATTTTGCTGAACAATGTTATATTTGCACGTTCACAGCACAGAAAGAAGATCCTGGGTTCGGGTCCCAGGCTCTGCAAGGACGTTTCTGTGTGAAGATTGCATGTTCTCCCTGTGCATGTGTGGATTTCCTCGGGGTACTTGGCTTTCCTTCCACAGTCCAAACACATACATTCATTTTCTGAACCGCTTAATCCTAATTAGGGTTGTGGGGAGGCTGGCGCCCATCTCAGCTGACTCCGGGCGAGGGCGGGGTACACCCGGGACAGCTCGCCAGGCCATCGCAGGGCCCCAAAGACATACATAATAGGTTCATTGCTGTTCCAGATTGCCCCTTGGTATGAGTGTGATCGGTTGTGTAGGTGTTGCCTGTGTGATGGACTGGCGAGTGTCAGTAAGCTATTCAGGGTGTACTCTACCTTTGATGGCTGAGATTGGCTTCAGCATTTCTATGGCCTTACTAGGGCAAAGGTAGGGTACCTTAATAGACTTTAAACAGTTTGGCAAATAAATGAATGAATGAATGAATGAATAAAATTAATTACCAGGCTAAGGAAGTGAACATACTATATAACAATAGCATCACGTAAGCAAACTGCAAACATCAATTATCAAAGATTTGCCTTAACATAACATTAAACATGAATAATAATATCCATATTTAGGCACTAGCTCCCCATGAGATTTTTGTGGGCTGTGTTTCTTTTTCTTTCATAATTAATTACTTATTCTGTCAATATTTTAAAGTTTTAAGCCCTGTTCTCCAGAATAAACTAATAAATAATATTTTTATAAAATATTAATTTGTTGTTGCTTGGAGGTTTCAGTAAAAAAAACTTCCAAAAACTGTCTTAGTATACATTCATTTGCAAAATAGTGAACGGCCAATCAGCATTGCAGTACATATAGATGCTGTACGGCTGGACATACAGATGTATAAGCCATGCAATAAGCACCGGCCTTATAAGTCGTGTAAAAGCCCATCCGTCATACTTCACAGGCTAGATATGGCCAACGCCCCCACTACAGCTTGACTTTTCATTTTTCTGAACCTTTTCATGTCTAATAAAATGAAGAGGTCACACTGAATAAACTGGGATACACAGGGTGTTCTAGCCGTATTTATTGGGTACCCTATTTGAAGCCAGTCGTGACCGACACCAAACTTAAATTTTTATCTTATTAAATTTTTTTTCATAGGCTTATCCATCAACAACCCCAACAAGTAAGGTATCATCTGAAAGCTCATTTAGAGTGCTGTATAAAAATAATGAAAGATGGGCAATATGAAATAGCACTTGATGATCAAGGCATGTCATGTTACACCCCACAACCACCGCCAAACACATGGGATTCATGAACAATCGGGTCCATTATTCATTGTTTTTGGTGAAATTGTGGAGTATTATTCTACTGATATTATTTTTATTGCATTACCGCATCCAAGAAATTTCATTCATTCATTTTCCGAACCGCTTATTCCTAATTAGGGTCGCGGGGAGACTGGTGCCCATCTCAGCCGACTCTGGGCGAGGGCGGGGTACACCCTGGACAGCTCGCCAGGCCATCGCAGGGCCATCAG
>JBCNYG010000001.1:39188381-39200851 GCA_039654305.1 Porochilus rendahli
TGATTTTCGTCAAGAGTAGGCTGCATAGCCGTCAGTGTGTTTCTGCCCTGCGATGGCCTGGCGAGCTGTCCAGGGTACACTGAGATGGGCGCCAGCCTTCCCGCGACTCTAATTAGGAATAAGCGGTTCAGAAAATGAATGAATGAATGTATTTTTGGACCTGTGCATTTGTTAGAATTGATTTTATTTCATGGACGCTTTATTTCATTCATTATATGTAATTTCAACCAACATTATACAGCCCCTCCACAACTAGCTCTCTGGCAGTGCGAAAAAAGTCTAAAAATAAAAAGAAATTAAAAAGCTGTATCTCTCTCTCTCTCTCTCTCTCTCTCTCTTTCGCTCGCTTTCAGATCATGTGACCTGAAGGCCTGCGCGTGCGCACCTTACTTCCGGTGACGCTGAAAGTGCGCGCCGGTGTGCTGAAGTTTTGCTGTGTAATTTCTTACAGTACCCATTCAAACCGGTTTAGCCGAACTTCATATTTTTATTTAAACAATTCATAATGGAATATTTGATTGGTATTCAGGGTCCGGACTTTGTGTTGGTAGCAGCCGATAACGTGGCCGCCAGCAGCATCATCAAAATGAAACACGGTAAAGATTTGACAACTCACGAGCACACGTTAGCTCATAGCTAAACTAGCTGTTTCGGTTGTTTTGTTGACGGCTAGCTAGCATTTAGCCTAGCAACGCAACTCCCTTTTTGCTATTAATAATCAATAGTTTTGTGGTTTATTTGTGTAATGTAAGTAATGTAGGTTGTCTTCGTGTATGCTAAAGCATTCTTCACAAGTTAATAATAGCTATGCATTTTGCTGCAAGTTTTGAGAAGCCGATGCTAGCCAATGCTAGCCGGTTAGCTTGGCACTTTTGTGCGTAGAACAGATTTATCGTCGCACTCATTTCATCGACCACCGCACTAAAAAGAGCATATGTTCAAATATTCAGCTTGAATATTTTTGAATACATGCATAATTTGCAAAAATCCCACTTTTCTCTTTGAACTAAATAACTGTGAGACGGTTGAGCTAGTCTGTCAGTCAGTCGATGAGTAGGCGAAATACGTTATGAAAGTGAAAGTAACCAGTTAGCAAGATTTATTAGTCAATAAGGTTATATGTTAATACTAGAATAATACTTTTATAGTGTATAATTGTTATAATACTGTAAGCTTGATGTTTAACAAATGTAACAGGCTAAACTTTTTGTGTTCCTACGAGTCTAAAGTAGTTCGGCTTAATATGTAATATATTCATTACAGACTATGACAAAATGTTCAAACTGAGTGAGAAAATCCTGTTGCTGTGTGTCGGAGAGGCTGGAGATACAGTACAGTTCGCGGAATACATTCAGAAAAATGTCCAGCTGTACAAAATGAGAAATGGTAAATACTGTTTTGTTCCTATACATTTATACCAGTCTGTTGTTGTTTGTGATGTTTTGTATGTTAACTGTCTACGTATAAAATAGATTTTGCAATTTCTAAAATTAACACAAGGTTAAGTTTATACTGTAAATGCAGGGTTAAATTTACGTACAGCACACCTAATATTTTTGGCTGACTGTCTGTCTTCCTCTTTAAATATTCCATTCATTTTATGTAGTTCCCCAGTTCCACTGTGGCAAAACTGCCCCAGGGCATTATTCTGTTACCATCATTCTTTAGTAGGTGGAATGTTCTTGAGAAAGAAAGTCTCACTTCTATTCCTCTGGTCTGGTGATTGTACCTGTGCTAATTTTTTGGGGGTTTTGGAGAAATGTTTAAATTCTTTACCAAATTTGTTTTTACTATGTAAAGCCATGTCAATTGTAAATAGCACCAGATAAATAAATCCAGTAGGTTCTCCTTCAGTGAATGACATAGTCAATCAATTGTTTAGTAGAAGTAGTTGACTTTGGGCATCCATCATTGTACACAAGTGTACCATACTTTACTGATGTGATTACTAGTAATGAGGTAGTTTTTAAAGAGACCAAGTTTGTGTGTTTTCTCCAGCCATATTTGCAACTGATTACCTCCAAAGTCTGCTGGAATGGTCATGGTAGTCCCAGCTACAGTCTTTATGTATCACATGGCTATATGAAACCTTAGTGTTGGTGTGTTTGTAGCAATATTGTTGATGTAGTAGGCCAGTTGTGCAGTTGCAGAGACCGGCATAAGCTGTGGTATGATGAGCCGCTAGGCTCAGGTGTAAAAGCCAAACAGGCTTTACCTTTTAATGGCTAGCGGCACATACGCATAAGCCCACAGGCAGCCGGGCAGAGAGGTCAGCAGAGAAGTTTGTTAATAACTCCTGGACAGTGGAGAAGTGATGGATAGCATGCTAATTTGGGAATATAAGCGAGTTGAATAGTGTTTCAAATAGCTTCATTAGATTTGACATATGCCTTTACCATATCCACAAAGAGATGAACATTGGAGGACAAGACATGTATAAGGGTTCTATGATTGTGCACGATGTCCAGCAATATACGAGTGGAGAAGAGGAAAGGAAAGAGGGAACACTGGCAGTATTACAGTATGTAAACCTGCAACGTAATTGTGATTCTCAGTGCACAAGGTGGTTAGGAGTGGTGAAAAGGAACCCCAGTTTTGGACAATAATGATTCACAGAAATGGTTAACCATTCATAAATGAAAATTTCCTGCAAATTTAAATTGCTAAATCATTGTCATTATTTGATGGTCATACGTGCATGGTAAGTTTTGTCCTCTATACTAGTGTGTTGAAAGCAGCCTGTGTTTCTTTTAGGATATGAACTCAGTCCAGCGGCTGCTGCGAACTTCACCAGGAAGAACCTAGCAGACTATCTGCGCAGTAGGGTATGTACATGTATTTCTGTGCAGTTTTGTTCCTTCTTCATATTCTGAGAAAAGACAGAAATAAAACTCAATGAAAACATAAACAAACTTTTAAAATAGACCAACAGTACATCCAGATAATTAAATTCAGGTATGTAGGTAGATATTTATTTTGTTCATGTTTATAAGCAAAAATCAAAAAAGGTCTATGGTCATTTCATGTCACTTCACCTAGAGGTTCCTAGGTGACCATCCGGGAATTCAACAAACTTTTAACCAGGCATAGAACATGTTTCAATACGAACACATGCAAAATTTCAAGGTCCTAGTTCAAAAACTGTAGAGATATGTTCGCAGGCTAGTACCCATTTCTCAGCATGCAACTTGCAATTTACCATTTTGGGCATTTTCTCTAGAGTATGTACAATATAAGTTATATAACTTACATTTATGTAAGTGGACAAATGTGCACACAGATGTATGAGCAGGGTGAAAACATAAAGCCTTCAGCAGTGGGCGGAGGCATAATTAAAATGACAGCAATATTTATAATAGTAATAATACAGAACCTCTGTTGCTGTTGTAGAACTAAACCCTAATTATATGAATATTTTGAATCACTCTGTCCCTCTGTAAATCTGTCTGTCTGTCTGTCTGTCTGTCCATGGAAGCTTGTAAGCGCAACTCCTCCTAAACCACCAGATGGATTTTAATGAAACTTTACACAGTTGTAGTGTACAACCTGAAGATGTGCAGTAAAGTAAAAAATCCAGTGCTGATGTTTTGAATGGGAGATTTAATTTACTTAATTAATTTGGGTCGCAGAGGGGCTGGCATCTATCTCAGCCGACACTGGGTGAAGGCGGGGTACACAATGTACATCTTGCCAAACCATTTCACGGACGACACATGCACAACCATTCACACTCACACCTAGGGGCAATCTGGAAAAGCTGGTAAGCCTAATGTGCATGTCTCAATGTGCATAGGGAGAAAACATATGTAAGCACGTGCAAATTCCACAGAAACACCTTAGCTTGAGACTCAAACCCAGGACCTTCTTACTGTGAGGCAGACATGCTAACCACTATGCCATCATGCCGCTGAAAAATAACCCAAATTATTATAATTTATTTGATGAATAACTAATTACCTCCTCCTATACATTTTGATATATTTTGAACTCCAGGTCACTCCAAGGCAGTTCTATCATGTTGCAGGCTGTATTCTGTACTGAGATATTTTAAAATTAATTTTGTTGTTGAAATTGCAGTAAATGCTGTATTTGGTAGATCATTCTTCCAGCGCAGTTGAAACATGCATCATGTGTCACAGCTGACTGATTATTTAAAACCAAATGGTATGATTGTAGGTATAGTTTGTCAGATTCGTTGTCGGTTTTTCTAAAAGAAATGAAATAAAATTCTCAGATTATATGATTCTCTTAAAAATGTTGACGTTACACTATCACTGTTCTGAAAGTGTGATTGTATTTTGTTTTCCTGCCCTCAGACCGGTGCTCAGTTGTTAACACCAAAGTAATCTGTAAATCGAGTTCATGCTGGGTTGGCAGTGCAACGTTGTGCACCACTCGCTGTGCCTGAATGAGGAGTCATGTTGCCAGTGATTTAAAACAGATGTCGATATGTTGTGTGTCTACACTGTGAATATGAGGTGTGATCCAAGTGTGTGTCGTGAGGACTTGTGTGTTTCTTTATTTGTTTGCATGTGCATACGACATGAATTTGGTGTGTGTGCGTGCATGCACAATCATGCACCCATCTGTGTAGAAGGCCTGTCGGCACCCAGGCCCTGTTGTCTGATAGTTTTTGTGTTAATTTGTTAGGAAGAGTAGCTGCTGCTTGTCACAATAGCAGAAGGAAGAAAATAATTACAAAAAACAATTAGAGCATTTGTTGCAGGCGGGGCTTCAGCGGGAGAATGAGCCCGAGGGGGAGAAGCAGGAGGCCTCAGGAGCATCAGGCCTTGTTCCCAAATCAACATGCTTCAGCTGTAACACATCTAGTGCATGGGTAAAGAAAGGCCTGTCCTCGCTGCCTACCAGTCTGTCCTCACAGGATTAGTTTTCACACTATGGTCTCTAGGGTTGGGTGGGGTGAGACGACAGGCATAGTGAAAAACAATTATAATTATTTTTATTTCTAATGCACCGATCTTCTTATAATTGCTGTTTTTAATTTCAATGAGGTAGAATTTGATCTCTAAGGTTATTATTGTTATTAGTTAATGCTGAATTGCTTAGTTTCCTGATTAAAAATTTTGATATGAATGAGCGAGTGTGCTTATTCCTGTGTATTTCTTTGTCCTGAAATCATCTCTAATTGATTACTGAATATTCACATGCTGTTTTGTCACCTAGTGGCATCAGTGTGGAGGTTTGAAATGATATTGTTTTCAGATGGATGTAATGCAGACACTCTAGCTTGGTGACTGCACTCCCGTTGAATCAAAGGGCAACTGCCGAGGTATTCCTGTGCTGTATGGGCTCGATTTAGGTTATGAAAAACAAAACAAACTGTGCCTGCAGAGAACAATTGGAGCATTCACAGACATAACTGTAGCAAGAGAAGAGGATAAAATGAGGTTTCTGATGTTAGCTCACATGGGTGACCCAGAGTTGACTCTATCTATTATTCCAGCTACATATGTACATATTTTTAAACGAATCTTCAAATATATTGTTTTGCTATAACCTTACTACTGTCTGTGATGCATATGGATGCAATACATAATTCAGTCAGAGGTTCAAATACGTGGCTATTTAATTTTAAAACTATAATGATTCCAATGTGACAGAAAAGCTTTTAGAATGAGTTGGGCACCATATCGTACCAAGCATGCTGTTGTGTAGTAAATCTGGACTTTTCCTATCTGGTTTATCTCTAATTTAGTAATTTGTCATGAGCAATTTAAGAGAATTATATTGGTGTAGAGCAATTCTACAAAACCAGAGTTTGCAGTATTTGTGACCAATAACAACAGAATGAGTCTTTATGTACCACAGTGACTTTCTGAGTACATTTAATTTTCTTGTAGTCTAGTGAATAAATTCTTAAACTTAATGCATTTCTTTAATATATCTTTGTGAAATTTTGTCTGATTTTAAATGTTTTGGATCATTTTAATGCTGAGAGTGCCTTCTACTTATATGTGCGCATAAATCAATAAGTCTGCATTAAGACTCATTTTCTGGTGATGAGTCACTTTCAAGTATTTTTTGCAAGGTTTGGTGGATATCACGTGATTAGATAGTAAATAAAATGCATAATATAAAATTCCTCCCACTACGACGAGAACTCCATGTAGCAAAAAAGATGAAATTTGTGGATTTGGGACAAAATCCCCAAATATTATTGATGAAAGAATTTATTATTAATTAATGAATTTCTCAGAATGTTCAGTGTTTATTGGCAGGATTGAACAAATGCTTTTAGATGTCTGTCAGAAGTAAATATTCTGATTTCCTGACATTTTTGCTCAGCTTTGGTTAAGAGACAATAGTAGACAACTGTTAAGCTTTTCGATTTACGCACAAACAATTACAAAAAAGACTTGGTAATTCTTTTACTTTTCTGAAATATTGCTGTGCCACGAAACTCAGATAATTAGTAGTACCATATTTCATGTTGCTCTTTGGCTCGGCCACAGTCGAACATGAGAGGAGACGCCAGGACGGAGAAAGCTGCCTTGAGCAGTCTGAAAGTGTAAAGGAACGCTGGAACATGCACACCCACACTCTCACTCAGAGGAAAAGGGAGGTGGAAGTGAAACATCTCTGTCTTGACTGTCCCCAAGCCATTTTGCTTCAGTATCCATATCAAGATGTGTATAGCCTAAAGTGCTGTTAGGCATTTGTATGCTCAGGCGCTAATATTTAATGCTCTGTTCTCTTGGGTAAGGCGAGGGAATTGCTGTTGTGTTAGGAACTCAGGTGGGGTGTGTATGAAACAGGTGTTGAGTTAAGAGAGAATGGATGGAGATAGCACTCCTGGGAGCTTTGTAGTTCCCCTGCCTAGTCTCTCCAACAACCAAGGTTCTAAACCCTCTGTCTACAGGGATACTCGCAGGGAGCACAGCCAAGTTTCTCTAACACATCCAGTCCCAAACATGCCCTTGAGAGTGTCAAAACCAAGGCCCAAATCAGACTGCAGGCTTTAAGATGATATGATGTGCAGCTCTAGCAGCTGAATGTAGCCTACATGGCAGAAAGCCAGGTTTTGTTTCTTCTTGCCATGTGATGATGTAGGAACCAGGTGAGTTACTAATCTATTTGGACACTGGCATGGTTATTTCTTGAAAATGCAGCTTGGAGCAGTGGGAAGGCTGAAGTGTAAAGCAGATATAAAGGCACAGAGTTAGAAGATGGCAAAGTGAGGAAGAGAAAAAGAGAATAGAGCAAGTTTTAATGAGATCTGGCGCGGCTCCAGGGCATCGGGGTGAGGGCGGGGGGATCGGAGAGGGAAGAAGGAAGAGGAGAGAGGAAAGGTGGGGAGACGCCCCAAGCAGCGGGGGTGCTGTCATCCAGCAGATGTCACACTGCTGGTGACACCAACGACCCCCCAGACCGCTTAACACCCACCCCACCACCCCGACCTTGCTTTTTCTCCTGTTTTTAGTTTTCACACCTTCCCTTTTACTCCCTCACACTGGTCTTTATGTTGATCATACTACATCAGTCTTTTTTTTTTTTTTTTTTTATTTTTTGCTGTTGTTGATTTGAGATTAGGACTGAACTTGTTAATTAAAAACAGTGTTTTAAGATTGAACACTGGAGCAAACTTTAACAGTGAGCTAACATGCATCTCATGTTTTAATGAGAAGGTTTGTGTGCATTTGTGTTTCTTTCTTAACAGTAAGTTGCAGTTTAAGTAATGAAAGCTCTCTCGCTCTCGCTTTCTTTTTCTGCAGACACCGTACCATGTTAACCTGCTTTTGGCTGGTTATGATGAGACAGACGGCCCTGCACTGTACTATATGGATTACCTCTCGGCACTGGCTAAAGCCCCCTTCGCTGCACATGGATACGGTGCTTTCCTCACCCTGTCCATCATGGACAGATACTACAGGCCAGGTGAAACTCCTCCCTCTCTCAATCTGTGTAGGAGCTGATATGCAAAGACAAGAACTGGCCAAAACAAAAATCAAGTCAAAGTGGAATCATTTTTCATGTGCAAGAACATTATATATATCATACAACATTAAACAAACTGCTCTGTGTTTAGTACACAATGAGAAACAAACGCTCAGTGCAGTTAGTACCATATAGTTCCTTGTAGCGTGGACTAATCACGGACAGTAATGTGGCATACGGGTCACCCCATGACACACTGACAAAATCAGAATTAAAAAAAATTCTTTAGTTTAGTTCTATCACATGTTCCTTGACATTGACCAATTGGAAGCTCTGCAAAGAGAAAGAGGGATGGCAGTTTTGTTTGTAGGTGGAATAATGAAATAGAAGAAAGGTCTGGTACAGCTTTAGCATCAGTACTTCTGCCCCTTTGACATTCCCTCCATGGAGTACCATGAAAGCGTCCAAAGTCCTTTTTCTGAACGTAAGGCCATCAGTATCACATGCAGTATGTCTGTAACCATAAATTACATTTTCCTGACCCTCCTCTCCAGTGTCACATGAGGACATAAATAATACTTGGTCAGGGTCAAACTCTGGGATAGTTTAAGAATATATTGCATTTTGACTGCTCAATCTGACATGCTGAACGGGATGCATTATATCATGTAGTCTGATTCCAACACAAGTGAATTATTAGAGAACTAAACGTCAGTGTTGCTCTTTGTGCAGATCTGACACGTGAGGAGGCACTAGATCTTCTGAAGAAGTGTATAGAAGAGGTATGTTCTTGTCACTCACACTTACCCTGCTGCCACTGTTTAAGCTGTAGGTCTGATGGTGTGAATGGCAGCTTGAGCTAATGATATGAAACTGCGTTCTGTACAATATTAAAATCTTTTAAGCCATTTTTCAGTGTTAATTGCCCCCATTCTACCCCCCTTCCCATGATCTAATGTGGGATTTTTATTATTTCATAGCTCAACAAGCGCTTCATCCTGAACTTGCCATCGTTCACTGTTCGTTTGATCGACAAGGATGGCATTCACGACATGGAGAAACTTCTTGTGGGGGCAAAGTGACTGTCTACTGTGGCATCTTTACACCATCGCTCTTTTGTACTACATATCTAAATCTTTCGCTTTAAATAAAACATTTCTCCTGCTCACTTCATTGTCTTTTTAAATTTTTTAACTTGATTTAAATACAGTGGTTAGCACTGTTGCCTCAATGGAAAGGTTCAGGGTTCGAATCTCTTGCATGGATTTTTTTTTCTGGGTGCACTGGTTTACTTCCACCGTCCAGACATGCATGTTGCATCAGCAGGCTACCCTAAATGGCAAGTGCAAGTGCGAATGATTGCATGCGTCTATGTTAGGCCAGCAATAGTCTGGCGACCTGTTTGTGATCCTGATGGTTAAGTGGTATGGATATGGATCGTAATATACAGTATGATGGGTTCAAATAATATACTTATTTCCATTTATCTACCAACGCTAACAGCTTTCAATTATTTAAGTCAGTTTTAGCAAACATTGTGAACAGTCCTTTATTAAGTTATTGTAACTCCTAGAGGATGATTGAGTATATGACCCTGGCAGTGTGTACCGAAGAACATGAAATTCTGTTTTTCTGAACAGGCTATTTTTTTTTAACTTCAGTTCTGTTGCCGTATCCAACAGTTTGTACTTTGTTACTGCATCCCTGAGAGTTGAAATAGAACTGGGACAAAAATAAGAACTGCTCATCAATGACTGTTTTTGAATGTGCTGTTGTTTCTCACCTTTTGCAGAAAAAGTATTTCTGTACTCTGCTTTATTTATGAGCATGTGTGCGCATATCTTCCCTCTGCAGACAGGTGAGATTAATAAACATTAAACAATTCCCCTGAACATAACCGGAATCTGCAGGGAAGAGTAGCATATGTTCGCCTGCAGGCACAGAGACGCTGAATACCGTCTGAGTATCAGAGAAGGGAGAAGAGACAGAGAGAGTGGGAAGATTGGAGAATTGACACTCAGGGTGTGTGAGCTGGTAGGGGGGCAGGTATGGAGGTGTAGTGCCTCTAAGCAGATGATGAAAGGTACAGTGGCAGATGGAGTGAGAGAAGGACTGGAGGGGGATTAGCTACACTGAGATTAGTTACTTGTGCGTACAATCTTGGTAAATTTTGTTGTCTTTTGGATTACCTGCTGAGACTCTGCAATTTTAACACTTTTACACCAAAAGTTCAGATTGTACCAATATAAAAATATATAACTGATACAGCTATCTTTATATAAGAACAAAACATGATATGAATTCATGTAAGCAGGACACAGAGATGGTAGACTTCTTACATCCATGGCATTGGGCAGACAGTCTTAACCAGAGTGACTCACATACTTCTCATTTATACAACTGAGCACTGAGGGTTAAGGACCTTGCTGAAGAACCCAACAGTGCGTCTTTGTTTATAGTAATGTTTAGAGATCGTGTTAAATGTCTACTTAATTGGTTAAATTATACAAAAAATACAATGTCAAGGAGAAATAAGGAATTAACACCGGAGGTATTAACCAGGCACAATCCATGATTTAGTTTTAATATATTACATTTACCTTGAAATACAATAATAATAATAAGGATAACAGATAATAAACACACAGTAGGGAGTACAAAATGACAATATTTGCATTGTTTTATCAGCATTGTGTGCCATCTCTAGCTGCCTTTCACAGTTCCTGTGGCTCGGTAACACATAGATTAAAGTGAATCCAGCAGATGATTGAGTCAGATTTGGATAGCAAACACAGACGCCCCCACACATAAATACATTCTCTCTCTCTCTCTCTCTCTCTCCATCTCTCTCTCTCTCTCTCTCCCTCTCTCTCTGTTCATCTCCTAAAGGCTGGGGAAGAGCTCAGTCTCTGTCTTTGAGATGTTGCTGGTTATGCGCCACTGCCTCATTTGCAGTGTTTGAGGTCTTTCTCCTGGTGGACTTTGCCACCTCCCTCAGCTTTGTCCAGCATTTTGAGGGCCTCCAGTAGGTAGCTCTGGAAGGCACAGAGGGCAGCACAGATGGCTGGTGTACCAAAGCCATGTGTGAGCAGGCTGAAGTGTGTCAGGCTGCCTTGAACCCCGGGCTCCAGGCATGGTGTGGGCCGACTTGCACCCAGCGGCGATCTGTCCTGGGACATAAGGTCAACAAACTCTTTGCAGATTTCCCTGAAAACAAGGAGAAAAGGTGAAAAAAGGCAGTGATGGGACTAATAAATCCAAGGACTGTCTAAACCAAGATTTTAACATCATAACATCTATAAATTTAGAGGCAGAAAAGTTGCATATTATTGTAAATAACTTCTCTACAAGATTGGACTTGTTGCTTGATGCAGAAAATGGCTCAGACTAAATGCATGTCATAGATGATACATTAGACACAGGATGTTATAAAGTACTACTAGTGTTTCCAGTACGCTTATTGAAGTCCAGCATTATAGGGTTATTTTATTTTTTAATAGCCTGTGATGTGTCTGGAGCAAGGAAATACTATACTAGACTACTCATTAAATTACAATACTTTACACTGACTAGACTACACGTTATATTACAAAACACTACACTGTGCTAGACTACACTTTATATTACAATATACTGCACTATACTAGACTACTCTGTAAATTACAATACACTGTACTATACTACTGTTAATATTACAATACACTTCCCTGTACTATACTACTGTTAATATTACAAAACTCTACACTGTACTATACTACTCTAAATATTATAATACACTACAATGTACTAGACTACAATTTATATTACTATACACTGCACTATATCAGACTACTCTGTAAATTACAATACTCTACACTGTACTATTCTACTGTAAATATAACAATACACTTCACTGTAATATATTACTGTTAATATTACAATACTCTACACTGTACTTTTCTTCTGTTAATATTGCAATACACTTCACTGTACTAGACTACACTTTATATTACAATACACAAAACTGTACTAGACTACTCTTCATAATACAATACAATACACTACACTGTACTAGACGACACTTTATAGTACAATACACGACACTGTACTCGACTACACTTTATATTACAACACATTACACTACACTAAACTACTCTTTATATTACAAAACACTACTCTGACGTAGACTTATATATTATCTTACAATACACTACATTACACTAGACTACACTGTACTAAATTACACTACACCACACTACATTACACTACAATGCACTGTACCACACTACAATATACTATGATGTCATTATATTTCCCCATGTAGTTGACATGTATCAAATCAAACGCAATTCCTGCAATTCCTTCAATTCCTTCAAAAGGTGAGCTGAAGGAGGTAAAAAAGATGCTTCGCAAATTTAAAATTAGCACAACTCCCCCTGCCAACACCCTGGACAGCTCGCCAGGCCATCGCAGGGCCATCAGTCACACAACCCTTCGCACTCACACTCACACTCACATCTAGGGGTGATTTGGAACAGCTAATTAGCCTACTGTGCATGTTTTTGGACTGTGGGAGGAAACCGGAGTACCCGGAG
>JBCNYG010000001.1:39211960-39227169 GCA_039654305.1 Porochilus rendahli
CTCTCTCTCTCTCTCTCTCTCTCTCTCTCTCTCTCTCTCTCTCTCTCTCTGTGTGTGTGTGTGTGTGTGTGTGTGTTCTGCGAGTGTGTGCGTGATGCGCTAATGTTCAACCCTCCCGGACTGTGCGCAATGTGCGCTCTTATAGCCTCAGCACAGCTGGGTGTACTATACGGGGGGGAGGGGACGCGTGGATCACCTTAAAGGGACATTTATAATTTTCTTTAAACTACTGTATTGTGCAATAGGCAACACTTTTTTATTAGTACAAACGTTGTTGTCGATCAATACAGTATAAAACATTTTAGATTTAAGAACATGAGCTTTAGAGAACAAAATCACCAAAAAAACCGAAACAAATTTTATATATATATATATATATATATTTTTTTAAGTGATTTTAATGCAGCATTTTGTAAAAACAATATTACATTACACAGAGCACCTTGCAGACAAAAACAGAAGTTGATAGGATTTTCTGCAAGAATAAGAAGCTAGTGCGACAGTCAGAAACTCCAGAACAGTGACAAGTGCTGCAATATGCTCAGTGCAGGTAATTTCTTTAAAAAGCCATGCACTTTGTTCCTGAGACAATTTTTTATTTTATTTTTTTTCGGCCTATTTTTTGAAAAGTGCTATCACACAAAATATTGACTTTATTTCTTTTATTACTGTTCACTGCTCTTTATACCTAGCATTATTGTCATGTACAAACATTTCATTTCCTTATTAAAAAGACAATAAACCTCAATTAAATCCTTCAATATTTCTTTCTCTTCAAACACGTGCATACAGATCTAGTTGACACAAGTTTAGCTTACATTATTATTGTTATTATTATTATTATTATTTAATTTCTATTATTATATTTATCTAAAAATGTGGCAATACCACACCCCTAAAGCATCACATAAACAAAAGTTAAGACATGTGTTATCATCTAATGTTTTCTTCATTTAAAAACAACCCATTTAGTAAGAACATTTAATTTGACACAGATGAATAGTTTTCTCATTTAGACTATCGGATGAGCTGACTGTTTGCTTACCTGTGCGCAGTAGGGATCCGTCTTGGTCCGGGATTTCCAAAGCATGCTGCCTATTGATTTAATATTATTGGCTGCGATGCTCGGGTTGGTAAAGAAGTGGAGATATGGAGTTGCAGGTTGTGCAGTGTCTGAAGAGGGAAAGGCGACACTCAGGACTTTTATGAACACAAAAGAGAGAAGGGACAAGAAAAGGGGCGGGGGGTGGGATAGAGTGACACGGGGTGAAAAAGTGGGGACACGAGAAACACCTGCTTAAACTATGGGCTGTGTCTCAAACCATATAGCACAGGACTAAATAATGAGTGGGAATGCCTGCTTTTTATTAGTATAAATGAAGCTAGTCTTGACCTTTCCTCATATTGATATCACCTGTGACATACAATCATTTATTCATTTTTAAGGGGTGTGAGGGCAAGTGCTGCCACTTCAGTGTGAATTCATTCCCAATAGTTCTGCATTTCAGTGTATGCTTGGTCCATCAACCGAATAGATCTCAGTAATATCAAATTGTTTTTAATACAGAGGCTTTAACAAGGTGTACACCAGAAGGTTGTGGGTTCATTGCCCATATCTGCACTGAAAAAGGTGTATTACATATTTTCCTAATTGTTAGATGCTTTAGGAAAAAATAGCAGGGGCTACAAATTATAAACTAGATGTCAAATGTTACATTAATACTGTTTAACAGTGCATGTAGGATAGACCTTTAAAACAATGCTTTGAATTTAGATTAAGTATTACTTTTATTTTTTCTCCAAATTAATATTTTGAAAGACATACATGTAGAAATGTTACGCACATATTATGATGTGCTCCCCCCGCAAGATTACCGAGATTTATTTATTCTATCCATTGATTATACGGTTGCAGTAAGACCGCCATCTAGTGGCTGTATTAGTCACTGCAATCAAGCAATACGCCGAGACTCACTCAGTAACCTAATACAACTGAAAGACATTTTAAAACATAAACCATAATAGCAAGTTCAGGCGACATTTGGTGTCTCCTAAAGCACAAACATCCCAACCACCTGTCGGACCTGCTCTTATGCTTAATTTTTAAAACACCTTTTTTAGGCTGCATTTATTTTAATTTCACATTTCAATATTTCATTTGTAATTTTCTATGGTTTCTTCTAATACTCTGTATTTTACCACCTTTTAAGTGAACTTAAAATTCACACATTAAGTGAAGCATCAAATCATAGTAAAATTGGAAATGTAATCATAAAATTCACTCTGCACTGTGCAGCTTAACAGTTTACAAACTATCTTAGATGAGCCAAAGTAGAATTACAGCTGAACTTAAGCTGCTCCCACCTGCTATATTTCGTTATTAAGGTTGTACATTTGTATATTTGTTTCCTACAGAATAAAACAAACCTCCTTGCTGTGCAGTGATGCATTAGGTATGCACTGATCAGCCATAACATTAAAAACACTACACTAGCCTAAAGCATCAAGCTGAAATGTACTGTTCTGACTCTGTTCATATCCAGCATGAACAGATTCAGCAGTTTGTGCTACAATAGATTTTCTGTGGAATCAGACCAGATGTATTAACCTTCGTTCTCTACATGGATCAGTGAGCCTTAGGCACCCACAAGACTTTTTACAAGACTTCTGTTCTACCTTGAACTACCTTTGCTATGTATATACCACTGCATACCTGGAACACCCCACAAGACCTGCTGTTTCGGAGATGAATAGACCACAGTGTGGCCCAGTGTGGATAAAGTCACTCGGATCTTTACACTTGCTATTTTTTCCTACTTCGCACACATCAGCTTTGAGAACTGACTGTCCACTTTCTGCCTAATACACCACACTTCTTGGCAGGTGATAATACAAGAAGATAAGTTGTTTCAAGACAAGTTATTCACATCTCTGTGGTCATGTTTTTATTGTTGGGGATGAAAATTCTAATGTTAAGGATTAGTAGTATAATGGTGTTTATATGACACAAATTTTAATAATTTGTGTTCCTGAAAATATACATTTAAAAAGTCCCATATGCACATGTGAGAGTGTAAAAAAACCCTGCAGTTGTCCTCATTTTCATGTTTTTGGTAAAATCAGGTTTTAAAATTGTTGATTAAATGACAACTGATGAAAGAACAATTCTAGTATAGTATGATCAGACCAGGATGTGTCAGTAGCTTTAAATACTACACATGGTCAATAAAACCAAGTAAATGTATTATAAGCAAAATATTTTTATTGAATTTCTTTATCATAAAGCTACAACGATAGAAATTATTTCACCGATCAGAAAGGATCGCCCAACAGGCAAGAACATGATGTTCCTCAACAGCTCATTACAATCTTCCTCAGTTGTTGCATGCAGTGGAGTGAATGTGCTGCTTCCCTTTTCATGCATACACTAATATCCTGGCGACAAAGTGAGCACTTATGGGCGATGGCACACAGTGCTTCCTCCAGCGCCTCCTGTGAATGGGGGTCTGGAAGACCAGAGCAGGACTCCAGCAGACCGAGGACGTTCTTCAGCCAGCCCTCCTCCCTGATGATGGTGACTATCCAGGGCTGTGCCTTCACACAGCCGCCCAGAGCCTGCAGACTGAGCCGCCACAGCTCACACACATCCTCCCACCATGGTGCCCACACAGGGGAGACTAGTGCCTGGTCTTCACCTTCACCTGCCTGAAGAGCTCCTCGGAGGAAACGCAGTGCTGAGGAAAAGAAACGCTGATGACCAGAATTCTCCAAACCTGCTGTGCACACATGCACGCACACACGCACACACACACACACACACACACACACACACACACACACACACACACAATGTTCAAGTATAAAAAAACAGTATATACAATACATACAACATTTTTTTCTAACATTTAATTTTGTGCTAAAAAAAGAATGTTTGGAAATCTGAAATCAGTAATGTAGAAGACATACAATAAAATGCTAGATCATTCATAATTAAAATTTGATGTGACTCTTCGAGAGAAAACTGGACTGTGTATTTATATTAGAGCTGAAAACCTTTAATATTAAGGTAAAAGTAAATATCAAGTTAAAGTAAATCATTTTATTAATGTCCATATTTTGCCATGGGAAACCCTGAAAATCAATTTAATACAAAAGATAAAACAGGTGATGTACTGTTGCGTAATGCTTTAAAGATTCTATTAAAGAATCATAAAAATTCATTCACAAATCTTGAAGAAATTGCGGATTAACAATGGCAACCCCCTTGTGAAGCAGTGACAAAATACATATTTTGCTGAGAAAAACGGCAAAAATTATATTAATGAACAAACTGTAACTGAAAACAAGAGGTGCACAACAGTACGACGTAAATACGATTCTGTGAAAGTTTGGTTGAAATTAATTGACTGGTTAAGGAGCAGTTGAGGATTACATGGAAGTGTGACAGAGAACGACGACGACAGACAATGCTGATGCGAGCATCGATGGTGCAAGACGACAGTGATCTCTATGTGTTGCTGCAGCCTCACTGGCAGGCAACAATAATATAGGTCGTCTAAGACCAGATTAATATATATATGTATATATATATAAAAATCACTAATGGGTGGACCATCCAAATACAAACCAGCATTTCTCAAACAGCGTTCCTCAAATGTGTGTGTGTTGACCACACAATTTAAAGCGGTATTGTTTTAATGATCTATGTACATTTTTTTCCATGTATAACAGTGAGATGACAGGGCATTTTTAGGGTCTCT
Source organism: Porochilus rendahli (assembly GCA_039654305.1). NCBI lineage: Eukaryota > Metazoa > Chordata > Actinopteri > Siluriformes > Plotosidae > Porochilus > Porochilus rendahli. The sequence goes on from JBCNYG010000001.1 coordinate 39,216,721, forward strand.
TGGGACCAAAGGCAGAAAAGAGGCTCTCATAAAGCCTCATAAAGATAATAAAGCCGTCCATAGGCAAAACCTATCCATCTTGGGTAAATGCCTGCTTTGCCTCATGTTGCAGTGCCTGTGTCTTAAAGAAACTTTGGGTGTGTAATGAACAAGCCAGCACTGACAGTGGCAAATAAAAACTCTGAGATAACATCAGAGGCCAGCCATGTCTTTCACTATCTATAGTGAAGGCATGTAAAAGAACCATTGCTGACGTGCATAAAGAGTAGACTGTATTGGCGTCAGCGTGTTTCTGCCCTGTGATGGCCTGGCGAGCTGTCCAGGGTGTACTCTGCCCTCGCCCAGAGCCAGCTGAGATGGGCGCCAGACTCCACGCAATTATGATTACATAGTTCAGAAAATTAACAATGAATGAACATCAGAAAGACCCTTTGAGGTGATTCCGAGGGGAACCCGCCCTCTCAAGGGGCTACTCTGCGGTTAGAGCGACTGTTAAATCTTTCTCCTCTACAACGAGAAACTGAAAAGTCAGACAGGGTTGTTGAGAGGATGTTCTATATGAGCTTGTTGCGAATAAGAATTCCAGGATTAGCAGAAAACACTCTATGAGTATATGTGGTTTTTTTTTTTTAACGTACAGACCTGTTAAGTTTGGTTTTAGTCTGTGCATCATAAGTCCCAGTGTGCAGAAGTTGCCAGTCAGGACCAACAGGCGGGGCTTGTGGAGGAGGACTGGGAGTGCTTCACTCAATAATGAGTCAAGAGACGCAAAGCAAATATCAGACCTGATATCACACAGATCAGAAACAATCAGCATAGAATTTGCACCACAGGACGCACGCACACATGCACGCACCAGAGTAAATAATAAAATGGAGTATGTGAACTGTATGGTCTCAGTATACCTGACTCGCTCAGGCTCTGTGACTACAAAGTTGAGCAGGGCAGAACTGGCTGTTTCCATACCGGGATCTCTGCTCACTGTTTTCCCGCTCTGAGTCTTCAGGACTCCCCAGCCATGGCTGACAAAATCCACCAGTAAAGCTGGAGTATCCAGGGACAGCAGCACCTTCCTCGGGCCTTCCTCAGCCGACAGGTGACAAAGAGCCGGCAGGAGATATCTGAGACACAAACGCAATTCAATACAAATTACAATAATATTGTCATTTAACAGCAATTTGGAATTTGATGGTATTGTGCTGCTTGCAATTTGAATTTCAAAAAGCGTTATGCAGCTAGAGGTCATGTACTTAGGTACTGCATAGTAATGGAAGCAAGCGTTCCAGGTCAAGCATGTTATATACAAAGACTTTCTCCTCCTGAATACCAAATTCAGGAGATATTTTTCTCCTGTAAACATTATGATGACGCCATGATGGTGGGGGGATGCAGGGGAAAAAATCTAAGCTGGTGCATCAAGAAATACGTCCTGAGAGCTGTGTTTGTAAACAAGCTGGAAATAAAGAAACTCCACATTAACTGCATGAAAAAATTTGAATTTCGTACTGGCGAAATTTTTCCAAATAATATTTTTTGAAAAATCTCAAATTGCACCTGTAAAACCCATAATAATATATTTAGATGCGACAGAGTGTACACTTCATTAATATGTCTGACCTCAGCACATTCTCGCCTGTCCAATGTCCAGCTTGTGAGCCATCACTGATAGACATCTTTGACATCCAATCAGCCAGCCCCTTGTCTTTCCTGTCCTGTAGGTGATGTCTGGTGTAGCCAATAAGAAAGGGCAAGAGGGCCACGATCTCTTGCTTTAAACAAGACGTCTCCTCAGCCAACCAGGAACAAAGCGAGCGGAAGGTTGCAAAAAGGAAAGGGTCATCATAGTGGCTCAGATCTACCTGCAGAGACACAAATTTTAAGAAACTCTTTAGGATTTTTGTGCAGCCATGAATGTATTAATAGGGAACATTACATTAAAATATCTATTAAAAAATACAAATGTTCTTAAGGGGTGTTCATGTATGCCATGTTAAGGAAAAGAAACTGTGAACACAATGCACTAAAACAAATTATGTGGACCTCAGAGGACCCCAGTAACCCGCGTCTGGGCAAGGGAAACTGAGTTCCTGTATTTGATTCATGAGACAAGGGACAAGAAAGACTTCATTTTGGCAATGATTCTGCATCCAGGAATTTTTTTTAAAGGATCCTTTAACATTGGTTCATATGGGGAATTGCTGTGCTTGGGAAAAGGTTTGCGCTCTTCGAGTGCTTGTTTACTGTATTTGTTTAGTAATTTATTTAGTGCTGCTCTGTGTTCTCTGTTCTTGGGTGAGTTTATATGATTTCTTTCTGCACTGGGTAAAGATCAATTCACCTTTTCTCTGTCTTCATATTTATGTACAATGTTTTACGAGTGCACTTTCAGCCCTACAAACCTCTCAAGCAGTGTTTCTTGGTTTAGTTTTAACATTCCTTTAATAATGTGCAAATAGCACAAAAAACAGCATACATTGTGGACTCAACAAAACCAAAAAGAGGTGTGAAATCACCCTTCATAACCACAGATCAGTGTTTAAAGGCAATAGTGCTCACGATTCAGCCCCAAAACATTATAAATACTATCCGCTGAACTTAAGAATGGGTGACTTACTACTCCACATCCTACATTTCCTTAAGTTCAATTTGGGATTTAATATTTATTCTATTTTGCAAAGTAGGTTTGTAAAAAAAACTTTGTAAAGTTTACAAAATCTTCTGAAGATTACGACTAGCTCAAAATCCAGATGTCTTAATTTATCTGTAAATAGCAGTAGAGTTGATATTGTAACACACATTTTTTTGCCTCACCTGTTGTAGGTAGTAAATGATGGCAGAAAAAGCTTCCTCTAAGACCCCCAGGACCTGCCTGCTTTGCTGCAGACTCAAGCCAACAGTGGAAGTCTCTTGTGGTGTAGGACTCGTGCTGTTCCCCGTGTTACATGCTTGCTCCATGGCTGACTCCAAGATACGGTAACAGGCAGTGAGTGTGTGCTGCTGCTGATCAGACAGATTTGTACCTGGAGGCTCCTCTAGCGCCATCCTCACCTCTACACACGCCCGGTTCACCAGCAAGCAGCAGAACTTGGGCGGACCTGCTGGATCCCAGCCGCACAAGTCCAACAAACAAGCAGACAGTACCAGAACATTGCCCAGCTGCTCTGAGCCAAGTTTCCCCTGAACCAGTGGACGTAACGTTAACCAAAGACGACTGACCACATCCCTGAGCTCTTGTGTTTGGGATTCACCTCCTGGTGGGGGGAGAAACTGCGGTATCTGAGAACACATCTCCAATCGCTTCTGATCTGAAGTTTGGCTGAAGTTCTGAGAGATCCTATCAAGGAGCGAGAGCAGTTCTGATGGGTGTTTGCTCCACGCTCGTTGCCTTATGTTGCTGGATAAGAGATGAGCCAAGAGCGGAAGACCCTTCACATAAGCCAGAGTCTGATTTTGAGCCACGGCCCTGCACAGGGCAGGAATAGCACCTCGGGACAGCAGTCGATCAGGGCCTCGTGGCAGGGCGCACAGAGAATTCAGAATCTGATAGCAGTCAGCTGCCACTGCCTCATCCAGGATGAATGTTGGAGGCTGTACTGCTTCATCTCCATCCTGTAACCCAGGAGGACTTGTTGGTGCTTCCTTTTCTGGAGTGCTTCCGCTTGACTGATGAGACGCAGAACTGGCATTCGTCTTCTCAGTGGTCTGAGATGCTGTAGTGTCACACTGGGCTTGCTTCTGGCTGACTGGTGCTCCACCTTCCAGCAAGCCCAGGAGTAAAGGGACGGTACTGAGGAGCTGGGGATGAGTGGCCATGTCCGGGTCTGTGCTTATTGCAGCCAGTAATGCGGTGCCGAGAGACAGCAGCTCCTCAGGGGGTAGCCCAGAGCTCTCACCCCCTCGGATCGCCGTCACCAGCAGGCGTGCAGGTAGATTGAAACCCACTGCTTCAAAGACTCGATGCAGGGTCACACGATCCAGCTGATTGGCTGGGCACAACCGTGTAATCTAGATAGAAAAACTTGTCTCAATGATTTCAAGGCAAGAAGAAAACAAGACTTACAGCACTTCTTCTGCATTATATTTCTGACTAAAACCAGATATTAGAGTATAAAGACTGAATGAATTTTATATAAAGAATGATAGAGAGTACTTTAAAAAATACATACATTGTTTACAAGAGCTATTCTTTCCCTGGGACTTATAAACAATAATATCATATACAACAAGGATAAATATTTATTCATATATATACACACACATGTATATAGGCGGCACGGTGGCGAAGAGGTTATCACTCCTTCTTACCAGGAGAAGGGCCGCTAAAATGTGGCTGTCATTTTTGGCATGAGTGAGTGCATGGAGACAGCGCTCAAGGACATCTTGCTGTGCAGGGGACAAGCCGTCAGCTTCGGCTGCAGGACTGGAAGCGTCTGCTCCTGAAGTCTCCTCAGGGTTTGGTGCATGCTGGATGCAGTTCTTCTCGAAGCTGCTCAGACTCTCGGTTTCAGCCATCCTCAAAGTCAACATACCTGTAATCATATGAAAATAGAGACCTACTTCACATACCCTGCCTCTATTTATTACAATATGCAATAAAATAAATACTCATTGTGTATTTCCACACTCACAACACTTTTTACTGCCCAGAATTAAAATAATCTATAAACAAACAGTCAGGAGAACAACAACTAGCTATAAGCAGAACATGGGGATAAAACTAACTGGGGATGAACCGGTATAGTAAAATCCATTCCTACCTTTGCCAAGTAATTCTAGTAACCTTCTGTATTAAAGACTATCTCTCACTTACACAACAATCAGGTGTAACAGTTGCCTTGCTAGCTAACAGGTAGCTTGTTACATTACTCGTTACATTACAGCATTCTTGCAAAAAAACTTGAAATGTATAACTGACATTGGAAATCACGCATTAAATTTTAAGAATACATAAAATATATACACTCGCTTGAGCCAAACTTACACAACCTGAGCAGTAAAATAAAACGTGCATCTTACATCGCTCATGTGACTACTGCACGGACGTTTTGTTGACGATTGTTGTTCCGGTAGAGAACCGAATTTCAAATTAAAAGCCACTAATAAAAATAATTTCAAAATAAAACTTTCTTATTTAACGCAAAGATAAGAGTACTCATAAATTGTTACACATATACAGTAGATATGACAACTCGTGAGATTTTATGACTTCAACTGTTATTATTACAGAATTGTACAACAGCTTTTAAATAATTAAAAAAAAAGAGAAAGTTGATCTGTGATCAGTTTATTTATCTGTGCATCCCAACACACTTGGTATGAGATTAAAATCGGATTAAATAAAATTAGTCCTCTTAAGGTGGTGTACACCTGTGTGTTCAAAGGTGGAGAGGTGATTGCTTCATCTCACAGGGTCAATCATTCCGGAGTCTCTGGTTGCACTCAGCATTCTTAACTCTCTTCCTTAGCCATTACACAGTTATGGGCATATTGAACACACCCACCCCTCTGTCTTTGTTGAGGTACACATGCTACTTCTGAGATACCAGTGATTCTGATCCTTTTGCTTTCTGAATAATCCGTCCTGATGTGCTTCTACTAGTTGGAGTTCTACTCTTGGAAGCCCCTTGCTCCTGGTGATGATGATCCCTATGGACCTAAATATACACTCAGAAACCGTGAACATGTAATATCTTTTCACTGCTGGTGATATAAATTTTTTAATTTAAATTGTTTAGGACCACAATTACTATTACAGCTGTAAACAAACCTAGTCTAGACTTCATGTTAATCTTGTGAATTTCTGCTACATGGTTTGCAATTTTTCTTTTGTTTGTTTCACCCAAATGAGAATGGGTTTAAGTAAAGAAAAAAATTAGAGTTTAATTCTTTTTTTTTTTTTACCAAATTTATTTTCACTATGTACAGCTGCTTTGCTACAATGTCAATTGAAAAAACACTATACAAATAAAGCTAAATTGTACAGATAGTCGGAAGAATTTGCAACGTTCATCAGTCACTAGTCCACACCTAGGGGCAATTTGGAACAGACAAATAGCCTACCAAGATAAGATATGATAAGAGATAATTACTGTCAACTGTTGCCTGAACAATGAAAATCAGTATAGCAGCTCTCTGTTTAGCAGCAGTTATAAAGAAAAAGTACACAAAAGACAACTATATACATACACATATATACACATACTTATATGTACACATATAGACACATATACATACACACAGTATATCTTATATATATATATATATATATATATATATCCTCATATTCACACATATACACACGAAAGGGTGATGTGTGTGTATGTACAGAGTAAGAGCGCTTTTGAACCATAAGGTACATGATGCTATAATGGTATATATTGTCAGAGGCCTGTTCTAAACATGAGTACTGCACTAAGAAGAATGATATTGCACTGTCCAGGGAGATGGACTGAATGATAATTATTCTGTCAGTGTGCCTAGCCAGCCTAACCTGAATCTCTTTGAACTGTGGGACGGAATCGGGGTAAAACCCGGAGGAAAACCACACAAGCAGGGCGAGAACATGCACACAGAAACGCCCGAACCCTGGACTCGAACCCAGGACCTTGTGGTTGTGAGGTAAACGTGCAACGGCTTATAGTAGAAATGGTTGCGTGTATGAGTTGGCTGCCCCCTTGTGGTCAACTCAAAATAGCGCAATGGACCGGAAACAGGAAGTGACGACAGGCTTGTGTTGCTGCGGCGTTTAAAAGAGAAACGAGCTGCGCGCTTTAGCTTAGCTTATCGTTTAAGTAGTTCGTGGACGTTTCAAATATTCGTGTAATATTTTAAAGTAAGTCTCAAGAAGCTGTAATAAGCGGAGAGCTGACAAGCACACACGTTATATAAATATACATTTATAAAAATACATCAGTTCATTGTGTGTTATTATATCCGTTCAGAGTTTGCTAACTCTTTACCCACTGAAAAGCCTCCGGCGACCGTCTCCTTGTGTTTAATGGGTCGTTTTCTTTCCTGCAGATGTCCTCTTTGCCTCAGAAGGGCCCAGGTGGTGGTCTGGGTGGAGTTCCGCTTCAGCAGCCGCCGCAGAGCCTCCACATGGGCGTGGGATCCGGGGCCTCGGTCCCCGGCCAGGCCCCCAACCCCGCTGCTCTCCGGGAAATCTCCCCCGTCTTCCTCTGCCGCATCGGCCAGGACACCGTGCAGGACATCGTCACCCGCACCATGGAGATCTTCCAGATCACACGGGCTACTCAGGTGGTCTACAGTTTTGCACACTTAGTATTTATTCATGCTGCTAGTGTGGGACGCTCCAGCTAATGGGCACATTTATCAGAAAACGGCAGGAAGGTCCTGGGGTCGAGTCCCTGTTTTGGTGAGGGTGTTTCTGTGTGGAGTTTGTTGTTCTCCTCATACTTGTGTGGGGTTTCTAACATTATTTGCCTGTTCTGAGTTGCCCCGAGGTGAGAGTATGAAGGATTTGTTTGTTTGCAGTCGACCAATTAGCTGTTCAGGGTGCACCCTTCCTTAACCCAGGGTCGGCTGAGATAGGCACCAGGATTCACCTGAGAGATTCCAGCCTCCCCACAAGCCAATTAAAGGATTCAGGAGTAAAACCCATTTAATGTCTCATCTGAAAGTGAAAAAAAAACACTTTTTCGTTTGTAATAGCTTATATACAGAGTGATTTGAAGAAATCCTCCCACATTTCCATGGTGAATGATAAAAGTAATAAATGCTAAATGATGTAAATGTAATAATTATTTGCCGACATGAAGCTTCATTCCATGCAGATTTTATACATGTTTTAAACATGTTCTTCCTCCAAAAGGTGTCAGTCATTGTCTATACACGCTTGCAGGTGATTTCTGAAGGCTGCAGTCGCTCGACAGGTTGTGTCAGGTGGAACAGCGGCTGTCTCCTGATTAGAAACCTTAAGGGCTTCAGGAGTTTGAGGTCGATGAGTATACACTCATGATTTAAGGAAGCCCCACAGAAAAAAAATCACAAGAGGTGAGGTCAGGGAAACGGGCTGGCCATCCAACCTCGCCAGACGATGAAATCACCTCATGCGGATGCATTTCCCTCAACACTTCCATTGATCTCAGTGTGAGGTAGCTCCAGCTTACTGAAACTGAATTTCATTTCAAAGCCTGTTGTGCTGAAATTCTGAATGTTTTGGTTCCATGCAATAGTGAAACATCTTCGAAAGGCCCTCTGTGTGGCAAGCATGGAGCAGTTATTTGTGAAGAGTGCTTTGACGGTGAGTGCACAGTGTGCTCCCAACTTTGCCATGTTGGCAAATGAGAACGGTTGGGGTTGGGCTACCAAGAGACCTTAGCACTGTCTCTCCCGCCTCACTCAGCTTCATGTGTGCAAATAATAATTTGATTAGTTTTGATCTTTTCCCCCCATTTACCTTTGAAATGTGGGATGTTTTCTTGGGTTACCTTGTATATTTGAGTTTAATATTTGATGTATAGGGTTGATCACCAGCTGAACACCTGGTCAGCATCCAGCCACACAGATTGAAGCACATAACCCTGCTCCTGATGATTTAACGAGAACTTAATTCTGTTCACTATACCTGGTTATAGCAAGGAGCATAAAAGTAACTCCGCCCCTCCTGCGAACACTTGCATGTTCACACACCCAGACAAACATGCACACTGTTTACCTGCCATTGCTATGTGCCGAGCAACGTGATCCGAGGTGTCGGTTGCCTCGATATTCACAGCGCTAAACTGCTTTCTTGTGTGACTGCAGTTCACTTTGCGTCCTATCTAAAAACTTAAATGGATTAGCTATCGAACTCATTTTTTTTGTTTCAATGTGATGCTGGATTTTGCCTGGTCTCATACTATCGTTACTGCAACATCTTGAGTACAAACTTGAAATAATCGTCACACTTGTTCCATTTTCTCTCTCCAGATTCTTTTTCCTCGCTTGCTGCATTCTAAACAAATTGGTCTATGCTCTCTCATTTAGCTTTAGTTGGCTAATATCTTTGTTTACAGATTTTCCTTATCTCGCGCCACCCCTGAAGTACTCTGGTGCCCCCCATGGGAGACACAATTCCCAGTCTTGGGGCTTTTTCGTGTGGAGTTTGCACGTTCTTCCCGTGTTTGTGTGGGTTTTCTTAGGTTTCCTCCCACAGCCCAAAGACATGCACATTATGCTAACTGGCTATTGCAAATTGACCTTATATTTGAGTGTGAATGTTTGTGTGTGTGTCACCCTGTAATGGTCTGGCAAGCTGTTCAGAGTGTACCCCACCCGTGTCGGGTGAGATTATGGTGGTAACGAATCTCCACATGTCGTGTTGCGTTTGTATGTTGTGTGTGCGCGCGCATGTTTTGATTTGTTGATAGCTGAAATAATTACAAGGCTTTTTCTAATAAACCTCCTTGACATTTTGACCTTGTCTGTTTGATCACGGTGCACCATCGGGGTCTCCTGTCTGACTTCTTGGCCCGTCTTTTCTCTAGTTGCCGAACGGTGTGACCCAGAGTCAGGCAGCATATCAGGACCGCTTTGGGAAACTGCAGGAGCATCTGCGCCAGCTGACTTTGCTCTTCCGCAAACTCCGTCTGCTCTACGAGCGATGTGTAGAGATGACCTCCGACTTACAGGAGTCCCCTGCAGAGGTGAGAAATGCCCTCTGTGTCTCAGCTGTAATTTATTTACATACAGTAAATGCTCATGGTGTTCATGTTGGTCTGATTTTTCCATATGCTTCTAAATAAATAACCCACACTATTAATGAAATCCTTGGTAGGCAGTAGCAGCAGTCTGGTGAATTAACGCTGGGAACACATTTCTAGACAGCACGTAACACAGTGTGTATGAAAGAGCAATTTGTCAGGATTGTTATTTTGTTTGTTTCACACAGCTGGTGCCGTATGTTGCAGAGGAGATGGTGGCAGTGAGAGTGGAGCCCTGCAGTCCTGCTGTCACTCAGGACAAACAAGAAGTATTAGAGGTTTGTTCAATTGAAATTGAGAACACATTAAACAAAACACTCCTGATTAGAAAAGACCTCCACATATGCACACCATAAAAAGATAAAGATACATAAATAACATTATCATATACTTGCTAACTTGTTATAATTCTTATTCTTATAATTCTTCTAATTCTTGTTATAAATAAACAGTTTTTATAGCCATCTCTATATTACAGGTGAAATTTTAAAAATTAGAATATCTTGCAAAAGTTTTTTATTTTTAGTTATTTCAGTAATTCAACGTAAAAGGCGAAACCAATGTATCATAGACTCATTACATGCAAAGTGAAATATTACAAGCCTTTTTATAATTTTGTTGTTTATGGCTTACAGCGTCTGAAAACCCCAAATCCAAAATCGGTGGCATAGTGGTTAGCACGTCCGCCTCATAGCAAGAAGGTCCTGGGTTCGATTCCCAGCTCGGGCGTTTCTGTGTGGAGTTT
>JBCNYG010000001.1:39289441-39300268 GCA_039654305.1 Porochilus rendahli
CCACAGGCTGATAGCACCCATGCCACGCCGCACTGAGGCAGTAATTCATGCAAAAGGGGCCCAAACCAAGTTCTGAGTACATATGCAGGATTGTACTTTTCAGAGGGCTGACATTTCTGTATTTATCATCCTTTTTTTATTGATTACATGTAATTTTCAATTTTCTTACATCTTGGTTTTGGGGTTTTCTTAAGCTGTAAACCATGATTATCAAAATTAAAACAAAGACATGAAATTGTTCATTTTGTATGCAGTGAGTCTATATAATGTAATAGTTTCACCTTTTAAGTTAATTTACTGAAATAAAAGAATTTTTGTACAATATTCTAATTTTTCGAGTTTCACCTGTAAGTTCAGTGAAAATATAGGTCTCTATATTTAACTGTTATGCTGTATCATTTTGTGTTTTGCATTGTTAAATATACATCCTGTACCTCATACGCACTATTTAGCCTGCCTATAATATCTGTATACTTGTTAAATATAAAGATTGACAGGATGTGCTGTTATAGGAAAAGATCAACGATGTGTGGGTGGTGCAATACAGCTCGAGGCAAAGCAGAGCACCCTGAAGTGCCATATGTATGGTTACATTAGTTCCAGAATGGCAGGTATAGACTTTTATAATGCGGAGATTTGCCTAAACCACTCATTCATTTTCTTGACCTGCTTCATCCTACTCAGGGTCGCGGGGAGGCTGATGCCCATCTCAGCCCCCACCCCCCACTTGTTTTTTGCTGAGGTACACATGTCGCTTCTGGGATGCTGGCTTTCCTGATACTCCTGATCATTCCTTTTTTGAGTCTGGTGGTCTGTCCTGGTGTGCTGATGCTGGCTGGAGTTCTCATCTTGGAAGCCCTTCGCTCCTGCTGCTGATGAAGATCCATATGGGCTTAGATCTGCACTCAGTGACTATGAAGATGACTTTTTACTGCTGGTAATATAAACACTCTTTCTGCAATATTTTGGACTTACAGTTGTGGCATTACCAACCAGACTATATGTTGGACTATAATTAAATTTCTCTTATATGGTCTGTATTTTTATGGTTTCACACAAATGAGGATGGGTTTCCCTTTTGAGCCTGGTTCCTCTCAAAGTTTCTTCCTCATGTCAACTGGGGGTGTTTTTCCTTGCCACTGTAAAAAAAATTGCGCTTGTCATATTACCAAGCAATGGCATCATGGTGGCGTAGTCGTTGCAACATCCGCCTCTCAGCGTCTTCATGGGTTTTGGGTTTGATTCCTGGACTTGGCAAGGGTGTTTCTGTGTGGAGTTTGCATGTTCTCCCCAGGCTTGCAAGGGTTTCCTCTGGGTACTCTGGTTTCCTTTCACAGTTTAAAGATATCCACATTAGGCTGATTGTTTGTTATAAATTGCCCCTAGGTGTGAGTGTGAATGTGTGTTTGTGTTAGCCCTGTGATGGTCAGATAAAATCATAGGATTAAGCAGTTTTGCGAATGAATGAAAAAATAAATGAATGTTGCCCAGAAACTCCAAAATGCTAGCACCTAAAACTCAAGCACAAAATGTAAATTAAACATCCCCTAACAGAAAAGTACGCCATATCAAAGGCCATTCATTTTTCTTAATTGAATAAAAATCTGTTTATTATGAGCTTGAGATTGAGATGGTGATGCACCCACTGTGGAAGAGCTGTTACTATAGAAACATTAGAACAAATGCATTACCTATCATTTGTGTTACGGCTAGATTTACTGTCAGGGCTGCAGTTACAGAAAATGAATGCACACCTTGTGATTTGAGAGGTCATGAGTGCCGGAGTATGAATTCATAATCTAAATGAAATGTATAACACTGCAAAAAACTCATTTATATATTTTGGAATACGGTGGCTCAGTGGTTGACACTGTCACCTCACATCAAGGAGTTTGGGGTTTGAATCGCAGTCAAAGGCATTTCATTGTGTAGCATGCTCTCCCTGTGCTTGTGTGGGTTTCCTCCAATTTCCTTCCACAGTCTAAAGACCTGCAGGTCTGATTAATTGGTTACTATAAATTGCCCAGAAGTGTGATTGGAAGTGTGAAAGGTTGTTTGTCTCTGTTTTAACCCTGTGACTGGTGAATGTATGTGTACATTTACACATGTAAATACATACTGTACTTTTTTCTTTAACTCCGCTATACTTGTCCTAGCCAAACTTTCATTTGGGAGGAGGAGGAGGGTTGGTGGTTTGGCGAGCCCCATAAAAAACCTGTCAAGCCAACACATGAAAAATCGACACAGTAATCCAACAAATACTGCTACCATGTCTGGGGTAACTGACGATACCATAGAGGAAACCATAGAGTACTACCGCGTCCGGGGCAACCAGCGATAAGAAACCCCACTGCCACCTACGTGGAGATGTACAAAAAATGCTTAAAAAAACACTTGGTAAAAGACCTGGGCACTTTGAAGCCGATGGACAGTTTAACAAAATGGGCACGGCACATATACACCATCCTAAGTGACATTACTGAACAGCTGTTCAGTAGCAAAGAACAGTGTTGGGGACAGTCTCAGCTGGCAGTTGTCATGCTTCATGACTAAATTTCATACTGCACACTTCAAAATCTGTTATTAACTGTAATGTAATGTTTTTAACTCATTAAGTGCTACTTCAAAACACTGCTATAAATAATGCTCAATACATGGCATGGTGATATACAGTATACACTGTGTGTTTTCACTAAGGCAGAGCAGTTATGAATATCTTTGTAATTGTAGTGTTGCTGCAATTTTATTACAAATTTAAAATGTGATGTCAGCAGATGAGGAAAATCTTATATATAATCAGGAAATACTTATATTTTATATTATATAATATATTTTTTATTTTTTTTATGGTACTATATTGATGAGGATGTAATCATTCTAAATAGAATAAGAAGGCAAACGGTGGTGAATATTTCTCTATTCAGTGGCCGTAGTGTATTTATTTATTTATTTGTTTCTCGTTTGTTTTTAATTTAACTTAAATTTTAAAAAGTTAAGAATGTTTATGTTGCCTACATTTGCATGAGGATATTTACTTTCCAATTTATCTGTTTCTAATTTATTATATTTTTATAATGAATTATTATTTAGTATAATTCTTTGCTAGATGACCCTGAAAAAGAGTGTCAGTATTTCATACTTTTTGAAATACATTAAGATATCTGGTTCCAGAATTCACTTTGCCGATTCTCATGGTTGAAACTATTTGGAAATAATCCGTATTATCAATGACATTTCTATTTAAAGATAATACACAGCTCAGGTCAGGTTTTCTTTCTTTCTTTTCCTTTTTTGTGCAGCCAATGACCTTTACATTATTTAGATTTGATAGTAGTATCATTCTCTGATTGTCTATAATTTAGATTTTTATTACATTAATTTATACTTGAACTTCCAATGCATTATTATATTATTTATAAACAAAAATTGTCTGAGACTTATAGTGTGAGCTACGTCATTTTCACACCTATTTGTTTTTCAGTTATTGAGGTATAAACCCATTCAACCAATAAAATGGGCTAAAGGCTACAGCAGAGAACTCAATGATGAATACACTTACTACACACCTCATTCAAATCCTCGATTATTTCTTTAGAACAGACTGTTTCTATGAACCATGACATTACTGGAAGCAACAAAATCATTGTAAAATCAATATTTTGGTTCAAATTACTGATTTTTTAGTCGTAGCTGTGGACAATATACAGTGAGCTGGTTATCATTACAAAATCCAAATAATCCACAAAATAACCTTGTTTTCACTATCATGGGGGGAGAAAACAAAAAAATTCTCAAGGGCAATTTCTGCGATGACACAAATGTACTAATGTGTTAAATATGAATTTTCACTTTCCTTTTCTCTGCCATTTTGACTGGCTGACAAAACACACACAGCATGCAGGTTATTTACAGTAGTAGGAGAGAAGCGGTTCCCATAAACTGATAAAGCTTAATTAGATTTAGTTTAAGTGAAGAAGCAGATCTGTAATGTCTTGTAATGTGTAAACCGCGAGCTAACGGACCGAACAATTTTAAATGAACATTAGCAAAGTAGTTACTTACTCGGTCAGCCACAGCTGAGCCACAAACACTCGTACCGGGATAATGTGTGTGGGATTGGGAATAGCAGGCAGGGGACCGATCCATTGATTGTGAGGCAAAATGAAAAAAATGCAGATGAAATTGGTAAAAACTTTACAAATAAATTGGCATTTATAATTTGCTTGTGTTTTCAGTCCTTTAATTAATATTTTTTGAATGCATTTTATTTGGACTTACAATGATGTATTGATGGGGGACTGTTTTGTCAAGGTCAAATTGAGCCATGCATTTTATTATTAGACTAAGTTTCTTTTGGTTTCAATTCGACTCATACAAGCCGTGCTCTCTTTAAGCTAACGCATTCACACCCTTCTAATTGCAGTTGGGTGTAACGATTTTTACTGGGGAATGCTAGCCAAACACACATACTCAAGAACACTCTCTCTCCCCCCCTTCCTTCCTCCCGCTCTCCCTCCCTCCATCTCCCCTGTCATTCGCTGAAAATGGTTGTAGCTTAATTTGATGAAACACTATCTTAATTGCACCATTATTATTAATTAAATACAAACATTAATTAATTTATCTCTTTACTTGTTTGAACAGTCCAGTGCATTATACATCTGTTTATACGTCAGCTGTTCTGCTGCTGTGTTTAATTTGAACAGTACAATATAAAATGTCAGTATATTGCTTTTATTAGTCTCTTTGTGTGTGGTGAGCTTTTCTTTTGAGGAATAATGACCTATAAGGAAGTCTTCCACATGGTAAGAGTAATCATAGAGGCCACATAAGGTATCCTGAAAAGTAGGATGTCGCTTTATCATGGCTTGTTCTGCTTTTACTGGGTGCTTGATCAGACATCACACAATTGGTGTTTCTGTACAATATCTTAAAAACAGTCGAGACTTCTGGGAAGGCATTGCATGTGTGATAGTGTGAGTGTGTCCCAGAAATGTCCCCCAACAGCTTGTCCTATTTTTCCTTCCAAACTTGCTCTCACATTCCTCCTCATTTGCATTCTCAGTACAATGCAGGTTTTTCTTTCCTTAAAAAAGAAGCATGTGAAGTAGGCCATTAGGTTGTGATAAGCCTGTATCTCCCCCCTCTCTCTCTCTCTCTCTCTCTCTCTCTCTCTCTCTCTCTCTCTCTGCTTCTTTCCTTCCTCGTGAATGGTCTGAGGTGATGTCAGGTTAATCTGTAGCAGTGGCAGATGCTGGCCATCATTAACCTGCGAGTACCTCCTAAGAATGCTTCCTTTACCACTTCTCTCTCTCCTCCATCAATTTAGCACACCGACACAAAGAAACGGAGCGCAGGAGAGCGAAACAGATGAGTTAATAGACCTCATTTCATGCAGTGCTGATCTTCAGCGTTTTTGTTTTTTTGTTTCTTTGGTTCCTTTCCTTCAGCTGCCACAGCTACACAAAATGAAATCCTCTTCCCTACCTAGAGCTCGGCGGCTTATGTCTCTGCTCATTACTGGAAGTAAAAGAAAGAGAAACGGTCTTCAGACCATGGACCACCAAGCAACCCGTTACCTTTTTCTAGATGGTGCAACCCCTTGCTTCTCAGTGAGAGAGAGAGAGAGAGAGAGAGAGCGAGAGAGAGAGACCCTCAGAGCTCATCGTGTGGAATAAATGAACTCATTCATTCACTGTGTACTATGGAAATGTGTCCACACCCCAAACCCAAAGCAAACAGGCTTGAGGCTCCGCACAGTGATGGAACTATTAAGACATACCCTTTGCCACACATTCACAGTAGTTAAAGGAACAGCCTGAATAGCAGGTTACCTGTTCCTATTACTCGGTCTTAACCTCTGTTTATATTTAATTAGCATAATTATTAAGTATAAACTTAATTTTCTACTTATACTTATTATGTAGATTAATCATTAGGCAGGAGGGTGCAGTGATTCGCCCTCTCACCTCAGAGTAAACAGGTTCTGGGTTTGAACCTGCTGCTTGACTGGAGCCTTTCTATATGGAGTTTTGCATATTTTCCTTGTGCCATTGTGGGTTTCTTCCAGGGTGTTCTGGTTTCCTTCCACAGTCCAAAGAAGTACAGAGTAAGTCAGTTGGCTACTCTAAATTGCCTATAGGTGTGAATGTGAGGATAAGTGAGCTTAAATGGCTGATTGTCTCTCTGTGTTAGGCCCGTGATTGATTGCCTACCTGTTTAGATTCATCTCTCATCTCTCACCTCATACCAGCTGGGTATCACCCACAATAGATAAGTAGTGAAGAAAAAGAATGAATAAATTATACTTAAATTTAGAGTAAGCTAAAAGCCAATAACCTGTACTGTTCAACGCCTAGTAAACAGCTTAAATTCAGCTTGGCATAAATTATACAAATCTCTGAAAGTCGGAGTTGGAACACTATTCTGATAAAAGATATTCCCACTGCTGGTGTTTTGATGATGGTAGCAATCTCTTAAAGCTATTCATTAAGGGTATTGCATAGGTTTTACAATATTTACATCCTCATCAAACTATTCAGCAGCAGCTATCCAAATATCTTGTTGAACCAGGGCTGTTAAAGCTAACCAAGGCATTTAACCAGGGGCTTGAAACCTCAAACTCAAAACACCCTTGTATTTCTATTATTCTGCATATAGCCTGGTAGGTTCCCTCCCCATAACAGGCTACCCTGCTGTAACTACACCCACCCTACCTAATGCCTGACCTAAAGAAGAGAGAGCAATGTAGTGGCACATCGCATGGTTGTAGAGAGAGCGTCAATGAAGGGAATGTATGCAAATGTATTATCATTTTTTTTTTTTTACTTTTTAATATTTAGCTTGCAGGTAACTAAATAAAATAAAACTAAAACAGTTTTATGTTGCTACATGTGACTTTGTTTACACCAATAATGTATCATGATTACCTTAAAGGTTAGTTTGGGTCAGCTAGCTTACCTGTGTAACTGGCCTGTGCTTAAAATATTTTCTCTAGCAGTTTTCTCATAAATGCTTATTAAGACATATTCATTCATTTTCTGTACCGCTTAATCCTAATTAGGGTCGCAGAGAGGCTGGCGCCCATCTCAGCCAATTCTGGGTGAGAGCAGAGTACACCCTGGGCGGCTCACCAGGCCATCGCAGGGCACTTATTTAGACACAATGAAGCTAAATGTTTACATAAGAGTTTCTAATAAACTGAAAGAGATAAATCATGCATTCCACTGTGCCTTATCCCTTCTCTGTTGGCCTTGTCTGGCCATTGGGTTTTTGTCAGGCCAAAGCTTTTAGCCTCAAAGTAGCCCTGAGGAGGCATGATCAAGCCATGGAAGCCTAGAAATGGTAACAGCTTGGGATCACACTAATCTATTCAGCTCGATAGTGAGATAGCAGTAGATGAGTCCTTGTATGTTCGCGTATGAGACCACTCCTATCAAGATAGAAATACTGCACCATAATACAAAGGTGAGCAGTCAGAATATGTTTGCAGTGATCCATTTCTTAAAGGGGACACATAGACGCATTGCATGAGAGCAAAATGCCTTTCACAGCATAATAGAGCCAGTACACCCCCTCACTGTGAGTCAAGCATTCAAACCTGTACTGTTCTTACTGTGTGTGCCACATATGTATCGCAACTTATCGAGAATATAGTGAAGAATGACTCATCTGACTGCATCACATCTCTGTAGACTGGTGTGTACCATTTTTGTAGCACTGAACTCTCAAATGTGCATTTGTCTTTCAGGGGATTCTGCACAGCAATCTTGCTATAATATCGCTCTCTGTGTAGCCGTGGACGTGGATTGTTCACACAGACAGTCTAATCACATCTTGCATTGACATTCTTTGTCAGCTAAAGAACAGTCGCTGTTAAGATCTTTCCTTCATACCCCATTAATGCACCAGAATTATAGTCGTTATGGGGTGCTCTTTCTTTTGACCGCATTTGCTAGCGGTCTTTATTGATATCTTTTCCGAATCTCTGTGCCCTGTTTCTGTTGACACATGAATTAGTTAAGCTCCTGCCATCTGTGCGTCAGTAATACACTCTTTCTATATTTAAAAGATAGGTAGCCTTGGAAACATACATCTGTCTGAAAACACCTACTCCTGTTATCTTTCTCAGGTTTTTCCCTTAACCTGTGTGTATCTGTATTTCTTCCCATTTCTTTCTTTTTTTAAATTTGTCATTAAAAGCAGGTTTTATTTCTATGAAGGAACAATTACTTCAAAGAGTGTGAAAGCAACAGTCATGAATGTAATTCATTACTCTGTTGATCATACACAGGAACAGTCTATTAGTATGAGAAGACATAAATATATAGCAGGCAGTGGTTAAAGCACGGGGATACTGATCAGCAAGTCCGGGGTTTAAGCCCCACTACCACCAAGCTATTGCTGTTGGGCCCTTGAGCAAGGTCCTAAATTCTCAGCTGTATAATGACATAAATATATCTGGATAAGGATGTAGATGTATCTTTGTTTTATGTCTAGTGGGCAAAGAACTACGATTATTTCTCCAAGAGTTACCTCATAACAGCAAGGCCCAGTGCTTGGCACCATCATGCTTATTGGTTTGAACCTCAGGGCTTTCTGTGCAGAGGTTCCATGTCCTCCCAGTACTTACATGGGTTTCCTCTGGGTGCACTGGCTTCCTCCCAAAGTAAAAAGATGTGAAGATCAAGTAGCTACACTAAATTGTTGGTCCTGCTATAGACTGCTGACCTGTTGAGGGTGTACTCTGCCTCTCATCTGACGTTAGTAAGGATTGGTGCCAGCTTTTCCCAAGACCCTGACGGTTTAATGGTGTAGATAATGGATGAATGGAATACCTCATGTATGCAGCTTGTACAGTATTTGTGCTAACAACAGAAACAGTAACAAGGGAAAACTAAGCATATTTATGAATAATGATGGGTCATCAATCATAAAGCACCGGTTTACAGTCAAATTTCTCTTACTGATTAACACTTGGCAGTAATCGCTAATTGTTTCGTCAGGAACAAATGCTAAGACCATTTGGGAGTTAATACTAAACACCTCTTCATTTAAACTACCATATTGAATACCTTATTGTGTGGGCATTGACACTGTCTACTTTACACCCTATACACACCTCTTACACACTAATAACACGTCTTACACAAGTAAACTCCCTTCTTAAACAGTAAATGAAAGTAAGCTTTGTTGCTCTACATTCAGCAGGCAGTGGGTCAGGTTCAAAACCAGAAGGATCACTGACAAATTCCATTTTCAATTGCTGTTTGGTTCACTACGTTGACTTACCTCTCGTATTCCTGGTTGTCATGGTCACAGCGAGCATCCTTGTGCTTTTCCCAATCCTTGCCATGGCGGCAGGTTGTTAAGGATATGATGTCTTTACCATTATGAATGTGATGCAATGCATTCCGTGTGTCTGAGCCAATACCCGTTAGGTAGCGTTTCCCTTTGAACATGAGTAAATATTTCCGTTTTGGTGGCACAGTGTTGCGCAGTAACCACCCGCGCTCACCACCCTTCTGTGGATGCTCTTTCGAGAACAATGGAATGGAGACATCAAAGCCAGGCCGGAAGTGCTCTGTGTTCAGGCTAGCCTTGGCCAAGATGGCCTGGCCTATATTAAAACCAAGGTCCTCTGTATAGTTCGGCCACGTGCCTGAGTAGAGATTGAAGACCACGTGGTTACGTCCATCATTCCAGAGTGGGTAGTTACGGATTCGCTCATCGACGTTGGGGACAAACTGCGTCGATAGCTGGTCACGGTCCAGTGTGTCGATGCCCAGCACAAACAGGCAGGCCTCACGTGGGTCCGAGGTGTAGTACCTTGACTCAGCCACCGATGCCAAGATTTTACGGTAGCTCTCTGACACATGGTCACCCTTTTCAGGTGGGTATACATACACGCGAAAGCCGTCACGCCCGTGACACCGATTGAAATCGAAGCATGTTTCCATTCGACACCGGCTGTCCTTATAGATGCTGTTCCAAGCCTGGCGTCGCATCGTGGGTAAGTCACCAGGCCCTGCTTCATTTTGCAGCTCTGCATGGGTGGCATACACTGGTAAAAGGGCTCGGTCCAGCCAGTCAGGCCATGGACGCAGAACTTCACTCTTCCGGCGTGTCACCAGGCCTAGAAGTCGCTCATGTAAGCCACCCCAATAGAAGAGCAGCAGCCAGCAACATGTACACAGACCCAGCAGCACATACTTTTTGCGCGCCTGCATGGAGCTTCCTCGCTTGCCTTCGGCTCTCCAGGGATCAGCTGGGGGCTTCAGCACGGAGCAGACACGGTGGGGGGAAAAGACCCGAGCTCTGGCATAGCTCCCCCAGCCAGCGGTCCATTAGAAGAAGTAGGAGATACAGGACTCAGTGGCCTCCTCGATGGCTTTTACACTCACTTTCTTTCTCACAGCCAAGCTGGAACCCGTCGCAACAGCAGTGTGTGGTCCTCGTTTGGCTGTCCAATGAAAGCAATGAGAGGCAAGTTCTCCTCTCTCGCTAGTTTCCTCATGGCTCACTGGGTCCTTCCGTGCTATCCTAGCAGAGAAATCAACAGCATGCATCACTAAATAGCCTTCTGGTGTAGCAGTAACGCTCATGCATTCAGTCAGTAATCAAATGCTTTATATCAGTGAATATATTACTCATGTTCTGTAATACTTCAGCTACTACGGATCCCTTATTAAATAATATTAAATATGCTGGGAACTGTGTATGTAATTAAAAGAAAAAAGACTGGAATTTCAAATTAAAGCTTAAACATTTGCAGACCCAGCAAAGCTTTACATTCTCCTGCAACAGAGGCAAGCTGAGTACATTATA
>JBCNYG010000001.1:39303866-39319668 GCA_039654305.1 Porochilus rendahli
CATACATTTTTTAATTAAAATATATATATATGTACACACACATAGTAAAGTGCTAAGTTGAATTTAGACAACTGCAAAAAAGGAAGGAATTTTCTGTAACCAGCGGCCAAGATATATATATCTGACAATGAAATGTTAAGGAAATCCACAGCCATAAAAATAATCAGATATTTAGTTGCTTTTCCGGAGTTCATCAATTTCTCATGTGTTTCAGTCTTGGCAGCTGTGAATAAGAAATGACCCACAGCTGGCTAGGAAACAGCAACCAACAGTCCAACAGTCCTTTAGCATTGTGAGATATCACATGATGTATGTCATTAATCCTGACTAGCCAACAAGGCCCTTTCATTATAGTTGACATTTTGTATTTTGTATTCTAACCTTAAAATGATTAGCTGGGATACTTTTTTTTTAGGAAAGATAAATGCGTATCACAAAATTGCAGATGATTATGTCTTGCTTCAAAAGAACTGTCAAAGAATAAAAAATACTAACATTACATATACATTGTATAGAAGATATGTGATATAATAATGTTACTGTCACTGTGTATTAATAACCTATTCATGTGTTGGTACCTACTCATGCCTTCTGTAGATGTTTTGTTTTCAAATGAGGAATAAATCCAATCTGGAGTGGTTTTATTTGCTTGAATAGAGCTGATGGAAACACCCTTGAATTTGCATAATGTTTGTGTAATTTGTCAGTGAGCGATTTAATTCAGTATTGGAAACTAGGCTCGAGTTTCATTTCTAATCGAAAATTCTGCAACATGGTATCTAAAATACCAGTTTGATTAAAAAAACCCAAAAAAACTCACACTTAAATTTAAATCATGTGCTTTATGTACATACTACATGGAAATGGCACTACCTGATTAGGGTGCTGGATTACTGATCCCAAGGTCGGGGTTCAAGCCCCACTATCAGCGGGTTGTCACTGCTGTCCCCCAGTGCAGCTAACTGGGTTATCAAATGCAGGCCATGTCTCTCACAGTCTATGGTGGGAGGCATGTAAAAGAACCATTGCTGATTTTCCTCAAGAGTAGGCTGCACAGCCGTCAGCGTGTTTCTGCCCTGTGATGGCGAGCTGTCCAGGGTGTACTCTGCCCTCGCCCAGAGTCGGCTGAGAGTGGCGCCAGCCTCCCCGCGACCCTAATTAGGATTAAGCGGTTCAGAAAATGAATGAATGCATCGCAGACTCTGACACTAAATAATTACTGTACATTATTCAATTCAGTCACATCCCCTGAGCCTGAGGTATGTAAGTGTTTTCGTGTATATATATATATATATATAAAAATGCACACTAAAATTTTTTACATACTCTACAAATTCTTACATACTTAAAATGATGAATGCAGATGAGCATAGAGTGAACGTGCGAGTAGGTGCACAAGAGCTGTGTTGTCTCTTTAGCTCTCTAATACTACACATAAACATAAAGAAACGCAAACCAACATGAGATTTTTTTTTTTAGGTTTATTGTGTTCTGTGATTGGAGTACTTTAAGAGACTGTGACAAACGATGAGTGTCCACCATACTAATTTAAGCATTATCCACTTGGAATGTTGTTTTATCCCGAGATAGCAGATCAATCAGATCATGCCATTTCCATGTAGTATATACTAATAGACATTTTCCACTTAACAAACCGGGGAACATGCTTAAAAATGTTAAAATAAACCACAAAATATTTTTTCTCTTATGTTCCTGGTGTACACAAAAAAATATTCACCTCATGGTGAACTATACTGAATTATTCACCTTAATGGGTATTCGCTTCTGCAAACAATTGTTATATATTATATATAGGCAACATATATTATATATGTTTCAGTGCTCTGTCTGCATGGATATGCAAGCATGAAATCAATAAGACACTGCTTGCTCAGTAATGCTTCTCTCACCGTGTGCGAGTGCTGATATTAGTCAGAAAACAGATGCCTGAGATTACGTTACGTGCTGCTCATCAATAATTCATGCTTTCCTTTAGTTAAGACATTGATTTCCCTTCTTTTATTTCAGTTGCCTTTTTCTTACCTCACAGGTGAAGTTAATCTCAATTTTCCCTGCGAATCGATTGCCGTTAATACAGATGTCCCACTAGCATGGAAGGCCTTTGCAATCCCTTGCAATAAATGATGGATGCAGGAGGAGGGAGATAGCTCAGCTAATAAATATAGGGCAATGCAAATTGGGGACATGTGTGGGCTTGGGGAACTCAACACCAGGCCACAGGAATGAGGCTGGAACTGACAGGGAAAGACTAGTTGAAGTGACTCACTGCTACACGCTCAGTCTTCATCACAGCTTGTCACTGATGCCATCTCTTTTTAATCGCTGTCTCACTGTCATCTTTTTCTTATCTTTTTCTTCAGTGACTGTGTTTGATCTTCGCTGTAAACACTGGGATCAGGCGAGTCTCAAGAATCAAGGTTAGTCTAAAATGAGTTCGGAATGTATTCATAACAGGTAATGAGAACGTTCCATCATCCTAATCGTGCCTGTCTAATCAATTCCATAATGCATTCATAAGACTATCAGTTAAACTGCTATGCCTTTCCCTTTTCCTTGGATTAAAAAGGTCTCGCGTTTTGATGAGCAAAAGAGAACATCATTTATGGTGAACTAAACCCGTAGAAGAAGCAGGTGCAGTCGTTTGTTCGCTGTGCCATGCTGGCCAGGCCAGACGGCGGCCTGGTTTGTTTTCTCACATGGAGGCGCTTGTGACAGCTGGACCCGCAGCTCATCTCATCCCCTTCTTACCCTTCTCCTTCTCCTACATATAATTCCTCAAGAAGCAACCTAAGATAGTGTCATTGTCAAATAAAACTGTCTATGCTCCATTATGGCAGAGACACATCGGCTATGATTTCTTCCAAGGTCAAGTTGTCTTTCTATCAACCTCAACTACAGCTTAAGCTCCAGGTGGTTTGCAATTGGATTCGAGGAGCCTGGCATCTGGCAGGGTGCTCTTGCAGGAAGAAAATGCACCCTCACGTCAACAAGAATCAATTTTAATGAACACGGTGTGTCTGGTTTGACGTCCATCTTGACATTCTTTTTCAGTTCATGACCCACAGTGGAATGAGGAACAGACTATACACTGTGGAAATACTGCTCCTGTTCTAATGACCTGCAACCACACAGACTGTCACTGTTACTGTGGCTCGATCCCTCACAGGTTCTGAGATGAACGCAATCACTGTGCACAAACAAAACACATTTGTGTGCTGTCTCCTATTTATTTTTTCCTTCTTTTTCTTCTTCTTTTTTTTTTTTTACTTGGAAAGACCTGTTATTTTGTAAAAAAAATGTGTTTAGACAACTCCACTTGTGATAAGCACGATTATAAAAGGTCGAAGACAGAAAATCTCATTTCACTGATTTACTGAGCTGAATTAACTCCCACTCCCTGTAATAAAACACTTCATTATGATGCAAAAGAGGAGTTTTTAATGTTTAGTAAATATTTACGGGACCTGTAATGGATTGGCGGGCTGTTCAGGGTGTACCCCGCCTTTGCCCAGAGTCGGCTGAGATGGGCTTCAGCCTCTCTGCAACCCAAGTAGGATTATGGGGTTCGGCAAAATGAATGAATGAATATTTACACACTCTGAGACACACACACACACGGCAACTCTTTAAGATTGTCTTGTTGGCCTTTTCCAGCTATAATTGCAAAATAACCACATTGTCTGTGCACAGAATGTCTGTTTTTGCTGGCCATGTGTTTCAGGTTCCTCTGTGATTTTAGCCCCTGCTTAACTGCAGCTGGCTTCTGACAACATGTAGGTCGTGTACACGGTGGCTGTTTTTGGATCAAAAACAAATGGAATGGTGAGGTGAGCAAGGCAAGATTTAGCTAAATTTAAACGTGGAACTCTATCATTATGGTCTAGAGGGAAAGCACCGGCGGGGCAGCTATGGCTGTGCTGCATGTTTGTGGCAGTGAGACTGACCGGGGCCTGAGACTGTGGTTCGGTGTGCTGCTGCATCATCTTGCGTCTTCCAAATTTGTGACTCTATATGTAAACGATATACAAGTCTAGTGTACCCTGCTCTGAGACTGGGCGTAGGTTTTAGCCAAATTGTACTTTGTCTCCGAATAATTTCACAGACATGCAAAAGGAAATTGTGGAGAATTCAAGCAAAGTGTTGCCTCAGAGCGGTTGAAAGGGTGTGACTGAGTTAATAAGATGTTTACCTTTTGCTGAAAGCCCCCCGCTACTCCTCACATTTTAATTTCCAATCCACAATAATTACGAGCTGGCTTGATTAATTATGTCTCAACAATATGCTGCCTGCACACATGCCTCCGGGGCTAATTAACGAACAGGATGAGCGAGGACAATTACAGCTTTTCTCTTCTGTTCCAGCATTAGTAGTCTTGGCTGTAAGAATACTTTACAGCGATTGTGCACTCCACGCTTTAAGGATGCTGGGAATGCACAGAATCTCCTCTGTGCCATAATGCAGAGCTATTCATACTTACAGCCCCTCCTCCTTTTCACCTTCCCCTGTCTCACATGAAGTCATGTACATTTGCTTGCATGACACTGTGGAATGAGTTATGAGGCACTGTCGAAAGGGCACTGAGATTCCAGTCATGCTTCCGCCTTCGGACCCTTGCCCTCATCACACTCTGGCCAGTGCATTGTAAAACCGAACTAATGTCCGGTATTTTAAAACAACCAGGCCAGATCTTCTGCATAATACCTATCTGATGGCATGGTTGAGTCATGACCACTGTTTAGAGAGGTCTCCTCTTGGGATCTCATTAAGTCACACATCCGTGACAGAGTGAGCTATGAAGTCAGCCCAGGCATAGACAGCAAGGGAGAGTAAAGTGTCTCATTTAGAGCAATCTAGAGAAGACACACACTATCTGACTTGTATCTCTGACACACACACATCAATAAGCCACTTGAAGCATGATTGCATTAGATAATAATAACAGTGTGGGGTGAAAGGACACTCATCACCACCGATCAGATCTCAGCAGCTTCTCGTGTGCGGAGTGAAGAGTGTGGTACCTGCTCTTGGACCGCTGTTCCTCCGGAGTGACTGCAGAACTCGAGCATCCCGTCGTACTTTATTGAGCGGGTCCTCGCGCGCGCGCTCCTCCTGGATGCTCCTTTCAGCCCGGGATCTGATGAAGTGACATTTCATAACGCTGCTCGCGTGCCCGAGGAACCCTCTAAACCATAAACCCCAAATGTCTCGGAGGCACCCGATGGTTTACACCTGTGGACACCGTCATCAAGGGTGTAAACTGCTTCGCGACGTTGTTTTTCACGCTTTACCGGCGGTTCAACAGGATTGAGTTACGCGAGCGTTGAGGCGCAGATATGCGCTCCCTCCTCCCTCATCCCCTCTCCCTCCCTCCTCCCTCCCTCCCTCTTTCCACTTCTATCCCTCCAGTGTCTCAGTCGGGATCAGCGACAGATCTGACATCAAGGTTGCCCTGCTAGGCCAGGTACAGGTGAGCCACACGGACGTAATCGTGAGCGGTGCGCGCGCACGTGCGCACGCATCACGCTTTCCTTGCGTGACTTAAAAACGAGAAATCAGCGCGCGCGCACTAGAGCCTTTATAGTTTCCCCGCACATACACAAAGGGAGGAATATATTTGCTGTGTCGGCTGTGCATGAATCTCGCTTCTAGCACGAAGTCTGTGTTTGTGAGCTACAAGCTGTAATGGCGCTGTGTAGGAAAGCCGTCCACCAGCAGCGAATGCTATTTACAATAACAAGGTAAGCGCTACCGCTCCCTCACCCTGCGCTCCATCACTGAGCAGTGATACCCAGGCTGCAACGCGTCCAGTCCCGCCAACACGCACTGCACACGCTCCCTGCTGGACCCTCCATTCACAAATAACAAGAAGAATCAAAAAGATCGCGTCCAGCAGTTCTCTATGGCTTGTCACAGCACATTTCCGTTTCCATTATCCGCGCACCATTCTGCAGTCTCCGCCCCCCGGCCCCTCTGATTGGTCCATGTCCATGGAGGCGTCTTGGCGAACACACATCTGGCACGCTCCCGGGACAAATGAACCTCAATTGACCTTGGCCGCTAAACTGACACTCGACCAACGATGACAGAAAATCGATAACACCAAACATGCTTGTTTACGAGAACATCCTTTAACAAGAAGATCAAAATTATGGTTTACAATTTAAAGCACTGAGACCCAACAGGGTGATTATATGGTCAGACGATTCTACCCCGAACTATTATAGCTAGAATTATTACAGGCACATAGGATAGTATATCCAAACCTATTATAGCTAGAATTTTACAGGTACCTAGAATATTATACCCAGAATTATTATAACTATAGTTATTACACGTAAATTGGATATTATACCCTGAACTATTATAGCTAGAATTATTAGAGGTACCCAGGGTAGTATACCCAGACCTATTATAGCTCATATTATTACAAGTAAATAGGATATTATACCCCGAACTATTATAGCTAGAGTTATTTTAGGTACCTAGAATATTATACCCAGCCTTATTATAGCTAGTGTATTCAAATGACATGATCCGTCATCAGAAGTTAAAGAAAAAGTGAAAGTATGTTTCACAGAAATGCTACAGCCATTATATTCTTTAAAATTTATGTTGTAACTTCTGTTCATCATTAGGGTTGTGTCCACTGCCCCACTGCACATTGCCCTATATCATTTTGACATAGAGTTGCCAGATATAAAGCAAACTGGCAGCCAAACACATTGTCCCGCATATAACATGGCATTCAAACAAACTGAAACAGATAGAGGCTAACATTCAGTTCTGTCTTATATCTAAAAGGCATTTTAGCTCCATGACCAGAGACATGACAAAACACAGGTAAATACTGGAGATGCATTTGAAAAACCAAGACAGCTAACAGTCCAGAAAGATTTTATGATCTTGTAATTTTATGATTTTATGACAGCAAAGCTTTGAACTTCAATTAAGGCTGTTTTTCCATGTCAATGATCCTTGTGCCCCATGGTTGTACACTCAGGTTAACATGCATACTGGGTTTTTTTGTTTGTTTTCGCTGTTCTTGTTGCTTGAACTAAGCTGTGTAAATAAAGCATCTGTCTCCACACCTGAAGCACAACAGATTTATAGTTCGTTTTTGCCAATCTGCATGAGAAAAAGACCTGCAGTACATTGAAGATGTTATCTCCTTCCTCCTGCAGTTTATGAATGAGTTTATAAGTGGAACATTCACTGTTTAAATACAATTTTATATAAGCATAAAAGAGCACACTTGTTTTCTACATTCACTCATTTATTCATTTGCTAAACTGCTTATTTGTACCAGAGTTGTGGGGAGGCTGGAGTCTACCTCGACCAAACCTGGGCAAAGGAAGGTACACCCTCAACAGCTTTCCAGTCCACCACAGTCCAATGCCAACACACACACACACACACATACACACACACACACACACACACACAACACCATTCACACCCACACTAAGGGGCAATTTAGAAAGCCAGTTAGCCTTATGAACATGCCTTTGGACTGTGGGAGGACACCAGAGTACCCAAAGGAAATCCATGAAAGCATATTATGCACATGCAAACTCCATATAGAAATGTACTTGCTAAGTCTACTCGAACCCAGGACCTTCTTGCTGTGAGGCAGATATGCTAACCATTACGTGACTGTGCCACCCTTCTGTTCTACAGTTTTGTAAGTTTTTGTTACATTTATTACCATTTAGAACAACTTTGTGCCAGGCACATAGCATTAGATAATGCAACCGTAACATTTGGTGACCCCTGCCCATTCCAGTGAGCTTTGAGTCTGAGGTGGGGAAGAGGTAAACTCTCCTCAGTACTTTTAATTTGGTCTACCGGAGCCATTTTAAACATATTTTCTCAGTTACAGACGAGTCTTATAAGGGAGTAAAGTTCGAGGGGGTACTGCCATCTTGTGTTCTTTATTAGAACTACACAATATACAGACGTCAAATGTGTACCTGTGGCAAGCAACTTGTGCTACAATGTTTGGCCCATACACGCGGCTGAAATGTCTTTATGTTCTTTAGTTTCAAGATTTTTCTTCACTGGGATTGGGAGGCCTAAACCTCTGTGCACAAATCAAACTCAAACGCAAAAGCAAACTGTGCACAAAGCAAAAAGGAAATCGAACAGCAGGTGTAAAAAATGCATAGCAAGCCTAAACAAGTACTTGGAGAACACGCACAGACATTCAACATACAAACCAAAATGTAGTAAATTTGATTTATTTAAAATAGAATAAAATACAGAAATATGATCAAGTTAAATCATTTGGCAATTTAGTATTTTTGGTTGTTACTGTGAACAATTGTACAAGGCAAGATAAAAGAAATCCTTAGGTCATCTAATATTGAATGTCTCCTATTTTTGTGCTTTGTACAGGAAGTGAAAGAAAAATCAGAAGCAGCCATTTGATTTCTTTTTTTCCTGCTGTCTTCCCTGAGGTGCAACAATACATACACTATCTAGCAGGTTTCCTGGGGAACTATAATCACCAGTGTTTGAGGAGGTTGTACGGGTTAAAGGATTCCTGTGATTTTCTTTAAAGATAAAAACCCATGCCGATATGAAAGTAACAATCTCACCATGCTGTGGTACACTGTGTTCTTCCTCAGGATCAGGTTTTTGTGCATGTAATTCAGCTTCATTTTGCTGTAATAATCTCACGTATCTGTAGCTTTCTAATGAAGCTCATTGTGCTAATGAGGTTCGTTTTTCATCTGCTGCCCTGTGTTCATGAACTAGTGTCACCTTTGTGAAAATATGCATTAATGATTTTGACATTAAAGGTCAACAAAATTCTAAGGCTAGTTATTAAAGGTGTCATTATGTCAGGGTAATCAACATATCTGAATATCATTTTCACTATTAAATTGAACAGAACTGTGTGCAAAAGCCTACTCACTCGCACCGATCTGATTTGCTCTCGTCTTGACATTTTGCTATTTTATTTACCTCGACAATGTCAAACCTGAGTGGAACGGTGGTTCCGCCTCTCAACAAGATAATCCTGGGCTCGGCGAGAACGTTTCTGTGTACAGTTTGCATGTTCTTCCTGCGCTTGAGTGGGTTTCCTCCAGGTACTGTGGTTTCCTCCCACCGTTCAAAAACATGCACATTACGCTAAGTGGCTGTTCCAAATTGCCCCAAGGTGTGAGTGTGAGTGGTTGTGTGCATGTTTTGGCTCTGTGATGAACTGGAGAGCTGTCTAGGGTGTACCCTGCCTTCGCCCAAAGTTTAGACTCCAGCCTCCCTATAAACCCAGTAGGATTAAGTTGTTTTGCAAAACGAATGGATGACTAGGTTTTCTCAGGTATACGCAGGCTTGGCTATAATATAAAAATATCCTGAATTCAATTCAATCGAAAATATGGGGAGTCACATTTTAATTGAGCTCTACTAATTCTGCCAAGAAGAGTGATGAAATATCAAACCAGAATTCTGCAAGACGCTTGTTGATGGCTACCAAAATTGCATCAGGTCAAGGTGAAGTTTTGTCCCTATTTATCTATCGAACACTTATTCCTTTAATAAATTTCCTAAATATCCAAAATATTTTCACATCCAAAGAAATCATTCATAAAGTCTGTTTGATTAGTTTGATTTTGGAGTCAGCAGGTACACTTTCTCCAGAAGTGAGTCAATTCCCCACAGTTTATTACGTTCTTCCAAGACATCTTTACTCTGCACACACTCGATGTCGCAAGCGTCACCTGCAAATACACACACAAACACACGAGAGACAGAGAAGTTGTTACCTTGAAAATCGACCTGTGTGTTAGAAGCAGGATATCACTGAAGTAAACTCACCATATAAAGCTTTCACTACTTCTTCAGGCACAAAAAATGGTGGCCCTGAACAAAAAACAAACAAACAAAAAAAAACCCAAGCTGAGTGATCACTAATACATTCTCACATCAGAGATTCTCATCAAAAGCAAATATCCAAAACAGCAAACATTACTTGTACTTTTACCTTTAAACAGTTCAGGGTTGTATTCCAGTGTGTCCAATAAATACCTGCAGTCTTTGTCCATCAAGGACATGATGAGCGTGGCATACCTTCAGGACACAAACAAAGCATGTTACAGTGATCAAACAATACTGTGCACTTTTTGAACAACACTTATCCTTATTCTTATACTGGTTAATTCTAGAATTTTTATTAAGTAAGTAGTTAAACCACTTCTCTATGGAATTCTCGTATCGAATTGGTCAGAAACCTTTATTAACTTTTGTTAGGTATCACAGGAGGGCTGGAACCTATCCCAGCCAAACACACAACCATCCATACCTACACTCACACATAGGGGCAATTTATATCACCAGTTAGCCTAATATGAATGTCTTTGGACTGTGGAAAGAAACCGGAGTTCCTGGAAGAAATCAGGACAAAAACACACTTCACACAGAAACGGTGTTGCCGAGCACGGGACTTGAACCCAAGACCATCTTGCTGTAAGGTCGAAATACTAACCACTACGCCACGGTGTCACCCTGGTAATGTTATATATGTTATAAACTCTTGCATGTTATTGAAAACCTGACTGGGTAGTCCATCATGACCGATGATGACTAATGTACGTAATGTATTTAGCTGACGTTGCCAATTTATTCTCTCTCATATCAGATAACCTTCAAATATTTAAGATAAAGACTCAACACTTATTTTTTACTGGTGAATTCTTTCCAATCTTTTTGATACTTTGTCATAGTTTCCCAAGTTTCGATATCTGCTTTTCATTTCTTTTTGAAGGGTTTATATTTCAATTTCTGTCCTCCTGACATTTTTTCTTACTTGACTTATTTGAGTAAGTCATTCAAGTTTTGAGAAAATATGAAAAACCTTCAGACTGCTGAAAACTTGTCTTGCAAGGTTTTTCCAGGACAAAATCTGGCTGTAGAAAAACCGAGAAACTCGTTTAGCACAATAGCCCAAATTTTTCAAATTGCTAGGTTTTTGCTTAAACTTCAAGACGTACAAATGAATAAAAAGCTTGTGTTATTCTTTAATCAATGCAAAGTGAGATCTATGCTGAAATGCTGCTGTATAAGAGGAACACGTTATAGGAAACCAATCAACATCATGGTGGCAACAGTAACTCCACGTCACGCTGGGTGCCATCATATCCACCATCCTGTTATTCTTTTCCTAGAACAGCAAAGACCCTTGTGTTTTATTCTGTACTTAATGACCTCCCAGAACAATCTGCATAAATTTTGACTGAAGCATTTTTAGTGCAAAGATGAATAAATCTGACAACTTACTTTTTTCTGTCACATGGGTTTATGGCTACCAGAGAACCTCTGTCCCAAATCGCTCCAAAATGACTCTCTATAGAACTTCAAAAGCACAGGGAAAGAGAGAGAGAGAGATAGAGAGAGAGAGAAAGAGAGAGAGACTCAAAATGCACATTATTTTTCTCAGGCTCGTTTCATAAAATAAAATAAAAAAGCTCATACCTGGAGAACTTGTATATATCACACTGATAGAGCGAGATCTTTGGATCTGAACTCTGGGAACGGAGAAAGTACACTGAGTGAGTGAACATGAGCCGGATGACTACATCATTGATGTTAAAGAATAATCGATTACTTTACTGATACATTATTGATATTAAAACATGACTATTTAATGTTTAGGAGGCACTTTATAAACAAATTATTTTTTATTAATTATATGTTTATGGTAGGATTTTTTACTAAATTCTGCTTGAACAAATAAAGCAAGTATTTGTAAATAATCCATACTTTTAAAGGATAAACATGGGTAGGATTACTCCTGGAGAGGATTCTTTACTTCTGAAACATTGTGTTAAATTACTGTGAAAGAAAATCTTTGTTCTATAATACAATGACAATCATTACGATTAGAAACAGCCTGGTTTTATGTCGAGCAGAAATATCTTTTAGCAGATTATTATCTTGGATTATTCTATTTATACCCATGGGAAATGAGCAAATGCACATATGATTGGCTAATCTAATACTAGGACATCACCCACAAACAGCTCTGTGCCATACTGACTATATCAGATCATATCCGATGAGGTCATGAAATAAATGTTTCATGGTGTGTAGATCTTTGCATTTTTTTAAACATGATGTACATACAAAACAGGGACGGAAAGTGGCATACATCATTACCCCACACAAAGGTTGTGATCCGTAAAAAACAATCTTGACGGGAGAATGTGCGCACCTATACACAACCCCTAAACCATGCTTACACACATTCTGTAAAAAAAGGGATTGGTGACACAGAAATGTAGTGTGAGAAGAACGATTATAATTATTGATGTCCTTCACACACTTAAATTGATGCTGTATCATCATAGATCAATGATTTAATTCAACAGCTGCATTTTGCACAACGAGTGAGTAATTGGTGCATAAACACCTTCTAAAATTTCACTGAAATCTGGAATTTTTATGTTTATATATTTAAACCCCAGTCACACAATCATATTGTCCACTACCAGAGCGCAGGAGAAAAAGAATATGGGGTGTGTGCTTGGAATAAAGCACCCAGTATACCTACCATGGTGTGAATAACTCACTATTCTCCTAAGACACTGTGAACATATATTTAAATATCAATGAAATCTTAAACTCTGGAAATAAAGCCATTAATCTATTGCATGAATGTTATACTCCATTTTCTTTTAATCAGTCAAGCTGTTCATAACAAAACAACATAAAGAAAAGTGAAATGTTCTCACACTTCAGCCTTTAGAACAGCGGTGAGCCCCGTGCGTAATGCTACACCATAGCACTTGGCACACTCTGGCGGTAAGAGAACTGTCTTCTCTTTACATCCGCCTTTAACGAATGAGCCTCTTTTTCACACATTAAAGACACACGACAACATCCAAGCAAATCATCCTTGAAGACTTAAGCAACAATTCATAAACATGTCGGTAAAGAAGTAGAAAGATGGTGTAGCTTTAGTGTAGCTTTAGATCAGAACACGTTTTACAGTTCTGCCACCATGCGTTCTGTGCCACTGCGTTGACAACAGCAGCAAAGTGTTTCCACTCACTCTGCTTCCATTTTGTTAGTGATCCCACTGCTGTTCTGGGGTTTTCAGGCCTCCACCTCTGCTATAAGGGTTTCTATCTCATTCATCAAATTTGCCTGCAGGCATTATTCACAACAATGACAGAACAACAGCACCCCAGACTCATTTATTGTATAGGCAGACCACATTCATGAAGTGGTTTGAACTGACCATTCATGGTTAAAAAGGGCGTGTACAGGGCAGGAATGAAGCTGACTCAAGTGAGCACGTTTGTAGGCACTATGTGACTTATGAAATGAAATTTGCTTATGGATGTGCATACTCAGGGTTTTATAGATTGTAATTTTTTTTGGTGCAATTAATTTTTGTGTTTTTGGCACAAGTCAGCATTTTAGTCAGGATCCTATGCACAGTTTTATAAACGAGACTCCTGCTCTTTATTTCCACAGTATATTCATTATTACTCATTATTTTGGCCTTTAAAAATAAAATCATAGGTAAGTTTAAACTGGGTTGTTGAGTATATAAACAATGCTTGAATATACATCAGCTGATGCTTTCTGTACTCTTTTTCAAAGTCAGCTGGACATACAGTATATAATTATCCTCTAGCATGAAGACAGTCAGCGTAGGCCGACGGAGCAAAACAGTACAAATACTTAAACTACACTGACATTCTCACCGCATTAATAATAAATAGTCACCAAGTGTACTAGCTGCAAAGGTATTTTTAAACACAGTAGACAGCTCTGTGCAGCATCTTGAGTGTAAATAGTGTTGGCTCATCATTAAAAAAGTATTTGTTAATATCATTTAATGCCCTTCTGATGTAGCTTTAGGACGTTTTCACAGACATGAACATTTTTAGATATGTTAGATAACATTTTTAGATAATTGTCAAACTGAGAGCGTCATATTAAGGTCAAAAGGTCATCTAGGAATCCTGCCACAGCTCTTCAAGAGAAATGGTCAAGGTTTGACTGGGTCACACAAGCTTATGTTTGTTTATCTGGGAAAGTGACAGGATGATACCTAGCCAGAAGACCAAAAGGAAAGTTAGAAGAGTTTTGTTATAGTTTAGATTATCAGGTCTTCATTTATCAGATTTTTGATCAGGAGGAGCCAAAACCAGTTTCTACAAACCAGTTTTGCGATCATGTGAAGATTCCTGGGCCGTATTGTATATGTAGCTTTGGGTAATATGTACTAATGAATACTACAGCTTAGGTTTCTACAGCTATGATCTCCCTTTGGACTGAGTTCTAATAATTGGAAGTACATGAGATGAATGAAAAAATTGTAAACAGTACCTTGTACACCTTTGCTCCAGGTATAGCTGGTACTGGCTCTTCTTTGTACTGCAAGCTGTGTTCTTCGAAAAACTGCTTTATTGCCTTCTCAGAAATCTCAACCCCAACGATTACATGGCCCATGTCAGCGAGCCTGAGACAGACAAAAACAATGCATAAACAAGAGATACATAACAGTTTACTTGTCTACTTAACAATGTATTACATTACTGTAATGGTAAAGAAATGGGAAATCAACCACCTACCACTTTATGTCTACCGTCTTACCGCAGAGGGGGAAGAAAAACCGAACCTGATGTCGTCCACATATGACTTTTTCTAGATGGTCCTGTAGCATTCTGAGGGTAGAAGACAAAGGAAATCACATTCATGTACAAGACTTGCAGATTATACTGATAATTCCAAGCTTGTTGTGCATGTATTCTACATTAAATGTGAAAAAGTGTCTTGAAGTAGCCACAAAAGTTTAGTGAGAGTGAAAGCTTGTAGTATCAAAACAAAACATTTTACAAAATAGGAATAATGTGAACTTTTCAGATGAGTTGCAAATGATACACTGCATGGCCAAAATGTTTTTGGACAGCTAACCATCACACCTACACTGTCTGCACAATTATTAGGCAAGTGAGTAATTTGACCATATCAAAAATGCATTTTATGTATAAAAGATATAAGATATATAAACTTGACTGCTAATTGGATTTGAGCATATCAGGTGATGTATATTTGTGTGATGAGGAAGGGCGTGGCCTAAGAAGGTTAACACCCTACATGAAGGTGTGCATAATTATTAGGCAGATTCTTTTCTTTAGGCAAAATGGGTTAAAAAAAGAAGTTTGACTGACTCTGAAAAGTCAAAAATTGTAAAAAAAAACAAAAAAAACAAAACTGTTTGCACACAATTTTCTCTGGGATCAATAAAGTATTCTGATACTGATCATAGAACTATTTAACATTTTCTTGCAAAAGGTCAACAGGGTCGAAAGAAAGTGTTGAGATAAAAAGATGCAAACAAACTTTCAGAGATTTACGAAAAATCAAGTGTGAAGCTACTAGGAACCCATCGTCCTCCAGTGCTGCATATTCCAGAACTTTAACCTACCTGAAGTACAAGGTGTTCAGTGCTTACAGACATGACCAGGGTAAGAAAGGCTGAAATGTGACCACTATCGAACAAGACATAAGGTAAAATGTAAAGACTGGGTCAAGAAGCACACGAAGACTGATTTTTCAAAGGTTTTATGGACGGATGGAATCAGAGTGACCCTTGATGGACCAGATGGATGGGTCCATGGCTGGATCAGTTTTGTAAATCAACTCCCAGAACTACTGCCAGTTTTTTGAGGACACTTTCCTCAAGCAGTGATACAGAAAAAAGCCTGCACCTTTCAAGAAGACCATGATTTTTATGCAGTCACTACT
The DNA here is from genome assembly GCA_039654305.1 of Porochilus rendahli. NCBI lineage: Eukaryota > Metazoa > Chordata > Actinopteri > Siluriformes > Plotosidae > Porochilus > Porochilus rendahli. The sequence continues at coordinate 39,319,653 of JBCNYG010000001.1, forward strand.
CACGGCTCACTGCACT
>JBCNYG010000001.1:39348651-39363754 GCA_039654305.1 Porochilus rendahli
TATGTAGTAACGAATATTCTCAATAAATCTCCTGATGAGTGGGCAACCACGAAACAGGTCTGTAGGGATTAAATTGTAGTATATATTTTTTCCCTTATACCACATATATATCTACATATATACATACAGTATGATTCCTAGGTTGTGTAGCTAAGTGTTAGGCTCTATAAGCATCAGTGATTCACATCCCTGTCAATCTATGGCTGGAGAGCCCGATTTAAAATTTAACCCTGTAGCTAAACATAATAATGCTGGTTTTAATCTGATCAATTCTGCCTACTCCTGTCATGCCTTACTGTAGTATGAAAACTGCTTGTAAAACACACACCTACCTATACTGATCTTATTGTTTGGGAAAGAATCTCAACAAGCTTTAACATTGTTTTTAAGGTCATGTACATGTGACATTTCTTGACATGCCCTTACTCATCACCCTGTCAGCTATGATATTTTGCACTTTCCACAGTACGAGTGTCATGTGTTTTGAATAACGCAGCAGATCATGTCAGCAACCACTGTGGATTTAGTCTGAACTGCCAATGGATGGGATGGATGTTTGAGCGTGTGCACAGGAAATTATTTTTCTGTACAGTATTCCGACAAACTAGTTTGATGCTGCTGCATCTTTGGAATCATGGAGTCGTAGGACACTTCTTAGTAATATTATAGTAGTATGCATTCTTATGTGCACTACCAGTAATCATTCGTTTATTCATTTTCTGAACAGCTTAATCCAAATTAGGGTCGCGGGGAGGCTGGCGCCCATCCCAGTAATCATTATAAATCTTGCTTGTATTGTCCTGACAAGTTTATAGCATGCTGTTATAGCATATTATTTGGCACTGTTCCTTCACTGTGCCTTCACAATGTTCAAAGGTACAGGCCTAAAATAAGTTTTGGTTTTACGCAACATGACATACCACTTAGTGTTAACTTGGTTAAACTGTATCCTTGTTCGCTAAATTTTGGGTGCATTACGTTTCCTATTGTGAATTAACAGATCCAGTTTATCCGGGTAAATACACTGAACATATACTGCAATACACTGAAATGTAAAGGTTTAGCAGATTATAATATAATTCAAATCATGTTCAGAGCAAAGAATAGACAATTACCATTTAATATCAAGACGTTTTGAAGAACCCAACATAAGCCCTAGTGTTAAGTGTCACTGTGTATCAGTTATAGGGGTGAAAGTTTGGAACAGTTCCTCTGATTAATGCAAAAGAATGTAAAACACTGAACCAGCTCAAAAAACTGTGTAATAATAACCATCCAATATTGTAGAAAATGAGTTTAGAGAGCAGATGCTGCAGAAATTGATGAGCTCATTTGTCAAAGTGTTTGACATGAAGGGTTTCTGATATATTTGTGAAGTAATAGTTGCTTTGTATTTCCCCCTGTGCTGATTGTTGAAGGTAATAGGGGTAGGTGTTATATAAGCTTCACCCTTTCGATTTACCAGTTGATTCTTTTCTTAAGATAGCTTTGTTTTGAAATGTACTTAAAGCAAATAAATAAAGAAATACTGAACTGAAAATCACTATCTTGAGAATGTTTAACCTTTAAGTCTGCAGCAAGCAAGCATGTCGTAATTTTACTTTTCTGTCCCAGATGTTGCTATTGTTCGGAGAAATCCTTCCATTCTTGCTCTCTTTCTCTTTGTTTTGGGGCTCTACTTCAAGCCATGTATGTTTGCAGAAGCATTTTTGTACTTTGCTGGCTTGATTTTATTTGTTGCATTCAGATGATTGATTTTGATGCTTCACTTCATGCATATTGCTCATTTGCAAACAACCTTACAAAAAGGGAAAAATAAACACTGTGCTGACAGCTTGATGGCAAAACCAGACTGAGTCATTTTAAAAGGATCTATAAGCTTTTAATCAGTAGCCAGCCCCAGTGGCATGTAGACCAGCTGCATCACGTTTATTGTGCTATTCAGTTTTTACTACCCCTGAAGGTACAGTATGTGTAGAAGTTACATGGGAGGCAGGTCCTAAACCCTATAACACTAATTCCACCTTTTAACCAAATAGCACTTAATGACATTGTAAAATAAGCATGTATTAACCAAAGCTGCCCTGCATGTACACAATGGAAGGGCAATTACGTAACAGTTCTGTTTCTGCCGTTTTTTGGTCCATATAGTAATAGACTGCATTTGAGGGGGAAAATAATTCCACTGACTACCGTGTGGATAAGTGGCTTCAATTTCATGTACAGTTTAATACTTAAGTAGAGAATTGTGACTGGGCGTGCCATTATACAGAAATAAGCATATGTACATAATTATATATAATTACATAGTTATTATAACACAACTGTAATGGTGTTTTATTCCTTTTATATCATAACAGTTTGCCACCACAGACACCATATTTGCTTTGTGAATGTTGATGGAGAAGTACAGGGAAGTTCAGCTGTACTAAGCGTACACTAGAATGCAAAAGAGGAGTTGTATGAGGAAGTCAGGAGAGGCAGAGATGTATGTAAGGGTGGAACAGGATGGATTAATACAGTGTGTAGTGGTGAGGTGTGCGGTAGGAATGACACGCTGGTTCAATGTGGGGGTAGGATTGCATCAAGGATCAGCTTTTAGCCCTTTCTTGTTTTCAGTAGTCGTAGATGGGTTGACTGACGAGGTCAGACAAGAGTCTCCATGGACCATGATGTTTGCGGATGACATGATCTGTAGTGAGATCAGGGAACAGGTGGAAATGAGTCTGCTGAGGTTGAGGTTCACCCTGGATAGAAGAGAATGAAAGTCAGCAGGAGTAAGACAGAGAGTGCATGTTCGTGAATGAGAGGGAGGGTGATGTGTCAGTGCAGCTGCAAGGGGTAGAGGTGGAAAAGGTAGACAAATTTAAATACTCGGGGTCAAATATCCAGGGTAAGAGAGAGTATGTGAAGAAGAGAGTGCAGGCAGGGTGGAATGCATGGAGAAGAGTGGCTTGAGTGATTTGTGATATAAGCGTATCTGCAAGAGTGAACGGAAAAGTATATAAGAGAGTAGTGAGGTCAGCTATGCTTTACAGTTTGGAAATGTTTGCTCTGACAAAAAGACAGGAAGTGGAGCAAGACATGACCGAGATTTTCTCTAGAAGAGGCAGAAATGGACAGAATTAGAAATTAATATGTTAAGGGGACAGAACAGGCAAGGGTGTTTGGGGATAAAGTGAGAGAGGTCAGATTAAGAGGGTTTGGACATGGACAGATGGACCAAGGGTGTATTGGTGGAAGAATGTTGAGGACAGAACTGGCTAGTAGGAGGAGACGAGAAAGGTTAAAGAGGAGATGTATGGATGTCGTGAGGAAGGACATGCAGGTGATTGGTGTGACGGTGAAGGATGCAGAGAGCAAGGCTAGATTGAGAAGAATGAGCCACTGTGGCGACCCTTAACAGGAGACCAGAAACAAGTAGAAGGAGCTGAAAAAGACCACAACAATTTGGCAAGAATTGCAATTTCTGTTAATCAAACAAAGATGCTTTATATCGTTTTACCATTTGCAGTTAGAGACGCGTGTAGGCATGTTTAATGCAAGTTCATCACACATAACTAGTTCTATGAAGAGTTGCTCCTTCAACAGCTTTTCTCTTTTCTCTCTTGCTGTCAATAAGACAACATTGTTGGTCCTCAGGTCGGGAAGAGCGCAGAGCCCCCAATCCTAAAAAGACGTCTAATCCACCAATCAGAATCAAGCATTCAACAACACTGTTGTATACATGGACTTAACATATGGCAAGACGATTAGCTGTTTACTTTTTTTAGGGGGGGAAAATGTGTCTGGCTGCAGCATAATTTCATGTACAGAAAAGCTACCTCAGGGGTGACAGGTAGGACCTGTCTTATTGTTATATTGTATCTTAAATGCTTATTGTTGCCAGGTGCTGCGTTAAAAACATCTCTAGCACTTGCATATTCCTTCATTGTGAGTGTCAAGTCTTTGTTTACTTTTGAGAGTTCACCTAAAACGACAGAAAGAAATCACGCTCTGGCTCTGGCTTCAGCTCTGGACCCACGACTCTCGCCCCCTCTTGAATTTGATTGTTTGCTGAGAGAGAAGTGACATTGATAAGCACACTGTTTTCAGCTGAAAGCACCCTGAGCGAAAAAAAGCTGTGCCTTGCTAGGTGTTTTTGTGCCGAGGATGTCGAATACTGGCACCACTGAATTTGCAAAGGCCCTTAATTATACTATTTTTAATTTCATTTAATTACTTTTGATACTTAGGTGTCTTGGTACAGTCTGTTCTGGAATATCAGAACAACGCTAAACAAAGCAGATGTCAGAATGGGTGTAGTGATGAGATTAACGTTACCAGAAATCTGGTGAACTACAGAAGAAGAGAGATGTGAAAAGATAGAATGTGTTCTTGTTCTTATAAAAGGTATAATTTAGGATGTAAAAATAATCATTAAAGTACTATGAAGGAACACAGCAGTATATCAACTAGACTTCCTGCTGCAAACATATTAAACCTTCTTAAGCTGGATATGGATATATAACTCGAAGATGAACCTTTACGAAGAGAAGAGTGATGGATAGAGTTACCTTGGGGGGGGGGTCATACGGAGAGCATATAATACCTTTACTGTGAAACATGGTGACATGGTTACACGCAGCTGCCAATGGAACGGACTCGCTTGTCTTTAGGAATGATATGACTGCTGACAGCTGCAGGATGGATTCAGAGATGTATGAAAGATTCATAACAGTTCCAGCCAGATGTCTGAAAATTTACTAGATGGTGCTTCACCTTGCACCAATTTAAAATGCATTTCCAGTGTAACCATGGGAGGACTGAACTGCAAGCACAACACCCCAGAAACAATCGTAAACCCTGTTAGGCCTGTTTCAGAAGAAAGCCGAAGATAAGATGCCCAAGTATCAGGTGATGCAAACTTCATGTGATATTGCATGGGTTAGATAATAGAATCTGGATGTGTTCTATTACTTTGCGTTTGATTTAGACCTGTCTAAATGCTTTCTATTTTCTATTTAAATGCTTTCTATTTGAGCCATTGCAAGATATGGAAGTCTTGGGATTTATTTATTTTTAACTTTTGTAAGATTTACAATGAAAAAATGCTCTGTTGTTTATGGGCTGTGCAGTGTTAGTGCTATTCACAAATTGTGACATGTCCCTCGGTGTCACTGTGGCAAAACATAGATTTTGCATTCACTTCACATGGTCGTTTATCTCTTTTCTGGATTTCTGTAATTCGACTGTAACACTGGCATCACCCGATTTGACACCATTGGCGTAATCATTCCAGCTGGAAAGAACAACATGCTTGTGCACTAAGATCAGGCACTTAATTATATTTACTTTTGTTTCACAGCACATCTAAATATTTTGAAACGCTTTCTAAATGACATCATATAATTTCTCAAGTTTTTCCATTATGTTTCTAATAAGTTGAAAGAACACTCAAAAAGCCAAACAGTCTACCATAGGTATTCTCCTCAAATTTTGAAAACATTATTTCAAAAAATCCCGGATTCAGAATTTGATCCAGATCATCTCTAAAATGTAATGGAGTCTTTGTCCAAAACCCCACCTCTGGTACAAATTTTATGAAAATCCACACATAACTTTTTGTATAATCCTGCTAAAAACAAAGTGAGGGTAAAAGAGAACCTCCTCGATGGAGGTACTAAGCAATTTACAGCTTTTGAATTGCTAACTATGTGGTACTGAACATAACTGACATTTTAAAATGAAACGTACCAGAGCTGGAAATGAAGGCTTAAATTAAGTATAAAGCTCTGTTTTATTATTTACAATTATGTGTAATGCTAAATTTATTGTGTGAGTTTTTAACTAGCTCTCACGTCCTTCATCAACTAGCAGTTTGGTATTTTTGGTATAAAATGGCAGAAAAGGCTAGTGTTGATCTGATTTTAGACGATACTTATAAGGAGACAAAACTTAAAAAAGAAGGCAGAATTGCAACCAGGATTTTAATTGATGATTGAATTAACACTGAATAAATTGATGAATTATTGGTTTCTGCCTTCACTTTACATTCATCTTCAAACTGCGTCATGACTTAATGTTAAGTATAATCACAATGGACTTTTCAGGCTCATACAGCCTTTACATGAAAGTTTGCTGTTCCCTTTCACAGTGAGTGGTACATGTTTTTATTGCATCCTTGTTCAACAAAGTGATTCATTGTTGTCTGTGAAGAAAGTATTTATATGGTTAGACAGGTAATATAATACAAGGAACAGATGGGGTGTGTGTGGCTGGGTGGTTTACACCAAAGTACAGTGTGTTTAAAGATTACTATTTTATGGGAAGTACATATTGTTAAAAGTTAAAGTATGGGTCTCATTAACTTGGCGCTTCTGTTTTATCAGCAGCTGTTGTGTTGTAATTCAGCTTAGTTCGCTGGCCTTGTGTTTTTATTGGTGCATGAGATTTTATTAATTGTGGCAGTTAGTCATTACAGAATATGGTAACTGGTCAAAATTAAAGAGCTGTCTTTTTGAAACACTTACTGAATCATGCACTCTTATCGAATGGTAAACTGTTATGTAACGGAGGGCTATCGGATGGCATTACCGCCTGTGAAGCAGGCTCGAATTGTGTCTAGGTTTTGGTGAAGTGCCATACCAGAGAGTAATTCCATGCTTCACTGGCATGCTGGTTTGTTCTGTATCCTGCCATTGATTGGAGCTTCAGTCAGCGTGCCCTGTAGCCGTGAAAGCTGTGACTATCTCAGTGAAAGCTGGCGTAGCACATTGATTCTCTCTGCTGGCACTGTGTTGACATTGCAATTAAAGTGGCCTGTCTGGAAAGCAGGCAAATCTGTTGATCGCAGTTGACGCCTTTGTTGAAGCCACATTTTTTTGCCTGCTAATAAAAAAGAAAAAAAAAACCAAACCACTAAAGTAGCAGTGGGTTTTTTTAAGTCAATACTAAAACTGACAAGGTAAAAATATTGCATGTGATATGGATAGATGTAAAATGCAGTGCTTATATACTCATAATGTAAATTAGCTCAGTCGAAGAATTAACTTTCCTGCATCATGGGTACATTAAAATAGCACTAGCAGACTGGTTACTGTTGTCTTTCTCCAAAACATGCCACAATTCCCCAATAGTAATGACTGTGAAATGAAAAAAAGCTGTTTATCCAGGTTCCATTTTGGTACTGCTTTAGTAATATGGGCTGCTAGCTATGAATATGCGTACTTTTTTACTCCTTTATTACCGTATAGTCTCATCCAAGAGCACAAACAAGAAACAAACTTAATGGGTCTAATTTCTACACTGGAACAAAAAAAGCAGATTAATAATAAAAAATGTTTTTTTAGCATCTTTAAAAGTAATTTTTTTTCATTGCATCACAAGTCAGTAGCTCGTTCAGAGTTGATGTTCTCCTTTATGGAAAAAGTTTTGTTTGGGTCTGCGTTGTGGAACTCGACCTGTAACAGGTCTGCTGAGTTTTATTGCATGTATAGATTTGTGAGGAAGTGATATCAATCAGAGGGTCAAAATGGAAATCTATGAAATGTCATGGTCACCCAGGCATCTGAGGCAGTATGCGTTTTCTCCAAAGGCAGTGGAGGGAACTGTTAATTGTTTTGTCTTGCTCGCTCATTTCACCGTGTCGCAAATTGTCAAGCTGAGCGCAAGTCATTTTGCAACCTTAGATTAAAGTGAGTGATGTGGCTTTTGTACAGGAAGTGTCAGAATAGCAGATGAGCTCGATTGTTGACATTGAAACAATTTCTTATTGTATTCAGTTTTGTGTAATTCCTGTTTTTCTGCCAGTTTGTTATTCTCTCTTGAGGGAAAGAGAATTCTTTTTTTTGTGTTTTAAGGATGAGGAGACATAAAAAGGGTACTCCTACTAATTTTTAGCAAGCCCTCTTGGCTGTTCAGAAGCTCTTGGATGTGGATAAAAAGCTTGTATGTATTTGATTTGCTAGTGTTTGTATTGAGCGGAGTCATTTACGGTTTAGTTTATATTTGTTATGAAATAGATAATAAAATTGCCTTTTTTTATTATTTCCACCCTAGTGCTTTTCAAAAGTCTCAGTTTTCATGGATCAGCAAATATTGGCTCATTTTTGTTGTGTTCACTTTACCAGGCTGAATGACTCGAACCATTTTTTCAAATCAGATCTGAGTTGCAAATCACGTACATTACATTTAAAAACATTAACCAGTTGATGTGGTCAAAGGAAGGGCAACTAGTGAACTAGCAAGTGGTTCATGGGTGCCACAGAAGTATTGCACAAACTATTGAAACTGTTAACGCTGGATATGATAGAAAGGTGTCAGAACACACCGTGCATTGCAGCATTGCTGTCTATGGAGCTGCCTGAATGCAGCGCAGTCAGGTGGTTTTAATGTTCTGGCTGAGCATTGTGTGATGTAAAGGATATGGCTTTAATTCATTTTATTGTAATGGAGCATCTGACTGAAACATGACTTTGCTGGCTGTCCCATGTCCGTGCCCCATTGCTGACTTGATGCTGATTGGCTGTTATCAATAGCTCCATGGCAATTGCTGTTATGTGTAGTTTGTTAAATAACAAAACCAAAATCAAGCACAAATCCATGGCCACAGTTAATACAGCGTTTCCTCACAATGTCTCCTGTCCATGGTTAGTGCAAAAAACACATCAAGTTCCTTTAGATGATTCAAAGAACTGAGCTGCATGCACACATTCACAGTTTATATGCTGGAGAGATGTTTTTCAAATGAATTATTAAAAACTTAAATTTTGAAGGTTTTTGGGGGCTCTCAGACTGCAGTGGTGCTTACTGGGAATATGGACATTTAAGAACTGATGGTGTTCTAAATGGTTCTCTGTGTAATGATGTAATTAGTGTTTTGTGCTTATCAACCCCATCTGCATCTCACACACACACACACACACACACACAAGAGAGATCATTAGTGGCAGCACACAAAATGAACTTGTTAAACGGATAATTAAGCCAACAGGTAATACAAAGGAAATCAGAAATCAGCTAGTGAAATGCGGTGAAAACTCAGTGTTAACCTTTCTTTATCTTTTTTGCTATAGTCTGAATTCAGGAAACATATGGGAGATTTATGTAATAATTTCCACCAGTGCCAGAAATTATTATGTGACCTTTGCCTTTAAGATTTTATTATAACTGTGAAAGTGTGGCTTGCTTGATGGAACTAAATTTCAAAGCTAAACTGAAAGGAAGCCACTGAAGAGTTGTGTCTGAAACAATTTCTATAGAAATGGCAAGATGCAGCAACTGCTTGCTGTTCACCAAAGTAAAATGTACTGCATGCACTAGCGTCTAAATATTACTCGGAGTCCACTTACCATTACCACGAATCCAGCCAGAAATATTAATCTTTTTGTTTTTAGTGACGTAGATGACTGGTGCAAAAATGTCTATGTGCACCTTTGTACCATTTTGGAAGACAAATCTGTTCACATTACAGTTAAAGAGAGGTTAGCAGCAATCGTGAACATGAAACGTAAGATGGACAGATCTGATCTGCACAAAAAATCTATGAGATTTGATTTTAGTTTAAACATTCTTGCACAATGAAACTTGCAATGGGAACATAACATTTACATAAGATCAGTGCTATCTGTACTGCTGGCTATATGTTTATTTAGTGTTAAAAGCTTTGTTGTTGTTTTTAAACAATTGACTTGTATGTAATTTAAAAAATATATATGAAAAATATGAGGTGCCAATCACCAGTCTCACTGATCACTCCGAAAATTGTTTGATTCTGGTCTATGGGTAGTTTCTCATTGCATCTCTAATAATTTTAGAGTAAAGAAATGCAAATAAAATAATTAAAAACAAAACTAAAATTAAAAATTTCATTAAATTAAAAAATAGATTGCTTGTATATATTTGTTAAAAAAAATCTGAATCAGCAAGAATCTGTATTGGCAGCTCACACTGACAGAAATTTTGAAAATAAAAATCATAAAATAATGTAATAATAAAATTACAATTGGTGCATCTCTGGAAATTATGAAGAACTACTTTCCCAAAATAATATCACAAAATGTCTAGTTCTATTCTTCATGTGACAAGAAATCCTATTTATTGCAAGTCAGTGCAGCATGTCTTTATTTGAAGTCAGTAAAGATGCTTTCTTTCCAAATAAATTGAGCATCTTGGTCACTTTTACAGACTGCAGTAAATCAGTGAAAGAAGCCCAACAAAAATTAGGACCATCATCATCAGATTATAAACACAGGTGTTCAAACATTCTGCAATCCTGATAGGGATATTTGATATTCATGTGACGCTGCACATGTGGAGACCCATGTATTTTAACTAGAAGAAATAATTAGTGCACAGGATCCAAGCTAAGGATCATAGGTTGTGAGTTCAAACGATTCCTTTAACTGTGAACTGCTCAGTTGCTTTGAATAAATGTGTCTGCCAAATAAGCAGATGTAAATGTAATAAGTCTGCACGAGCAATTAAGGGTCCAAGTCATACCATCTTTGTAGAATAAACCGCTGTATTTCATCCTAGTATTAATGAAGCTGATGTTGCATGCTGTGATTGTTTTGGTGCTTTAAAAACATGAATGCAGGTTAAACATAAAAGTTATGAAACGTGCAAATGCACTGTAACACGAAGAAGCAGTTTAAATGACTGAACAACCAATCAGGTGTCTACTGAGTCACACATAGCAAAGCAGGAACATACTTTCCAGGCATTTTGAGCTGCTCAAAGATTAATACTGCTGTTACATAAGAGAGAAGAAAACTACAACACTGTACTACACTGCACAATACTCTCTTATACTATAAACATACCATACTATACTAGCCCAATAATCAGAAGCCCAATAGTACCAGCTTTAAATAATAAATATTTGCATATATTTTCTAAAATATTGTTGCAGCTAGTATCATCTCTTTCCTCTTCTTTCTCCCCCATTATAATCACCTTCATGGTGAAATCAGCAGTTAGAACCCACTGCTTTAGAGCAAGGTCTCTTGGCTCGCACAATCTCTTCACGCTGCCCTTAATGGCCTCCGCAGGCCAGACTCTCAGGACCGTGAAGACACTCTTGCTCTTGTTTTGCGATCAGCCGCACACTTCCAGCCCAACCGACTCCCAGTCTCTCCCCGCAGTGCTATTATTACTCCGGTTAAAGCTGCACCACTGAACACTGACATTATTCTTCTTCCCATTTTCTCCCCCCACGGATGGCAAGAATGATGAGGTGTGGGGTGGGGTGAGGTTGAAGGAGAGGAGAAATTTGTCTAGCTTCATTCCCCTGATGTTAACCTTGTATATATCAGCAGCAGAAACATCTGCAGGACGTATGTGTATTTGTTTTGTAGCGGCCATTTCATTATTTTGTAACTTTTTCCTGAAAACTGGAAACAGTTTCAAACAGGGTTAAAACAGTTTAAATAGTTTTGAAATATTATTAGTTATTGTATTCTGGTCATTTGTAATCTAAGAATATGTATTTTTAATGTTTTATCAGTAGGATTTTTAGTTTTTATGTGAAAGCATCACTTAAATGTATAATCTTTCTACACAATCTCTATTTCATTTTGGTTCTGCCACCAGCAGTATGTTACAATTTAAACTTTTTCATTTGGCTCACACTTTTATAAATAGACAGTAAAATTGCAGAGTATTCTAATGCCCCTTTCTCTCTGAAACAACTTGACCCGCAGAAGCTTTCGGAGAACACAGCAGAGTAACATGTGTCGCAAGTTGCCGCAGAGAACTGTCTGCACCGTAGCCTTCTGCAGATACTTGCGGTAAATACTAACATGTTTGATTTTTGCACCGCATGTCTGTGGAAAGAATGCAAAGGTGTCATTTCCACGTGGTAACGTGACACCACCGCCATCATCGTATGACCTCCACAAACAACGTGTGAACATCGACAAGCACTGTTGACCCCATACGATTGCTCACAGTGATCATGTGTTTTTTTTTAGTGAAATAAAAAGCTGTGAATCTTCACCACAGCTATTGTTGCAGAATCATGCCTTTAAAGGGACGAGGATGAAGGGGGGAAAAACTGTTTTCCGCATTTACACTGTTGGGTGTTCCTCTTCAAGGTACCACGGTTATCTGCATGAAAGTTGTGATGGTAAGAAAGTGCTACATAGAAGATTTCTAAAGGTCCATCTCATAATATCATAATTTGTTGCACAAAGTTGCAGTTAATTAACTAAAATGACTTTCTGAAGAGCCTACTGACCTTTTATTGTTAACCAAGCCAAACCAATAATCAAAAAACAATTAAATTGTTGACCTCTGTCGTATTATTATGTCATCAATTCCCATACTGAGAGAGGGGAAAAATAAAAGATGGTTATATTAAATGGCCAATTGATGCTACAGAACAGTGTTGGACCAATCATCTAGAGGCCACAAGTTAATCTTTGATGCCACAGACATTTGTCTAAGAGAGCAAAGTTTATCGTGCCATTTCAGTGGGAGCTGAGGCATACTCTTTGCTATTAATCACAGCAACACTACCCAGTCATTGTCACCTGTTTACCCATGTGAGGAGTAGCACTTTCCTCCAAGTATGTTACACCACACCGTGATGTAGCTTAAGCAGCAATTTGAAAAAAAGATTTGGTTTTACATGACTCCAAAGGAGCGTGTGAGAGATTTTGCCGTTGTGGGTCAATTCTTCTTAAGTCCTTTTAAAACACTTGGTTCTCTCCCCTGAAATCCTGTATCCAGGCTGTAGGGGTGCCAGATGATGATACCTGGGATAGAAAGTGAGACACTCAGACGTTAAACACAAGACACTCAGACATTAAACCTGTTCCTGTACAAGCTCCTCTCAATTTTTGTGTTTAGCTCTGGAATGTTGTAACACAACAAATGGAATGCTTTTTTAAAGGATTATGTTTGTAGAAAACAGTAGTTAAACTGGGGGAGGTGTGGGGGGACTCACTCACTAACTCCATTCAGTTGCATTGTACTCTTCGTGAATTTATTGCCTTCAATTTTTTTTTCTTAACAAGGTAGGTCACCAGGTCTTTCCCTAACCTCCTCATTTAACCAGACTTCAGCTCGGTATTCAACTGTGTTGCCAGAACTAGGCAAAGTCATTCTCACCAGCATTGACACCTAGGAGCAATCTGAAATAGCCAATAAGTGTTATGTGCATGTCTTTGAACTGTGGGAGGAAACCGGCGCACCCAGATTAATCCCACGCAAGTACAGGAAGTGCATGTAAACTCAATCCAAATACACTCTCACTGACCACAGAGCTCAAATCCAGGACCTTCTTGCTGTGAGGTGTGAATGCTAACCACTATGCCACTGTGCCCCTGTGGAGAGTATAGGGCCATTTTAACATTCTGTTTTTCCACATTTCACCCCAGGTCAGAGATCTGAGCTTCTCGGTGTGAGGGCTTTGTGCTATTTGGTGAGAAGCAACAGGACCCTCAGTGTATTAATGCAGTCATGATGCGAAACAATTCAGCCTACAGAATGGTGAAAAACATTGAGACGTGCTTCCTGGCTGAGTCTTTTCTTTTGAAATAGCATATGAGGATTAGAGAAATGCATGATTTTTGCTACACTGGTGTAAATGTATTGAAATGGAGAAATGACTTAGGCCTCGATTAAGCTGGAATGATTACTGCATGCATTTAATTAGACTGACATCATTCCATCTACATAACATCCCAAACACAAGCTGCAATTTCTTTGCTAACTTGGTCATCGTCCTGCCAAGGCATTAAGTCGATATCCCATGATTACGAATGCTTCAGTCATTTATTTGAATAGTTTAAAACATCATATGTTGGCACAAAAATGTCACCATGTGGTCAGTGAACTTTTCCTTTGTGTGTTTTAAATCGCTGTGGAAAACGCCACAGTACATTTAGCACATCTGCAATCACTCATAATTATGAGCTCTCTTTATTATCTCTCGAACACGCTTTATTGAACTCTCCACTATGCTTTGTGGAGCAGAAGAATGCACATTAGTGCAATTTCCATTCTTTCCAGCTTTATAATCTGGCTACTCTGCAAGAACTGAGTCAGGTTAGGCGGCTTGCACGGGTGTGTATACTTTACGGGTGTGTATACTAGATTTATTTCCTCCTGCTAATCAGCAATGATTAGTAATAGAACTGGAGATTGTGTTCTGATTGGAAGATATAAATATTCCTGACTTTAGTTTTGCAGAATTCAAGCTGGCATTTGTAAGTGTTCTGTAAAACACACAGAACCATAAAGTGGAGCTCTAAGAATTGTCTAGTTATATTATTTCTCTTTAGCAGAATTTAGAGTACTGAAAGTCTGTCTCGCCGGCTCCTGTGAGGCATTGATTTCTAGAGCGCTGGTGGCAGACACCGTGTCCAATGCGTTTAAACTGTGACTACCTAATCAAGCTGCGAGAGGGTACATAACACATAAAAGAGGGTCAGGACAGCAAGATGAATTGCTCAGAGTGGATGAGACAGAAGGGGAGATTTTGTTGATCCGGAATAACTTTGGGTCGAACGGCATCCAAACCTCTGGCACAGCTGTTTAACATGCTCAGGAGCATTAATACGTCATCTCTGAGAGCAGGAGTTAATCTGATCTAATGCACTGAGTTAACACTCATCGCCATGCTGAAAAACTGCTAAAGGCCTTCATTTTGTATCTGTTTAATAGGCAGTGGGGGATTGAGAAACATTAGAAGAGACACAAATGTGTTTTCTTTTATGCAGATACAAATGACAGACTTCTTTCAAAGCTGTTCTTTGAGCACTGCATGTGGTTTGTCATCCAAAGCAGGAATTATTGGTTTCTGAACAGGGTCGTGTCATCCACACATGATATATTTTTCTCCCCATTTTCTTTCAGATGTATGTGTATACGTGTGTGTGTGTGTGTGTGTATACATGTATGTATATATCAATTTTCCGTAGAATAGTGGTGAATACATTGAAGTAGAGCGGAATATATGGTATGTGAGAAGAATTTAAATACTACATTTTTTACAAATATATATATATATATGTATATATATATATATATATATATATATATATATATATACTAACTATGTATGTGTGTAGATTAAATGAAGTATATACTACATGGGAATAGCACAGTCTGATTG
>JBCNYG010000001.1:39363854-39374193 GCA_039654305.1 Porochilus rendahli
GATACGATATCTTCTCCAAAGATATATATATATATATATATATATATATATATATATATATATATATATATATATACTAACTACGTATGTGTGTAGATTAAATTAAGTATATACTACATGGGAATAGCACAGTCTGATTGATTTGCTATCTCGGGATGATGTTTCATCATTAATTCAAAAGATTTTTCTTATTGGTGAAAATGAAATAATTCTGGGTATTACACCATTGCCATTGGTTAACTGAATTACTTGCCATTCCTGGGTTGAATGATTATACATTTCGTACAACATTGTGTTGTGACTATATTAAAAATATTATAAATTAATAATAGAACAATGATAGAATTTGGCTTTTGTATAATATGAAGAAATATTCAACGAGGCCTACCCCCCAACTAAATAATTCTCGGTGTCATATTTCGCCTCATTCGATAATTACTTATTATCCACCTCACAAACTCTGTATAATGTTTGAATCAAAATTGTTACTGATGTACAAATCTTAGAATTTCAACCAAAAATATGAAGAAAGCCACGCAATATGGTCTCCGTGTTTTTTAAAGCTAAAAAAGCTTTTTTTAAAAACTTTGAATGAGTTTCAGGAGTGCACATGATCAATTTAAAAATAAACCAAAAAATAGGCTGCAGAGGTACAAAGCTCCCATCGCCCAGGAATGTGTTTTAAAGTCAAAACTTTTGTGTTAAACAAATTAAGTCTTGTGCAGATTTTGGCATGCACCAATCCCAGACGAGGTACCTGTAAGGCAAATCCGCAAATTTCATCAAAATCCGAGCAAGCATTTCTACGTTATCCTAAGTTAAACAGACTATGTTTAGCAGGAGGCAAAAAATAATTGCAGTGTTTGTAAAAAAAAAAAAAAAAACTTTCAGTGAACTTTCAGACCTTTGGCGAATAATTGTCATTTATAGTAGCTATGTTAGCTAGCAGGCTAGTTGCTTGACTCCTTTTTTTAACTTAATTTAATCAGCTAGCATAGGATACATGATCTGGTTATTTTGGTACTCATTACTTATTAAAAGTATCATAATCTACATGTGTCACTCATTTCAATTTTAACGTTTAAATTTGCCTGGTGCAGCCATGTTCCATACTAATGTACCCCCTCTTTAAGTGTCACTGTCATATTATTGTTTTACTTTAATCTACAAGTTTTTTTCTCTCAGAATATTACCCCTTCCCCCAGATCTGTCTGTCTATCTATCCGTCTGTTGATCTATCTCTCTGTCTATTTAAAAGACTTACAATAGCGCTAATACACCCTGATAAATGAGAAGCATGGCGGGTGCTATGTAGCCCAAGTCAAAGATTTTGCTGAGAGATTCTGGGCTCTGAGGTCACTTTTAAAGTAGGTGTTGATTGCTACTTATTTTGTTTTTGTTTGCTGCTGTATTTTGGGCGTGATTAAAGTCGAGTAGTCGATGCATAATCATGTTTGAAATTACAGTGAGTGTTTGACTGCCTTCAGGTTCAGTAGGATTTCTCTGAGAGTTCTTAAATTGCTATGTTCAAGCACTCCATCCAGGCACAGTACTGCATTGCGGCTCTTTATTGCTTTGTCTTTTGCTCTCGGTTCCCTGTAGCTGTCTGCGTCTTTCTTTTTACTGTAACGAAGCAAGAAGTATTTCCACTGTCAGTGTGCTGCTTATTATTTTAGATGTGAAGAAAAGTGGTGTAAAAAAGAACTGCTTTAAAAAAAACCCAACTCCAATTAAATTGTTAAGTGACAAATATATAGTGCAGACAACATAAGCATTTCGGTTATATTGAATAGTTTGCATTTTTAAGGAATTTGGTTCGAGCTTTCCTATTGCTGTAGGACTCAATGCTTGTGAAGGACATGATGCAGCATGATTAATGTACATCAAGCAAAAGCTTTTTTATGATCATGTTCTTTCAAAATTATTGCCAGTGTTGGTAAGATTATTGCAACACAGAATAATGACAAACAGAAGCCAAATTTTTGACGACTCCAAATAACAAATCCTTCATGCTTAAATTATTTTATACATTGGGACAATCAATCAGGTTCATACTGTCTTAACTGGTTACACTGACTTGTTAATGTCATTCATTTCATTTATTTGATTTAATGTTTTGGGAATAAGGGCCCATCATGGACTGTGTTATAATAAATGCAGGCACACAGTAAAATCATCTGGGATTGAAAAAGACTCACATACCTCGTTCAATGACTGTAGCCTGACACGCATCAAACGTCTGTATTTGTTTGCTGAACAAAAGAAAATGAGTAATCATGGCAGGCTATTTGTTTATCATGGCAGACAAGGATTTCACTGCTCCTCTGGACAAGTCCAAGTGATCCTGTATGAATTTCTTATACGGTTAGCCAGTTTCTAAATTTTCTTAGCTCTCTAAGGGTCAGGGTGATATTTAATAAATGAGAGTTCCTGGGATGGTGGAAGGAAACTTCTAACCCTGTGAACTGTGCACTTTTTTTTCATAATTACAGCAGGGAGGTAACTGATCAGGCGAGACTCTGTGCATTTTGTGAACCATTTGAAGACTTCGACAAGTTAAAGAGGATTGTGAAATGAGGGGACTTTTATCCTGTGGTATATGAAGGACAAAGTATCTTTTTTTATGCTTTAGCCCGAAGTCGGTTGCCTTGGTGTAGGTACTTTTACAGCTGGGGCCCGGTAGAAAGTGGTGCATTCTCCGAAATGCTTTTCATCATGAAATATTTAAGGCAAAGGCGAGCTCTGGGTACATGACCTATTTCTGTTTGCCAGAATTATTTACATAACATAAAAATGTGAATCTAAGTTATGGCCGCATGCTCTGAATGCACTCCACAGGCAATTGAAGAGTATCCTCTGTGGTATTGCTCGGTCCTCCTGTGTATGTCCTAATTTGGCTGGTGAACCTCAGGAAATCCCACTAATCTTCAACTTGTACCGCGATGCCCCCTGCCCGCTTCCTCAAACTACTAATCTGCGGTGTAGCCGTGCCTCTGTGTGTATGGGCCTATAGGGCCTATAGGGTTCCCGCTGTGTTTGGTGCAGTGTTGCGACAGTTCATTTTTTTACATTACCAGTAGTTTCACATTTCTAAAAAATACAACCGGTCTTTATGCTCGTGGTGAAATCTTCCATTTTGAGCTCCAGCCGCAGACAGTTCTAAGCTTGGATGTTATGAATACGGACAAATAATGCCTTTCCGTTCCTGGCAGAGATATTACAGGCTAACGTTGTTCATTGGTGTTAGCCTCCTGCATTTGGTTCACAAAACTGAAAATCTTTTAGCAGCGCTGCAGATTGTGGATAAGCCCCACATAATGAGATCACAAATCACCACCTGGTGCTTTGGCCTGCGGCCTGCATACCTCCTTTATGCTATTATTTTGTGAGTCTCCTACCTGCCCCGGGAACACAAAAGTGTTCCTCCGCTCCTGACGGCTAAACCACTTTAGACACCCATCCCCTATGTGTTTTATTTCTCCCGTCCTGGGGGTTAATGGCTACTCTCCTGCTTCTTAAATCAGTTATGTGAGCACTCCATTCTTGTTTTTGTCCTCTTATTGTTTTCACTTGCCTTTTTCTTAATACTTTCTTTCATCTTCTCATCTCATTCCTTTTTTTTTCAAGCCATCACTTTTTGTCTTCCTGTCTGAGTGACCTACCCCCACCAAATACCACAGCCTTCTGACCCCTTAGAGGCCTAATCCTCTTAATGGAAGACACACATTTAGTTCCATCACTGGGAAGATTGCACAGTGACTCACAGACATGGGACAATTTACCCTAATTTACCCTTATCTCTACGGGAAAAAAAATAAATAAATGGAGGCCCAATTACTCCTCCAAGTTAGATCCTGCCATTAACCATATAAGTCACTAAACTGCGTACTGTATAACTACAGTAATAGACAGTGAAAACCTGAGGGTGTTGTCTGTTTCTGTGGTTCTCACACTACCCTGGGGGGTCCAGGGCATGTTTAAGAAACAGCCAGAAGCAGATCTGGGCTCTTTTAATTTTCTGAAAAGGCCATTGTGGTATTGTAGTCTGTTGGCCTTTACCCCCTTGCCTGGTTGGGACTCTTTCATGGCCTGCCCCCTCTGACCACAGAGAGGTTAATGAGCTGACACTTAAGAAGAGTTTCCTGTCATAGAGGAGGAAAAAGGCCAGGCCTAATACTGGACAAAGCATGCCACAGGCACTAGGGCAATTTCAGAAATCTGGATTAAATTAAACTTTGAACTGGCAGTTAATTTATACATCAATGTCCCACAAGTAGAGAACCTGATGGGGTGCTAAGGAGCTTAAATTCGTGCTCTAATGCTGTCTGAGACCTCACCTATCTACAGCTGGGCAGGCTGGAGGATGGAATGCCAGTGTGCACACTGTGGCAAGGTTATCTCCTGGTGTACATTGTTGACACAGCGCATCTGTCTGGATACGGGGTCTGCTAATAGAGCTCCTCTCTACATGGAGCTGAGGCTGTTAGGTGGGAACATGAAGTAGGCTATATTTGTGACCCATCACCACAAAATGAGTTTTAATGCTTAACAAATGCATTCACAAGACTTCCAGAAAATACAATTTACTCAAAAGGTCAGTTTAGTGCATTAAGGCAAATTTTTTGTTGAAGGTTTGTTATTAACACCATTAGGTGAGTTTTCACTGCAGTGTTGTAAAAATTGTAATTAAACAAAAGAGAAAAAAAAACTGTTCTGTTTGATCTGTTTCAGTTAAAGGATATCATGCAAGCAAAGCTGGGGTTTCTCCTCTCATTATAGCCATTCTCATTAAACATGGTGGCGGATATGGCATAGTGATATCGTAACAACACACATTAGTAATTTAAATGTGGACAATCCAGTATTGCTTTTTTGAATCACCTGAAAAAAAAAACAAATCAAGCTAGCGTAGGAATTATTTTCTTCAAGGTTTGCTCTTTTTTGGTTTGCATTTTCAAAGGTTATGACAGTGTCATACACACATCATATATACTCATACCTTGTTTATTGACTTAGACATTATTTGAGTGCCTTCCAAGCAGAACTAAGACACAGTTGTAATCTTGTAACCACTTTGGCTGTAAACCATAAATCTCCCAGGGTTTTTGTTTGTTTTTTTGTTTGTTTGGTAGTTTTTTTTTTGCTAGTGCCCTGGGTCTTATTGTAGCATTGTAATCAAACTATATAACCGGCTGTGTTGCCTGCTGGCCCATGTGCTGTTCAGGGTGATTCCATATGCTATAAGGATGAGCTTCCTGCTGACTTCTGCCACCTGTGTTTAGAGAGCACTGAAGGAAATTCCAGACACGCTGAAGTCTGAAAGAGTTCATTCATCCTCATGGGTAGCGTGAGCAAAGCTGGGGGTTCCTGGAGCACTTTGGGGAATGTGTTGACGTTAGGATATGTGTGCTGACATTTGCTTTTCTTCTGTAGCCTGATGGACCGATTTGCTAGAAATAATAAAGGCTGCTGTGTACCTCTATGACCAATTTCAGTGTCAGAGAGAATTATTAACTGCTTGTTTGGAAGTCATTGTGTTTCAGTGTTGTAAAGTATTCTCCTAAAAGTATTTATTAAATTTCAATATTCACTTTTCGCCAAAAGTAATTGGGTAAAATCTCCTGGAAAAAGCTGCTATTTTTCAGAAGTTAGGCAGGAAATATCATCCAAGAAAGATCTGGCATGTACGGTAGAGACAAGCCTTTCGGCAAGCAAAGCCATGTAAACACCAGCAGCATGCTACAGTAGAAGTGTCCAAGTTGTACCAGATACCGGCCAGCGAAACTAGCCAATTGTTGTGTTTGAGATCAACTGTCTGGTTGAGTTACACTTTCTCTGGCTCTGAGCTCAGCACATGACAGGGTTTTGCAACACAACCTCATTAACAGTTTTGTAATATGTACAGCTCCATGCACACATTGCCTGTTCAATGCTCTCCAGAGAAAGTACATATTCTTCTCAGCATATACTGTTTCCTGTCCAGGCAAATACTGAGTTATTGTACACCTGAAAGGTATGCAGTAAACCAAGAGCACTGCAGCATGCACTAAAATGGCTGTATTTCGTTATGATGGCCGTTCTTTGTGTATGTTTGTATTATTTATGTAGGTAGAGGAGTTTGCTCTCATTAAGAAAATAAATTAGCCTCAACAGAAATTAATTTAAGCTTGATCTTGATAATTTTACTGCAGGTTATTAGTTTTACACTGTTAAAGGCAGGGATGTGGTACGCCTGGACTGATTTTTCTGTTGTCTCAGATTTATCTTGTTCTCTTTGGTGTCTGCATCTTAGCAGACAGCAAACAGGCATAGATATAGATGGATAAATGGTAACCAATCATGGCTAACAAACCGACTAGTCCTGCTCTTGGACTTGAGAAACATGGTCTTGATTACAGTCCATGTTAAGAATTGTTTGTTTATTGACACATAACACCCACTTTGAGTAATAAGTGAGTGCTGTTGTTGGAAAATGTGGTGGTGTGATTCCACACTGAGGTTGGGCCCCACCCCCAACACCCCCCACCCACCCTGCCATAAATATTTATTATATTTGTTAAGCTAGTTCTACATATCATTACTCTTCAATCATGGACTTTTTGTATGATGAACATATTTCGATACTCATGATATTCACTCAACTTATGATATAGAAGCAGAGTGCATTAGATCACCCCCACACGAGTTTCATTACTCTGTTCACTTCATATTGCCTTGAAGGCGCCTCACTGTCACTTTCATCTGCTAACAGAAAACTGCAACATGCCTGAAAGGTGCTGTATGATGGGAAGCACTACCAACAAGATGAAGAACCAAGGACCAAGCTGCTTATCTGAGTCATATAGGCATGAGACATCAGCAGGAAGGATGGGAAAACTAGGGAATTCGGACTCTCAGTATGCAGCAAGCTATTTATTTATTGGGCAAGAAAAACATTCAGAAATGTTACTCTTAGGCTACTATGTTTCTGTAACTATATCATGTTGACAAGTATGCAACAGTGGTATAGTGGAATGTGGATAAATCAGAAAGCTGTCCAATAACTTAAGAGTGTGCACGAGTATCTTAGCTGTCTAAAATAGCCTCTTTTCTACAACCTTTTCCACCAACTTTGTTAGGTTAAATAAGGATTTTACCTGCGATTTGTTTATTTAGAGAAATTATTTCTCCAAGAAAAGCAGGACCCAGAACAGGCACTAGGAAAGACAGACAGTATAGAGTTTGTCAGTATTCTACTTCCTCTCTTGCATGTGCAAAAATGATTACTTGACATAGTTATATTTAACATGTTTGAAGTAGGTCCAGGCATTTAGCATACTGTAGCACCTCCTATTGTTTTCCTCTCCACCAGGCTTGTTTTCAGAGTATGTCTGTCAGCATCCATTTTTGTCTCCTTGAAAGCTCAGTTTTCCAGTTTGGCAGATTAAAGAACGTAACAGGTTTTTGAACTTGTGGGTAGTATGTCTCATAACACCAGCAATTTTTTGGCATGTTTTAATATTTTATCAGCGGTTGAAAGTGAAAAGGAAGCGCTTTCATGTCAATGGAGAGTAATGTTTCTCCCATGGTGGTCATGGCTTACAGATGTGTTGTGCTGTGTCTCTAGGAGTAGTCATGTCCCGATCTGAGTACTACTACTGTACAAGTAATGCTGATACTTAATCAACGATTCAAAACATGCTCTCCACCTACTTTATCTGGTCTGCCTAGAATACAGGGGTGTGAATTAACACGAGTCTGCTGGCCCGTGGCGAGTCAAAAATTTCTAGGGCTGGTGAAATTAGCTAGCAAATCATCCTGCTGGCGACCTGAAAAATCCAATCAGCAAGGAAGATATAGTGTTCCTGACTAGTAAATATGAAAGAGGACTAATATTTTCATAATTTCAGTTTTGCTAAATTCAACCCCTGGAATATCATCAGTTTTCCCTCCAGGTTCAATAAAGTATTCTGATTTTGTTCTTTTTTGGTCAATGTTTTACGTCAAGCTCTTTTCCTTCTTCTACTAGAGCTCCTTAGACTCGAAGGCTTCTGAAAACATTTTTCGAAAACCACATCCATGCGTTGCTCCAAATTCATCAACGACTATTGCATCCATTCCTCCTGCGTCTGCTGGAGTGGACAGTCCTGCTGCGCCACAGCAAATCTTTAAGTATTTTTATTCAAATCTTGAGTCAAAGGGTGAAGCCCATTTCCCAGTGTATAATGTTTCACATCACACAAAGAATTCTTGGCTGTTCTGTGTGTATCAAAAGCTGTTTAACTGGGTCGAGAAATCACAGGGTGGCCATAATCCACTTTGGAACCACAGGGAGCCATGGAGATATAAGAGCAAAGCCCCATCACAGCAGTCCTCTGGGTTCCATTAAAAATATCCTTGAATGCTGTGAGCTAAATTGTCACTGCCAGTGCCTTTAGTAGGGCTGGTGAGTAAGTCAGTGTGTGTGTGTGTGTGTGTGTGTGTGTGTGTGTGTGTGTGTGTGTGTGTAAGAGCCATTTCACAGTCTTCTAGGGCACTGGGGATACATAAAATGAGGGTTATTTTACCAAAATCTGTACATATTTTGTAAAATTTCATATATGAATAAATACACAATAGTATGGAGTACCTTCAAATGAAATGTAATGTGCATAAAGTATCAGCTTGTCCTGAAATTATACACGGAAGTTACATTTTGGACAAATTTGAGTATCCCACTTGAAAAATTCTCAGGACATTAACTAAAATAATTTTCAAAGGAGCATGTTTGTCCATTGAATTTAGAATTTTTCCATTTAAATGAGATAAGCACATGTCGCTAACTAAATCATGCACTGGTGGCAGTATCCCCAATTTATAACTTTGAAATCTTACTACTATTGACAATGATATATATATATTTTTTATTTCCCCCCATTTTTCTCCCTAATTTAGTTGTATCCAATTCCCACCCATCAAGTATTGCCTTCCCTGTCACATGACCACCATGAACATGCAATGCCTGCCAGCCGCCTTTTTTTTGAACTGCTGCGCATGCATATTTGGGGGGGCAGTCTAACACACCCTGAGGGAAAGTGCTATCTGCCCCTTCACACAAATGAGCTCACAGTCACCCATGGTTGGCTGGTGATTGCTGTGAGTGACAGGGACGTGAGCGTGTCCCTCCCTCCCGTGAGAGTTCGGCCAACTAGCTCCCATGGACTCCTTGTCACAGATGGCAGTGGCATCAATCCGGAATCAAACCTACTATCTCCTTGTCGAAATGCCACTCAGGACCCCCAATAATGATAGTTTTTTTTAAAAGTTGTTTTGGACATGCATACTTTCAAGAACTTACTCCAAGAAAATAATGTCAAAGCCAAAAGTTTTAAAACCATGTACATTCTAATTCTAAATAGTTTCTCAGTATACCACAAGCTTGAGATGCTGTGTAAAATGTCCATGAAATTAAAATGCCAATCTCATGAACCCAGATTTTGTTCACAAAAGGGCATAGGAAACCAAAAATATTAATTTATTTTGAATTTGATGGCAGCAGTTCTCAAAATCTCAAAAAAAAAATCTCAAAAAAGTTGAAAGAGGGGAAAGAAGGCTGAAAAGGTAACTTGTACTGTTTGTTTAACAGGTGAGTAACATGATATAAGTGGGTATACATGCTGAAACGGCCATGAGAGAAAAGTGTCAGAACATTGCAGATTTCTGTGTATGGACTGCTGGACCATAGACTAGTCAAGAGGTGTTAATGATACGACTGATCGGTACATAACAGCTCAAGTAGACTTTTTTATGTTCGGTCAGAAATATGGGAAATCCATTCTGCTAGCACAGAATAATAATAATAATAACAGTCAACTAAATATCACGAATATCACTAGCATAAATATCAGGTTTTCCCCTGAAAAGAAAAGGCAGTGTCAATATCTTTATCTGCATGAATATGTTAATGAAGAATCTGTATAATGTAGCAGGATGCATAGAACTGGTTTAATAAATATCAGGCCTATTTTATTACAATCTTACTGTTGCAGTAGCGTGAGGTGGAGGAGCAGAGACCGGGTCAGGGGTGTATGAGATCAGGGTTTTGTTAACCCGGAGCTAATAAACTATAATATAATCTGCAGGAAAGAATGCAAGACCAAAATTGGCGAACAAAAGCAAAGTGAACTTGAGTAAAATTCCACAGCATGCGCTGTTGCCATCACCAAACTTGTATGACAGTTATGTGATAAGTACAAACTGGATGCAAGTGTACACTAGAGTGCATAAACACCTCCTGACTCCATGGTGTCTGTACACTATCAAATGACATACATGTGCTATTGTGTTGTACGTATGCTATATACATGTGCTATTTTCGTAT
>JBCNYG010000001.1:39390111-39403628 GCA_039654305.1 Porochilus rendahli
ATATATATATATATATATATATATAATATAATGATCGTGTGTGTGTGTTTGGAGTTGTGTGATCAATCTGTAAAAATATTATTGGATTATTGAACTCAGTGTGGTTATGCAGTTGTTATTATGCTGGTTTAATGTTTTGTATTGTCAAAGCCTCAGCCAGTTCCTGAACTTTCAATAGGACACTTGTAGCACAGGGAGAAAAACAAGTCATTCCTCACAGCGTGGTTGCCAGGGTATGTGGGGGTGGGGGAATGATTCCTCTAATTTGAGAGAGTGAACATGTGGCGCTGCTGCTGTCTGTGCCATAAAGCAGTGACGCGTCCCATCAGGAAGCCACTCCAACACAGGTGCAACGTGCACTGCAACATGTAGAGGAGAGAACAAAGCTTCTTATCGGGAACCGGACTTTCATTGATAAGCGCAGGCTTGGAGTAGTGTGTGCGATGACTGAAATAGCACTTTCAAGCTCCAGTAGCGATTAAGAAACGGACACAGTGTCACAGTTTGAATGTCACGTGTCAAACACTGTATATTTTGCATGTTAGTTTTGTTTGATCTTTTAGAAAGCATTTTATAGCGTATATAGCTAAAATAAGCAAAAATTTGGGTTACATAATATTGCTTTCTTACAGATTACCACTACTATTGCCATGAGTGAAGGGTAATGATTAATAAAATTTTACACTGCAGCCTTGAACTAAAATACAAGAAATGAAGTGTTTTTTTAAAGGAATTTAGCAGGCAGTAACTTAAAATGATCTTTTAAGGAAATGATCTTCCTGCATGGACAGATTTTTACTTGGAATTAGGTTCCACGTAAGTCTTTGACTAGTTGGACTATTTCAAACTATGTTCAAGATGTTTTTGGTCACCATTTTAGGAAGAGTTGACGAAGGGCAGAAAAGGTGAAAGCATTGAAAAACCTATGGAGGTCTGTGATAACCATAAAACCATAGCTTGCCTCTAGTTCGATGAGCTGCTTTCAACTATAGCAGTACTGTCATGGTTACACTCTCACCTCACAGCAAGAAAGGTTTGATCCTGTGGTTTTCATGGGCATTTCTGTGTGGATCTGCTTGGTCAGCCTGTGATTGCCTGAGATTTCTCTGGGTGCTCCAGTTTCCTCCCATAGTCCAAAGACCTGTAAATTAGGCCAATTGACTATTCTCGATCGCCCCTAGGTGTGAATGGGAATGGGAATAGTTGTTTGACTGTGTTAGTCCTGCAGTGGACTGGAAGGCTGTTCAGGATGATCATTCACCCAGCATCAGCTGGGATTGGCTCCAGCTTCAATGTGACCCTAAACAGGACAAGTGATGTGGATAATTAATAAATGAATAGAATTGGTTAATTGAAGGTAGAGGATCTATGACAGTAATGGTGCTGGTTTTGCGGAACTGGTATTTAAAATGTTTACTTTTCTTAAGGTGTGTTCTTTTGGTCAATATGTCTGAAACGCAGTTTGATTAGCAGTCCTCATTTAATTTTCAGTTTGTTCATTGTTGCAGTTTTGTAACCGACAAACAATACTGTGTTTGTTTCAGCAAGCTGGTGTATGTTCTAGTCTCTCCAAATAGCTAACAGCAATAAAACCCTTCTGTACCCGATTCATGTTACTGAGCAGGGTTTCACTCCAATTAGCCTGGATAACACAACAGGAACTTCATAGCATGTCTTGTTATAGTGTCACATTGCTCAAGCAAAATCCTTTGATGCCGTACTGAGAATAGATCTAAATTTGTCGTTGCATCTTCTAAAACAAAAACGATTATAGGAAGCACCTGGAATGTTTGAAATCCTCAAGCATTTGTTCAAGCTGTGAGGCAGGGTGTTGTGTGTTACAGGGTTTTTGGACAAATATCTATTCAAGTCTTGGTACTTAATTGTACCATTTCTCCCCTGTAGATATTGGTCACAGCTGCAAAGTCTCCATCCTCCACAGACGATCTGTACCTCGAGGAAACGGGGTCTGGAGGTTACCCTGAAGATGATGATGACTTCAACTCTGGATCAGGCTCAGGTAAGACCTTAACATCTTATTGACCTTATGACGTTATCGTTTCCATAGTACTAGACTTAGCTTGTGGCTGTTTGGACAGTTGTGACTTTGTGTAATTGCTTTGCTGTTCCTTTCAGGCACTGGTAAGGAAGAAGAGGTGATGGTTACAGCAAATACGCTATTCATAGCACCTAAAGCAAAGCCTACGCAGGACACCACCAAAGAAATCACACCCAGAGTGGAGACTTTCACAGCCCGGGACTGGGACCACACAAGAGAACTGCCTCGACAGCCTGTTAGAACAGAGGTTGGTTTGAAGCCAGAATCTTTTTTGGTGAGAAGTATTGTTTGGGGGTTCATTGAACCATTTCATGTACAGTTGAGTCTAATCGTGGGGTACTTTGATTATTGAACCCAATAAATACATTTCAATGCATGAAGGACTGTTTTATGACTATTATATAGAATCTAACTTAACAATCTTTGAAAAAAATTATATGAACAATTTACTCATGAATAAATTTCATAAGGCATAAAGCAAGAAATAACAGTCACAATTAAGGTGGGTCTGTTACCAAAGCTAGTGATTTTTATCGATATATAGTAATTCTAAATATTTACAGATTATCAAAATTAGTACTTTTTAAACATCTTATTATTCCCTATATCTATAAACTGACATACAATGAACTCCAAAAATTATTCTGCTATATTTTTACATCAGTACAGGTTACAGACTTAAATATTACACTGTGAAATAAAGCATGCAGGATTGTAATTTTTATTGTAGTGTTTCTAGCTGAAATCTGTGCCTGTGCCATGTGCAGTACGTAATGAAATAAAAGGGAGAAATGGACCCAATGCATATGTCAATCGTACTGAAATGTAGCTCATCGCATTAAAATGGAAGTGTATTGGCAGTAGCATATGTAGATGCATCAGCTGCACATCGCACCTCTTGGCAGTGTTAACTTATTACGGGATAATATCCTGGAATTGTAATTAAGTAATAATAATAAAAAAAGCCTTGGCCTGCTGGGTTGAATTAAACCAACCAGTGGGCTGTGTGTGAATTATTCATTAGAAAAATCATTCGAAGAAGAATGTAGACACTGTTGCTTTGTGGAACTATTTATTACGTTCCTATTGTGCTAAAAAGTGAATACTTTAAGCTGCTTTTGATTTAGTCTTTAGTTATAATCAGCCTGTTGTGACAAATGCTGCATGATATTTAACCAGATAAGTGACATATAAATACATAAGTATTTACTTACGAAAATAAGTGTTTCTGTGCAAAATGGACAGTGCAGCCATTCCTTAGTGATAGCTGCCATTGTGTTACAGTCTAATACTATTTCTTCCTGTTTCTCCCCTTGCTCTTGTTTCAGCCCCCAGTTCCCAGCACAGTGGGCGTGCGTAAAAATTCAGTCGCAGGCACCACTAATTCTCCTCGCGCCCCCATAGAGCCCTATGAGGTGCACTCCGAAAACCTCTTCCAGAGGACAGAAGTTCTGGCAGGTGTGTAAGGCCACCATTTTGGTTGTTCATTTATTTGCTGAACTACTTAACCCAATTGGGTTTGAGCGTGGGCTGAAGCCTATCTCAGCCGACTCTGGGCAAAGGAGGGTACACTCTGAGCAGCTCGCCAGTCTATCTGAGGGCAACACACACATACACACACACACACACACAAACAATTTACATTCACTCCTATGGGCAATATGGAAAAGTCTGTTAGCCTATATGCATGTGTTTGGACTGTGGAAAACGGAGTACCTGGAGGAAACCATTGCTTACATAGTGAGAACATTCAAAACTGCACACAAACACCATCACCAAGCCTGGTACTCAAACCCAGGACTTGTTAGGTGGATGAGCTAACCACTACACCAGTATGCCATCCACATTTTGGCTGAGAACATCTTTATTTTTGGTATCGGTGTTAAATCTTAAGTGATCCTCAGCACACATTCAATTACAACATTTACAGAATAATAGTGCTAATATCAGTTAACCAAAAGTACACAAATCTTTGTTTTGTGCTTTTTTGGTAATATTAGTACAAGAGCGCCAGACTTTGAGCTTGTTAAGACCACACCAATATTAGAGGGGCACAAAAATAGTGTTTTTTACCAATAAATGAATAATGATTTAAGATCAAAATCTTTTGATTTATGAAACGTTCTTAAAGGCTAATGTGGAGTTATCAGGTGAGGGATTTTTTGTCTTATTTCTGCTGTAATATAGCCTCTGCTTTTGATGGTGCACATGACAACATTTGCACACAGTGTGCAGACCATGTCCACTGATATAAATATATTTGGGCCATAAAGAAAAATGGTTGTGAAAATAAAAAATCTGTTGATTCAGTTATAAATATTTATTTATTTATATTTTTCTAGGACTTGGGTGTTTTAACACATCCACATGGATAATATTAATATTTAACTAAATGAGTGCTTTCCTATAAGGCTAAATCAAAAGATGCGTGCCAGAGTCCTTAACCATATATGAAACAGCCTATGTTTTGGTGGGCGGTGTTACATAGGGCACCACGCATATGCAGTGTTTAATTTCTACAAGACGTGAGGAAGTCCGTGTCTGTTTTTTGCTAAGGCAATTCTGTGCTGCTGTCGCTTAAGGCATGGTTTGATGTGTTTAGTGACTGATTTCCTTTAATCTCTTTTATGAGATTGTTCACTCTTTTCTTATGCCGCCTATGCCTTATCAACACCCCCAGCCCAGATCCCAGAATAGAGGAAAAAGCATACAGCACTTGCCTTCAAATAACATGAAACATGAATTTTATATTCAGAGGGGGAATATTAAAAGTGATTTAACTCTACTCTGTCTGGGTAATATCCTGCACCAGAGAGCACACTTCACTATGTGGGTGGACATCCTGCCACCTTTCTTTTGTTCTTTCCCCTAAAAGGGGCTCCAAAGCTCTTTCTGTTTAATTAGGCAATTAAGGAAGGCTTAGCTGAGAAAAAGCATCACTTTTTCTTTTTTTTTTTGTGAACTTTAGAATCTAGAAAGCCACAGCCATGATGTACGACCTGTAGGCAGATGACTTTCATTGACATTAATGTTGGCGAGGACACTCGCAGTGCTGCCGCTAACCCTTTCGTTTATTTCTTGCCTTGCAGCTGTCATTGCAGGTGGAGTTATTGGATTTTTGTTTGCCATCTTCCTCATCCTCCTTTTGGTGTACTGCATAAGGAAGAAGGATGAAGGCAGCTATGATCTTGGTGAGAGGAAACCCTCAGGAGCAGTGTATCAGAAGGCTCCTACCAAGGAGTTTTATGCATAGACTCCATTTCCACAACTGTCTCGTAAGCTAAACTTCATCAGCGACAGCAGCGACAGTCCCATATCACTGACGACAACAAACACGTTCAAGTAAAGATCAAAACTCAGACAGAGGAACATAAGTAACATGAAAGCTTTTGCGTAGTGTCGTAAATCTGATCTGTCTTTTTTTTAATGGGAAAAAAAAGTTATGATAAATCTCAGTGTATTTAAACTTTCATTGTGTATTATTTGAAAAAGGCTGAAAAGACAAAAAACCACAGTCTGTATAGGTGAGGAATTTTCATCTGTCTTCTGTCAAAGGAGCTGTTTTTAGTCGCTGACTACTTTTTAACTGTAGCAGTATGTATTTGTAAAGAAAAAAAAACAATTTCAGTGGAACGAATTTAAATAGAATTGTTCTGTATCAGTCCCGCTTTCTTTTTTTCAGCATTATTCTGTCCTAGCATGTCTAATTTTGATGTTAAAGGTGTATTTCATTAACTTATCTTTTTCTCTGGTGTTTAAAAATGCCTTTTTTTATTTTCATCATGGAACTTGTTTTTTCTCTGGATTAACATTTATCCTTCAGTGTAAATGTTCTCAATGCTTCTGTGATTTATTTTTCTCCTTCGCCCTCTTGTCCACATTTTTTTTTGTAGCTTTAGCCTCATATGTAATAACACTTATGGTTTGGTCAGTAATTGGACGTAAAGGTGTCAGGTGACAGGACATAAGTAGATTAAAATCTTCCCACATATAGCTTTATTATTGTCTAATTTAATCTGATCCCATTTGGTACATGTTGGTACTTGTTGTTTGCTACATGTAGGTACAGGTAGTTTGAGGCAGAAAACACCCCACCCTACCCCATTCCTCCTGCGCCACTGCAAGGAAGCTGGATATGAGTTTAGTTTATTTTGACTTCCTCCTGTAATCCCTGGATGTCCTTGGAAATATGGACGCCACTCATATCTGTGAGTTTATATGATTAGAAGGAAGTGACATACTGGTGATTGAGAAAATCTAAACGTGATTGGTGCATTTACACACAAGTTGATGCTCTTTGGCTTTCAGTTAAGCTGAAGGGTTGCTGTCCCTGATTTGTTTGTTGCTCTCTCGGGTGTGATGCCTTTTGGCTTTTTACCCTGACTCAGCTGGTTCCCAGATACCCAGGTGGCTTTTTGCCAATGTTTTGATGCTTCTGATAACAGCATGCCTTTTGTCTCCCGAATGGTTCATGTCAAGCAGTTTTAATACAATCAGTTAACTTTCTCGTTAGAAGCTATACTTGGAAGTGGAGAACGACTCCTATTAATGGTCTAGTTCTCATCTAAAATGATAACGAGTACTGGACGTTCCTTCTCAGTGTTTTTTTCCCTCCCTCCCTCCCTCTGGAAGTCTGTATGAATTCGGCAGGTCATGAAGTCGTACTGAGGAGAACAGAATCAAGAGGCCCCTGTTTCCGAACACGTCACACACTGCATACTTAAGTCTACACATTCATGGGTTAAGCTTGCTGTTGCCAATCCCAAGTAGTAACAACCCCTAAGACACGATTCACGTTAGCTGGAAATGGACATAAAGTTACTGCAAAAAAACAAAAGAAAAACAAAAGAAATAAAGGGTTCTTATCTTGTGATTTTCCTTTGGCCACCTTTTAAGTTTTCACATTTTATTGTGACTTTTCATATATTGTTTTTAATCTTTTAAACTTTTTGAAAACATGTCCAAATGCTTATTCACATATAAAACTATATAGAATGAAATATATAAATGTATATTCACAAAATGTTTTAAACCTTCAAAGTGCCTATCATTTGGAGATGTGCTTGTGTGTGTATCGGCTGAAGGCATTGTGTATATCAGAGTTGGCGGGGCAACTGGTATCATGTAAGCACAGCTAACTGTAACGGTAATCTTTTTTTAGTCTTACAAAATGCAGACAGTATTGTAAGTTGAAACAACACTACTGAATAAACATTGTGGCCTAATGTTGATCATTTCCTGACTGTTTACTGAGGTGTTTCCTCAATCAGTGGAAATTATCTAACGGCATAGGGGCATCCCCTTCACATGGTCAAATGCTGACATTTTCTACTTCTTACAGCTTTGAAATCCACAGACTTTTCTGGATGGAAATTACAGCATTAGGATTTTAAAGTTTCCCTTCAAAGTAAAAAGGGAGAACAATATATTTAAATGTTCTGTTCCGAGTGTGGTGCAGTAGCATCTCTGACGTTTTGACAACTGATATGATAACAATCGTGATTGTTAATTTCACTAAGAGATTTAGATGTTTAATAGTCTGATCAAAGCATGACATTCATTGTGTAAAGAAATAACACTTGTATAGCAAAAAATGTCAGCATGCAGCCTGTTTTGTTAAACTGGCTCCACAAGTAATGATCTAGGAATGATTCAGGAGGATTAGGCAAGATTATGAGCAAATAAAATTGGTGAAATATATTTAAAAGTACATGCTAGTCATAAAAAGTCTGTTTTTTTCCCTTGCAAAAAATATAAAGTGGACTGTAGAGCGATGTAAAGAGGTTTCCATACTTATTGCATAAAAAGTGGCTCCATATACCACAGCTCATTAAGTGTTGGTGGGTTAATCATAAATGCTTTGTAGTCCGGGTTAAGTTAAAATTAACTGAGATCTTTTCCCTTGACTAAAAAATTTGTGGACTCCTGACCATCACAGCTGTACATAGTTCTTAGATTGTTGCAATACATTTAAAAGAAACAGTTGTATCGGATGGCTTTGCATGCTGTAACATTACAGATTCCGAACCTTTTTTAGCATGACAGGGCACCTGTGCATAAAGTGAGGTTCATGAAGAAATGGTTTGCCATGGTTTGAATAATCTACAGAAAGCTTTTATCATTTTGGTTTAATTCGGACGCTGACGGCTCCCCAAATCATCAGTGCCTGACCTCACTGAAGCTCTTGTGGCTGGATCAACACAACGCCCCACAGCCATGCTCCAAAATCTCGAGAGTAGCATTCCCAGTAGAGTGGATGGTATTATAACAGCAAAGGGGGAATAAATCTGGAATGGTATTTTAAATACGTGTGGCATATGGTCCACAAACATTTGAGTTAACACTGTAAGTATACCAAAGCTTATTGGAGCTAATCTCTTATATGAATATCAGGAGCTTACCACACTGAAGCTTTAATAAAACAGTAAAACTTAGGCTTGGATGGTTTTGCAATAGCCAAAAATTGATGGTCACTTGGAAATCAGTGATATGTCTGTACTGACATTATCTTTATAGCTGTGTCTTTTAAAGCTAAACCTTATGCTTAGCTTCTTACCCCTGGTGCCCATACAATCACTTTTTTCCGTCTTCTTTTGTCCTCTTGCCTTTGTTATCAGCTTTTGGCTAAGGGGTCAGCCCACACTTTAACCATGGCAGATGTTTAGGCATGCTTCCCTCTAGAGTGTGTGATGCCTGACATCTGCTGCATCTGCCCCTCTCACTTCCAGAAACATCACTATGAGCTGGCCACAGCAAGAGTCCTCCATATGCATGCCCATCCATTCATTCTGTCATGCACATGTCCCATATTGCCATTTGAGTTTGTGTGCTTTTGTGTTAAAGTGCACCCTGGATTAATAACCCGCTGAATAGGTTCACTATGTTTTTGTATGGGATGGGTTAAGAGTCTGTGTCAGTGTGCTTTTAATTTATTGCCCTCACACTTGGACATATGAGGAGCAAGGCATTGTGTGGATGGACAGAAGAGAATTTGATCTCCTGCAGGTGACCACACACCCATTTGTCTGTCTGTCTGTATATTTACACTGCCTGGCCAAAAAAAGTCATTTACTGTAATATTTTCATGGAGTGCATTGAGCCTTGATCACAGCATGTAATCTCCATGGCACTGTTGCTCCAGTTGGTCAGGTTTAGGCTCAGCAACATTAATGTTTTTATAAAATGAAAATCAGCTGATGAGCTGAATGTACTGAATGAGCAGGTTATCAAATCAATGGACTTTTTCTTCCTTGATGGCTAAGATATAAAATGGAGACTTAATTAATGAAAAAGTGGTTCAGGAAGCACAAGGAATCATTTTCAAATATGTATTGGCACTTCAGAGTCTTGACGTTAACCCTATTGAAATTTTGGACTTCATGGAGTGTTTCAGTTTTTTCCTCATCAATTCAAGATGTTGGTAAACAAATCTGTTTAAAAATGTTATGTTGTATATATATTAATAAACGATAAACCTGGTAAATGGATAAGTTCGTTGTTCATTACATTCTGTCATCAGCTGCAGTGGCATGGCAATTACTTATTGCAATCAAGGCTAAAGGTGCTCCAATAAAATTTTAGAGTGCACAGCTTTGTTTTGGGCTGGACGGTGTATCTTTACTTAAATTTATGTTGTATTCTTCTGGATAAAAAATATACTCACAGGTCACTTGATTAGAACACATGTAAACCTGCCCATGCAGGCATTAAGAGCAGGCGAGGTTCTTCCAGTCTTTAGCAGACCATGTTTGGGGCTCACTGTGGCAGATCCAGAACGTTTTTATGATTACACATTTTA
The DNA here is from genome assembly GCA_039654305.1 of Porochilus rendahli. NCBI lineage: Eukaryota > Metazoa > Chordata > Actinopteri > Siluriformes > Plotosidae > Porochilus > Porochilus rendahli. The sequence goes on from JBCNYG010000001.1 coordinate 39,399,969, forward strand.
AAAGAGTTATCGAAGCCAGCTTGGCCATTTTCCCCTGACCGTTCTCAGAACAAGGAATTTCCTGCTTACAAAACTTTTTGCTTTACTTGCTTACTGGGTGGATTTTTAAACATAGATCAACAGTTTCTGAAATACTAACACAGGTTGTTTTACACCGACAAGAATTTGGTCAAACGGTCAAAGTCTAATCGAGTGATGGGATTACATGAATGTGCAGGTGTTGTTTTTGGCACTGAACAGCATGGACATTCTGACATAGTGTGGTTATTATAACATTGACAACAACAGCAATAATGCCACTTTGACTTATTTGCTTCTTTTGGAAGCAGCATTGTTGGTGCTTTCATTTATTTATCACTTGATTTTTATTTATTTGTCAGATGCAAAAATACTGGTTGTTTCTTAAAAGATTCTGGTTAAGATAAATATTATACTGTGCTGTTAATTTAATCTTTACAATTTGAAATGCACACTTTAAAAGTAGACTACTTCTATTTCATCTTGCATGCGATCTGTCAGACTTTATAACAGAGCGGCTTTGTGATTTACTTGGATGATTTTTAATATCTGTTCTTTGATGCGAGTCCTTATTTATAGAGTGTAGCCCTAGGACAGTGTATTCTACTGCTCCGGAAGAAGCACTGACACATGGCCTGACTTCAAAGCCCTATAAAATTGCTTGATTTTTCCCCTCCACAATAATTTACGACATGCCTATAAACGCAAGTGCTTTGTGTGATTTAAAGAACATGTCTTAGTCATTCCAACCACTGGAAATCGAAGCTAATGAAGGAGAGGAGGCTGGTTTAAATCCTAGACATCACCAAGAGCACTCTTGGATTAGTTTGTGCACTGCATACTACAGAACCACGGATAAAATAAGATAATTAAAAGAAGTTTGAAAGGGAAAATCAGACAGGTCCACATTTAAAACAGACAGAGTGGACTTCTTTCTGTCAGATTTACTGTGTACCATCCCAACTGCACTTAATTTCATGTTATATCAACCAGCTCTTTGTTTTATTTATTACAGCTTGATATTTTTTATACAGGGAAGCATCCCGAACATATAGAACCAAGCAAAAATGTAAGTCACTTTTTTATGTGCAGTCTTGTCAGGAACTGAACTGTAGTGGGTGTAGAAAACAGCAGCGAGAGGGTGCTAACCTTAGACCACAAGGCAAGTAAGCTGCCCTCTTCTATACTTGTGTGTAATAAAAATGTCTAATACATATAGAATAAAAATTCACCCAAGGCGGTAAATATCACCAAATAATTTCAGAGATACTAATACTACACACTAAACAGCCATAACATTAAGGCTGGTCTGCAGTTAGCCCCATAGACAGCAAGCTGCAATGCCAGCATTAATAGATTAGCAGAATAATAGATTAGCAGTTTGTGCGACAGTAGCTGTTCTGCCTTGGACACTCATGACACTCTTGACAGTTCACTGGTTATCCTTCCTTGGACCAGCTTTGGTAAATACTCACCACTGCATACCTGGTCTTGTGGGGTGCTTCTGGTATGCAGTGGTATCTACCAGCTTTGGAGATTCACCAGTGCATACCATGATCACCCCACAAGACCTGCTGTTTTGGAGATTAATAGACCTAGTCATTTATCCATCACAGTATGGCCCTTGGGAAAGTCACTCAGAACTGACTGTTCACTTTCTGTTCAATACCTCCAACTCCTTGCCAGGCGTCACTGTAATGATTTTATACACAGAAAACTTCACATTGTCCATGAAAATACAAATTTATATGCATTAAATTGTTGCAAAATGAATATAAATTGCAGTAATTAAATTGACAAGGTTAAAAGTATACATTTTTTGAACTTGAAATCATTTTGAACTTCGGACTTGTGGTATTCTAGCTGTCAATTTGTCGAGGTAAGATGAAGAAATATTACCCCATGCTTCCTGAAGTACTTCCTGAAGTGACTATGCTGGAAACTTAATAATATTGTCAGAATACCATCTGACTGCTTCTTCTCTAAATAGTTCTCTTGCATAGTTTGGAGCTGTGATTTGGGTCATTGTTATGCCGCTGGAGGAAACCAATCACAGTCGATCACAGGGCATGACATGGCATTGCAAATCACAGGGCATGACATGGCATTGCAAAATGGCATGATGGCCTTCCTTGTTCAAGATCCCCTATACCCTGTACAAATCTTCAATTTTATCACCACCAAATCAAACCCCATGCCATTACATTTTCCCCATAATTGACAGGTGGTATCAAGCACTCATCCAGAATCTTTTCATTCATTATTACAAATGTTCTTCTTTGTGCATCTCAACCTTAGATTTGTCTGTGCATAGCACTTCCCCCAATCTTCTTCTGTCCAATGTCTGTGTTCTTTTGTCAATCTTAATGTTTTCCTTTTACTGCTAAGCCACAGATATGGCTTTTTCTTTCCAACTATGCCTAGAAGGCCTGCATCCAGGAGTTGCCAGTTTACTGTTGAAGTTGAGACTGTTTTTCTCTTTAATGAAGTGGCCAATTGAGGGCCTGTCAGGTGTCTGTTTCTTAAACTAGAGAATGATATACTTGTCCTCTTGCTCAGTTGTTACCCTTTATATCCTGGTTAGAGACAATCTGTGCTGTTCTGTGAAGGGAAAAATATACACCATTGTATGGAGTCTTCAGTATGTTGGCAATTTCATGGAGTAGCTTTAATTTCTCAGAACAAAGATAGTCTAATACATTTCAGGAAAAAAAGCTCTTGAGTTTTTAATCAGCACAACAGTTTTCAGCTGTGCTGACGTAATTGCTAAAGTGATTTCTAATTATTAATTAATCTGACTTGACAAACATTTGACATAACAAACTTGGATTATCCCTGGTTAGCATGGAGCTGGCTCGATAGCTGAAGACTTTAATTCCATATGTTGTTGCTTTTCATGAATAGTCGGTTAGCGTGGAGCTAGGTGGCAAACATTGAGTTGAAGGCCTGTATTAAAATTGTTTGGTAAAAAACAAACAAACAAGCAAACAAACAAACAAAAACCTGTTTAATCATGTAATACTTTAGATTTCGATTTTTCTTTTTTTCTATGGTGACTTTAAGGTGAACGTATATGAGCTGATATCCTAGGAGTAGGTTAGCCAATCAGAGTGTAGAATTGCAAATATTTTGTGACGTTATATATATGTATATATTTTAATATATATAGTGCAAGTCTTGCGCCACCCTAAATGTTGAAGTACAGACTTTTATTTGATGTCTTCTACATTATCAAGTCAGCACAGAAACACTTTAGATTCTCAGACATTAGTATTACAGCACAAAATTAAATCAGACAAAAAAAATGCTTGGCTGTCAAAAAAGAAATCAGCAGAAAATTCTCAAGTTAGCACTTTTCAGTTAAAAACACAATGAAAGCTGCTGGGATTTGCTGCAAAAAAATTTTAATGAAAGTTTTTTTAAAAAGAAGAAGAGGCGTAACAGTCAAATCTACAGAAAAACTTGTACTGGTTCTGTAAGATCTTCAGTAATACATATAGCTCAATGCCTTTTACCTGAAAATTTTACCCGAGGCTACACTTTCTAAAAATGTATGTTGACTTTTTATTTACTACAGGTTACTGCTTGACTTACAGTGGAATGCTTTGAATATAGAATTATAACAATAATATAGTTGTTATA
>JBCNYG010000001.1:39423029-39435805 GCA_039654305.1 Porochilus rendahli
GTGTGTGTGTGTGTGTGTGTGTGTGTGTGTGTGTGTGTGTGTGTGTGTGTGTGTGTGTGTGTGTGTGTGTAATTTTAAGCACCACTTTATATAGGTATTTATTTTATTGTTTTGTACTCTACTTGTCTTATTCTCGGTCTAACATGGTTGGTCCAGCGGCATTCCGAGCATGATATATTCACTGTAATGACACTGATTCATTTCAGTGTATCCTTCCAGTCATCTGTGTTCACAGCATAAAAAAAAAAAGTTTGATCATTCTATCTGTTTTGCTACAAGGTCCACGTTATGTCATTTAAACTGCCATTGTTTGTCTGGCCTGACTAGTTCATTTGGTAGTCCTTCAAAGAATAAAATAAACTTTAAGTGAAGTGCTTTGTTGGGGAAACATGAACCTTAATTGCCTAAATTTGCCATTTAAAAATGCCATCTATACATTAAACTTGTTTGCTTGGTCTGTACTGAACAATGTTCAGCTTGTTCTGCACTAAAGACCACAGACTGAGATTTTGCTGTACAGACCTCGCACTTGGTTAATAAATAGTTTTTATTACTATACCTACACTTTCACATACAAACGTCCAGCTCTAGCTACGAAGAGTAGAACAAGTGAATTTTAGTTTTACGGTGTTAGTCTGTGACCCTAGATGGCTGTTCCTTAAAGTCACCTTGTTTTCCTGAGATTTGATCTGCTTCCATCCCTCCTTTCTCTCTATGGAAGCTACACATTGTACATGTAAATCTTTTAATCAATTCTGTGTGCATGAATAGGAAACAAGTATGTACCATGTAAATGCTGCATGTGATGTGCACTAATCAAAGGTCCCTATCTGACATCATGTGGACCTAATTATCAGAGGTAAACAGTACAGCTCAGCAGGCACTTTGGGAAGTCCCTGTAAACGGTTCAGAAACTCGAGCCATTCATCTTACCCGCAATAAAGTCTAAACAGTCTGGCTATGGTTGAGTGCTGTTTAAACAATACAGAAGCCAAGAACCAGAACCCCATGGCTTTAATATTAAAAATAGTATTAAAACTACATGGTTGAACCAGATCAAATAACATAAAACAGAAAACATGCACAGAATGATTTGTTTTAATAAGAATCAGAAACAGCAGGTATAATTCTGTCATAAACATAATTTGTAAAGCCACGTGCGTTGTTTAATGACAATGCCTTTTCAAGCAAAGCACATGCATGACAGATGCTACTGTTGCCATAGCAACACTGTAACAACCATAGTAAAAGAAGTAGAGAATGATAATTGAAGCAGATTCCTAGGGAAATAGTCGGTATTAAATCAGATGACTAAATCAGGTGTTAACTGAATATAGACCATGTTTACTGTGCAGCTGCTCCCACCATCTGTTAACACCTCGATCTCTGAATCAGCTTTAAGTTACACATCTGCAAGTCATACAGACATCCGGATCTTGAAGGAACGAGAAGGCAACTAAACAAAAGCAACACCTGTGTTTTTGATTGTGGTTGAGGAAATGAGGGATTCCTGCCATTACTGTAATCGTGACATTGTGAAATACTGAATCAGTTTAGATGACGCAGTTCAGACCTGTGTTACCCCAAATCCACTGTGGATTTTCCTAGGCAGGTTATAAATGTAAAGAACTGGCTATACCAAAGTAACAAACTTGCAGTCTGTCAATTGCTTCATTCAAGAGGTGTGAATACTTATGCAATGTTTCACCCAAGTTTTTGGCAATGTTCTAAAGTCAGTTGAAATAAGGTAAATTAGTTTCCTCTGTCTACTGTAAATACTTTTGTTACCCATGGTGTTTATGTACATAAGCTGTACAAAAGGCAGTCTGTATAAAGTTGTCTAAGACCTTGAAATATAGAACCTTTTTTTTTGCACAATGAATATTAGCATTATATCAAATTGTTGATAGCTGTGTGCTATGGATTTCTACATACCTTTTGGCCAATCGAAGAAATTATATATTCCACCCCGGGATATTTAGATGTTCATTCATTTTGTAACAAAAGCAGAGAATCAGAGTTTATAAAAATGTTAATAGTAGATGTTGATAGTAGAAGTAAATGATATTGGTTGGAAATGCTTATTTATTTGCCGATTCTTTTTCAAGCCCATGAATAGTTTTGGATCCATTCTGTTTTATTGTTCTACATGACCTGATGTGTTGTTTATCATGGCTTTGTGACAAATGAGGGTTTTGCCAGTAACCTGATATAACCCCTGCATACCAGTATAATAATCAGCATATGGGCACACTCAGGCGTCTTCCGGCTGCTCCGAGGGCATGACCCTGCTGTGACCCTCACTCTACTTCTAAACATAGTTTACTGAGCAGGGCCTTGGAGACACAGCCATCCATCATTATGTCCTTAATTGTGTACACGTTACTTCCCTGTTCATTTTCTTGAAAAAAGTCATGTATGGTGCACCAAACTCTAAAACATCAGTAAAACCTGAGTAAGTTACCCATGTATACAGCTTACCTGTTCAGGATGTCTTTTACACATAAGAAAAAAAAATATGATTAATGAGTATGGCTTGTGCTGCATGACTTTTGATTTCTCAATTCTGGTTGGTCAGTAGGTTTCTGATTAATTCTAGAATAGTATAGCTCTTAAAGTAGCATGGGTGGCAAGATGTATAATGCTGCTTTCATTGTAATACTTTATTTCTATAGCAACATATACTTTACATACATTTTTTTAATAATGAAATTGCATAACAGCTTTTCTGTGTTACATATTATCAGTTATTCATCTTTCTTCTCTTACCCCCAAGTGAGGTGTGTTTATTGTTTGTGTATCTGTGCTGTTTTTGTTACAAATTCCTGACTTTTTTTCATGCTTAGCTGGCCAGAGCCATGATTGCAGAATGCACAGCAATGCTTTATTCTATTCATCCTAGCCTTTATTACCAAATTCTTATTGGCTTTTCCTCCTACTATACTGAGATTAGAGGGCTTTCAGTGGACTTTCATTTCCCTCTGTGCTGTGATAATGCTTCCCTCTCCACACACCTTGTCCCTGCCACATTTCATTAAGGTATTATGAGGCGCTTCAGTGATGGGTCCACTAGACCACCGTGTCTTATTCCATTATCTCTCTTCACAGGTAATCAAAGCCAATCTTCTAATCTCCCCCCATCTCCATCATCCTCTGAATAGCCTGGGCGCTATAACCACTCAACAACCACATCCTCCACACACAAACAATCACTTCTGACTATTGTTTGCACACTTAGCGATTGTTACGTTTGGTTTCCTGTTCGGTTAACATTGGTTTTGAGAGCATCTGGTTCAGAGTTTTTGGCAGGGGAGAATGGTTTTTGAGGAGAAACGCTCGAGTTCCTGTTGTGGTTTGATTTTTTTTTCTTTTTGAATGCCCTTCGTCCTTTCTCTTTTTCCTCTAGAATATGGGCAATTTAATGAAATGTCAAAATACTGCCAAGATACCATATACGAGTAAGTAAGTCATCTCGGGCCAACACTAATTTTGTTTCATATTTTACTTTGGAAATTAAGGCCATAGAGTGTTTTTTTTCCTTTACTGTTTCTTTATGTAAGAATGCAACAATTTATGGTTATGATTTGTATGACTGGGAATTTTATTTAGATCATGATTGCTGTGTGGTTGGTGGTGCAGTGGATCTGGTTAAATTATGTTTTCTTATGACTTCTGTGCTTTTCTGTGCTTCTGTCGAACTTTTTCCATTTCTGCATCTTCAAAGTACTGTTGTCACCTTCAGCCTACAAAGAAAATTCATACTGATCGGAGAGACAGATCATAACTGTACGCATGAGTTATTGCATAACATATCAAGCATTCCCTTTGCAACAGAAACAAAGGCGAGCTATTCATTTAAATATAATGAAACAATCATTACTACACGTATAGTTTTGATTGCCTTCGGTTCTTTCTAATTGAGGCATAATATGTACTAATGTATTTCTGATGTATTACTTTTGAAGGGTATGATTTAGGGTAAGGTCATTCTGAAATTAAGGACATGATCCACTTTTGAGCATCATTTGTCAAATATAATGAGCTCTTTGTAATGCACATAGTAATATTATGCTCACATGAATAATTTTGCCGTGAATGTGATGTATAAATGCTATCGATGCAGAGCTGCTCATGCTGTTAGTTAAATAAATGGTGCTTCACAGAATAGTATGATCAAGAACAGTGGCTAAATATTTCACTGTGTTATACAGCAAATGGTTTTAGAATGTGCCAGCTGTGAGAGTGTGGATCAGGGAGTTGTAGAAACTGGTGGTTTTAGTATAAGGTTACATTTTACTATACGACATTGTATAATCATGCTACCAAAACTTCTAGGAATAGGTTCAGATGACAAAAAGTACCTCTGGAGATTTAGAAGAGCACTGTACTGGTGGTGGGTGGTACGGTGGCATAGTGGATAGCACTTCTGCCTCACAGCAGGATGGTCCTTGGTTTCGTGTCCTGGGCTTGGTGAGGGTGTTTCTGTATGGAGTTTGGATGTTCTCCTGGTGATTGGGTGGGATTCCTCTGGGTACTCCCGGTTTTCTCCTACAGCCCTAAGACATGCACATTCGGCTAACTGGCTGTTCCAAATTGTACCCTGGTGTAGGTGTGAATATAAATGGTCGTGTGTGCTGGCCCAGCTGTTTAAGGTGTACCCTATCTTTGGCTGAGATCCATCCTCCCTGTGACCGTTACAGGGATAACCGAATAAATGAATGAATGAATAAATGAATGGTTTTAGACTCAGTCACTGAGGGCTTTAAGATTATAACTTGTCATATTGTATGAGACCTCAGATAATATGAGATCCCAGTACTAATGGTGGAAAAATTCTCTAACAGACTGAGTGATAATGTGTTATTTGAATCACAATAGAACACTGATTGGCTTGGGATAGTTACTGGGCATGATAGAAATTTGGCATCGCACATAATCTCACAAGCCTGTCTCTGAATAAAGAAAATGACTACATTCTGTTCAGGTTATCCATCAATCAAATCAGATGGCCTTGAAGAAACAGAAACTAGCTCTCGGTATTCTAAAGGCAGTTATGCCACGTTTTAAGAGGCGAAAAAAGAAGAGTTTAGAGCTATGAAAGAAGACAATATGTATTATAACATGGATCATATCTCTTTGTGTTAACATACATGGTAGCTTGGCAGCATACTGGACAAGTTACAATGTTTACACTTTGACATTGTAACTACTGTATCTGTAGCACTCCCATGAGTTTGGTGTAATCTCATTGCCTTCTAGACAAACACACTCTGCCCCAGAACCTTTATAGTACCATTGTATCATTGCCGTCTTCATTATGGCAACTCAGTAGAACAGTCCTTAAATTGTCCCATTACTTTTTTCATTCGATGAAGTTGACAACTGTACTAAGGCCTTAGGAGCTCTTACATGATGTGTAATTTTTACAGAGGAAGAAAATCGTGCCATTTAAGCCCAAATAATGATAATGCATTATGAGTTGACAGGCAATAATGATGCAAGAGTTGTTTTTTTGTGAATGTGCTTTCAACCAATATTAATATTGCTAATCCCAGAGACTAATGATTTCTCTTTAAATACAAATTAAATACAAAGTAGTTACTCTCCAAAATCCACCCAAATAAAAGTGATAGAGATGAATAGCTGAGATTATGTGGCTGTGATGTCATTGTTTAGCACATTCCTTTTTTAAATTAGAATTTTTGTCATTCTTGTTCCTATTTTATTTTTCTTTTACTGGAGTTATCCTTTCACAATAATTTTCTTTCAGCATCAGTGACCTAAACATTAAGGACTTCTCCAACCTTGTTATATCCATCCCTCTTTAAAAAATTGCTTTCTGTGGTCCAGTGCTGCAGGTTTTGTGTGGCTCCTTTTGATTTATGCAAGATTAAGTCCCTGAGCGTTGAGAGATGATTTACCATTTACCAGGCGAGGATGGAAATTTGTCAACAGGAATTTGTTGCAACATAAATTGCAGACATTATAAAACACACATATGCACTTTTGGCATCGTGCTTTTTCAAACCTTGAAAAATGTGACTGTAATCTCTAGTGGCTCTCTTGTTTCATTGAGCACTAGATGGACATCTTATAAAGCACTGCCATGCCAGAGCCAAGGACAGTATACAATAATTCTTTTTTTCTACATCGAATGAATACCTTATATATTTTGCTGAGCAAAACAGTGTCATAGACCCACTGCCTACATGATTTATGTCAAGGAGTAAATACACAACCACTTCAGACTAAAAACCTTGCTGCTTGCAAAGCCATCTTTAATAACACACTGAGATGCCAAACGATACTGAGTCATCACTCAATGCCTTGATCAAGAGAGGTAAAAATACCAGTTATTGTACTGCCAATATTTTTTTTCTATTTTCTAATTTCTTATATCTCCTTGGTTTCCTGTCTTACCCGATGGACCACACTGTGTGTCAGTGTGTAATGGGTTTAGGTCAGTATTTACTCACTTCAGTTTTGTAATTCATCAATGTAGAAAAAAAGTACATTCATCATCTGAGTTGACTTTGCCATACATTATAAAGACTTTATGCTGTACCTATTCATGAATGTTTGAAGATAGAAATGCCATAAAGTCCAAAGGTGGATAGAGGACCTTGAGAAGGGTGGGGTTTACACATAGATGCCATTATAGGCATGACCTCTAAGTAGGTAAGGGAAGGGACATACCTCTGGGCCCCATCCAAAAACGAAATTGAATGTATACAGTATACAGGAAAAGGGTCACTGACATTTAGTGTATTGCTAAAAAATTATGTCTCATTTGTAAACAATTTGATAAAACAAAAATTAAGAAATTAAGAAACACATTAATTCTAACACCTCTCCCCATGGATTTGACACTGAAACCACAGTACTGAACCTGAGATTAAGCACTTATGACTTTGCCTCAGTAAAACATGTCATGTTCACTAGTGTAGTTGAGATGCCATTTTCTTCTCCCTCAAAAGCTTTAACTCTTTGAAAATGCAAGTTGATATATGGATTACTAATTTGAGAATGTTAACTGGATCTGGTTAGAATGCTATCGTTATTACTGCCAGTAGATTTAAATTGGCATTAAGTATCACAATTAGCATTCAGTGTATCAAATTCCAGAACAAGCATAGTGTCTGTAAGCAGCAAGGCAATTTTTAGAGCGGTAAACATTAGACATTATGTACTGCACAGGAATTGTGTAACCTGACCGGTTGACTATCAGGGGATTGAAAACTTTATCCTTAGTGGATAATCCTTAAAATAAAATGACAGTCATTGAAGTTCAGTCACATGGACTATTTATCAACATCCTACTCACATTTAGTTCATAACTGAATACCAATCATACCAAATATAACCAGCAAACGTGATTAATAATACTATCAGGAAAAATACTTGCTCAAATAATAGCCGATCAGTAATTTATCAAAATAAGTAATAAAGGTTACATACCATGACTTCATTTCAGAAGGTCAACATTTACCTTGTAGTTTTTTCTACTTGTGTATGTTTAAAAGTAGCAACTGTTCCACTTTGTCTTCAGTACATATTTGCTTGCTTTTAATAGACACACATCGTCAGTATATTTTCACTTACCATTTTTCAGAACTTTTATGTGCATTTTATGGCTGATTTCCTTTGGACTGACAACAAAAAGCAACAGCTAAAAATATTTGATTACACTTTCACTCACACCTGGGCCTTTATACCACTTTCAGAAGCATTGCATTAGTATTTTTAATGTGTTGATAATTTATATTATATGGAAAGCTTGTATCAAAGCCTGTGAGAAGAGATGGGAGGTGTACGTTAGGAAAATAATAAGTATATAATGCCTTTGTCTTTACATGAAAGAGAAGAACTTGATAAATGAAATTGTGATTTGATCCTGTTTGTTTTAGGGATGCATTCATTCCAGCCCTGTTCATGAGGCTGTTATTTGAACTTAAATCAGTGAAGTTGGACACGATATACATGGTCCAAAGTGAGAATAAAGCAAGACGGATGATTACTTTAGCTCGAGAATATGAGATTAATTCCTCATGGGCATCTTAAATAAGTGAAGTTGTACTGGAACAATGCTTGATGATAATCCTGAATGCAAATGGGCCAGTGCACCAGTTTTAAGCTCTTATATAAAGTAGTTAGAATTGGATTATAGGATATATGTTAATTTGTTAAAAATATTTTTAAAGATGTCTCAAAGCTTTATTCATATGTTGCCTCAATCATTAAATCCACGCATTATCTGTACCACTTGTCCTTCAGGTTCATAGAGTACGATGAATTCAGTCATTGGTACACTCTGACCCAGACACCAGTCTATTACATGGCTAAAACAGGCACAACCCTTTATATACCTATGGGCAAATTAGAATAATCTGTTGACCTAACTGTCTATGGTTTTGGACCATTGCAGGAAACCAGAGCACCCAGTGGAAAACCATTAAATCAATAATACTATTTAAATTTTCTTTTTTCACCTTCATGTATAGACAAAAACATTAATAATTTATTGCACCAAATATGTTTTACATAAATCCTTGATCACTGCTTATGTAATTAATCCAACCATTGAATGTTGAAGGCCTGCTGCTACATCTCAGTCAACATGTTCCATAAATGTGTTCAGCAGCTGAATATCCTACTTTTCAGGCCAAAAGATCTGCTGACAGTTAATAGGACCGTAATGATGAAGGAAGGGAAAAGATTTTTTTTACACACGCGAACACACACACACACACACGCACGCACACACACGCACGCACACACATGCGCGCACACACACACACAATGCATTATGGCTGGTGTTCAATGGTTGTCTATTCATACATATGATCCACAGACAGAATTAAGTTACAACCACTGACAGAAATGGTTAACGTGTTAAAGTGTTATCATTTCTATGATGTAGCTGATTAAAAATATCAAGATATACATATTTTATTTGTGTTTGTCAATTTCTAGGAAGACAAAAAATTGTGTAGTTTAATTTACAATCAATACCCAACATCAACTTTAATAGGAACACCTCTAACCACCTTACTTTTGCAATTGGGTTATTCTCCGAAACTGGGGCAAATTTAATAATTCACATAATAGAAGTAATATTTTCCAAAAACTATAAAGAATTAAAAGTGCAATCCCTGCCCAAAACATACCACATGGACACACAAGACATATCAGACAAAATAATTTGGATACATCCAGCAAAAATAATATAGAAAATTTTCTGTAGAATTGGTTGCAGTGTGTAAATAAAAATTTGTGACATTTTGTGTTACTTGTGTTTCATGCCATGGTATCGCTGAAGTATCAACTCAGAGTGCAAATAATAGATCATCAATGAAGATCTTGCATCAAAACTTATGTTTTTCTTACTCTGTGGACTGAGAACCGCACTGCAATTCATGGTTCCATTGGTAACCAGTGGTGTCCACACCGGCAAGACCCATTTTTCCTGTGAGGGGTGAGGTTCAATGTTATGACGTTCACTGTACAACTGTTTCTCCTGAAGTGTATTTATTTCACACATAGTCAAGCACTAATTCATTTATGCACCAAAAACAAATGGTATGAATTTGGTGTTCCATAAGGATATATTCCTGTTTGTTACTAATAACAGTGCAGTTATGTTGATGAAGTAGTTCTCTCAGTGTCTTTGTAACTATGCTTCATGAATCTATGGTGAATATAGAGGGAAATAAGCAGGACTACATTGAAAGTTGGATTGTGAATATCACACTTTATGGTACCAGTTTCAGAGAATGACCCAATTTTACAATCAGCCAATCATGTAGTAGCAGAATACATAAAATCAGGGTTGAGGTACAGGTTATCTAGAAGACACGCAGTGCGCTAAAAACATTAAAGCATAGCACCCAAAACCTGAAGCAGAACATTTTATGGAACAATGAATTCAGATGTGAGATTTTTCATTCACAATGGAAGCAGAAGTTCATAAGCAGAGGGCAAAGCATTCTTAAAGATTCTTGTCTCCATGGTGGTGGTACTATAAGGGACTGTGGGTACATTTCAGCCAGTTTCATAGGGGTTAAAATTAAATAAATTCATGTATGAACTATGAGGGCATTTGACTTCATTATTTTCTTTAGGAAACTGGCTTGAGTTGGAAATGGATTTTAGTACAATGACTACTTAAAATGCATTCAAGAGCAATTTTCAGTCTAGGACACCAATATTAAGAAAATAATTCATGTTTATTACAGTCTGAATTGATTTTAAACATATAAACAGCAACCATCAAGATGAAAATTTGTGGAATATATTTGCTACCGTTCAAAAGTTTTAGAACACCACCATGTTTATGAAAATTTACTGTTAAATGACTGTTCATTCATTCTCTGAACCGTTTAATCCTAATTAGGGTCGCAGGGAGGCTGGCGTCCATCTCAGCCGACTCTGGTAAACCCTGGACAGCTGCCAGGCCATCGAATGCTGACGTCTATGCAGCCTATTCTTGACTAAAATCAGCACTGGTTCTTTTACATGCCTTTCACAGTAAGAGACATGGACGGCTTTTGATAACCCAGTTAGCTGCACTGGGGGTACAGTAGTGAGAACCCATTGATAGTGGGGCTTGAACCCCCGACCTTGGGATCAGTAGTCCAGCACCCTACCACTGGGCCACCATTGCTTCTTTGTTACATGGCTGTGTTTTCTGAAATTAAAGCATAGACAATGGTTGAATGTTAAAAAGAGTTGTGGAATTGTTCTGTTTTTTATTTGTTATTTATTTATTTATTAATGCAGATCAATGTAAACTTGTTACTCATCAAAGTAATCATGGTCTGCGTATATTCCTGCTGAACACATTCATGGAATTCATTCAGTATCTTTCTGGAAGTTCCTCCCAACCTTGTTACAGAAATTCCCACAAATGTGTTGTACTTATTGGTTGCTTTGCATTTACATTCACAGCATTTAGCAAAGCACCTTAACCATAGTGACTTACAGAAATGCTTTAAATTCACTTCACTATCAGTTAATACATTCTTTTACTGGTTCACTAGGACATAAGTATACCATCAGTCAAAGCTCAGTGGGTAGGTGTTGTGTGGTGTATTTTTGTGCATGTATGTGTGCATGTAACATAGTTCTAATCCAAGTACCACTGAAAAAGATTGGTTTTCAGCAATTTTTTGAAGACCCTCAGTGACTCAGCACTCTGGACATTTAGAGGAAGTTCATTCCTCCACCTTGGTGCCAGAACAGAGAAGAGTTTAGATGCATTAATTCCTTGTCTCTTGGTAGAAGGAGGGACCACTCTAGCAGTGCAAAAGTATCAGAATACTATGCAGTGCAGGATGTGATAAGTGCCTTGAAGTGGGAGGGTGCAGGTCCATTTTTGGCTTTTTGTGGAATGCAATAGTGTTTTTAATCTAATGCGAGCAGCTAGAGGAAGACAATGGAGAGATTGTAGCAGAGGAGTTGTGTGGGAGAACCTGGGAAGGTTGAAAACAAGCCATGCAGCTGCATTCTGGATTAGTTGCATGGCGAGGTTGAATGGCGCTAAAAGGCAGTCCTGCCAGGAGTGAGTTGCAGTAGTCTTATCTAGCCTTTGCTATCACCCTCCTTCCACATCATCCCAAACCAGTTCGATGGGGTTTAGATTTGGATAGTATGTTGACCATTGTTCTTCGTAGGTAGTTCTGACTTATCATGGTTCCTTTTCAGGACATTTACTGGACTTGAACTGCTTAAATTTCTATAAAAAAATCGGGGTGTTCTAAAACCTTTAACTTGTACATGATACATACAAATGAAAACATTTAATTGAAAACAAGCTAAGGTCTGAAATTTCTCTGTACATATAGAGTAGTCAGTGCTAAAAGAACTTGATTATATGCCATTTTTATATGGCAGCCTTTTTAAGTTCACTTTAGATCATGTTACTTGCCTGCTTCTGAACAAACCATCTTTATCTGTCTATGAGGGCTTTGGTAGCTTTTGGCTTGTTTCCCTTCCTGCGATGATCGAAAGCCTTCCGATGAGCAGCGAGGCCTTTGCAGGAATTCATAAACTCTTCATCTCTTGCTGTTTTTTCTGTATACCTTTTCTCTTCACATTTACACTGAATACATCTTTGGAAGCTGCTAGAGATCAGAATGCACAGTGCAGCTAGTTAAGAGCTTACTTGCTGGTCAGATACACAGCAGTTAATATGTGATTTATTGTTCACACATCGACCAATCGGAACATAATGTTTTTGCCATATAATAAATAGCATATTAGCTGTCCAAAAGAACATTTTAACCTATATCATAACATTAGATATGAAACCTCCAAGCAGTAAGTTGTATCTCTTTGTATAGTCGAAATGCTGTAAATGCCTTTTACCGAAGGAAATTCTTCACTCTTTGCCTTTTATTCGGAGCATTTATGCAAAGCTAGCATGGCGGTTAGAAATGCAGTTTTGACATTTCAATGGCTTTTTTTGCCATGTGATTTATATTCACTCTGAGACCCAGATTTATTACGATAAAATAAGTAATATGCAACCAGCTCTAATTGGTTTGTGTTTTTTATGGTCCTCCCTGTCTTTTTGCTTGCCTCAGTTTAATGTGAGTGACATTTTTCATTTCAGCAAGCTGCTTTCGAGCAGATGACAAGTCTCCCTCCCTCAGCCTCTATCTGTGAGCAGAAGTGGCATGGGAACTGAGATCACAGCTGTTACAGTCATTCTGTGTCTCTCTCTCATGCCCCCTCTCTCTCTCTCTCTCTCTCTCACACACTCTCTCTCTCTCACT
>JBCNYG010000001.1:39438498-39466185 GCA_039654305.1 Porochilus rendahli
ATTCTGCAGAGGGTGGCTCTGATCTGGTGCTGAAACTGGATGGGGTCATCGCCCCTCTCTGGAAAAGCAGGGTGGGTGCGTGCCTCTCTGTTGTGCTGTTCGGAGTGAGCAAAGAACTGGTTCAGGGTGTCCGGTAGGGTGCTGTCCGAGGAGTCCGCTGTGTTTCTGATTCGAAAACACTAACAGTCCTTGTTGTGGTCACATTCTCAGTGCAGTAATTTATGTAGGAGAACACAGCTGATGTGTGACCATCCAGGTTTGTCTCCTCAGTAAATATTCACCACTCTGTAGAGTCAAAACATTTCTGTAGAGCTGCGGTGGCTTCTTTGGTCCACACCGGAACTGTTTTAACTGCTGGTCTTTGGCTACAGATTTTAGGTTTATAAGCAGGAATCAAGGATAAAGAGAGATGATCTGAGAGTCCGAGCTGTGGCAGGGGGGTGGCTTTATAAGCATCAGGAATGTTGGTGTACATCTGGTCTAGTGTGTTTTTTTTTCTCTCAGTGGAAAACTCACATTTTTGTAGAATTTAGACAGGACAGACTTCAGGTTTGCATGATTAAAGTCTCCTGCCGCGATTATTACACAGTCCGGCTTTGCTGCTAGCTGTTTCTTAATGGAATGTTGTAGCAGATCCATGGCTAGCTTAGCATTAGCTTGGGGTGGTGCATAAACTGCGGTTATAACTACAGACGTAAGTGCTCTTGGCAGGTAGAAAGGTCTACATTGTACCATCAGATACTCTGTGTCTGGACAGCAGTAAATATCTTTGATTATAGTGTTGGAGCACCAGCTGTTGTTAATGTAAACACACAGGCCTCCTATGCATTGATTCTGCAAAGGGTGGCTCTGATCTGGTGCTGCTGAAGCTGGATGCTGTCGTCGCCCATCTCTGGAAGAGCAGGGTGGGTGCGTGCCTCTCTGTTGTACTGGTCGAAGCGAGCAAAGAACTGGTTCAGGGTGTCCGGTAGGGTCCAAGGAGTCTGCCGTGTTTCGAACCATCTCCGAAATTACCGTTACACAATAATCCATATGGCGTGAATTAAAGCGCAGCCTTTACTCATCCATCTTGTTGTTGACAAATAGGCTCGGAATGGCTGGTCTGTGGTTTGCATTTAGCTTAGGTCTTGGCCCCCCTTTCCCCACTTTTGTTTCCTGTGTCGCCGCTGCCTGCTCCACTTCAGAGGATGGAGTGGAGAGAGAGGTCTGCAGGCTTACGGATCTCTGGCGGAATTAAGTCCCAGTTTCTATTCTTATTGTATGTGGAGCAGTAATTGTCCAAAACCATGAGAGGCTTGGACCCGCTATACTGCACATGTGCAGCTGCCAGGACTGAGCACGGAAAAGAAAATAAGAGTATTCAACACAAAGAAAATAAAAGACATAGCTGCTAAAACATGGGCCACTGCACGAACCTGTCTTAAAGGATTGTTTTAGACTGCACGCGCATGCAAGGCATGTGTATTACATAAGGAGCATGGTTGTAATGCATGGAAATACAAAAAGATTAAAATAATCTTTGTTTTTTTTAAAAAGTCATTTCATGCTACACCCAGTTATAAGTGAATATTTTTGCAGACATTATACATCCACACCCTTACCCAAAACTTCTCTTACTGCATGATGATGTGAAACTGCATTTTGCTCTATTTTAAAACTTAGCTGAATTTCTACCCCTTATGTTCAGAAAAATCAAATTATGTCTGGTATGAGAAGAGCATGCCTTACTTAATCATCAAACATTTCAAGGGAATCTGGTGCAGATGCAAGGGGCCTCTCAAATGTCTCACATACGAGATTAAAAAAGAATATTCATTGATTGTCAAGTATTGGGGAGAGGCGATAGTGATGGGGTTATTAAAGAACAGCACAAAAAGTGACACTTTTTTACTTCTAAATCTCAAATCATCTGTTGGTGAAATGAGCTCCATTTCCTGCATTCTGTCTTAGAAACCTGAAAATAGTTTTTGTAATGTGTTATTTTAAATGCATTTTTACACCACCTCAGAACCACAAAGCGAAAAGAAGCAACAAGTATGTTAAATATGAGTCCAATTTTCTCTTGTCATAACACGTGTTAGTATATACGGGAATGGTGCAACCTGAAATCTGGGTACAATCCACTTTCTGGGGATTAAAAACATTGTCCTGGGTGAAAAATGCTTGAATTATAACAAGAGACACACACTATCATGGTCACTTGGAGCAGATGACATAATTGTCATGAAATATTATTTGAGTTTGCTATTGTTTGTCTCCATTTAGCATATACTAAAGCTTTTAGTGTTTGATAAGGACTGAGGTCATTTGTATCATCTGTCTTGTTAGATAAGTATCCAGTTGATGAGTTCATGTTCTGTCAAGCTTTTGATTTCAGTATTTACTTAATGAGCATTTAGTCTGCAAGCATGTCTGCCTACGAGAGTTTGATTATGTGTATTTTATTCTGTGCAGGTATAAGTTGTGGTCTATGAAACTCTACTTTTGGGTTTCAGTTTTGTTATTAATTAATATTTATTTATTTTTAATTTTTTGGTAAGTGCTGCCTGTCGCCATGCTACTGTCAATGATACATAACAACCAATCTGAATTGGCTCAGTGACACGGCAGCCTCATTGGGTTTCCTGTGGTGAGCACAGGCAGATACAAGACAACCATATGAAAATGAAATCGATGGGTATGCTGCAGTGGACATGCCATATTCCATAACTAGGGTCTCTATAGCTCTAATAACACGTCCTTAGCTACATAGAGCTTAACTCTGCTTGGAGTGCATGGAGCTCACCTGACCTTCCTCTGTAATGGTTAAAATAGACAACAACTAAAACAATTAAAAAAATGTTTTTGTGTAGTGTATACTCATTTTAGTATATTCAGTGATATCCACCTATCTTTTGGTAATTTATTGTTAACTATCCAATAAATTGTGAAAATGTAAATCCTTGCCTTTGTGGCAATTTTACTTTTCACAGAAAAAAAACAGTAATGGTTTGTTTTTGCTGTGATTGAGTAATGGATAAGGATTTCCACACCCTATATTAATATTCACCCATATAGCCTGAATACTTTTGTTGTTATAATTTTACTTTACTACTAGATCTATTATGTATAATCATGTGAAAAACATTGCACATTGGAAATTGCTCAGTTTTTTCAACATAATTGAACAAGCAAACAGTTCATGCTCTTTGAAACATTGCCTGCGGAAAAGGTGATATACTCCATCAAATGAATTGTTTGAAATTGACTGCTGTTGACATTGACGGCATTTTGTTGTCATAATTTAAATGCACAGAAAGCAGATTACAAAAATAAGTTTTCCTTTTATATGTTTCACATTTTCAGATCCACAAAATGAGAATTGGGTGTTTCAGATTAGTTGTCATTGACTAAAACCTACCACAGGTGCAACATATCATATTTAAACATGACTTATACGGTCTGTAGTTCCCTGATATTAATGAATTTATGGTGTCATCATGCCAAGATGTAAAGAGCGCTTTGAGACCTTCAGAAAAAAGTATTTGTTAAAATATCTGGTAGAAGAAAATTATCTACATTTAATAAAGTTTTTATATGAAACAGCAGTTCAAAGTCTCCAAGAACCCGTAATATTTTATTTAAAGAATCTGCAAGTAAATCATATGGGAATCATGCCAAGAAAAAGGAAGCACGAGACTACAGTTTGCCAATGAACATGAAAGCAGAGATCAGACCTTTTGGTGGAGGCCAGCTGTCAGAAAGTTGAAGTTGAACTGAAGGTGGACCTTTCAACAGGATAATGGCCCTAACCACACTAGGAAATCCACCCAGGTGTGGCTCAAAAAGAAGGGGGTGGGTGGGTATGAAAAAGGCACTGCACGAAAGGAAAAAACTAAAATATCTTGCACCTGTAGGAAGAGTGGTCAGAAAGTCCAGCAAGCCAATATCAGTAACTGCTAAAGGGTGAAATATAAACTTCTGAAACCTTGGGTGTACTTACTTTCACAAAGGAATGATATAACATCTGTTAAAACTTTTGTTGAATTAATACTTGGAAAAGCTTATTTCCCTTGTGGTTTCATTTAAGTGTAGCACATTTATCAGTGGGCACCATAGTAGGGAGGGTATAAAGTTCCAGTGTGTTGAAAAATCATTTCAGTGTGATGTACTTATTTTTTTATTTGACCATACATGTACTGTAAATATACCTGTTGTTGGATGCATTTATTCTCCTTAAAAATGTCAGAATACACACAATAATTCAACCTGGAATTTGTTGTACTCACAATCCATGTCCTGATTTCTTGTATTTGGCCAATAACAAGCAAAATGTTTCTGTGTTGTCTTGAGCTATGGTCATTAATTATAACCACTTTTGCAAATATTGATGAACTTTCCACCACCGCACAAGGTTTAACCCATCCTCCATTTAGACCGATAAAGACAGCAGTTGTCATTATCATGCAAAATCAATGCCCACCAGCTGACCTTTTCTTCACACTGAAGAAATCCACAAAAACAGCACACCATACAAAACCTTTCTCCAAATATCCTTTTAAAGTACACTTTATTCACCTTAGAAATTCTGTCCTGAATATGTGTGCACCACGTCTCATTGTTCATCTCAGGTAATTTTCCTCAAATTGGCTTTCACATTTATAGGAGTTAGAGAATGTAAATTACTATAATCTTTCAAACACTGGCATTTCAGGCAAAGAAGGAAATTACTGGCTAAAATTTCAGTTATGTAATTGGTCTAAAAGGCTCTAGTTGGATTCCATGAGATGTTTTGTGGTGTTGTTCATGACTGGTCATTTAGAATTTATTTTTGTTTTATTGTAACCAACACTTTTCTTTCTTTTCACTTATTCTCGCCAAAATGGCATCTGCCCTATAAAAGGTTGTGATGTAAAATTCAATTCAGTTTTAATTTGTATAGCACTTTTTACAGTTGACATTGTTGCAAAGCAGCTTTACATAGTAAAATTAATTTAAAAAGGAATTTAAACATTTCTGTACAACCCCTACACATTACTAATGAGCAAGCCTGCGGCGACAGTGGCAAGGGAAAATGTTAAAAGAAGTTTGAGGTGCTGTTATCTGCAAACATACTCAAAGATGTTTGACAATACACTTTCATTACATAATTTATTCTTATACACACAATATGCTTATTTACATTACATTTTGTCTGATAACATATGATACCATTTCTACAGAGGAATAACACCAGTGTTATTTCGAAACAATTCCGGTCATGTTTAAAAATACTAATTCTTCAAAAGTGGCTAAAATTGGTAAAACCTGGTGAAAGTGCTCATGGACAGCCGACTGTCTGCTTCAGAGTTAGAGAATAGTGTTGAGAATTGACTGAACACCATTGCATTTGGAACATGGCTAAACACCATTGCTGTTTACAGTCAAGGAGCTAAACTTTACTTAGGAGAAGCCTACACAAATAAAAAAGCTCATCTGAGACATCTCTACATTTATTATCAAGGCCTTATATCGTAGTGCAGTAACCATCATCCACTGCTGAAGACTGGTGAAAAGAAAAAGTAAAAATGTACAACTTGACTAAAAACACCCAAACAGACAAACAAAAAAGAAACAAACAAAAACAACACCCACAGCAGATCGACTTTAAGCAACAAAGATGAATTGGGCACGAATGTACACTCCAATCTAGGATTATTCAGTACATATCTTCACTGAAATTACCACCAGACATGTTTGCCAGACATTATTTTCAAGAAAAATTTGAGCTGTGTTGAGAACCAAGGTTTTAAAGGAGGACATGATGGCTCAGTAAGCACTACAAAGTCCCAATGAGACATGTTTGACTGCTAAGGGAACCTTTTAAGGACATATTGATGTGTGAACATCAGCACTGCACTGGGACTAAGCATATTAATAGGTGTCTAATAAAGTTTTTTTTTTTTTAAGATAGGGATTTGTTAAAACTATTGTAACATTAATATCATCTAATAGCTGGAAGATGTGACATCATACAAAATGATCTCCAGTGCTTTGTGAAACTGTAGGTTAAAGTTAATTGCTTTTTGTTTCAGCAGAAGAGGCTTAAATGTCCATTCCAATACCTCTGGAGAGTATTATTACAGCTAACACAAGGTATTTTCCCCTAATGTACAAGCATATTAGCTTACTGAGTTAACAGTCATGAAGACAGCCCAGAATTCTTATACCCATTCATGATGATCCATTCTTGACAACGTGCCCTAGGAACTATACTAACACAGATCACTTTTAAAAAAGCCTACCTAATAAACAGTATGTTAGATACAGTGTTTTCTCTATCTGTAGTATTCCAGCTAGACAGTGGGTATTTGTTGTGTTTCTTTAAACAGCATATTTTTTTTGTTATCAAATGAGACCAAATCTGTCACTCTGTACAATCATGGACTTGTCACTACCTGAATGGAACCTGGTTGACAGAGAGGGAACATTATCTTTGACTGTTAAGACCATAGCTAGAGTCTCTAAAAAGGCAGTAAAATATAGCTTTCTCTTCACTGCGGTGGAACCTTGAAGGTTACATCATTTGTAATAAGTGTGAGTTCAGTATGTTACGCTAAAAGCCAATTAAAAGCACAAGAGAGGTTTAAGGGTTGACTATGTGGAATATATTGCGTGTTTTTTAAAAGTCATGTTAGACTTTTGTACTGATTTTTAAGATGTCTCCGTGATGGTATCAAACAAATAACAAAGAAACTGCAGCTTAAAACCATTTTTCTGGGCGTGTACAAAAATCACATCCATCAGATGGTGTTGTTCCTCACCCGAGCTCTCAAGGGAGTCCAAAGTATATATTTACTGGACACATGAAACTTTGTATTGAGCTCCATCCAATTCTGTGTCGGAGCCTGAGAAAATGTTAGATACTGACAAATATGGATTCTAGCAAGAATGATGGCAGTGTCCATGCTAAGAGTCTAGAGTTTTTCTGGTGAGTAGCTTGATGTTGTAGTGGCATCTTCCTCCCAGCCGGCTCACAACCATCTGAGCCATTTAAACATGGCTGTAATTATCTAGATCCTGAATAGCATACATTGAGTTTGTAATAGGGTCGTATTCAGGATACCTTATGGACAAAACTTAGATACATTCAGTCAGTAAAGCCATAAGAGCCTCCAGCTATTTTAAAATGGATCTTATTCCCTTTAGTGCCTTTGGATGAGTGCTTTCCAGTTGCATAGGAGAGGTATTTACATTTTGGTGCCTTGTTATCTTCCCAGCCATCATGGCCAGTTGTGATTTACATGTCTGTACTCCAAGCATGATGCAATAAACCTTTTTTTTTTCATAGCCTGTGTAGATGGCAAGAGGGTTGGGCATCAGCTAAAGCACTTCTTGACATGTTACAATAATATGGTATGGTACGGTAACTGAAATCAGCTTGTTATGCTGTGAAAATGTGCTTTTCTGGCTGAAGAATCAAGCCTTTGTCCCGCCAAGGAAGGGTGGTGGTGATACGCCATGCAGTTGGTTCACATCCAGTGGAAGCTAGCCTGATGGTAGTTAATTAGGATTTGGGGGATTATATATAGAAATGTGCTTCCAGCGGTTCCAAACTGTGTCAAGACCAATCTTTAGCTTCTCCTACATAGACAACTTCGAAGCCCAGTGACTATTTGAGATATTAACAACAGCTGCTAAAATATTACACTTACAGTTAAATATGACTGTAAACCGAGACATGCATTTCCTGAAGTCTCGCCACACAAAGGTGAAACTCTGAAATATCTGTAAATTAGATGATGGAGCGCCACATGTTACTTTGCAGTTCTACAGTGGCTTTATGTAGAGGTGATTGAAAAATTGTCGATTTTCTGCCAGAATGTGAGTGAATTGAGGAAATATGTGCTCTATAGGCCAATAAGTATCCAGCCCAGACAGATCTGTAATTCCTATTGTGTTCCACATTTAAACAGCTGAACAGTTAAACAGACCTAGCAGATACTAGGACACCAACAAGGGAAATAAGAACAAAAACATAATGTAATGTGGATACTCTTAAATGGTTTTATTGCAGTCTCTTAAATACCATACAAGAATTTATGATTCACATATGGAAAAAGAATTGTCTACACAGCATTATAGATCCTTTTATGAAGAAAAACCCTGCAATTTATCAGGTATAATCATGTAGTGTTGCATACCTGTCAACCCTCCACCGAGCAAGCCCTTATAAGAGGTTCCAATTTCCCTTAAATCGGGGCTCCAAACCTTATGTCTTATACAAAGTCAAGGGGGTATTGTAGAACAAACATCTTTCTAAATACATGTGTGTTTTCATATTGTGCAATACTACACAGAAACTAATTCTGCTACTTAAAGCTGTACAATAAACAATGTCATCATTTCAAACATGAAATGTTTTGTTTACTAAAAACATAAAATTGTATATTTTTTTCAAACAACTTATATGAGAACCAATACAAAATAATTACATTTCACGCCTAGTACTTTTTAAACTAATTTAACCTGTATGTGTACAGCGCTAGTGAATGACTGTGTGAGAAAGTAATGAAAGCCAAGAAACAAAAAAGTAAAATTTAACCACATAGTATTTACCTGCACAGGCATTTAACCTGAGAATGGGGAAAGGTCTGAGAAGTGGGGTGTGAGTGTGAATGGATGCGTGTGGGCCTCTGTGATGGATTTGCGTGCTGCCCAGGGTGTACGCGGCCTTTGTCTGGAGCCAGCTGAGATACGCTCACCAAAAAACTAGTTGGATCAAACAGATAATGAATGATTTAGGCCACATTTGAAAATACTTGCTATTTTGATTACAATCGGGCATATAGAGATGTGTTTCCCAAACAGTAGGACCTCAATATAGGCTTTCAAAGTGTACAGCTTCACTCACAATATGTAAATCTGGAATTGAGAATTCACTGGCATTGACTGCTCTCAAATGCAAATGTCACACATAAATCAGCTGTAGCTGTTTTATCTGCTTACTTGTAAGTGAAATAATGAAGGAATAACACGACTGGCCATGGTAAAGACAAAAATCCAAATATTTATTGACCCATTGGCTTTATCTGTGCTAGGAACTCAATAAGGTATTAAAATCCACATAGACTCACTGTTCTGATGGTTCCTTTTTAATGTGGTCTGTATTTTATCTTTCGGCATTTTAAACCCTGCCAGTGCATTTTAAAAAAGGCAAGGAGAAAAAGGAAAAAAAGCAATGTTAACAAAGGTCCAGCTATTTAAAACATTGTATTCTTAACCAACCAGCAAGCATGTGTATTTACTTTCCTTCTTATCAAGAAACTGACATTTCCTTGTTATTGACTCTTAATTGTTCTCCACCACCCGGCTCCGCAAAACAGTTTGAGAGAAGGGGGTATATAGGATTCACTATATAGGATTGATGGATATCAGTGAATCTTGACACAGTTTTAGATAGCCACCTGAAAATATGCATGTAGTTTAATAATCCACTTCTGATGTTTTGAAGAGGAGATAATTCAACTTATTTAATTAAATTTTCTATTTTAGCTTGTAATCACAACTCCAACAGTTTAGAAGGATTTGTGATTACAAGCTAAAATATAAAATTGACAGTCATCCAAAGACTGTTAGATAAAGGCAGGTAGGCGGAATTTTGTAGTGAGTTTTTCATCGTTCTATTTTGACCTGTTTTCTGACTAAGATCATAAAACACAGTGCTCGAGTGCATAGAACAGCACTTATCTATTCATATTTTGCTACTTGGCATGCAGTGAGATTTCAAATATCTGCTTATCTGCATCCTAACATTCAGTCTAATTTTCTAACAGCATTTGAAAAACATTGAAGTATTCATTTTTCAATAAACCAGCAGACTCCAAACATTTCCTGCGTGTAGGCTTGTATAGAAAACAGGAAATCGTTGTATGACTGAGTTTTTACACTGCCCTCACACACACACACACACACACACACACACACACTGCACTGCGAGGGAGGTGTGACTTGCTTGAGCAGCCAGTGAAATGCAGCTATGTGAGAAAACACCTCTTCAAGCAAACAGTGAGACTCACAAGGCGAGCAGTTGTTCTAAGGCCAGATGAGAGGCCTGCTTTCCTCGCATCCCTATGAGAGGAATATAAGAGCTAGGCGGGTGGCCTTAAAAACTTTTTTGTTAAGAAAAGATAGGCACATATGCTGCTATTGCCTTTTTAGATCTCAAAACCTGGAAAGAATGAGGTCCTCGGTTTGCGTAGGCTGATAATTTTCTAGCTCTGTACCCACACTGTGCAAAGTATTTACAATAATTTGTGTGGGTAATTGCTGCAGTCAGGAAATCATGTCTGACTGGTGTGTCACCCTGCCTTAAAGGCTCTGTTTCAAACATTCTAGTCTTGCAGGCGTGGACATTCAAGACACGTGGGCATGGTCAATATCCACTCAACTTTTACGGAAATGTAATCTTGTGCATTCAGATTCAGGTCTAGTGTTTAGAAACGACAGAGATAACCTGACTGATCATTGTGTTCTGTGGTTATGTGCTGTGACCAACAGTTGTAGCCCATGACTACCATTCAAATGAGCTGATTATAATTAATAAGGCTCAATTAGCTTGATAATTCTGCAAATTAAGTTTATAGTTATCCTGATACACGATACATTATTCTGATACAACAGATACATTTACATATGATACAAAGTGATAGTCTAGCCATCCTTTAGCTATATCATTTATAAATCAGGGTAAAGGAGGAAAACAATCAATTCCAGTGGATTTTGGGCAAGAGACAGGAATCACCTTGAGAAGGCTGTAAATCAATGGCAGGGTTAAGACAGATAAACTACTTTTCATAATGGAGCAAAATAGTTACGGAATATGGCTTGGATGATTGTCCCATGTCTGTCCCCTGTCCATCCTGTGTTGGTCCCGTGTTCGCGCATCACTGTGTAGGAGTAACCCATTGAGTTCATTTTGGATAGTTATCCCATGTCCGTCGTGTATCTGCTTGTCAGTGAGTTGTGGCTGACTGGCTGATATTGCTAAGGTGCATGATGACCGTCGTCAGGGATGCTGAAACTCATCTATGCATAACATAATAAATTAACACAACTTTCTTTATGGGAAGCTCCACTTTTAGGCAGTGCCTAAGTCAATGTATTATTTACATTCACATCCATGGGCAATTTCAAGTATCCAGTTGACATAATCTGCATATCTGGAATGTGTAAGCTCTGTATAGGAACGTCCACAGTCAGCCACTAAGTTCAAACTGAGAACCTTGTTGCTGTGAGCTGATAGTGCTTTTTTTATTAACAGTTTGTTATATTGATGACTGGCCTTTTTCTGGTGCATGAAAAAAACACATTATGTTTTTAGGAATGTACAGAAAATGTTCTAATAGGCAAATAAGAAATAAATATGAAAGGAGACTACTACATGTACAATACGGTATCATATATGTCCCAAACAATAACAATTTGACTGCAAAGAGTAAGATCATTGTTTTTGTTTGGATAGTGACCCACAAGCTGACTTAAACAGTCTACTCACATTTAACTTCAGGCTTCAAGAGTACTAAAGATTTAAATGCAGGTTGATTTATTTTCACTAATGTTTTGTGTTGTGCATCAAGGAGCAGTGGTGGATTAGTGGTTTATGCATTGGATTGTGAAATGGGTTATGAATTGAAAGGTCACAAGTTCAGCAAACTGCCAGTGTTGAGTCAATAATAAAGCCGTTTAACCCCTTATTGCTCAGATTTAAGACTGTTGGGATAAAACTGTCAGCCAAATAAAATATATGTAAATTTTGCATAGTTTCTTGCATGTGTCTTTTGAGGTTGTATTATGTAAAAGTATTTGCAGCAGGTGTTGTTAAAGGTGTTGGCCTTTAATGCAAGTTTTTCATGATTTAGCTGCGTAGTTTTGTTGCCCACTCTAGATGTCTCATTGTTAAGTGATTCAGAAACATCATTGTTTTATATTGGAGTATTAATTGTCAGCTTTCAGTCGCTACAAAACACAAACAGACCAGAGTATTGGAGCTGCAGTCAGTCACAAAACTTGATTTGTCACAAGACATCTGTTCTGTATGTTCTCCTCCCTCCTCATTAGTTTCCTCCCACCTCCCCAAAACATAAGTTTGTGAATTGTGTAAAAAAGCATTCATGCTAGTATATGCTAAATAGCATTTAGGTTAAATGAGTGTGCTGCTATGTATCCCATCCAGACTGTAGTCCTGCCTTGTGGCTATGGTTTCTAGGATCCATTGCAAACCTAAGATCAAGTTAATGAAAATGACAGTGTAAATAAATGAATGATGTTGTCCTGTATATATATATATAAACATCTTGAGGAACCTCAGTGCATTTTTTATATATATATTTTTGGCTAACGAGACAGGATTTATTTCTGCATTTGCTCACCCATTATACTGGGCTCACCACACCACCACCCAGCTGGTATTTCAGTTTTATACAACAGAAACCCTGTAAAACTTGACTACATTCTCAGCTAGTGCCAGTGGTTTATTGGCCTCATTGGTGCCTGTTCTCTGTTGAAAACCAATTGTTCATTTCAGTTCTGGTCATGTTGGAAAAGTACCATGTCATGACTGCTTTTAACTCTTTCCCTTTGTCCCTGTTGCCTAAGTTTTGTCTTTCTTTCAGTTCTTCTGTTCTAGTGCCTACCTTTGGAATGCTATGTATGTTTTTGTCTGGTTTTTGAGAGATGGGTGTGGATAAACTCGTTGGCACACGAGCCTTGTGGCAGGTCATGAAGTGTGTAGTCTGTACTTACAGTCCCAGCAACTGGGCTGTTTTTACTGGCCCAAGGCAACATATCTGGATATGGTCTTAGAGCTTGAAACAATGCCACAGTAATTTAGATACAACCCCATAGGCCAAACAAAACAGACCCTTTCATTCATTATTGTTCTTTATGGAAACCATTTATTGGCTTTAAAACAATTTTTGATGCAGACTTCAAATAATCTGGCGCAAGTTATGCACAACAGTAAATAAATGAAGCTTAGTCTTAAAGCATTGCTTCAACTGAGGCTGTATTTAATTTCAGCATGGGGTAAAAAAGTCCATGGGGTAAAAGGATTCAATTTACTTTTTGGACATATTCATGACTCATGAGGTCATAGTGTCATGGGTCACCATAGGTGCTACTGTTTTCTGAATATAAATTTCTCACAGCACATGGACAACACAAGAGGCTAATATGTTAAATTAGACACAGCCCTTGTGTGGTCCTTAAGCTGAATAAAATGAAAGTGACTTAAAGATGCAAAAAACTCCTGCTGATTTGCTACTCTTTTTATGCTATTTCGCTAGTGTTCTTACAACAAACATAATACTTTTACCAGTCCAACCCAAGTGTCAATTCATCACCGATGTTTCTTCTCAGAGAAATTTGAGACTAAAATATCAGCGAACTCTGTACACTCTGACTGGTCAGTCTTGCTATGAAAGTTAGAGAGAGGGAGTGAGGAAAGATTTGAATGTGGGTAAAACCCTCGTTTCATACTTTACTTGTGGGTTGTGTTAAGCCTTCTGATTTGTCACACATAATTTTAATGAAGATTAATTTATGGATTTAGGCATTGACTAAAAGCAAAGCTCCTAATAGGTGTGTCTTGACAGGTGTTCGAGCCTGGGATTGCTTTTTTCTGCCTTTTTGATTTCATTTGCATCATCTATTGGGTAGTTTAATTATCCATTTAATGAGCTCTTGTTCTGTCAAGCTTCTGATTTTGGCATTCGCCAATCCATGAACATTTATTTACCTGAACATTTGTCTGTCTACATGAGTTAGATTGTGTGTTTTTCTTTTTCTTTTTTTCTTTTTTAAACTGTTGGCGATTGTCATGCAAGT
This sequence comes from Porochilus rendahli, assembly GCA_039654305.1. Lineage (NCBI taxonomy): Eukaryota > Metazoa > Chordata > Actinopteri > Siluriformes > Plotosidae > Porochilus > Porochilus rendahli. Next base: position 39,452,344 of record JBCNYG010000001.1, read on the forward strand.
CAGGGATACGTAACAGCCAATCGGCATCAACTCAGCAATGAGACAGTCTTATTGGGTTTTGTGTGGTGGGCATGCACGGACAGTGGACAGGACACAGGACAACCATTGAAGCCATGTTCCATGACTATGGTGTATTGCCATAACAGTAGACCATTACACAGGCAATTTTAAAGCTTGTAATATTTATAAACATGGTCATTGTGAGTGTGTCCATTTGCAAGCAAACTGGATATCCAATTGTGATGTAGGGTACTCACTAGCATGAGTTTTTGTTGTATAAATAATGCATAAACGCCCATATGTATAAAATGGTACACTAGTGGAGAGAAGTTGTAACACTTATTATAAAAATTTAGCTTGAAACATTATGGATAATTAATTAAAAAGCTTATATACAATACAATTAACCTTAACACATTATTCACACTTTTGTTTGTTAAAATCTACCAACCACTGTAACATTGTGCCATTGTGAAATTTTTCATACTCTTCTGGTGTCCTAGTGGGTTTTTTCTCGGATTTATAGTTTCCTCCTTCCTCTTAGGAACATGATGGCAGGTAAGTTGGTGGCTTTAAAATGAGTGTATGAATGAGTGTGAAAATGCTTCCTAGTTCCTCTTGTTGCTAGGATCCACCATTAACTATAGAATATTTGTAAACATGGATGACTAATTTTACTGGTGAATAGCAATATATTACTCACTTATAAAAAAATGTTTGTTGTAAGTTTATTTATTCACAGCAACTTCAATCACAGTATAATCCCAGAATCCAATTACACAGCTGAAGCCCAGCTCAAGGGTCTGATAATTGTAGTCTGAACAGATGTAGCACAGCAACAGATAATGCTCTGAGGTAATGATTGGAGTCCAAATTCTGGCATTGGCAAGCTGCTCGGTTATGGGTAAGGCCCTTAGTATTTTTGGGAAAACGTCAAGACTTTTTAACCTGAGTCATAATTTTCCAACTTTTTGGCTTCATATTTTCAGTAGGCACAAAATTATTGGCCAGTAGTGATTTAGAATGCACTAACTGGCAACCACAAACCATCTATATCCTGTAAGCCTATGACAACTGCATCAATATAATTCACTTGTTTGGACCTTTGACAGTGTTACTGTAGGTGTCAGACAACATGGAAAGGATTCCTGCAGAGATGTTCCTTTTTTTTTTAAAGCCCATAACTAAAGAAGCTGAACAAAATGGTACACACTTTCTACACACAGTGTTTTAGCTTGCTCTTCTGTTCTCTTATGCGACACCCCATTTAGTTCATGCAGTCAGTAATAATGTGGGGAGGTTTTCTGATGTTTACAATAGGAGAAGCCACACAAGGAGTCAATTTCCAAAGTAATGCCAAAGTAAATGTCATTATGAATTTCTCTGGGACTTTTTCTCAGCAAGCAGCCACTGTGCAATAATCCTTTGTTTGCCCTATAAGGTGATGGGATATAGCTATTTTGTTGTTGTTATTTATAGCATTATAACTCAATATTTGGGTGATATTAAACATTTTCGTCCAGAAAACTTGAATAGGAAAATAGATTTAAAAAAAATTATCACATTTTTCTTTACCTTACTTAACAATTACTTTGAATAAAAGCATCTGACAAATAAATATTACATATGTTAGTGATTCGAACTTTTGAGCTCCCATTGTCATTGTACCATTTAAGTTTTTTAAAGGTTTTAAGCACATAAAGTATTTGTGGTTTAAAAGTAAATCTGTAAATTTCATTCATTCACTCATTTTCTGAACCGCTTATTCCTACTTAGGGTCTGGGGACTCTGGGCGAGGGCAAAGTACACCCTGGACCATCGCAGGGCAATCTGTAAATTTAAAATGTTAAAACATGTCAAATATAAAGCAACCTTGAGGTGGGGTCATGAAAGGACCTGCTTAGTGATTTTGCTTCTGCGAGTCTCCCATTAATCATTCTCTAATTTCAGAGTAGGAAACTTAAGACCTGCTTTTATTAAATTTCTAGAATTATAAGGATGTGCAATGGTGGATTAAAAGTCTGCATGCGGCAAGCAAATGCTATATCTAAAATCCTAAGTTGCTTAACACTAGAAGTCGTCAAAAAAACAAAACTGTTATGTGCTTCATGTTGTTCGAGTTTTCAAGAAGTGCCTGCTTTTGGAAAGTAAAAACAAAAGTACTAGCAACGTCAGTACAAAAACCCTTCTCTCTTATATAGGTGAAATACAAGCTAGCACAATTTCCCAAGTTCTTTCAGATCTCTCCAGCACGCTGAATCTTCATCCTTTACTTTTTTCTCTGATTTTTATACGGCTGCTAATAGTTATCATTTTAAGTCATTTTGAAGCATGTATTTGAAAAACCGCCCCCCCCCAACCCCCCCGGCAACATGATTCAAAATGCAATGAACCTCCTATTTAAAAAGAATTTAATAAGAGACAATAAATATAAATGTATTCCTGACTGCGATTTGATTACAACACAGGTCAGATCAGTGCAGGTATTATTGCATACTAATGGACAGAGCATCGCTCTGATAATTTAACTTGAATGGTACTAATGCTTTTGTATTTGTGTGTGAGTAATGAGAGCTGCACAGTGTATTGGAATGTTTTGTTTATTGTTTATTATTTTAGTAGGAACACTGTGCTTATTTCAGCTGGTTTATTGAAATAGATTCCAATTAGCTTTACTTTTTCTCATTTAACAGTCCAGTGGCAAGCAGCTTATTAGCCTTTAGTGACATGTGGTTTGCCAGTGACACTCAATTAGGTTACTTTGTTATATTAGAGAACGAAACTGAAGGCTGGAGTCAAAAAATTGTAATGAGAGACATTAAAAATAATTTTAAAAACTAAACAAAAAAAACAACAAGTGGGACTTTTGTTGTTAGTTTCCTTTCATTTAATAAGAATCACACAATTTGATATTTTAGATTGTAATTAATAAAAAGATCATCTGATTTCTTTTCAGGTGTAAGGCTATGCTAATTAATTTGGCTTTAACCTGAATTAGATTAATTAGGAAAGGACACTTCGCACATCTCCATCAGCTTCTTCAGGCAGGAGGAAGAAAATGACTTCATGAATCAGTTCAAGGTTTGTTGCTGAAAACCTCTCAGTGAGTTTTTCTTTCTAAAGATGGAACACAGTTTTATCTTTATCTTAGGCTTAAGAAACTCAGAGTTTTCACTAATTTTGGTTATTGGAATACCCCCCTGATGTCTCTTCTATAAGGTAAAGTCCAGTTCAACTCAAATTAGTTTGAAGGGAAAAAAAAGAAAAAAAAATATATTTTTAAAAGTTAGTAGTAAGCGGTTTATCATGGTGATAATTTAAAATGGCTTTAGGTACAAAAAAGTTAAGTACATTAAGGAACTATAAGCTTATCTACTTTAATTACGTACCAAATTACTCTTGAGTATGAGCTTTATTTGAAAGGGAAATAATAAGAAGGCATTAAAATCCATCTGTCACAAATCTTGTCTTTTTTTTTTTTTTTTTTTTAATAAGACATTTTTAATCAGGCTGATGACTGGAATATTTGCATACTTTTTGTGATAGTGCATATTGTTTGTTGTTAATTACCTGCTGATCATATAGTGAGTTTATACAACTAAGCCTCTCCAAAATTATTTTCCACTGCAGTCACTCCTGTGTGGGATTTAAAGCATAGAGATAATTTATGTAGATCCATTAAAATAAAAATAGAGAAAGAAAATTGGATATTACACAATTATTGATGTATGCAAATGAAATAAAGACACTGTGTGCCAGACTGATGTTTTTCCCCTAATGATCAGATGTGCACAGTCTCATAATCATCTTTCTTTAATGTACTCTATATCAATCCTGTTCTCTCTCTTCACCACAGACACTGTTATGTACCTCACACATACACACAGAACATGGTGAATGGTATGTCTAGATAGCATAGACTTAGCTTATGCATGTCTTTATTTTACGGTATTTTTGGCATATGAGCACAAAGAGAAAAGGTTTTACATTTTTTATGATCCCTTTTATGTGTATTCATATACATTAATCTATTAAGTGTCATCCTGTGCTTTATGTACTTTTCTTTTTATAGGGAAGACTGAGTCAGGGAAGTCAAAATGTCAGAGAAGTTAATAAGGATTAAAAACAACACAATACTTTAAAAATAAACCAAAATAATCATTTATTATAATCACAGCTGTGCTTTGGTAGTTTTTTCATCATTTCTGTAATAAAAAATAGAGTTCATTATAATAACTAATTAAACTAACTGTGTGTGTGATCTTTGGACGTCTCTCATTAGTGAAGTTACCAGCCTTAAAAAACAACGATTTGATTCAGAGTAATCAGTGTGTTCCTGATCTGCCCTAAATAGTTTGAGTATGATGCTATTTTTTGGTTGCTTCTACATGATTTGATGAATCAAAAAAGCCTAATTGTATTACAACAGCTAAGTCACACCGTCAGAGGCTAATCACTTCACTGATATTCTTAAATTTTGACTCTTTACATAACTCCCATAAAAGCACATTTTCAAAGTGTTTCAATCTCATTACACTAATAAGGATAAAGGTACTCTGTGTAATTTATGCAGAAGTGACATTAGTCTTGGATATTTTAGTCGTGCAAAACAAATCACTGAAATAATGCATGAATGTACTAGATAATGATTCATAGGCTGAGCAGAGAAATTAAAAAAGGGGTAAAAAATCAGAAAGTGCAAACAGAAGAGGAAGGTTAGTGTCTGAAAGTAAAAAGAAATTAATGCTGGGTTGGTTTCATATTTTTGCCTGATCTGTTGCTCCAGCAGTGTAAATAAACCACTAATTTACCTTTACGTTTATGGCATTTGGCAGATCCAAAGTGACTTACATAAATGAAGTTACTATCAGTGAATAGGTTCTGATACTGGTTTACAAGGACATATGCTAAGTTTACCATCAGTCAAAACTCGGTGGGTAGGGAATTAAAAAAAAACATATATAAAGGAAATAAAGACACTAGTGCAAATCAAAGCACTTCAGCAAAAGGTAGGTTTTCAGTCATCGTTTGAAGACACAATAATGGTTAACTAGCTATTGGTTCGTCATAATAAATCTAAGCTGCTGACTCCCTAAATTACAATAGCATAATAGCTGGTTGTGTGAGGCTATGTGAAACTTTCTTTTTTGTGTTCATTTTTTTATATTTTGTATAAACAAGAGTGGAGGTGAGAATATAAATAGCAGAGTTTAGCTTGCTATCTTGTGGTAAAATTTGCTTCCATTATTCGTTCATCAGAACTCAGTACTCTCCAGTCTAAATATTACCCAAGGTTAAACGCTAGTTAACAGAATAATACTATTGTGGTGTAGTATACCAGTGCATAATAAGAAACAGGTGTTTAGTGTAATTGACTCTTAACATTATTTGTATTGTCTAATTATCTTGGGTGTATTTTAAGTGATAACATTTTTGGCTTAAAAGTTTGCTCTGCATCATTTGCATTCAAGTCAGCACAGATCACAAACTGTAACGTCTACAACCTAACATATAAAACATTTCACAGTGACAAATACTTTTATGCACAAAGCTTCCATTCTTTCATACTATCCCTAATCAGCTGTTTCCATTTCAACAATCAAAGCCTGACTGAAAATCTGTGAGGAAAGAAAACCCCACAGTATCTAACCTTTAAACACAGTTTGAGCAGAGTTTGTGAAGGATTATTCAACTTGATTTGACCTCTTGAGGTGAATAAAGCACACTTACTCACTCGGTGTGCCATTTAATCCTGGGAAGGTAGGAGCCTATCTCAGCTGACACTAGGTCAATGTGAGGAACAGCCTGAACAGCTGTAATCCAATTATCTTAATATGCATGTCTTTGTACTGTGGGAGAAAACCGGAGTAGCTGGAGGAAACCCACGGTTAAGGGAAAACATGCAAACTCCAAACACCCGGCCCTGGGACTCAAACTCAGGAGCTTCTTGCTGTGAGGAGTACGCCACCATGCTGCCCAAAAGTGCAGCTTCATTGCCTCATTATTAGCTTAAAACCATAAGCTTATTTTAAATACTGAAACATTTGGGTACAACCAGTAGAACATAGTAAATATCCATTCTGAATACTAACTGACACCAGATGAGTGGATGTTACAGGTTCTCAACAGAACATGTTTTTGCACACAGCAAATGTAATGCAAAACAAGAGTGCCTCAGAGGATCCTCATTAAAAAGGTTTGGCCATCTGGCAATTATCTACTAGTACTAATTCTTCATCCTGTCAGTCCCTCATTCACTCGCAATTAATTAGGTGCATGTAAACATGTTGAAGATTTGTTGTTGGTGATCAGGGCAGCTTAAAGTAGCATGTGATATGTTTGACCTTTAAAGATGGTATAAAGTTCAAATGTGTTTTACACAGTATATTAGAAAACTTCAGGATAAGTAAAGCATTTACATAAAGCATTTAAACGACACATTTGTGATGTATTAAAACAATTCTGTATTTTGACTACTTATATCTATATCTTCAAGGTATAAGTAACTTTCTGAAGATATTTCTTCTGTGCTTAGGGTGTTTAGTTTATAATAACAGCGACTGTTGTGTTTGTTTGCGCTCTAGCCTTTTGAATATTGTTCATTTTGGCTTAGTATTAAATTAGTGTTGTTTTTCTCTTCTTTTACAGTCTGTGGAACAATTGGAAGTTTATCACCAAAGTCGGCCTTGCTTCAGAGCATTCCCCGGTAGTTAATGGTGCGTGCTTTCACTCCATAAGCAGATTCGTGGGAGATTTATTCATGTTTCATGAGAAAACAATATATGTACAGAATTAAAAAGAAAAGAAAAAAAAAAACACTGGGTTGGATTGCATCCAGTACAGATCATGGCGGTCTGTTTATTGCCTGAATAAATATGGGGTACATATTTGAAAGCCTACCACATCTCCAGTCCAAAACACAGCAAAATTGCTCTGGGCAACTGAGGAATAAATTTTGTTATGATTTATGACTCTTTGTGTCCTCGGCACCTTCAGTCTTACAGGACATTGTTCTTATACAGTTAGTTTATGCACTGGTTTAACTAATCTAGACAGTCTCATCTATCTTTTGTCTGGCTGACACACACTATGGTTGCTAAAATAAAACATTTAAATAGCTGTTGATGATTCTTTGTGTTGCTTTTGGTTCTCCTGTTGAGACACCGAGGTAAGGAAACATAAAGCTGCATTGTCTTTATTTCCAGTGAGAACGGCTGAAAACAAATTGTTTAATAAAACCATCCCATATTTGGTTACTAGTGGTTAAAGTATTATGTGGGCATGGATGAATGCATAAACAGTGAGGTACTAACGTCTGGGACTCTAGTAAAAAAGGTGGGTTTTTTTTTATTATTATTACCGCACTGAAATGTATTTGGTTCTTTATCTTGAAACAGTGCTTGAATCAAATTGACAGACACTCAGAGTTTGTCAAATGGAGCAGGCAGCGTCATCATTATTATGATTTAAAATGGAAAAATAAACCACAAAAATCTAATTTTGCTTTTATTCTCTTTTCATGCACTATATTGGCTATGACAAAAATATGAGGGTCTAAAATTTAAAGTTATTTTATGTTGTTATTTATGGTATTTCATTATGTGATGTCTGAATATTTTTAAACAAACATTTGTTAACCACATTCGTTTCATGATGTTGAAAAATAAAACCTTTTTATTTGGGGAAGGACAATAATTTTTCTAAAAAATCTGATACTTACTTCATGGCTGACATATATAATATTTCATATCCCCAAGAAGAGTGATGGGAGCAAGAGTCAAGTCCAATTATGTCCAAAAGAATGATTCACATGTTCATAATATGGTAAAATAGATGTACATTAAAGGTTGTTCAACAGCATCACGCTTCTTACACCATTCATTCATCTATTTTCTGAACCGCTTAATCCTAATTAGGGTCACAGGAAGGCTGGCGCCCATCTCAGCCGACTCTTGACAAGGGCAGAGTACACCCTGGACAGCTTGCCAGGCCATCGTAGGGCAGAAACACACTGACGGCAACTCAGTGGCCTTTTACAAACAATAGCAATGGTACATGCCTCTCACAACAGACAGTGAGAGACATGGTTGGCCTTTGATAACCCAGTTAGCTGCACTGGGGGGAAGACAAATCAGAAACCAAGTACTTTCCGAGTGTTTATTGTATGTAATATTGGATCATGTTGAGAATAACAAACAACAATAGATTGTAATAACAAAAATATCACTCTCTTTTTGAGAGAAAAGTCAATATTTAGTGTGGCCACCTTTACTTTGATTACAGCATTTAACCTTTCCGGCATAGTGTCCACATATTATACCTCAATATACTTGTCAGACTTATATAATTTGTTCTCACTGCCTACAATAGCATTGTTCAATACATTTTTTACCAAAAAATTATAGAAAAATGTTTTGCTTTTTATTAGAAGCCCTTTTAGACAAAAGATGTGGTGTATAAACTTCACTACACATTACTATATATATGGAAGTGTCACACCGTTTTACATACTGACGGGAACCAAAATAACTTGCAGAGCACATATACACAACAATCATTTGGGTGCCCAATTAAAAATATTACGAATAATCATCACAGTAACAGCATAAAAAGAGCATGTTTTAAAAAGGGATCTGTTATAGCAAAGTGGGTATTAAGTCGGAAATTATACATTTTTAGTTATTGGTACCATCTTGCAGCTGATATCCTAAGCTTTCATATTTTCTTAAATAATTTTCTAGTTTTGGAGCAACTATTAATTCATTCATTCATTCATCTTCTTCCACTTGTACCGGGGTCGGGTTGTGGGGGCAGCAGCCTAAGCAGTGAGGCCTAGACGTCCTCTCCCCACCAACTTCCTCCAGCTCTTCCAGGAGGAAGTTGAGGCATTCCCTAACCAGCTGAAAGACATAGTCCCTCCAGCGTGTTCTGGGTTGACTCCGAGATCTCTTCCCAGTTGGACATGCCCGAAGCACCACAAAAGGATGGCGATCGGGAGGCATTTTAATCACATGCCTGAGCCACCTCAACTGGCTCAACACGAAGGAGCAGCGGTTCTGCTCCTGACAGAACTTCTCACCCTATCCCTGCCACCCTGCGAAGGAAGCTCATTTCAGCCGCTTGTATTCGTGATCTTGTTCTTTCGGTCACTACCCAAAGCTCGTGACCATAGGTGAGGGTAGGAACGTAAATAGACTGGTAAATCGAGAGTTTTGCCTTCAGGCCCACCTCCTCTTCACCATGACGGACCGGTAAAAGTGCCGATTTACATCAGACAACAGCTGATCCGCCTGTTGATCTCCCGTTCCATTCTGTTTGTGAACAAGACCCTTGATAACTGAACTCTTCCACTTGGGGGAGGACCTCTTTCCTGAACCGGAGGGTACATTCCACCCTTTTCCGGCTGAGAACCATGGCCTTTTGTAACTAACCAAAACCTAAACAACAATAAATACAATATAAATTGTAACACTATCCCTGTGAGACCCCACTGTCCTCTTAGGAGGACATCATGTCTTTTTCGCACACAATATTGTGTGTGTGTCCTTCTATGATCCTCACATGAGAACCTATGGGTATTACTATTTTGCCAAACCTCCCCTTCTTTGAAGACATTGATCAAGTTTAATAGTTATTGGGTGTTGTGGGACAGAAGCAGTCTGAAGAAATGTGAAGACACGCAACATTAATTTTTTAAAAAGGTCTCAGGAATATATAACAGTATACTATAAAATGTAATTAAAATGTGATAAAAACTGTTGTTTTACAGTCATTACAACTAACAATTATCTGCCTCAGCCTTGGTGGATGTTGCTGAATTGAATAGTTACTAAAACTATTCAGCAACATCCACCTTCCACCATAACTCTTAATTATTTTCTAATATAAAATAATAGTTTTTATTAAAAATGATATTGACAACCACAAGATTGAAAAGTCTTTGAAATATTACATATAATAATACAATACAGTGTGACTCAGGCTAACATGATCTCTACAAGCTTGTGCAAGACCTTATAATGCATGTCAGATCAAATCATTGGGACTGCCGTCTGAACACACACTTCAATAGATTAGCTTACACAAGAGGAAAATCTGATATTTTGCTCAAAGCATTTGGTCAATATCACAAATTTGCTTGGATTTATGGGGACCTAAAAATAGAGCAGTAGGGGTGCAACAAGCCTGTAATAATCCTTTTACTACATGGATATGAACATATGACATTCTCAGTATATATTCTTTTAAGGATTGTTTAAACAATCCGAGGCAATATGTCAGTATTGATCTGGGTTATTTGTTGTTGTTTTTTAAATCTCAAAATACCCACTTGTGAACGTAATGAATGAGACCCAAAGATACTGACTAGACAGCCATTAACAACCAGTAAACCACAATAGTGTAGTAATTAAATTTAATTGTGGCACATTGCAGCATTGTTTTACTTCACACAAATAATAGCGAATAGCAAAAAATTAAAAAATTGCCACGCCTTCCCAAACTCTTGTGCCAAATGGAATTGTTATAAGTGGAGATGCTCACGTACATTACCAGTCTTCGAGAGAGGAAAGAAGATGCAGTGAAGAGTTTCACTGACTACTGCAAACCGCTTTGGGGAACAATAATCTATAAGATGTAAAGCGCTGGGGTAAATACACACACATACTGTTTCTCATAAGTCATCAAAAACCTAGTATAAACTGCTCTGGGGATTTGGAGGGAATCCATACTTAAAGAAGACTTTAGATTTGGCTTCCTTAAGATTATTCTTTGTTTAAGCAATCCAGACTTTTGTGTTCTGAGTTGTTTAATTGCTGGAAACCCCCGAGTTTGCTTTACCTTCTGAAACATGCTGTGAAAAAGGATAATTTTCAGTATACTGTTAGACATACATATATATAGTAATGTGTTGTATTGAACAGGGTTGTGATGAAGTTCTGTTTTAGACTGGCGTTACTTGTGATTTATTTCCAAACACTACTTTGATATTCTCATAGACTTAAATTCAAAGATCTGCAATATCAGAATGCTGAAAGCCAGTTCCAGCTAGATTATAATTAATTACATTAAGAGAACAATGGCTCAGTGGTTTCTGATTCAGCATCAGTTAAAAGCTACAAAGAGAATGCAGTAATGAAATCTCAGGGATGGCTGAAGGCAAACAGTGTGTGATGCATTGGTCTTAGTCCAGCTTAGTCTTGTGTGGTATTATTTAGCATTTGTGTAAATACTGCAAAAAGGCATCGAGTATTTTACCAGTATGCCAAACAGGGATGGGAGTCACCAGGGACCACCCAATACGATATCACAGTACCCAAGTTCTGATTCTGATTGAGTTGTCTTACTCACTACTAGGTTATAAGGAGGCTGTGCCTATCTCAGCCAACACCAGGCAAAGGCAGGGTCCACCCTGAGCAGCATGCCTGGGCTCCATAGAGGCGCTGTGGTAGGAAAACGGTGTACCTGTAGGAAAGCCATGCAAGCACAGGGAGAACATGCAAATTCCATACACAAACGGCTGAGACCAGGACTCAAACCAACAACCTTCTTTGGAAGTGGAAGTACTAACCACTACATAGTCGTTGTGCTGCTCCACATCACATTCAAAGATAAAGATGAGAAAAGAATCATAATGCATAACTGAATTGATTTTTCTACATAGCTCTTATGACTCAGTTAGTGGTGTCACTGTGGTTTATTTGCTAGGTTTGGTTAAAAACAGACTCCCCATGCTGTGTAGCACTTGTACCATCAAATATAATGCATACATACCTCAACACAGTCCAAACATTATGGCTGATGCTTAGTGTCTCACATGGACCTGAAATTAGATGAGGAGTATTTTCTTTGGCTCAAACTGGCCAGTTCACTGGCTAGGTTCAGTTGAAAAGTTAAAAACTAAGCCCAGTGAGGCTTTAATTATACTGCGGTGGGCCAAGGACTCAGCCTAGCCCTGGATAACCACTGTTATTTCTCTCTATAGCCATTACTGCAGTGCATAAACGCCATGATCTCATGGCCGCAGGCAGCAGGGATGATGACTTTATGTGTGCCCTGCACTATTTATGGTGAGGCATGTGTAATGATTTGAGTCCTATGCAGTCATTGTTGCACTAAGGACACATTAAACAGAGCTAAGTGCTATTATTTGGCTCATTAAATGGGTGTAGGGACAGGAATTGGATCCGGCTGGGTAATGTGGTTTGATGGTAATCATTAAATGATTTGGTAATGATATGAAACAGTTTCTGGTTTCCACATCCCCAGCTCGAAGTGTGAGGAGAGAATAGCAGGGAATCCCAGACCTAGTGCATTAACTGTGATAAAAAGAAAGCTCCTCTGGTGAATAAGCTAGGGCTTTTAAGAAACACCACTAGCAGGGTTTATGATGTGGTTATTGACCACACACACACACACACACACACACACACACACACACACACACACACACACCAGTGCTCCCGAGTGTTGCATTCCTGAGGTGGATTTTATCTCGGTGTTGCTTATAGGTCCTAATGGAGCCATCTCTGGCCATAAATCCAGGTCTTATTAAGCATAATAGAAACTCCCTAAGACCTAAGAGGGTATGGTGAACTAAAAGACATTGCAGAAAACCATAAACATATGGAATCAGTGTATAAATCTGACAGTTACTCTCAGTTTGCTGCTATTTTATTGATCCTTTATGTTACTGCCAAAACACATGACGACAAAAGTCAACACTTAAAAGCCAGTTACTAGACCGCCATTTTCTCTTAGTGTAAAAATAACATATGTATGTTGGTGATAATTTATTAATTCTTCCATCAGCTTAGGCTTGGAGGAAACAGAAGCATATGACAAAAATTAATCCTTTAAAATTTGCTGGAGTATTTTCTGGGGTATTCTCTATCTTGAAAAAGATATTTGCATATGGATTCAGATTTTTTGCCGTAGAGTTTACACAGTATGAAAATATATAAAAACTGCAAGGCAAGCTACAGAGCTACAAAAAATAATTTAGTCAGATACAAAATATGGTAAGGGGGAAAGTAATGTACATGTAATAATAATTAAAAAAAAACAGTAGAACTCTGGCACTGTGTATTGAACCTTGAATTATTGTACGCATAAATATACAGATTGTTCTGTAGAGTGTAAAGTGACAATGACCTTAGTGTAGTATGCTGTATACACCACACCACAATGATAACGTACTAAACAAAGTGTAGTTAATGTCCACATAGTGCAGTTAGATATATGAAAAACATTTCCTGATCTGTGGCTAAAATTGATCTCAAAGTGACCCTAAACATTGCGGGTTATCACTTATGAAAGTATGCATTAGCACTGAGCTACAGGTGTGTTGTGGTTTCCTTATATATATATATACACCCTGCTCAGGTATATAATATTTGAACATTTTAGTATATGCTTCATGGAAATATGTAATCTGGCTGGTTTGCCGTCTCAGGATATGGGACCCTTCAATATTGCCTTTACAATTTTCAAAGTAAAAAAAACAAATAAAAGCCCACTTTTTTAAAGATCCCATAATACAGAACAAATATGACATTAAAGATGTAAAACTGTATAATATATTCTAAAACAATATATATATTCATTCATTCATTTTCTTTTTCTTTTTATTTCCTTTTATTTCATTTTAATTAGGGTCGCGGGGAGGCTGGCGCCCATCTCAGCCGACTCTGGGCGAGGGTGGGGTACACCCTCGACAACTCACCAGGCCATCGCAGCGCCATCAGTCACACAACCATTCGCACTGACACTCACACCTAGGGGTGATTTGGAACAGCCAATTAGCCTACTGTGCATGTTTTTGGACTGTGGGAGGAAACCGGA
>JBCNYG010000001.1:39484217-39495561 GCA_039654305.1 Porochilus rendahli
GACTGCAGACAAAAAGGGGTTGAGGTTCAGACTGCCTTTCTAGAAACTATGGGAATTTTTATTTGCGTTTTACATGGGCCAAGATCAAACCTTTTTCCCTTTTTTTTTTTTTTTTTTTTTTTTTGAATGCTTGGGGAATTTCCCACACATCAAAAGAAAGACCAAATAATCCTAATTTTTCACATTTGATTTAGCCTGCATTTGTCTAAACATGCCTTCTTTCATAAATTACTTAACATATAGAAAAACTGCACACAAATCAGTTAAACTATAATAGCTATAGTCTCAAGAGAAATAGATATAGTTTTTCTAATGCTCTTTCGTATTTATGTAGGCTTTCACTAGTTGCTAAAAGCTATAAGAGCACTGAATGAGCCAAGGAAAAACATCTCTACAATAAAATATGCTAATATATGCTCTGGTAATTGCATCATTTCCGACATAGGAGGAGAAAACATTGGTGGTTCGTTATGATTACAGATATCTGTTGCCAGGAATGGTCCCAGCTGAAATGAAAGACTATAGGTTTCCAAGCTCAAACAGTGAAGTCTGCAGCAAGAGTGATTATAGAGCTTTTTTCATCAGTCTAATTCTAAGAAAATATTTTAGTTGTACTGCTCAGTTAATCACTGGTACTAAAGAGGAAAATTGTGATTTAGTATAGTCCACTCTCCATTACTAGACATTTAGGGACATGAAGTACAATATTGTGAAAACAAGCAGCATTCAGAGCAAATGAGCAAAAGGAAATATTTTTCTGGCAGCAATGTTCTGTTTAACTAATGACGTAACCACCAACTCCTCCAGGGCTTCTAAAGCAAGGCTCACACAAGCTCTGTTATACACTTGTAAAAGAGTTAATAAATCCATTGTCTTATGGACTCCACATAACTATAAAATGTTGCTCAAAGGCCTGCTGGGAAGCTTTACTTGTATCTTTGGCTGTTTCTGTTAGCTTGTGTATTCTGATTACCACTTTGGACAGTAGTTTTTGACGCTACAATTTCTCATTTCAGATTTGAAATTGGAATGCATATTTGGTGAAGTTTAGTTTGTGAACCTGAACAGTGTTACCCTGAGAATACAGGCTTGCTTCCATCTATTAACTTCACACTAAAGCTAAATGGAAAATATAATGAGGCTTATATAAAACCATCAAGGCTGCCTAACAGGGCTGCAGATTTTCGTCTCGGGAATCAAGGTTAAATAAAAATCAACGATTCTTAGTTTGCATGATAACGACCCCCTGTCAGAGAACATTTATCTCCAGTGTTGCCACGGGCTCATATTTGCATCCTTACAAAGGAGAGTGGGGAAGGAGAGAAAGATAGAGGTGGCAAAGGAATTAGACCTCCGGTTCTAACTGAAGAACATTTACCAAAATTTTTTTTGCCTCTGTTTTTATGCCTCCACACCGGTGAGCGCCAGGGCCGGAGGCATTATGTGGTTGTAACAGCATCCATCAGTCAGTTTGTCAGTCCAGGGCATTTTTTTGAATGTGGTCTCTTGAGTATGCTTTGAGGTTTTTTTTGTTCAAACTTTGCACAAACCAATCATGAATCCAGGATGAACTGAATTGATTTTGTAGGTCAAAGGTCAAGGTGACTGCAGCCTTATGTGTGCTATTCTTGTCAACATATCTTGAACACATTGTGGGATTTTCTTTTAGAACTTTGCAGAAAAATCCACTTTGACTAAAGAATGAACTGCTTTGATTTTGGTGATCAAACATCAAAAGTCAAGGTCACTGTAGCCTCATATACTCCATTCTTGTGATCATATCAAACATTTAAGCGATTTTCTTCAAACTTTGCAGAAATGCCCACCTTGAATCCAAGATGAACTGATTTGATTTTTGAGGTCAAAGGTAAAGGTCACTGCAGACTCATGTACTCCATTCTAGTGAATATGATATCTTGAGGACATTTTGAAAGATTTTCTTGAAACTTTGCACAAATGTCCACCTTAGCTGAAAAATTAACTGAGTTGTATTCTGAAGGTCAAAGGTCAAGGACACTGTAGTCTCATGTGTGCCATTCTTGTGAATGTGATATCTCAAACACTTTCAGGGATTTTTCTTCAAACTACACAAATGTCCACCTTGATTCAAGGACAAACTGCTTAGATTTTTGGGATTAAAGGTCAAGGTCAGTGCAGCCTCATGTGTACCATTCTTGCGAACATGATACACGGAGAATGCTTAGTAGCATTTTCTAAAAAAAACTCTGCATTCATTACTTAAGGATAAACTGGTTAGTTTTTTGGTTTGTTTTTTTCCCCACAGAGGTTGTAGTATAAAGGTCACGCTCATTGCTGCCTCATGTGCATTCCTTGCTTCGGGAATGGCTTCAGGTTTCAGGAAAGGCTTGAGGAATTTCTTACAAATTTGATTTAATCATCAACTTGGACTCAAGGATGAGCTGATTAAAATTGGAAGTCATAGGTCAAAGGTCAAGGTCACTGCAGCTTCATGCTCATTCTTGGCTTGTGAATGCTTTTAATGCTGCACAGAGGCAAATAACCACCAGAAAGTTTAGTTTCTTCTGGGGCATGAAACTACATTCCACAAAATGTGATGGTTCAGACTTTTCTTCAGAGACAAGTTAAACCAACTGGTTCAGTTAAGGTGCATAATAACCTGGCCACTTTTCTTGCTGAAAGAATGCTTCGGATTATTTATTCAGAAAGATAATTTGCAGTGCCATTTGCTCGGGTACATCATTTGGGGTTGAGAGTCAGTGGTACATTCTTTTTAATTCCACTGTAATCTGAGGCCTTGAACACAGATATGTAATGCAGTCCATGGGGAAATTAGGTAGGTGTGACTTAAAGCAGTGGTCTGTGGGCTTTTTCTCCCATCACTTTAGTGTGATAAATGAAGAAAGAGGATACGGAGCAGACAGACAAATGCCCCCTTACCTCCCCCTCCCTTCTCTATGTATAGGTAGGGTCTGTTTGGAAGGTCCTATTTCTTCTTAAACCACAGGAATCCCCCTGTGGGAATTTCCCCTGATCTCTGCTTCTCTCACTTCAACTCCTCCCCAGTCATTTCAGCAGGCTTTTATAGGTAAGCATAAAGCTCTGTTGAGTGGAACGCACATTATGAATCCCTGCTTTTATGTGCTCCAGACCAAAAATCACCTCATTGTCTCTTTTTGTTCTTTAGCACAGCTTCAACTTTCACCTGTTTATATTCTTGGATATTTATCATTTTAAATAACTGCCAAAGAATTCTTCTTCAGACAAAGATAAACAGATAAAAATGCAGCCTGTTGCATGTATAAACAACTTCCTCACTCATCTGTTCATTTTCTGTACAGATTGCAGAATATAAAGTACAATATATGGTATCAGAGAGAGACACCAGACTAAATTTAGATGACACTGCTATTACAAAAAAAAAGATCATTCTGAAAGCAGAAAAAATAAGTAGGATTAAAGTTTTAAAAAGCAATTTTCTTTGATAAAGTGTCATTAACAATATCTATTGTCTTTGATATTATGTCACAATGAAAGGAACCGCTAGGCTTTTGTGCAGTAATGCGCACTGTTTGGATTCATGGTGTATTTATGGCACACCTTGAACTGTCATATATGACCCATAGCTACAAAATGAGACTTAATGCACCAAATTGGCTTTTTAAATACATTGACTTTTCCTGAGAAGTCTAGTGAATAAAAGCAGATACATTTTCTGTCATGACATTTTTCCTCAGAGTACCTTTTATTTAAATACCTCTGCATAAATCAAGTCAGTTTGGTGCATTAAGACAAATTTTTGCGGTGATGGGTCATGTATATTATACCTCATCTGGATGGTTGGTTGTACATAACACCTAAAAGGACATGGTGTCTATTTTATGTAATTATTATATACTACTGTGTAGGCACCAGATGCTCTCAAGAAATTTTTCATGTCATTGAGGGATGAAGCAGTAATAAGTTCTAATGCACACGCTCGTACTCTAGAAGTAAGAGGGCGCCATCTTGTGTAACATTTAGATATTTGCCTTGAATGCTCTTAACAGTATAAATGAGACCTTGCTGAATGTGCTGTATATTTCTATAAACTTTGATAAAAAAACTATAAGGAATTACTTTATGTAAATCAGAAATAGAGTCTGGATGCTTGATAGTTTGTACTAATAATGTCAAAGAAAGAAATTTCACATTTCTTGTAGACATTTCTGCATAGTCATTCTTTATGCATCAATAAATTTAGTCCGGATGAGTGTGACTCCACTTTATAGCCCTAATTGTGTCTATACATGCATGGATTATTACCAGACAAACTACCTTAAGGTCATATGGCCGTTTTCCAGGCTGTGGCCAGCTAGGCGTCTATTGTGTGTTTATTTTCAAAGCATGCTTCGGACATGGCCTCTGACTCAGGGACAAGATGGACATGCACAAACACCTATATGGAATGATGGATTTGTGAAATGTCTATTACAAAAGTCTGGGTCATGGCATCTAATCCTGATTACATTGGACTGTGTGGCTTTTTTATGATGGGTCTCTACCAAGGTTGTTTGCTCAATGTCTGTGGGAACAATAGGATAGTTTGCTGGTAAGTACGTAGTAAATTTGGGCATATAAAACCTGAAAATAAGAGAGGTTGTGGATGTAATAAGAATAATAATATAGAGTGTTCTCAGACAGTGATTGCTGGAAGTGTTCCTGATCCTTTACAGTGATTACCATGACAGAATCATGCAGTGTTTAATGCAGTGTTGCCTGAGGGACTGAAGTTCATGGAGATCCAATATTGAATTTCAGTCTTGTCCCTTGTACGCAGTACTTTGTTCGGATACCCAGAACATTTTTATGATATTATGAATTGTATATGTATATATATTCAGTATATATATATATATATATATATGTATATGTATATATATATTCAGTCATACATTAATGAATGCATCCTATTTTGGTTGTGCTGAGACTGGGGCCTATCTTAGCTGTCTCTGGGCAAATACGTTGTAAACCCTAAACAGTTCACTAGTCCATCACTGGGCCAACACTCACAAAACCATATATGCTAACACTCACATAGGCCAATACTTTCTTTGGTCTTTGGACTTTTCTTTTTCTTACCACTTACTTTTGCAGCTTTTTGTTGCTCCCATCCCAATTTGTATTAAAGTATATCTTCTTTTGGACTTTCTGGATGGACTTATGCAATAGCAGCTTAACTTCTATTTTGATGTTTTGGAAATTAGTCATAGTCATGCTAACTGTTATGTTTATAATGAATTCATACACAAATTGTAGTTAAGGCTTAGGATGTGGATGAACTTGTATATGTATGTTCTGTGATATTTATTAATGCATTTACAATTAATTAGCTCGCAACTAATAAAAGTAAAAAAAATAAATAAATAAATAAAAACCTTGAAACAAACATTGAGCACATATACACTTCAAGCAATTTCCCTGCTGGTTTGGGAATGGAGTTTTGTTGAAAGTGTCAGGCTAGGTGTCTGTGGTGGCATTGGGAAGTCAGGAAATGTATTTTATGGTGAGGACCTCCAGTGTTTGATGCCAGGAAGAGTCATGTATTTTGTATATAAAAAGGGGATTGACCTCTGACAAGGCTGCAAAAAATCTTTAACATTTCCTGGATCCCTATTATAACCTGGATCACTGCAAAACTCAAGTCAATTGTTCCCAGCTATCATTGCACAGCTATCCCTAAACTTTCATCAAAATCTGTGAATAAGTTTTTGAGTAATGTTGTTAGCAGACAGACCAACAACCAAACCAACGCTGGTGAAAACATTACCTTCTTGGCAGAGGCAGTAATAATAAGGATTCTTAGGAAATTAACATACATTAACATTAAATGTCATTAATAGGCTCAGATATAGCCTACTAAAATATGCAAATTGCTTTAAGCCATTAAACCTTGGTGAGCAAAAGATTGAAAACATAATATTCTGAATATACGTGTGGGTTGTGTTCTCTGAGGTGTCCAGAAAGCTGTGCTATTTCTGGAGCTATTATGACATTCTTACTCTGGACATTTAAAAAACCTCTTTTAGCACTACTTTTTTTTCTTTGAGTACAGGATGTCACTTTTCTTTATATTTCATTGTGCTGGTTGGCCTCTGGTTCTGCTTCAAAATCTCTCGGTTCTCTCTTTAAAGCCTGACATTCAAATTCAAGAGACCATGCAGAAGTATTCCCCTACCCAGGCTGTACTGGTGCAGCTCCTTTTCCCAGACTCTCAAGTGTGCCCCAGCCCTGGTGCTGAGTGATAGCAGCCTCTTCCAGCAGACAAGACGTCTACATCCTTACTTCGCCAGCCGTGTTTTAGCCCATTATAGCCACCAACAAAGAGGCTTTCCCACACAAGCGCGTCAGCCAGCTACCACTTAATAAGATTCCTTTAACTTAACAAATTTGATCTTTTCACTTATATGAGCACAACAGTGAAACTTAATTTAGATTCCATGCTGTTCGTACTATGCATCTTTAAAAACAAAATAAAAATTCATCTCTGTGAAATTCTCAGATGGTGTAGTCTCCTCACCAGCCAGTAGAAGGCAGTGTAATACCTTAGAATATTACTCTACGCAAACATATAGTATGTTCTAGCACATGCCCAGACAAAGCCAGAGGAGTAGGCACATTTAAAGCAAAGCTGTGTAGATTGTAGGCCGTGCTCTCACCTTTTTTTTTATAACTTACTCTGTTACACCTGGCCACAGAATACTTTTTTTGCCATTCCATTATATATGCCTGGGAAAAGTAGTACAGCTTCCATCTATCATGTGAATATAAGTCATACTCCTTGCCATGTCAAACATTAGCTTTAGGAGTACCCAAAGCTCTACTGGAGAGGTTAGAATTTCAGTTCTGTCTCATTTATCCTCTAAATCTATCAACCTCTATCTCTTGTCTCGACCAATATTAATAGTCCTCCAGAACTGAGGTCCATCCTCTTGGAATCCATTCCACAAGTGGGATAAATCAGTATGTCAGAGCTTTATCTTTCCCCATTAAAGTTTATCCCAACACTATTTCCAACTCTACCATCTCAAATTCATACATTTCTCGTTGTCTATAGCGGTACCATTCCTAGAGAGGAGGTGAATGATGACAGAAGGAATGGCACTAAAATCTGCAGTCTGGGTTTTTTGCGCTTCCTTTGCCTGTAGGTTGCCTTAGGTTTATGAATCGTGGGTTATAGACAGATGGTGGAGATGGTGTGCTTGAGTGAGCTTGAATTGCTCCCCTTCCGCTTTTCGTGCAGACAGCAGCAGGTGAGCATATCACTGAGGAAATCTTTTAGATGTGGGATGTTTGTCGGCTTAGGCTAAAATTATTCAGGCAGTAAAAGACTTTGTTCCTGATTCCGTCAATGTTATTTTTATTACTCAGCTAAGCTACATAGTATCCACATGAGTGAAAATGTTTAAACATGATTTTGCCACTACACTGCTAAGTGCTTTGCTATTTTGCTGCCATTTTGCGCATTTGATGTTCTGCTTCACTTACTAGCTGTCGTCTCTGTTTAATTTCCTCTTCACCTTAATTTCTAGATAAAGCAGAGAGATGATGGATGGTTCTCCAAGGGTCAGTTGTGGCCAAATCACTTCTTCTGGAGAAAAGTTCGGGTCAGAAAGGGATTACACTGCCTGCTTTGATCCCAAAACAGCACTCATAAGACATTACTGGCAGATTAGATACCAGCTGCATTTGCATAATAGAACACTATGTGAACACTTTAGAGGCTCATTCTGGACTCATAAAGTGTCTTTAATATCCTCCACTCTGTCAGGTCACACACATTCTGCCTGATGAATTGGCATTCAGGGCTTCAGGTTTAAATTAAGGCTGGGGATGAGTCGTGCTTGTGTGAAGGACACCTCAGCGCTGATAATACACACAGTCTCGCCAATTACGTCAGGTCCTACCCTGCAATGCCTAATCCTTAATCTCAAGGGTCTTTAATCAGAGCTGGCTTCAGCCCTTTTCTTCCCACTGCATATCAATATTTGACCTCATTTGTGATAAAAGTGCTCATCCAATACTAAGATAGCGAGAGAATGATTTTCTGGTTATCTCCTGCTTACTGTCAGACTGTATTTTCTTGTCTAGTGAAATATGCTTTCTTTACATTCCTGTTGATGTATTCATTATAGGAATCAGTTTCTAAGTTGCGGTTTAGCAAAGAGCCGCGTCATGGAGTTTTGGTGTTTTTATTCTTTTGCTCATTCGTATAATGAGTTTTGACTCAGTTCGGTCCTTAGGGGATTTTGCCACCACTAAATTTTGGCTAACTTTACTCCAGTCTGATGAAAACAGATATGTCTTATGTGACCAAATAAGAATAAAACATTGTGATTCAGTACACTCAGCTGTGGGACTTTTGACTATATGCATGTATTTGTGTATTTGTGCATGTCTAAGGGCAGATAAAGAGAGAGATAGATAACATGTATCATTACAGGCTGCACTTTTATTCACTGCCTGGTTAAAATAAAAGTCACCATTTGAATAAGCAAATAAATAAGAGCCTTTGATTTGGATAATTACTGCAGTGATTAATATGTTTCAGTTGGCAGCAATTCTTTTAACCCTAACTGATGCTAACTGAGTCTTGTTGAACAGCCATGTTGAAAGATGAATCATAGTACTGGAAGCGATCTTACCGTGTTTCAGATGGATCAAGTTATTTGCCTGCTTCAAACAAAGAACACAAAAAGAGATCACTAAAGTTACTGGAGTTGAGTTAAGAACACATTATTAAAACCTGGAAGGATATTATTGAACCATCAACTTTGCTGAAAAATTGTAATAGGAAAAAAATCTTGACTGACCTTAATTGGAGTCGAATATTAAAATATACAAAGTAGAACTTGCGGCTATGTATGATAGTAAAAGTATAATAGTGACAAGAACTGGACTAAGATTTGGACTAAACAGTTAGGAAAACCACTTGGTGAGAATAATGAGAATTTGAGAGAGTTTACTCAGAAGTGCATGAAGTGATGAAACCATCATGCATAATGGCCACTGTACAAGCCTCTAGAGGTACAGTTATGATCTGAAGTTGCTTCAGTTGGTCAGGTCGAGGCTTGACAACATTATGTAGCAATAAAGCGGAGTCAGTGGACACTTGGTTGTACTGAATGAAAGTGTTGGAGAGGACTTTACATAATGGGGGAGAAATTATTGCAACTCTGGATGGAAATAAATGTCGTGAAAAAGAATAAGGTTGTTGAAACCATGCCACAGCGAATGTGTGCTGTAATTAATGCCTTCGGTGGTCCAACATAACATTAGTGTAATTTCTTTCTGATTTTTTTTTCTTTGTCGGAGGAGGGGGGTGTTTTTCATTCAAATATGAACACACATGTACACTGTTGGGATTATTCAGACTCCCTTTTATTGTTTTAACAGACCGTTTTTGCTAGCAGTGCAACCAAATCTTGAGTTATTACATACTGACCTGAATAATGGTATTAGCATTCAGTCTCCCTACTCTTGATAACATTCAATATCTATAGGGGGAGCTGTCAGATTAGGATGGTGTGTCAGAATGTGGAACATAGTAGTGGATCAAACAGAAAGATTACCCTGCTAGGCGTCTTTTCTACATCAGTTACCACATATACAGAAATCTACGAGGTTAAATAGTAGCAGAGCCTGGATGCAGTGATCCCTTGAACCTGCTATCAGTCACCACATTCCTGTCACTGGGCTAAGAGGGAGTGAATTACACTCACCATTGACATATGCAGTCAAGAAACAGATAGTGTGATCTGTGATTCGTGTGAGGTCTGTGTTAACAAACACCTTAGCTACATGCCAAACTATGATCACAGTCAGTCAGTCTGGTTGGTTTGATCTTTTTGGGGGAAAAAAAAGTTTTTCCAAAAAGGTGGCACTCTTATGGCTGAAAACTAATAAGAAATGATTGCCCAAACAATATTGCAAGATGTTCTGTAAAAGTACACAAAATTAAGGCTCTCTGTCAAATTTTTATTTATTTATTTATTTTTGGGTAGATTCAAATCAAATGTCTATAATGCAGACTATTCCTTTTTTCTATTTAAATTTGGTCGAAACTTATCCAACTGCTACTGATGTGCCCCTTAAACTGCATTGCATTTTTATTTTTAGAGCACTTGTTCAAAAACAGTGGCGGTGTTTCTTTGTATTAAATAGCTGGATGTAATAAATTATGCTAATCAATTTTAACTCTACTTAGTGCTAAGTTGATAGTCCCATCAGTCATCCCAGACAAGGCAAATGATTTCCTCCCTTTAAAAGAGAATTTTAATGGTAATAATAATGACCCGGTTCAATGGCAGAACCAAAGTCAGAACCATTCAGGCAGAGACGTGAAAGGAATTGCATGGTGTCATTAGTGACAAATTGCCTGATTGGAGAATCCCTATTAATATTTAAGCCTCATAAGTGGAGCATGTGTTCACAAATCATTTTGCCTCTTTCCACCAAACCAGTAGGAATCTGGAAACCATTTTTATTTTAGATAACAACCCAGGTCCTGCTCTTGTGACACTTCACAGAGACCAGGTTGCTTTGCGCTGCACAATGGCTTCATTCAGTGCTGAGCTGAAAATATCACTCCAAGGCTCTATGTGCATGGGCTGGAAGGCAGGAGAGACATGGATGACGTAGGACTGTGGTAGATGTCCCTATAGGAATGGACCATGCATGTGTGGGTGGGTGAAATGAATCACTGCAATACTTGAGAGCATTTTGAACTCACGTTTGTGAAAATTACCTCAGAGCAATTTTATTGGGTTTTAACGCAGATTAATGGAAGATACAAGATGGGTTTCCTTGCATCGCAAACCACTTTTAACTTGGATAAGTTTGGATTTCCGACTGGAACTAGGGTGTCTGGGTTAAGCGCCCACCCATCGATCACGAGCACCCACTCATGTACACACCCTTAGCCATTAATGGCCATGTTCCTTACTCTCCCTCCCATTAGCGATGTCATGTAGGCAATTGTGTACCGAGTGAGGCCAATGCAAACAGAGTGTAACTGGAGGGTGACGGTGCCAATGGGAGACCTCAGTCCTATTGGAAGACCCCTGCTTGAATTGCCTTTAATGTAGACCACCTGGAAGTAATTGCAAATAAAGAAAGATGTATCATTTCCTGGATTTGTTAGTATTATTCATAGCATTATTGTGATTATTTTTATACACAAGCTATTAAATTCTTAGGAGAGGATGTTTAATCACACTCTATTCTGGTTTAGTTAGGGTTGTGATAAGATGAGTGTAATCAGGCCAGTATAGTACATGCATTTGCCATTTTATGCGCACTTATGAGCAATTCCAAATGGCCATCT
>JBCNYG010000001.1:39506089-39519133 GCA_039654305.1 Porochilus rendahli
TTTTTTTTGCTGTTTTTCTTTTTTTTTTTTTTTGTTTTTGTGTTTTTTTGTTTTTTGGGTTTGGGGTGTGTGTGGAGGGGTGTGTGTGGAGGGGTTGGGTGTGTGGAGGGGTTGGGTGTGTGGAAGGGTTGGGGTGTGTGGAGGGGTGTGTGTGGAGGGGTTGGGTGTGTGGAGGGGTTGGGTGTGTGGGGGGTTGGGGAGTGTGTGTAGGGGTGTGTGTGGAGGGGTTGGGTGTGTGGAGGGGTTGGGTGTATGGTGGGGATGGGTGGGTGTTACACTTATTGTTGGAACAGAGTAGACACCAGGTAGTTTCATAATCTACTCCAGGGGATAAAAATGAGAGTCAGTATGCTGTGCAACATAAAAAGTTCTCACAGTATTGTGTCATTCAAACATTTCCGTTCATCTCCTGGACATAAGGAGGACATGGTCTTTTTTCCGCTTATCATCTGACTTAACATTCAGTAGACCCCTCATTTAATTGGTCCTTTAATCATTTACGTAACAAATTTCACAATAATAAAGATGTAATTTGTATTTTTCATTGTATTGAATTTCATGCTTGGTGAATGTAGACTGATAAGAAAACATACATTTATTGATCTGTGGGAGTTTGTTTGAATAATTTGTTCGGGAACTTAGTATGCCCTTTGACTAGTTCAGTTCCCAGCCACTTGTCCTGTGTAATTACTGGCAAAAAACTTTGTGTAAAAACTAAATTATTCATGATTTTTGGCTGGGTTAAATTTTGCCTTCACATCAGACGAAATAAAATGTATTATATTTGTTTTTTTAATACCCCACATGAGTGTAAAGTGATACTGTCACCAATCAAAATTTCCTTATACAGATTAACTTTTTTTAGTGGCAGATATGGGCACATGACTATTTAGTCATTTTACGGGATTAATATAAGTAAATCATACACAATATAAGCATTATCTAACAGGGTAAAAAATTTCATAGTTTTGTTCTCAGGTTGACTTGTATATAAATATATGGAATTTGCTTTATAATCATTAAGTGTCATGGCACTGCTTATTATAATGCTAAAGAACTGAATCAATTCTAAGCACAGGAATGTGGGTTTTTGTTGCACCCACATCTCATTTAGATTGAGCTAAAAGCTGGACGAAAAAGAAACAGAAGTCAATTACAAATAGCTATTCAGTGCCCTGCCAATCAGGCCTCTTGGCTTTATGGAGCTGAGGCTGAGAATAAGAAGCATGATCTGCTGCCAACTGTGTGAAAGCGCGTTAGGCCTTGTGACCCCAGCACAAAGCCAAAGCGACGTGTCTCCCATGCCCCACAGCTCTCTCCTTTAACTCCATTCCTTTAAGATCTGCACTAGTATTCAGTACACAGCACCACTCTATTCTTTAAACCCAGCCACAACACCAAAGGTAGATTATACACCCAGACAAATAGCCTCCACCAAAATAACCTGTAGTCGTAATACAGGGTTATAGTATATCATAAAACAAAATAGTAGTTAAAAGATAGTTGACAGTAGTGGCTGTATAGATTTTTTTTTATAATCTTGTAGCTAAATGTCAATAACAATTGTTCATTTAAATCTTTGAATGAGATATGAACTTGAGTAGTTCATACTCGTACTTCATAGTCAGTGATGCCTTTGAGTGAAGGAAGGTTGCCTGAAGCCTGCAGCTTGCTTTGATATATTCTTTACAAAATTAGATGTATTCCTTGATAATAATGCAAATGATAATGCAGCTGAAATAGTTTTTAATAAATGAACTGTTATCACTGTCTAATTTATTAAGTTTGTCCTTAAGTTTCATCAGCCATTTTTATCAATGTTTGTTCAGGTTTGAGGTAAACACACACACAGATCGATGAGTATTAAAGAAAGCATGTCATTAGAATAGACACGAAGAGTATGCTAGTTAAATATTTAACTGAAAAAAATTCCACCTCCTTCCTTCATGAGAGAGAGAGAGAGAGAGAGAGAGAGAGAGAGAGACAGAGTTGGGGGAGAAGATTCAATTCAGTATTATTTGAATATGGCTTTTTACACTTGACATTGTCGCAAAGAAGCTCTACATATAAAGAAATATAAATGTATTTAAAATAAATAATTATAAAAAAATTATAATAAAACATTTTTACAAACCCTACACATACCTAATGAGCAAGCCTGTGGTGACGGTGGCAAGGAAAATCTCCCTCAGTTTACACAAGGAAAAAACCTTGAGAGGAACCCGACTCATCCTCGTTGGGATAAAACCCATATAAAAATACAAATCATATAAGAGAAACTTCATTACAGTCCAACATTTAGTCCAGTTGGTACACCGCAACTGTAGGTCTTAAATTATTTTAGTAAAAGGGTTTACATCACCAGTTGTCATCTTCACAGTCTCTGAGTGTACATCTAGGTCGATATCGATCTTCATCAGCAGGGGCGAGGGGCTTCCAAGATGGCAGCATCAGCACAGCAGGACAGACCACAGGACTCATAAAGCAGGAGGATCAGGATCACCCGCATTCCAGAAGAAGCATGTGTACCTCAGCAAAAAAAGGGGGGGGGATTAATGGGACACAGGAGGACTTTTAGGTATCTTCATAATTGTGTTATGATAAAAGAATATTTTATTAGTGCTGGGTGCAAGCAGGAACTCTGGCATGACTAACTATGGCAGAGAAACCAGAAGGAAGGCAAACATGAGGCCACCCTGTAACATAGGCCAATCAGTCACTCCACTGTCAACAGACCTGGGTGAGTATGTAGAGTGAGGGAGCAACAGCATCCTAACATCAAAATTTACCAGAACTCTCTATGCCTGAGAACCCCCAGATCTGCTCGTTTACCTAATAAAATCCTATTAACAAGATGCTTGACTTAACAGACTGTGTCCATCCTGAACATTAACTGGAATGTTATTCCATATTTTTGGGCCTTTGTAAAAGAAAGCTCTGCCCCCTGAAGAAGTCCTCAGTATTCGAGGTATCACTAAGCAGCCTGCAACTTTTCATCTAGGTGGGCGAGCTGGTTCATAAACAACTTATAGGTTAAAAGTAGCCAGTGCAGTGTAAATAAGATCGGGATGATATGCTCGTGTCTTCTGGTTCTAGTAAGAACTCTTGCTGCTGCAATCTGGACAACTGTAGCTTGTTTATGCACCTATTAGAACATCCAGACAGTAAATCAGTAGATTAACAAAAGCATGAACAAGTTTTTTCACATCATGCAGTGACGTATTTTTTATTTTAGCGTTACTGAGATGAAAGAAGGCTATCCGAGTAATATTATCTACATGAGCTGAAAGGGCGTGATTGGTAGGTACCAATCTGAACCGGAATGGTGTTTCGTTGTTGTGCTCGTCATGGTTTGTCCATCATGAACACCGTGTTCGAACATAAGGGTGTCCATAAGTGCACATGGCACCAGGAAACCCTAGGCCGCAGTTCAATGATCGACTTAAATCGAAATAAATTGCCCACACTGCCTTAAGGTGAGAGAGCATGAAAGAAAACAGTGAATTGGGAGTAGCTGGACAAAGATATACAGTGCATGAGTGTAGATAATTTTTTCATAACTATTTCTTTTTGTACAATTATTTATCAATGTTCTAATATAAAATAATTGGATATCATAGCAATTTTTTGTTTATTATACTGTATTTTGGTTTGTATCTACAGTGTCTGTCTGTGTCTATGTATCTGTCTTTCTAGCTATTTATATTTAGCTAAAATAGCCAGTGTTCAGATGTGATCTTTGAACTGTGAACTTTATTACTTTATTAATTGCGTCAGTGTAATTTCCTTTTTCTTTATGTAAACAGTTTTGTCCCATTGTTCTGTTCTGTTCTGTACAACGTATTTCTTTTTATGATACGTTAATAATGCTTTTCACATTTCTGAGGTGGCTTTCACTGGATGGTGATATGATAGAATGGCAAAACGTGTTTTGTCAGTTCTAAAAATCTTAATGAGACTTTTCTGTATGTCAGTAATAAACGTGAATGCACAATGCGTATGGTGTAATTTTTAAAACACTTTTCTCCTAACACTTCATACGTTAGGTCCTTCCAGATCTCTCACAAAGCTGCTGGCCTCAAACTAGAATTCCTCTGAAAGTATAACAACCAGAGAGCAAGGCATTATGGGCCATTTCAGCCACTGCTGACAGTGTGTTCTGCCCTAAATTTATAGCTCATTGATGGCACAATCCCCAGAAGGGTATTTCATTATTATAATGTCTGTGGACATGACAAAGGGTCAGTGATTTATTTTGACTCCTGATGCTGCTATGCCTCCCTGTGGCAGTGGAGGACTGGCTCAAGTGATAGCACCTCCAGTCATTAGGTTTTTTATGTGTGATTAAATGAGGGTAAACTGGATATATGACTCAATCAGCTGGTGTTCATGACCCTCAGCTGCCAGTTACGGCTAATGGGTGGTGTACACGAGGAGCTCCAGAAAGCAAAATGGCCAGTGACAGCCTGCTTCAGAGAAGCTCATCAGGCTGTCGTCCATCTGTTGAGAACTTTTTTGGCTATGGCAACAGAACATATGAAGGTGCTTAGAGCAGAAACTCCGCATTTAAATGGCAACTGCAAGGAAGAGTGAGAGATGGAAACACAATCATTTTGTTTGAGAGCAGCAGGAGGGAGACATTAGGTTGAGTTCTCTCCAGGAAGGTATTACTCGGGCTGATTGAGAGAAAAATGTAAAAGACATAGATGATGTTATTTAAGTTGAATGACTATATCTGCATGCAAATAGATTGAGCTCTTTCTGAAATTCTCTGCCATAACTGTCTCATTAGTGAGACTTATGAACTTCAGACAGGTTGACCTAGGTGGTTAGGTTTTTTCAGATGTTCTTTGTGTTTCAAACGGGTTGCTGGCATTTTCTGAAGCCATAAAGCCAGTACTGGTTCTCTGGTCAGGGACAATATGAGCAAATATTTTTAAATGGAATGAGACAAACAGAGGGAGTATTTAGTCAGTGTGTTCCAGAATGTGCATTACCATCACCTTCAAGCCATGAATCAGTGACAAACTCGGCTATGCTCAAGAGAATGAATGCGACAACGAAGGGGAATGTCTCCCAAGCATTTTTCAGATTCCAGAACAGAATAAGTATTTAATTTACTTCAAAGACAGGCTGGTGTGTTTAAATCTGTTGATAGCCTAGAAGTGATAAACAGATATGTGCAGTCTTCATGGCCTTTCACCCTTTTCTTCGCACTCTATTTCAGGGGAATTTACCTATGACCCAACCAAGCATTCGTTTTCTTGTACTGCCCCCCCCCGCACATTTGTTCCTTTCATGATCAGTCTTAATTTGGCTAAACCATGAACACATTTAATGTACCCTATTTTACATGAGTATTGGGTGTCTCACTGAAAAATTGCACTGCTAAATGGAATTGCATTGTGTTTTGATGAAAAGTGTTATGGAGAAATTTGATCCACATTCACCATTAGCTCAAAGACCTGTTCTGTAATTCATATAGGAATATTGGTATGAAGAATTGTACTGTGCAAATGACCTTTAAGACCACAATTATGTGTTTTTCAGCCCATGGGGAGTATTGGCATAGACCCATAAGTTTGTCATGGGAACAAACAGAAACCTATACTTTTACTTTGGCTGGCTTCACCAAACTCGCACTCTGCTGTTTATTTTAATGTAATTCTACTAATGCTGCTTTTTGTCTGCCTTTAATTTCTTGGCAAGTGAACTGTTTTAGCAAACGCCAAACACCTTAGCTTAAGAATTACTCCTCTGTGGTTCCTCTGTCTTTCTTTCCTTTTTTCAGTAAATTAGGGTTGACTTCAATAGCTCAGCTTCTAATCAATTCCATAATATGACGTATATATATTGCAACCCAACACACTCCTCAGGGATTCCGAACATGCAGAAGAGGTATGAGTGACCTTTGCACGGAACAAAAGTTAATATGTGTATAGAAAAAAAACATTAATGGGAGATTAAACTAATTAGTAAATACTTATACAATCAAATGTTTAAGTTGATTGAATATGGTATAAGGTTATAAACATTGTAAATATTTTTTATATATATTATTTAGTTGTAGGCCAGTCAGAGAACACATGCTTGGCACATGCCTGGACTTGTGAGCATTAAAACTGGACCATGCAGCAATGGGAAAAGGTAAACTGGTCGGATGAATCACATTTTCTTTTATATCATATGGACAGCTGGGTGCATGTGTGCCACTTTGGTAGGAATGAGATGATAAAAGGACTAAGTATGTGAAAACGTAAACTACAGAAAACAGTGTGATGTTCTGGGTAATGTTCTGCTGGGGAAAAGTGCCCTAGAATGCATGAGAATGTTACTTTAGAACGTTCTCCTTTGGTTCTCCACCAGTGTTCTATAATGGAAATATTGGCCTCCAACTCTGTGGGATGTGCTTTACAAACAAGTCCAAACCATGGAGGATCAACCATACAAATTACAGGAGTTAAAGGATTGTTGCGTGAACTGCTTGGTGTCAGATACCACAGAACGCCCTCAGAGGTCTTGTGGAGACCAGTAAGACCTACACAATAATATGCAAGTAGTATTATTATTATTATGGTTGATTGCTGTATATATGTACTGTTTTGGTTGGTACTGTATATTATTAATTGTTACAAATGTCAACAAATATTTTTTTTTAACCACAGTGGCATGCCTCAGTGTTCTCAGGAGCGAATCTGAATCCAATCTGACCAGGATGAAGTGCTATTTGAGGAGGCATAAATAAATGACTCTGTCACTATCTAGATTAACACATTATATAGTTTTTTACATTTCATTTATGATTTACCCCTTACACAACAAACTCTATAGTGTTAAATCAACTTGTATAAGAGTTCATTTTAACACTACCCTGGTGTTTATTTTTTATGGCAGATTTGGCAGTGTCATCAAAACACTTTCGAAAATGTTAATAATAGTTACTAATGAACACTGTTTAATACCAGAGTGTAGTTTAATTGAACCATAATTCTATAGATTACAATAAACACCTATTATTAACACTTATGGTTAACACTTGGAAATCAACTGTAAGAATTTTGCCCAGTAATGAAAAACTTCACAAAGTCTTGTCAGTTATGTAACTCCTGAAGCTCTTCCCAATCTGCGTAACACAGATGATGACAGGCTCTGGTTCATGCCGAAGACAGATGATTGCCACTTTACAGCCTTTAAAATTTATAAAGCAAATACCAAGCTTAAGGGCTACGAGGTGTTGATCTGTCGTGTGTTGTATATCCTGCTGTAAAGCTAATGGCTCTACTTTTCTTAAGTATCTAAAGCACTTCACAGAAAAGTGTCATTCATCTGACTTTAATATGCATGGGAAATAAAGACACACTGACCCAGCACTGACACAAATGCAGACTAAATGCTTTTTAGTGCTCAAACACGAAGAACACACCAAGGCTCAAATTTCCTCATCTTTCCAACTCTGTTTTGTTTTAAGAGCTCATAAATGTTTGTAGAAATAAGAAATTCTTGTCAGCCCAAGAGATGGAGCTTCTTTCAGCACAGAGCATGTGTGATATATATTTACTATGTTCTGCTCTTATACAATGCATTAAAGTTTGCCCTTTGGCCTGTAATAGAGGGTTTATAGCACTGATCACTGAGATTTTCACAAGAATGCATCATAACAATATGTATGATTGATAAATGTGTTTGAACACTCTATTTGTCCCAGGATCAGGTTTGTTAGATACGCTTCAGTGCATCCTGAGCAGAAGCACAGCATGGTCACCTTTTAAAATGTCTAAAAATCATAAAGCATGAAGGCTGAGTTTTAAAATACAAATGACAACAAATACAGATTGATTTAGTGCTTGTGTGCACCATGCAGTACTTGTATACACAAATATTAAAAGACTGCATATGTGAACTATTGTTTCTCTTTCTGCTTATATTCTGTCAGAAAAGTTTGACATCCCTTGCGATGCTCGAGAGCCCTTAAACAAATTAGTTCAGCTTGAAAATTTTCAGCTTGGTCCTGTAAGGAGCTTGGTCCTTGTACCACTGCCACAGCTAACACTATGAGGTCCAAAGTTCAAGAGAGGCCATCCAGGAGGCAGAAGGGTTTCTTTAACTGGTTCTGAACATAACAGCCCCATCAAGAAGCTTTTAAGAATCATTTTCTAAGTGAGCCAGAGTCCAAGTGTCATTAGTTTCTTATGACGAGAATATGTTACAGCAGTAAAAAAAGAAAGTAAAATGGTTCCATCTAAACTAAACAGACCCCCCATCAAACCCCCAGCCCACACCCCCAATGTTAAATGAGCGCCTCCACAGTTCACATGAGCTATGAGCAGAGCGGGCTCAAGTGCTGCTATGAACTCAACAGAGGTTAAACAAACAAACCCTGGCGATTTTGCTGTATACACAAATTTCAAAATAGAATATTGTTTTTCTGCATTAACTAACCTTTGTTCAAGGATTTTTTTTAATTCATTAAAGGAACAGAGATAGAGCTACTGGCTTCTTTTATTGCCTCCTTGTCTTGCTGCTAACAGCCAGAGCAAACAGACAAATCAGATACTCCCTGGCAAAGCATTATGCAGCTGACATCGTTACAGGAAAATCTTGGCTTAAGGTCAATACATTGCTGGAAAATGAACAAAAACAAAAGTGAACCAATCAAATCAATGAGAAGTATCAGAGGAATGTGCAATGGAAATTGCTATGTTGATGACATGTCATAATACAGCAAATGGGTGACAATGATTAAATGAAAACACTCTGAGATTGACCATGACTTTTCACCTGTGAATTGGTCAGATAAATTCCTTTCGTAGTTAAGGATAAATTCAACAAATCAAAATGCACTGTTAAAGTATTTCAGGTACACTTTGTTCCAGACCCATGATGCAGATAAGAAAACAAAGGGTTTAGAATGCAACCTCTAAAGTATGCAGAATAGAGGAAATAAAAGAAAAAATAGCATTCACTTTTGAGATAAACCCAATAGAAATTTATTTAAGCATGTGACCCATCAGTATTGATTAAACTCTGGTTTTAATTGCATTTAGGTCCTCAGTATGACTCCAACAGATGACTTCAGCTAGACCCTTCTATGGACTTTATGTGCTGTTACACTAATCCTCTTTTTTGTTATTGTGATGTGTGTTATATTATGGACACAGTATCTACTATCT
The DNA here is from genome assembly GCA_039654305.1 of Porochilus rendahli. Classification (NCBI taxonomy): domain Eukaryota; kingdom Metazoa; phylum Chordata; class Actinopteri; order Siluriformes; family Plotosidae; genus Porochilus; species Porochilus rendahli. Next base: position 39,515,260 of record JBCNYG010000001.1, read on the forward strand.
CATAGCAACACTATTTATTTAGTGACTTGATGGTTGACGTCATGGTGCCTGGACCGTCGTAACTTCAGGCACTCTGGTTCTGATTTTATACATTGTACAGCAATACAAATACACCTCTTCATCTTTTAATGAAGAATCTAAAAACATACGGGTGAAAAACCTCAAGGTTTTTCCCATTTCTTTAAAAAAAAAAAGGAAGGGGAAACCCCTCGATATACTGCAATGTGCTTTTTAAAAAAAGGTACTAAATTTCTGGCAAGTTTGTGCATCAAAGCAGTAGATAACTTTAAAATAAATTATTTTATTTATCTGAATGTTTAGAAAGCCAATTTTCACAATGCACACTGGATGGGATTATAGATGGTTAATAATAATAATATTTGTTTTTATTATTATTATTATTTTAAGATAAATGCTTACATTTGCAGCATGTGATAAAATAGCACATGCTAGAAGGTTCAAGTATGAATTTATGATTTTTTTTTCCAGATCTGCACATATTACTCTTTCATGATGATAACCATTATTTGTTTTTGCTATAATTTGTTTTTGCTGATTGCCTTAGAAAATCATTTATGGTGAAAAGAAAACATGATAAGTTACAGCAGTGCTTGTACATGCACACTCAGGACTGATGTGTGCTCATGAGTTAGGTATATAAAACTGGAAACCACATCAATTATAGGGCAAGGACTTTTATAAATATACACTGTGTCCAATTAAGTTGATTTGTTTTTAAACATTACAATGACTATGGGCATATTTGGCTTCATTTTTCAGCATACAGCATTAAAAGCAAACTGAATGATTTCAGGTCAGTGGCTAAATTGAAATGAAAGGCATACCTTACAAGTTCTTCTGTTACACATGGAAATATGTATACATGCATATTCCAAAGTTGCAATCTGCTACAATTCGTCGGATAGTTTGCATGAGCCTGCCAAAAAGCTTCCTATTTCACTATCGCGAGTGCGCAAAATTGCAAGTTGTTAATCCCCCAGTTCATATAAGGCAAGTTAATGGCAATGATAACAGTATACAGATGTTAAACTAACAAATCAGATCTAAAATGGTGAAAGTTGAATAAAAAAAAAATAGACACATCTACAATTCATACACAATTCCGATTCCATACATTAAAACATATGTTCTCTCGTAGGTTCAAAAGAAAAAATACAGCGCCATGTATTCATATGCACATTAGTTCCGTGGTGCCGGTGGACACACAAGATGATCACATGATTTTTCACATTACAATGTTGCCCCAATCTCTACATGAAAATAAATTCATAAAACAGCACATATTAATAGAAACCATTTGGATCATTTTTATTTATGTAATTTTTTTCTTGTGCAGAATTTGTTTCTCTGTACACAGAAAGCTAAAAGCTAAAAAAAAAAAAGTATTATTTTTGTTATGGTAATGTTCAGAACTTTATATTTTTCTGGTCTCCCTGCCCTGCAGTGACAGCACAAACATGCTGACGGATGAAACGGATGATCACACAAACATACTGAGACAGAATGCTCACTAGAATGATGAGTCGCCAGCCTAATGAACGCAGGAAGTGGTACATACATCTAGGACGATATAGCAGTACAATGCGTCCCACCCATGTCACACTTTGGGTGTGTTTACATAGTCCTTTAATCAGCTGCCTGATCGCTGGCAAGAGCAGCCAATTACCTACTGCTTACTGAACTTCATGGGATACTTTTCAGGTGCTCTGTAGTTCTTATACCTTGAATACCCAGTATTCATTGGAAGTGGCGCTTTTGCACTGCTGGAGGGCAAAGCTTGATTGTGCAGTATACATGAAATTTGAGAGGAAACTGACAATAATTAATAAGTTATGATGCCCTTGGACTTCCAGAGACCTGTACCATTTACTATAAAAAATGCTGTTAAATTTATATTGGAAAAAATTATAAAATATCTAAGAGGAGAATTGCTGTTTTGTCAACCCATGGGGAGAGGCAGAGAATGCCTTGCCTGGAAACCTTATCAGATTTGTCGCTCTCATATCAGGATTTAAAAGCAGAGAGAGACACTAGCGAGTAATCCAATTCATCAAGCAGCTGTAAAATGCCGAGTGGATACCCTGCATATCATCACTGTACACAGTGTTCCACTTAAATGACATGCAATTGATCTATCCTGCTTAAGCCAGAGACAGGCATCATCGTCAGAAGTAAACCAGAACCCACAGAGTGCAGACTTAAACATGCAACCTTCTAATGAGTTTCATTTTGAGGTGGGTCATGTTTGTGGACTAGGATGTAAAACATTATAGAATAATTATATGTGCAATATCCCACATAACCTCCAGACTAAGTGACACCCTTCAGGATAACCTGCCAAAACATGGCATTAATTAACTTTTAGACAACAATGAGAACTTTTTACTCAGGCTCTTGTCAAAATGAATTACTTTACCTTTAACAGAAATCACTCCCATGAATGATTTTTGTTCTCCTAATAACATTTTCCCCTCAAAATATTGAGGGGCAATATTATTAGAGCCCCTAATGAATAATAAAAATTCAATAAATAAATATGTTTATTCTGGTGCTGAAATGAATCAGGAATTGAACCCATGAGCATGTGCAGAGAGGACATGGTAAGAGAGGCAAAGAAAAACTCAATGCTGCACTGAATTTCTCAGAACTGTAGCTATCACCTTCATACCATATTTTTGGCTGCATTAAAAAAATTCTTCCTGGTGAATAGACCATTGTCAGGCCTTCACAGTGTCCCACTGGAGCACTCTCACAATACATAAAAATCATGTTCAGGCCATGTGGTGAGACCACAATAAAATACCATAGTCGTATACACCATTGGGGTTACTGATCCGAAGGTCGGGGGTTCAGGCTCCACTATCAGTGGGTTGTCACTGCTGATGGTATTGGACACTATGGTGAGAAGCATGTAAAAGAACCATTGCTGACTTTTGTAGAGTAGGCTTTATTGCCGTCAGCGTGTTCCTGCCCTGCGATGGGCTGGCGAGCTGTCCAGGGTGTACTCTGCCCTCGCCCAGAGCCGGTTAAAGACTGAAGCTGTTCAGAAAATGAATGAATGAATAAATATACACCACTGGTATAGGTATACACTTTGGTTTATCTTGGTTTTCTTTGGATAAAACCAATGTCTGTAAAAGCATGGATGGCATAGCTGTAGAAATGGAGCCAATATTCTTCTTCCATGTTTCTACAAAGCAGATTCTTCAAAGCAGATGTGAAAGTTGAAGTCAGTTTCACATACAAATTTAGAGATCCACCCCTTCTCCCTGTAGTAATATCCAGCACAACACAGTGGCTGTCAATCACTTCATTCCCAAATGTATCTACGCTGGACAGAATGGAACAAAGGCTTTTTATCTTTCTTATTATTATCAATATTAATAATAATTATTATTCATTACTGTTACACATGATGGACAGTGCAAAAATAATACTGATGTCAGCCAGCAAGGGCATAGATACATGCTGGCTTCACTTTTTATAATCCTCATAATAATGAGGTAATCGTTAAGATAATCAAGTGACTTTTAAAGATTTTGCACAGATGTTCAGCAAAAAGAGAAAAAAACGACTTTAATGCAGGCCTTGGCTCTCAACATCACTTGGAGTGCATTGTTTTGCTATGAACAACTTTTTCATGATAACATCTATGGAGCTGCAACATAAACTTTCAGTTTGGCATTGAAAAACAAAAAAATAAAACCCCAACATTGACTGAAAAGCACTGAACAGACAAACAGGACAAGCACTTATGCTAAATTTAACTTTGGGCAGTGGCACGGTGGTGTAGTGGTTAGCACGTCCGCCTCACAGCAAGAAGGTCCTGGGTTCGATTCCCAGCTCGGGCGTT
>JBCNYG010000001.1:39527499-39551868 GCA_039654305.1 Porochilus rendahli
CTGCGATGGCCTGGCGAGCTGTCCAGGGTGTACCCCGCCCTCGCCCAGAGTCGGCTGAGATGGGCGCCAGCCCCCCCACGACGCTAATTAGGAATAAGCGGTTCAGAAAATGAATAAATGAAGGATGAATAACTTTGGGCACTAAGAAGGTTTTCCTGAGTTACGACAATAAAATAATTGTTTTGGGGGTTTAGGGGTTTAAAATAATTGTTTTGGTGTTTTTTGTTTGTTTGTTTTTTTTCTTTCTAATTTGCCTTTTTATTTACAGTCTTATCTTTGTTTCTTTATTTCAGCCTTGTTCACTGTGGGCTTATTTAATGGTGTCTTTTTATTAATGTCAGTCTATTGTCAACTTTCTGTCTCTGTTTTGGTATTGTGATATTTTGAGGTTCAACATGCTTCACAACATGCTTTCCAAAATTCATTGAAAGCATAAGGCAGAATGACTTGAATTATTATTATGGCATATTTGAGTACTGGGCAGTGCAGTGTAATGAATGTTGCTATGTCACACTCCAGGGTTCCTGAGCTGAACTTAAATTTTTCTTAGTTGTAGTTTTAAGTAAGTGTGTGAGAGTTTAGTATCAAATCCAGGATGCATTCTCTCCTTGCACTGAGTGTCCATGAAATAGGCTCATGATTCTGTGTGAACCCGGGTGAATCAGTTACTACAAAATGAACAAGAGCATTTGGAGAGCACAAACCTCCACCAAGGCCAGCAAAACCCCCCTATTTGAATCAAAATGTTAAAAACCACTATACTTTTTAATCCTTTTTAAAGATCCGAGATCCATTGTTTAGTCAGGATTGACCTCAAAAGTCTTCGTTATCCAAAGCCCCATTTCTGATAGAAATTTCACAAAAATCAGCACAAAACCTTTTACAAGTAACAGAAAGTACACAGAACCCCCTGAATGGCCTCCTGTAATATGCCACTTCCAAAAAAATCATTCATCTCACAATGGTAAAAAAAAAATCCATTAAAAAAATTCCTGGATCCAGGATTTGGTCAACATCATCTCCAAAATCTAATTAAGACTTCTTTCTACCAAGTCCCACCTCTGGTAGGAATTTACATCTAAGCACAATTCTTTGCACAATCCTATTAACACACACACGCGCGCACACACAGAGAAACCAAGGTAAAACATAACCTCTTTGGTGGTAATATATGAATGAATGCATAGAACACTGCATTTGACATACACCACACTAAAAATTAACTTTAAGTACTTAGGTCTATCTCATATTCTGGGACACAAGTCAACTTAGTGTCCTTTCCCAGCTCTAAGTCAGATCTATTCAGTGAAAAGATTTGTTATTAAATTGCATGAATACAATCTATAATCTAGAAATACGTTTTGTAAACAATCCAACGCTGCACCGCCCCCACTAACTGCTTGTGTGTAATCTCAACGGCCAGTATTCTGTGCTGGGTATCTTTTTAAGCGTAACAATTTTGATAGTTTTTAAAGATTACAGTATGCTTAGGCATGATACCATGCATGATATTCGTTTATGTTAGATGACAAGGAATATTATAGACATGGCAAATTCCTCTTGAGAAATGGAAGCATATTTTAAGCATTTGCGAATCAGTAAATCCAGGGGGAAATTACTTTAAGTAAAAATATTGCTGGAAACTTTAAGCACATCATCTAATCCATGACATAAACTCATTCCTACCAGAAGAAAATATTTTTTTTATGTCCTTACTTGTGTCAAACAGTGTTTCATACAGATTTGTGTCAAGTGCTGAATATTAAATTGCAGTGTTTGTAATGATCTGGCTGGTTGATACATTTCGGTTTCAGGCAGTTGTGGTTTCATATCGTAGTATAGGATCTGAGTGTTCAGAGAGGATTATGGTTGTAATCAGGGAGTAGCAAAATACACTTACGCCACAACAGACTGAAGGAAAGCTGGCTTTTTATGATGCTATTAAAATGCCACTGACATTATGTGTCTAAATAGGACCGGTCCTTTTGGGCTTGTTTCAGACTTTAGGTTGTCACCTCTTCAATATGTAGAGTGCAAAAATGTTAATATATATGTAAGCCAATAGATGCTACTTATTATTCATTTGTTGAGACGTCTCAAATCCCAAACAGTATCCAAATGAATAAATGGCAGAAATGGGCGATTATGCTTATTTGCTAATTTTAAAATCCAATGTTTAAGTGATAATACCAAATCTGCCCATGTCAGGTTGTGGCTTTTAGTGGTAAGGTCAGATAAGTGATGGTGGAAGTCAGATAAGCTATGTTGCCAGATCCTTTGTAAACACTCTTCTGAACAGATTTTCCCCCTGGCCTGGTGAGTTAAAAACAGTGTAATAGAAACCAATAATAGCCGGGATCTGACAGATTACAAATGCTTAGAAAGCTGAGACATGATAAACATGACACAGTAAATCAACTCAGAAAACACACCTATGCATTAAAAGGGTACTATGGCAAGATTGGCCAGCATAAATATCAGACCTGGAAAAGCTCTTGGGCATGAGTTATATGTATATTTTGACACATTGGAACTTCCGATAACCTCCCACCTAAGTTCTAAAAGAAACATTGAGTTGTTAAGATGTGGTTTTACCTAAGACATGGACATGTATGCTAGATTTTATGTCTCCTCTAAATGATTTAACAGATCCTCTTCTGAAAGTCTCTGGGGTAGAATATTTAGCATATATTCCTACCTACACCATCTGTTTTCAAACTTATGATATTTTGCTTTGACTTTGCCAGACACACTATGTGTTAAAAAAGAAAGATAAAAGAAGAAAATACAAGTAAAAAAGCAAAAAATTAATAAAAACACAAATAAGTAAAAATATTTTTTTAGGGTAAGAAAAGAAGATAACGTGACAGAACTAATTTTTTATAGGTACAGATTATAATACTATAGAATGTCATTTCTGGATTTTTTTGGTTTTAACTTTACAAATGTAGTGATATATTAATTAAGTCTCAAGCAAAAATACAGGCAGGTGTCCCTTGCACTTATTTCTGTGCTTGACCTGAACTTTGCCATCAATGAGAGAGCGAGTGGTTTGCTTTGACAGAGGCCAGACATTGTTGTGTTAGTTTTGCCTGAGGAGGCAGCCCTGGGGCAAAGATTTTGGTGGTTTTGGCTTGTGTCACTCTTTCAGATTGCTGTTGCTTCATGACATCACCCGTCGAAGCATGTGCCACGCCAGTCTGCTTGAAGGAATTAATCATGTCCTATGTCATAAGGAATTAGTCCAAAGTGCTAGGGGGCAGACTAAACATTTCATATGTGTTCTCAGTTTTGATTTCCTTTTGTGTTAGGGAAGTCCTTTCAGTGTTTCCTACCTCCACAAAGCCATCTTTACATACACTACAACCTAAAGTATAATAAAATAGGACCCCTTTGACTATACTGTAGATTCTGTGACACAGATATTCTTCACCATTTGAATTTATACTGGGATTACCTAAATTACTTACCAAACTGTTAAACATCAAGTTTGAAGATCTGGTATGGTAAGTAGCACATACTGTATATTAAGAAAAATATAATTATAAACAGAACAGACTAAATAAAAAACTAGGTAGAACAGCACATCAATCATTCATTTTTTTTACTGCTTAATCTTATTTAGGGTCGCAGGGAGGTTGGCACCCATCTCAGCTGACTCTGGGCAAGGGCAGAGTACACCCTGGACAGATCGCCAGCCCATCGCAGAGCAGGAACACACTGGTGGCAATGCAGCCTATTCTTTACGAAAATCAGCAATGGTTCTTTTAAGTTCTTCTCACCACATACAGTGAGAGACATGGGTGATCATTGATAATTCAGTTAGCTTCACTGAGGGGACAGCAGTGACAACCACATGGTAGTGGGGCTTGAACCCCCAACTTTCGGATCAGTAAGCCAGCACCCTGCCACCACTGCCCCCAGTGCAAAAGTGTTTAATGGTTATATGTTGATATAAATTATATATTATCTACTGATAATAAGCACTTTTATAAGCATATTATTGAATGAGGTGAATTATGATATAGAGAATTTACCCTTATCCCATTGCAACAATGCAATCATTTATTTATCCCATGGCAAATATAAAATACCAAGAATAATTTCATGGGTTTCTGCCAATCAGAAACAAGAAAATCTCTTGAAGGAACAATAACAATTAGTATACACTGTACTACTCAGGAATTGGCTGATTCTTTTGGCACCCAATTTCTGCAATATTAGACATGTTTTAATAAATTTTTTTTGTTTTGTTTTGTTTTCATGTACTATGTAATAAAACTTTGAATGGGTTGAAAAAGATACCGTTACATAGTGCAAATGCAGTCAACATTCAGTACTCAACATGGAGCTCAGCTATGTATGTCAAATTTAAAAAATGTAGTAAATATATCATAAAAATCAAATTTTACTGTGCTTTTTTGCTTATGTTTAAGGACAAGGTTTCTCATTTCAAACCTAAGCCTAGGTCCAGACTGTAGTCTTTCTGTGTGGATCTCTCTTTGTGCTTTCCTCCAGCAGTCCAGATTTGTAGATTAGGTCTACTGCCCACTCACTGACCATTGATGTGTTTGTGTGTGTGAACTGTTTTTCATCTCTGTGTTAGCACTGCAATAGATTAGTGATCTGTTCAGGATATACTCTGCCACTTACCTACTGTAAGCTTGGATTGGCTCCAGCTTCACCTGTGACCGATCAGCGGTGGTACTACCATTAGATAAAATAGCGGATAGTATAGTCGTTTACCTCAATTTACTTGTCGGAATGATTTTTTGGTTCTCATTGCCTACAATAGTATTGTTTAATACATTTACACCAAAAAATTAGACAAGTCATTTTTTTTTCTTTTTATTAGGAGCCCTTTAAACAAAAGTGGTGGTGTATAATCTTCGCAGTACACTACTGTAAATGGTTTGAGTTCTTGGGTATGCCTTCTAGTGTTACTTCCTCCAGCAACATGCATGATTTGTAAGCAAATATAAGAACAATTATGTTCTCATATTTGCTTACATATATAAGAAAGTGTCTTGCATCAAAGCATATATCTTCACTCTAATTTGACCTTGGCAAGCACTTCCTCAAAAGCTCATTCACACTCGATACTGGATACTTTTCATATTTGTTGCACCCCTGGGGGTCATTGCAGAACTGTAGAAACCCATATGGTTTCAGCACCACTAGAGCCTAAGCATGTGCCATAGAACCTGTAGAATCGAGTATCTAAGGTGAGCTCCAAGCTCAGGTCAGAAGGGCAGATATAGTTATGACATTTGGCAGATGCTCATATCCAGATCAATTGCATTTATCTCATTTGTAAAACTGTCAGCTAAAAGCCTTACTCAAAGGCCCAATAGTGACAATTTGGTGGTGCTGGGATCTTAATTATTTTAATCACTGCTCCACCCCTGCCGGCAATACAGGTCCGATTCAATGTTTAATCTAGTTCCCATAATCCCTATACTCCCCTGTTCTTGAAGAGCTACATTTCTGCATATTTTTTCAACCCAATAATTAACACGCCACTTTTAGCTGATAAGAAACTTCTTAAGGCATAATTTGTTGGGCTGAAATTTATTGTGTTGCGATAACCAGTTGTAGGTTCTTTTTTCTCTAATATTGTGTCTAATAAAACTGTATGATTTGATTAAGGCATGGGAATGACTACTGCTAAAAAGCTGCCTTTGCGATGTCCAACAAACCCTTGTGTCTTTAAAAGCCCAGAAGGTGCTACAGGAATCAGGTAAAGAATATTACACAGGTCTGTCACCAGTCATTAAATTAAGGATGCCCTTAGTATCTGCTTTGGTGAAATGTCACCATCTTGGCAACATGGCAGTAGCCCAACTGGGTTCTATTTATATTGCTCATATGGGAGGTTTGCGCAGGAAGTGGTCTGTAGTCAACCTCTCAACAATGTTTAGCCAGAGTGGTTGGGAATTGCTTAAGGACTGTGGTTCTTTGGATTCCTGAACTAACAGGGGTGTTCACCCACTGGAGAATTTTTGGTTGGGGTACTTTAGGAGAAGCTGCGTCATTGCGCTCATTCTGCTCTGTGGATCTCACACAGCTGTGATAAATGTTCTACACAGAATAGTTTTTACAGTATTATTCTCCTTAGTTACATCAAGTTGTAGCTTCCTTGACCTTGGTACAATATTCCCCACTACTATTCCTTCAAAAGTGTTAAAAACAAAATAACACTTCGGTCATAAGTAAGAAGTTCCCATATGTTTCAACTCCTGAAGGATAGCACAATAACACTTTGGTCATTAATTTCACTTAATTTTTTTTATGTAAAACTATTTATTTGCTTCATCTTAGTCCTTACATAGTTAACGGATATGGAGCAGAATTGTAAAGTGTTACCAAGACAATTATTCATCAGTTTGCCTTTTCTTTAAGCACCTCATTTATAATGTATTGGGGAAAAAAGAAAATTAAGCCCATATAAACTTACATGAGATTTTATTCAGTGACCTGACACTGTGATGAAAACAGTTTCCTGCTTGGCACACTTTCTTGCTGTGTGAAAATTCTATTGGATAATGATGTACAGAGTCCGACATCCATCTTTTTGGATACGTAAGAAATCAGTGTCAAGGGTATGTATATCCTATATATAAATAATACATGAAGAGTTTGAGTCCAAAAACAGAAAGTGCCATTGTTTGAATTATGAGAAAGACAACTACATTTTAACAACTTTATTTTAAAGCTACTGGAAAAAGTTTATTTTTTTTTTGTGACTGGGAAAAGTTGGTTTAATTTTTTTTAAGCTACTTAAAAAATTGTCCTTATTATTAGTAAAACAATGGTACTCATCTGTTTTCTTAACTCAATCTCTCATAGATTAAGGCTCATATAGGTTAAGGCACTGCCCAAAAGTGGAGTTCCTTGTAGATATCACTATTTACACGTGTTAGAGTCTGGTGTTATTAGAGAAGCTCGACTCCTTTTAGGGAATCAACTTTAGTCCTGGAGGAAATAAATAAATAAATCTCTCCTGCATTTCACAACTACGGTCTGGAGCGAATGTAGGAAAAGTTAACAGTGAGTTTTCTTTTCATTGCCTTTCACTATCTCATTTCTTCACCATTCGTTCATTTGTATCACCTGTTTGGTGATTGTGTTTATTTTGTGTTACTATTGTTTTCCATGGCGATCTGCCTACTAGAGTTATTACAAAGTGAGTAAGTAGGGTAAAGGAGGATTTAGTTTTAGTTGTGTGGGTAATTCCTTATTTGTTACTGATTATGAACATGTAAGTGGGATAATAAGCTACATAAAACAAAGTCAATATTGTCAGTAAAGGCAGTGACAGGTGATGAATCATAAGCAGTTATAAATAAGTCTAGAAACATTTAGAACGGAGGTTTTATTTCTCTGATTGTTACCATAAATAGCTAAGAAGATTAACAAAGTCTCTTTGTTTCTTGTTATTAAATGTTTAAATGTTGTGCCAAATCTGATGATAATCCTTCCTATTCAACATTCATCACTTCATCACAGTCAGATTGTCATCGTGCTTTAGCGAGCTTCCACCCGAAATTCAACTGACTCATTGTTTGTCTAGTCTTGGGAACATATCAAATGAGATGTTAAGTGCTTTAAGAGTAAGACATTTGAATGGTACTATTTGTAGAGTTCTTTCGTGGTGTGATGAAGTGAACTCATGGACAGGCAGGACAGAGGCTTGGCTGTGACATTGATGAACTAGTCTGTTGAATCTGGAGGACTGTGGGGGACTGATATATTATTGCCTGTTAATTAACCACATACATGCTTCATTGATGAGCAGGAATTGGCTGTGCTCTGGGATTGACTTAAAAAGGCTTTGAGACTAGATGCTGTGCTTGTGCATGAAACCATAGCATTATTTGAAATTGTGCATCCAGCATAAAATGTAGTTTATAATTTATATTCTTGGGTTTTTTAGGGTCGGTGCTTTTTTATGTAAAAATTAACAATATGTAATTTGTTCAGAATAATAATTTAATATCATGTCATTCATCACACCCTTCTGGCACCCCAGCAGATAATTTTACAGAATAAAGACTTTTCTGCTTATGTTTACATTCCTGTGAGGAATTTGGGTCGTGCATGATTTAACTCAATTGATGTAAAAATGGACAGCTTAGGCATTTCCCTTACCACCTACTGCTATTTAAGTGCCGTAGCCAAAACATCATAATGGGTGCAAAACGTATGTTAAAGCCGATACATGAGATATGATAAAACCATACTGTATATTCAATGTGTAGTGCTCCAGTGTGATTCTACGTAATGTCATGGGAATCAATTTTAAAAGCCTCCAAGATCTTACGTCACTGGAGCCATTAGTGATGTATTTTCAGATTACATGGGATTTGCTCAGTTTATTTAACTGATCACAAATTAGTAATTTATTTCTGTAGCAGAGTAAGTGCTCATAGATTGGCTAAAGGGGCAAGGCTTTAGATCCCAGATTTCATGAAAATGTTTACACATGGTTTTTGCCAAGGCTGGTCCAGGAATATTCTGGGTCTGTTATCTTTAGGCTGCCTCCGCATGAGCTGGAAAGTGTGAAGAGGCGGTGTATAATAATGCACAGAGTCTTTCTTTAAAAGTGGCATATCACTGAGAAGGATTTATCTTTGATCTGTAAAAGGGATTGTTTTGGAGTGGGAGGAGGTATGTGGAGGGAAACCTTAACAAGATTTAATTGAAAGTCGACTTCTGACCCCTCGACTTTCAGCAAGATATCCAGACTGTTACTGTTTTTGATTCATATTGCTGATCTACATCCAAAATTCAAAAATAATTTCTAACTTTACCTGTACCAGAAAAAAAAAAAGAAAAAAAAAAACTACACCCATGATCTCAGTAAAAGCCAGATCTTGGCTCTGTTATCTTGCAACACAGATTATCCATCAACTTAGTGCTATATTTTACTATTGCACATAAAAGCTTTTTTTTCTTAGTTGTTGGGATACTACCAGAGGAGAAACATTAATCAGAATTATATCTTCATCAACTTATATTATATTTCATGCAGGGTTTCATCTTTTTTCATTGACATTTCTAAAGCTGAAAATTAAGTTAAATAAATGTAGGACTCGAAGTGGCTCTTTGTGAAGAATTACGGAGGACCCACAATCATGCTGTGCAACCCTGACAAATGAGCTTGTAAACATAAACATGCTGTTTATGTGTGTGTGTGTTTGTGTGTGTGTGTGGGGTGGAGTGCACGGGAAGCCACAGCAGGCCATGAACTGGAGGCAGGGCTACCACAAAAAGCCAGGGTCAGAGAGCTTGTAAAATGATCCTTATACTTTGAGAACATCCTCTGTGCTGGGGTCCTTCTCTGCCTCGCTCTCCCTTTCACTCTCTCTCTCACTCTCTCTCTTTCTCTCTCTCTCAGACACACACACAAACACATGCACGCACACACATTCCTTCCCAGTCACTCTGAGGGGCAGGCACAGAGCATGCTGGAAGCCTAAAGCGAAGAATCCTGCACAGTCGCTTGGTCACAGACAGAACTGAGTTAGCAGAACATGAGAGACACAGCGAGCACACCAGGGGAGGTCTGACGGCACAGTTCATTCTCTGCGTGCTGCATCTCTTTATGGACGCCTGGCTTCAGAACCTCATCCACACAGTGCCTATGTAATAGCTGTCAGTGTGAACCACGTGCACTTTCGTTTTCAAGACACTGCTTTTTTGCTTCAAGACGATACACTGGACAAGAGTATCATACTTTACAATTGTGAGGATACAACCAGACCAGCAATGTTCTCGACAGGTTCTTTCCCAAGGAGGTCCCATATGGACACTGCATATCTTAAACCACTGAACATGTTAACAGGCTTCTGATTGAGGACTAGTTGAAGCTACAAGATAAATCCATAAGAATTATCTAAAAAATCTGCTTGACAGCTCTGTATCCCTGTATTTTTTCCTGGTGCTGACATGCTCTGGTGGACTCTTGCCTATCGTTCCCTGTGTTTAGCAGCTCTGCTGGTGGTGGCCAGTTGTATTGGGAGTGAGCAGAAGAAAGCAGAAGATGAAGGCTCACGGAGCTCCTCCGGGAGAGCCAGCAGCACAGGAGGTTCCTCTAGCCGCAGATGCCATCGGCTACAGCATGGCCAATGTACTTACACCTTCATCCTCCCGGAAGGCGATGGAACAGCAGGTGCATCCTGCCGCGAGGCGAAAGCAGGCACTCAGTACAATGCTAACTCACTTCAGAGAGATGCTCCTCCACCTGAACCTGACTACTCCAACCAGAAGATACAACAGCTGGAGCACATCATGGAGAACTACACACAGTGGCTGCAGAAGGTAAAGTTGTCTCAACATCAGATTAAATTACACACTAAGCAGACAGTTTATTTGGCCTTGTTTCTAATAAGTGATCAATCCAGTCCAGATTAGTTTTCTATGTGCAGTGAACCAAATAAATGAATAGACATGACACACAACAGACAGTTCATGAAAGCTATTTGGGGAAAGAATAAAATACACAATTCTGCAAACGCTACTTCCCCGGGAAAAAAAGGGGAAAAAACAGGTTTATTGTGAGGAGTTGCACAACTGCATGCCACATTGTTTCAGAAGTAACGCAACCAGTGGCTTCTTTGTGTTTTGTTCATCTGTGTCTTGCAACTAACTGTTCCTTAATTTTGACCTTCATAATGTTAGTCTCACTGTCAAGAGAACTAATGACATGCCATGATGAGCACTGTAATTGATTATTTTTAAACAGCAGTAGTGTTGTGATTCAGACTGTCAGACTACCTGATTTATACGTACACTACTGAGCTTGCATCCGCTCCTTGTGGCTCACACTGGACTGCAGGGGTGATTCGCTTGACTAGTGCCTGATTTCACAGATGTCTAGGTGGACTCCACACGTTGCGAGTCTACTGGTTAGTCACTCACCCAGGAAACTATTTGTATACTGTCTCTGTAATGACAGGAGCTGAAGGAGAACTTGAAGAGGGCTCAGAGAGAACATTTAGAAAAACGTATTTTCATTTTCTTAAACTGACTGACTGCTCCATGGAGGTCACAACAACATTTCACTATGAATGAATCATTTTGCACAGTGTTTATGTACTAGGTTTTATGCTGTTTCAAGTGTGACAATTAGATTAATTATTAAAGCCTTTAATCTTTTATCAGAATTATATTCTTTTTTTATAAGTACAAATGGTTATAAGTACAAGCACAACAACTTTAGGTATTCTGTTTAAGATTGCTCGTTTCTTTGTTTTGTCCCAGCCCACCAGTTAAAGGATAATAATCGCTTTACCATAATTAAAACCTGCTTATGTTAAGTTTAAAATGGGTACAATGAAAATCAAAAATATTAATTAATAAAATGGAAAAACACAGAAGTAGTAGTAGTAATAAAAGAATAATAATCATAATAATAGTAATTCATCATCATAATAATATTTTTGAAGATGATAATAATAATAACAATAATAATAATAATAATAATAATAATACATTATCTGCACAGCTTATCTGTAAGGGTCACGGTGGAAGTTGGAACCAATCCCAGCTGAATTTGGCCAAAAGGTGGAGTAGACCCTGTACAGGATGGCAAACTGTAGTGGGGCTTAGAGAGAAAAACAATAATTTGCACTTACATTTACACCTATGTACAAATTAGAATAAATTTATGTGCATTTGATAATAATAACAGCAACAACAACATTAATAATAATAATAATAATAATTCAACAATCACACACACACCAGTGAGTATCATTTTTGACAGACACCTTGAAATAAATCACTACTTGACCCAATGTTTCAGCCTGAGTTACACACCCACTGTTGATTTTAAACAGACATGTATGATATACTGTGCTGCTTCTAGATACTATGATTAACCGGCCATTGGTTTTACAGTAGACTACTTCTTACTAACTCAGTGGTTGTGCATCGATGTTGTGTGTATATATTCTGAAGAATGTGTAAACAGTGGATTCTAGGAGCTGTAGTAGAGGTTCATGGTGAAGCAATCAGTGACTGTGTCATGTAGGCATTCTGATGTTCTTGTTTTAATCTTCTTGTTTAAACCTGAGCAGAAACAGAGGTGGACTGCAGCGTGCATGACATGATGATTAATGAGAATTTCATCTGAAATTTAAATCCTTTAAATCCTTCAGTCTTGTAAATGGTTTAATTTTCATTTTAACTGCATTCCTTTAATTTACTTTGTTAGTATTTGGAATTGTATTATTTCAGGGTGACATTAGTAAGATATCTGTAACATCACATTTTGCTTAATTTGAATAATATTTAATTCAATGCTACAGTTTTCTTTAATTTTTAAGTAAGTTTCTGTCATTGTGTATTTAATCTGGCCTTATCTCTAAAGTAAATACATGGAATTTAAAGCACACATTTTTAGGTAGGTTTTTAAGGCTTCCATTAGTCCTTATCAGACTAATTGACTACGGATTGGATTCTACACTAATAAGAGACATTACTTCAGATGTAGGAGTGTGTGAGCTTCAGCCAGCAGTGGTAATACTACAATACCTCTTTACTGGTAGTATGAGTTTCAAAGATTGTCTACAAAAAAAATTATTTACCATTTTTCCTTCTACACCCCCAGACATACTGTACATATAAATCCAACCGCATTACTGCCTCCATCCACAACTGGGGATTGTATAACTTTACTACTCTTCCTTTACTTGAGCATCAGATTAAACAAAATAAATTATCTTAGCTGCTTGGAAAGGTTATTTTCAGAGAAACGGTTGTTGAATGTTATACTGGATAATATTAAAGATTTCAGTTTATATATTAATTTGCATTATTGTTTCTGCATGCATAAACAACATTTCTCCAGAAAGGTGCTTAATGAAAATAGCAGCACAGCTACATGTTTTATTAGAGAAAGCTGAACTCCAATCATGCTAATTCAGGC
Source organism: Porochilus rendahli (assembly GCA_039654305.1). Classification (NCBI taxonomy): domain Eukaryota; kingdom Metazoa; phylum Chordata; class Actinopteri; order Siluriformes; family Plotosidae; genus Porochilus; species Porochilus rendahli. The sequence continues at coordinate 39,540,434 of JBCNYG010000001.1, forward strand.
TAATTATACAAGTGGAACATGAGGATGCAGTTAACATATTTCAGTCAACATACTTAATTACACAAGATTAAGTATCCCAGGCCAGTCTATCTGTCTTAATCATGTATGCCCTGCCTGTTAGTGGCTAGCTGAGGTAGTCCTAAAACCTTTCCATCTCTAGCCTGATGAAAGGTACGAGATAGGGGCCTGGCTTTAGCCTGATGTGGAAAGGAGGTATGGATGGGGCTGACCATAAGAGCTGAGCACATCACTTACTCTGAGGAATTCCGGCATGCTGGGGGTAAAAGAAGCTCCTGATAGCATGGCCCAGTCAAAAGTGGCTTCTGTTTGTTCAAGGATTACTGTAGCCCAAGTAATGGCCTGAGACTTAACGAGAACTGTTATGTAGAGGAAACTAGCCTCTTATGGACATGGTGCACTATTCTCTCTAATCCCCCAGACTCTCTGTGTCTGTCAGATCCAAAGGTACACTGCTGGCTTTGTGATCAAATTAGATTGCTCTTAAAAATAGGAGTTGGAGCATACCATATACGCCCCCGGTGAGTTTGGACTTTGAAGCAAACAAGTCCAGTTGAAGTTCATATAAGCTAAAAGTATTCAGTGAGACACTGACGCTTGGCTCTAGCTACAGTTCGGCAAGAGTAAAGGCCACAAGGACATGTGGATGTCCTTGGGGGAGTGTAAATGATAGATCTTTTCCAATCTGTCTTCAGAGGGGGGGAAAAACATTGTAGAAATGCCTGTTTCTAAAGAGAAAGCCCCACACTTTGAACATTTGATTTAAAATCATCATTTTGAACCCTGACCTTGTAAAATTCTCATTGTTCTGCTTCTCCCTAGACACAGGCAATGGCAGCTAGTGCAAAGACAAGAGGTTAATCCTAAAGCTAGACGAATGTCGTCTCCCGGTTTTCCTTCACCGAGTACTTTTCACTCTTTGCTCGATTTTCTGAAGGCCACACAGAATGGTGAAAAAGCCAAAGCTGGACCAAGCTATTTTAGGGGTGACTTCCTTTGTATCAAAGTTTGTTTTTGCTGATAGTGCTGGCCAAAACCAACAAACTGAGCAAGGCAGAGCTGTCAGACGCTCATGAGACTGAAGTGCTCTTCCTTCCTGTTTTTTAAAGGAACCAGAATAGTGGCACATTCATTACAGAAGCAGTGAAATGTGTTTGTGCTTCACATTCAATCCTTACAGAAGGTGAAAGTAAAACAGAACCCTCTACTTAGTGTGTCCAGGGAATATCTAAGAATATACATGTATAGCTCATGTCAGGCTCTTTCTAAATGCATGTAAAAATCGAAGCCAAGGCTGTATAACTTTACGATGATTCTGAAATAAATGGGAGTATTTAGAAATAATTTCTGAGCTGGAAGACAGATCAGCCTTGATGATGATGATGATGATTCTGGGTGGCAGGGTTGTGTAGTGGATATCACATCTATCACATCTGTCCTAAGTCTTGCGTGGGTTCTCTCCGAGCACTCCCATTTCTTCCCAGTCCAAAGACATGCAAATTATGCCAATATTCTGTTTACAAATCAACCCTAGGTGTGAGTATGAATGATTCCGTGGGTTTTCCTGTGATGGACTGGTACGATGTTCAGTGAGTGCCCCCCTGTCGTCTGAGATAGACTGTAGCCTCCCTGCCCCTCTAGTAAGATTAAAAGTTTAGAAAAATAAATGAATTATTATTGTTGTATACCACTGTAGTACCTGGTAAATATTTTTATACTGATGAATTCAGGACCTAATGCTATATTCTGCAAATTGAATATGTTTACTATCTTCCTAGCCTCGTACCAGGTTCTCTTGCATGATGCACTGCCATTCATGCAGCTGAATATTTTCGATCGCTTATATCAGTTATTCACATGAGTGCACTCCTCACAATTACATGGCAGCAACGTACCCTTTTACGTAACTCTTAGAACATGGATGAAAATGTCTCTCAAATAGATTTTCCTGAAAAGTGTTTCCTCAGAGTATATTACTTAAGCATTTTTCCTCCAGGTGAGATATATAAAAAAAACAGAGTTAAAGTGACAATCAGGTTGTAGTTTTTATTGACACAGATACCTGACACTATCCTAAACAGTTCAGCGCTTTATTCTGAGCTGATTGGAAATAAAGGATATTGTTTTTGACACTAAAACCCTCAGGACATGGACTTGAACAGGATCTCTTAACTTGATTGCATAGCCTTTAGCCTGTTTGGGCTGGAGATGAACATTTTGGAAGATTAACATCCTTACGTATCGCACATATATTTTATTTAGATAATATATTAAACGGACCGTTAAACTGTTATTTGAGTCTTGTACTGTTCAGTGTTTTCATAAATCATATGATAGCAGGTATCTCTTATCTAATCTCAGTACAATGTCTGGACCACAGCTTCAAATAGCGATTGGGCTACTCTTCAAAAATGTTATGCTTTTTCAGCAAAGTTCTTCTGTTGCACAAAAAAGTTTTCAAATGGTGTTAAAATTATCATGATTGGATGGATCAAGTCTAGCTTAAATGTGTGCACTCCCAGGTGCAAATCCTATACCATTTCACCTTCATCTGATTGAAAACTCAGATAAAACCTTTTAAGGCATTTGCGTATTCTCCTTTTACACACGATTCCTCTCCTTTATCAGAAATGGCACCACCTGTCACAAATATTTATGTCACGCATATAAAAGCATTTTACAGGAAAGGGGTCTAGTGTGCTCCTCTGAATCTGAATCCCAGTGTGGATAGGCTCGTGCAGATGTTCAGCATTGAGAGTCCTTCTTCCACTAAAATTTCTGCCGGAGGTTTCAGCAGGATGTTGTTTTTCTTAAATCTGTGATTCAGCTCTTTCACCTTTTTTCACAACTACAAATCAAAACCTCACATTTTAGTTGAAAGGGAGTGAATGAAGCCTTTCCAGCCAGACAGAAAAATTTACAGAAAGACAGGGAGAAAATTAATTACCAGAAATGTATCTCTGCCAGTGGGAAGACATAATGGTTCTGTAAAGAGGAGGACAACACCGAAATTAACATGTGCAGTACCTTGCAAAAGTATTCACCCACTTGGCATTTTTTTTTTTTAGTGTCAATGAATGTATGTGCTGTTTCAGGGCTTTGGAGGTAGATTGCATCATCTTACAGAAACCTCTGTCACAGTCAGCCACGTGTGCCCACTGCATCCTTAGAAAATTCGGTGGGTTTTGAAAAAAGAACTAGTAGAATGTAGTTTGATTTTGGTGAAAAAAGGAATCCAAAAAGTCTGAGAAAATTCACTGAAAGCTGTTTTTTTTTCCACCTGAAACTAAAACTTTTACTTGTAGTAAAACTAGTTCTACCTCGAAGGGACCCAATGTTGTTTGATGTTATTCACTTTGTGAACTACCTTTCTACAGTGTACTGATGTTTTGGACTCCATATCAATACAGGTCAGATTCTGAGACTGGTGCGATCAGTTCGTTCCTCTTTCTGTGTTTTTCCTCCTTGTATTTAAGACAAGGAAACATTTTGAGATAGATAATAAAATCTTGTGTCTTATTTCTCAGGTGCTTCAAATTCCAGTATCTGAATGTGCGGGCCTTAAACTCACTTTTAATTTCAAGACACAAATATTGCTTAAGGGCAGGATGGCGTAGTGGTTAGCACATCCCGCCTCACAGAAAAAAAGGTCCTGAGATTCTGGTCTCAAGTTTAGCATGGCCATTTCCGTATGAAGTTGGCATATTCTCCCCCATGCTCAAATGTATTTCCTCCAGGCAGTCTGGTTTCTTCCAACAGTCTAAAGACCTGCACACTAGCCACAACTAAATTGCCCCTAGGTGTGAGTGTAAATGGTTGTGTGTGTGTTGGTCCTGTGATGGATTGGCAAGCTGTTCAGGGTGTATCATGCCTTCGCCCAGAGTTGGCTGAGATAGGCTTCAGGGTCCTTATAAGGGTATGAATCTGAGCTTTGAAAAAGCAAATATGATGCATTAAATGCACTACGATCAGTACACAAAGACACAAGAGTTGAAAAATGTTAAAGATAAGTGAAGATTCATAATAAGGCCTAATTAACTAATCTAAAACACAGCAAGCAACATATCTCAAAATGATGTTCAGTAGTACATTACTGCAAAGCAAAGAATATTGAATACCTGGAAGGTAGGACTTTATTTATCCACAGCCTGTATCCTTTCCTGATAACGTCTCTGGTGATGAAACAGATATCGCATTTGCACCTTAAATAAAAAGTTCTTTGGCTAGCATTTCAGCTATGTCTCTTGGTGTTTTTTCTTCACACATTAAGCCGTGTCTGGCAAGCATCTTCATTTTCACTTGATGAAATGAGCAAATGTGAGGCAACACTGTGTGGTGTTAGACTTAGATTTATATAAGAGTCTTTTGTGCTGCACTGTCATGTATTTTGCTCAGTTATTTACTTTCATTTAAGTTCCAGATATTCTTTAATATGCGTCGTAAATAGAATTCCAGCTGCCAGACCATGTTCTTGGTGTACAGGTGTAACTCATCTAGTACTTTGTATGCCATGACCATGAGGTGATTTGCACTATCTAGAAAAAATAACATTTATACAAATATTTCAAATGAAAAGTTTTCCTTTACAAAAGTCAGTTATTATTCTCTCCGATCATTGGAAAAAATTCTGCTGGCTCTAGAACATTTCAACAGCCTTCACAAACCTGTTTACAATTAACGCACATGTGAATGCAAAAACTATTTGTAGCATAATCAATTACTGCTGTTTTGTTTACCCATACTAAATGTATGCTTATAATGATATGAGTCGATCGCAGCAACAGGGAGATTATTACATGCGTCCTTGCAAACATACTTACTGGACTGAATGATGGCTTCATCTCTTTGGGTCCTATGTGCATCGTGATGCTGGTTGACTGTTATGCATTGTTATGCTGATTGACTGTTATGCTTCATGATGCTGGTTGGCTGTTATGCATCGTTATGCTGATTGGCTGTTAGGGATTGCAGTGCTGATTGGCTGTTATGCCTTGTGATGCTGATTGGATGTTATGCATCGTGATGCTGATTGGTTGTTCACTGTTTGACAGGAACATGTGTGCCGGTATCCGGAAATGTATGATCAGACAGTTTTTGTTTTTTAATAAATTTTTTAACCGCGACAATGCTCAAATGATAAATTAAAATTAATTTATAGATTGTTTTTGGCAATGCTTCTGCTGATTTTTGTACATGTAGAACATGGCTTAAACTTTTAAGACATGAACAGATTAATTGATTGATTATGAATGGAAAAGAAACAGCAGTTAAAAAACCTAAAATCTTTTCGGCAGTGCCTAAATCTGTATGTTATTGTTTTATTTTATTGAAAGTGTGTTGGCGTTGTAGCTTAGCAACTTGAAGACTGTAACTGGAAATGATCTTTTAACCTATTCTCCAACACCCCAAGTTTATAGCAGATCTGAATCCTTGCCAATGTCATGTTTGCCTTGGCTAGGCACTGGTCCAAGCTTCTCACATTCCACATGGTACTAGAGGTACAGTGGGCAGGACCAACTGGAGATAATTGCTAATGGAAAAGTGGCTCTAACACCTCCTAGTAGGCAGCTCAAACAGCATGCTTTGGCGTAATGGTTGGTGACAAAGGTCAATCTACATTATGTTATCAGCAGGAGAGAATGACTGCAGCTTCAAACAGGCCTCAACTGCAGGTAATTTAGGCTGAACTGCTGCCATGAAGGAGGCTCTTTATAATAATGGCCTTGGTTATACTCCTGGCAGCAGAAGTCAGTGGTAAGACCTCAGTTCCAATAAAACATATATAAGTGATCCTTAAAAGAAAAGAGCAGATGAGTCTGAAAAACCACGATTCTGTAAATGCTTGTTTTCTACAAGTCAAGGATTAATCATTATGAACATGATGCACTAAAAGGAATACAGGTGTCAGTCTTCATAGCACAGCCTTTAAATTAAATGGAGTGCATTTCTCCTGATGATACCGATGTAACAGAAGGATTTTGGAGGTAATGCATTTCCCATACACCCGCACAGTGAGAGGAGTGTGTTTCTGAATGGATGTCTGCACAGTGTCTACAAGGGCAGCTTCCTGTCAAACTAGTTCAGATATATTCAGACAGTCATATGTAGCACAAACAAAGGCATGGGGTTTGCAAATGTGTTTCTCTTTAGCGGTTCTTTTGGAGGATTTGCGACCTGCAATTGTGTTTGCACTTTGGTCTTTAACATTTACTGCTCCATCCTTCATTTCCTACTACTTCTAGCCCTTCTTATGTCTTTTGCTGTCTTGTTCTCATCCCCTCATTTGCCCTCTGTTTCCTTTTTTGCCTCCCCAATACATTATATCTTCCATCAGAAGCATGTGGTTTTAATCAAGTTTTAAGCTATAGATAAATTATTTGTTATGGCAGTGCAACACCAAAAGCAGAATTCAGTTTTGTTCCCGTTGACATAAGTGCATACTTCACTGAGCGCGTTGCTGCTGGGCTGCTTTAACTCATTTGATCTTTTGTCTATTTGTCAATGTGTGTATAGATACTTCTACCACACTTTCAAACTGCAAAAAGCAAAAATAAACACCATTCAATCACATAAAAGGGCACGTCGATGGCGACACGATCGTCAGAGAAACCAAATGTTACAGAAAAAGAAAATTAAAATAATGTATAGGCTCACACGTTTACAGTCAGTTCATATTTATTTTCTTTATTATTGGGAACCATTCCAGAATTATGTAATGAAAAACCGAAGTTCCACTTGTTAAATATGAAACAGTAGATTCTTTCTAGTGTAGAAAAGGGGAAAAGATCACACTGAATTACATAATGCTTACTCACTGCAACAGATTTGTTTTAATTTGGCAAAACCAAACTAGAAAAATTCATAATATTTTCCTTTCACTAGAAAAATCTAAACACAGGCTGTATTGTGGATTTCATTTCCCAGCAAATTATCCCCTACAGGTCTTTATGTGGTGCGGGTGTGTTTTTTTCCCCAAAGTGGAATTTGGTAATATAAGCAATCCAAGAGGAACCAGGGCTGGTGCCACATGCAGTCTTGTGTTTTTTTCAGGAATCTTTTAATTTGAAATATATGACTGTACTGTAGGTTTTTAGTGACAGGCACATTGTGTTTTTCAATAGGAAATATCGACTAGAAAGATCTGCTGCTTTGCAACTTGAACATCTTAATATTTACTTTTAGGCAGTCTCATATTGTCCAAGCTGTCTCGTCTGGCTTTTTGCGCAGGCTTTTTGTTTTGCCAGTACTTTGTATCTGGCTCTGCTACCACTTTGTGAACATATACGTCATAAATTGTGACGAGGAGCTACTGGAATCTGCCACTACTCTTTGTAGAGCTTGGCTTTAGCTGTGTCATTAATAACCAAACATAAATATCTGTTGATGTAGCCCAGTTTAAAAAGAACTGGTCTCCAGGAAAAGCAATGGGATGACCAAAAGTACCGTAAGAGCCTAGTGCGCTATCTGAACAAAATTTATTTTGTGGATTATGAGTTCAGTAATTTAGCCGGACATGTGTGGGGAAATGTATTCCAAGACGTTTGGCCTACAATACCACAAAGCCCCAGTAATGCATGTCAATGTATTCCAAGTCTGATCTTGACCCACTGATGCTGACCCTTTATTGCCTTCCATAGACTTCACTGTTTATATTTCAATCCCCTACATAAACAGTCTATAAATTATTTCTTTCTGTGTTCTATGCTGCTTGCTGGTTTGATGAACACGCCTGTCAGCATGGTTTTCAACTTCAGAAGGCCTTGTCCAGATCCAGTGAAAGGCTAAAGCATGCCTCATCCTCACCCACTGTTCAGTATGAGGCAATCATAGCATTAGTTTGATATAAGAGATGTTGATGGGATTTTTTTTGGGTGTACATCAGTATAATGCACTACATAACGTAATAGTTTGTATATAAGTATAAGTATATCACTGTCAAATTTAAGTGCCATGTGTTCTCTGACCAATTACAGGTGAAGATATTCTAAAACAACAACAACAAACAAACAAAAAAACACTTAATGGCACCCATCCATTGCTGGGAGGCAAGGGCCTTTGGATAGCAGGAATGGAATACGTTCTCTCCGTTGTCAGTCAGGGTAACCCTAGACAGCTGTGAACATCTGTGAGATTATGAAAGTGGAAGAGGGTAGATAATGCTTTCCTCAGAATGTTACTCAGCATGAACAGCACTAAAAATGTATTTAGCTGTTTGGTAGGGGTTTTTTTTATAAGTACTAGTAATAACAAAACCTGGGATGTTGCAGACTTCAAGAGAACCAGTGCCAATGATGCATTAATACTGCAACAATGTACTACTGCAAGATTGTGGTACCTTATTCAGACCAATTTAGTCTTTAGTTTGAACAGCTGCATCTCTGCAGTTCAGTAATTTAGCTGGACTGAAATGAGTCCAAGCTGAAAATGTGTCCAAGTCTCTTTGTGGAAATGTCTAGAAAGAGGTAAAACGGTGAAGAGGGGAGGTGGGTTTCCAGTTTGTCTTGTTTGTTGTTTTGCCTGTTGCACCGCCTCGGATGGATGCTAGTATTTCCTGTTCCACACGTCTAGACATAGTATAATTAATCACACTAATTCAAAGAACCACTGCCTGTCATGCTTAACTATAAGAGGGGCTTAACAGAGCGTTTTAAACAGGAAGATTTGAACAAGTATACAGTCATACAATCTGGTTTGCAAAATATTTGTCTACTGTCAGTGTGATTTTACATGATAGGCAGCATCCATGAGTTTGACTCATGGGGTAAACACTTTTGTGTGTTTGAGTCGTGCATGAGAAATGTTTTGCATGTCAAACAAATTAGCATGTATTTCTTTAACATTTGGGACACTCTGAATTGATATTAGTTGTAAGAATTCCAATTAAACGTTTTCATCCTGATATATTTAAGCGATCCAAATCCCCGTCTAGACAAGCTCTAAAACCCCACATAGACAATATTGATAAGAATAATAAGGAGACGTGCTCCTCACGCTACCAAAATAAAACGAGGGAGTAAACATTTCTTTTGGATTCAGTTTTCTCATCTCTGAGAAAAGGGTCCTGAGTCAAAGCAAACATTTATCCATGTTCTTTTAATGTTTTAAAAAGTTCACTTTTTAAATACGGAAATAAAAAAAAATAATTGCTCTTTCTTTCATCCAGCACCTTTGAGTATTTTATTTTCCACTCAGCAAATCTGTCCCATATTGTGTTTGGTAAAGAATTTTTAAAGCAGTTTGATATTAATAGTGATGGCTGTTAGTGTTTCTTCACTGGAAGTGAATGAAATCTTTCATAATAAACATTTCAAGTTAAACCGGAGCTGGTTTGCTGATAAATGTAACTGAATCACTGAGAAAAGTATTTTAGATCTCTAACGTTTGGCACGGCATACTATCTTAAAAAGTACTCATTTCTTTTAAATTGGAGGACCCAAGTTTTTATGAAACTTGTCTAAGGAATGTTGCATTTCTTTAAACGTTTGTTTGCCTGCTTATGTGCCTGTCATTAGTCACATTGTGTGAGTGAACATGTCTGGATTTTATATTCCCTCCTATGGAATTTGTCCTGTATAACATCATCATATAAACTTTAGAAACAATGATGTTTCGAGATTAGATATGTCAGGTTAAATTTGGGATTTATACGTCTTGGACATTTATAATATCCGTGGCTATGGTTCAACTCTATCCTAATTTGTTTCTCCCTGATAAAATGATCTAAAGTGACATTTCTCTTATTACAGCACCATGATTGTGACAAATTGTTCACTTCTTTTAAAAGGACATTTCTGAAAAACATTGGAATGAAAGGCAAGTTTAAAGGCTTGTTGGTATTAAGAAAATAAGATTTACACCAAAGCATATTGGTAAATTATCTTAATAATGAATAAATATTTACTTTAATTCAAAATTTACCTAGGTAACCTTCTACTCTCTGTTCTATTTATTAGAAACCTTTTTAAGGACACCGAATGTTATTTGAGGGGAAAAAAGAATGATGGTGACCTTTATATTAGCCTAATGAACTCATATGGGATATAGCGCATGACAGTGTGGAGACATAATCCTTGAGCTATACATTATATTAGTTCTTAAAAATTACACTGAAAGAAATACAAATGTTTTTTAAAGTTTAGTACGGTTCACATTTTATTTGTGTTACAGTTGAAGGAAAACTGAAGAAATAACTTTAATAAAAAAATGCAAAATTCAACAGAAAGCTCAATTTTTAGTTTAGTTTTTGCTTTTAACCTATTTTTCTAGTTTCTGTAGCACTGTGTCGTTTGTAACTATTATCAAATAATGTTTTGTAGCAGTTATGTCATGTATCAGATGATTGGGTTGCTTTTTGTTTTGCATACAAAAATTACCTCGATGGAAAAGAGCTGGAAAATATCATAAAATTAAATCAACTCGGTGTCGTTAGTGTTTAAATGCATGCTGTATCTGGCAGTTGTTTTGAGGATTCTGTGGTTAAGCTAAGCTCTTGAATCTTGGTCTAGTTTTATTCCATCAATGCGTTAAGGCAATTGTAATTACACAGCAGAAACCACATGTTGAACTGTCTAGTGGCAGATGAAGATGCATAGAGTCATTGCATAGGTCCTTCATTGCAGTATGTGCCTTTGTGCATACCTTAATATTTAGTTTTACTGACATTTAGCTGACAAATAGGAAATATACTGAGCCTGGTACACAAAGCCTGTATGGTTGAGTGAGACACTAACATGAGAGCTTAGTAAGCTGTTTAGAGTTTGAGGGAATGCCTGGGAGCTGGCCCGTGGGATCCAGGCTGTAAATATTAACTTCAGGCTTAGCTTAAGTGTTACTTCACTAATCCTCATCTACACAATGTCAGTCACAGGCTCTGAGCAAGTTTTATAAGCCCTCACAAAACTACCTTCAAGTATCTCACAAAATAAGAGCTGACTAAAAAACAGCCTGCCCAGCATGAACACCCAGCGGGAGATGTGTCCAACCCTAGCCATACTTATGCTTAGGTGATAAATATGTTTTAATCCTTGACATGAGAGTACCTGTTAATCTACAGCTTGTTAGGGATAATGCTTATTTTCACACTGTGCCCTAATCACAGGAATGGGGTATGTTTTTAATAGTGTCATAACTCCTAACAGCCATTAGCATGGTTTCAAAGCATCGTGCTGTGCGAGAGAGGCCACCGTCCCACCATCTCATCTCAGAGCACAGTGGGTGAGATAAGACAGGACATGACATGCAGCTCTCCCTAGAAGTACTCAGCTTGCATGGTTAGTATTTTGCTCCAGCTGGAGAGATATATGCTTTAGAGTTGTACTTTTCCCCTCTCCTAATAATAAACTTATTTTTCTGAAGTGGATCATCTCAATCATATTGTATTGATGTCTCATTAACCTGTATATAAACGACAAGCAAAA
>JBCNYG010000001.1:39556531-39568243 GCA_039654305.1 Porochilus rendahli
AGGCTGCCACATCATCAATAAAAAAACAGATATATTGTTGATATAAAACTAAACCCCCCAAAATAGAGGCTTATACACCACCACTCATTCACAGAGAATAAAATACACAACATTTAACACAGGTAGGCAGACAAACTTTTGACAAGCAATACACCACCAAACACTGACAGGATCATGGAACATGAACTCCTTAAATGGATAATTATATAATATATTTTTTAATTAAACAAACAAGATAGGTAATACAAATAAACAAAAAACAAATAGTGAAAGGTGATGAAAAGAACAATCTCAGTGTTAACCTTACCTTCGTTCAATCCAGACCGTAGTTTGGAAATGCAGTAGAGGTTTATCTATTTATTTCCCCCAGGGCTGAAGTTGATTCAACCTTTAATAGGGTGGAACTCTTATAAAACCAGCCTCGAACACCCTTCCATAAAGTTATCTATCAGGCACTCACCTTTAGGCATTGCCAAAATCTATACCTTATTTTTCTTAGTTATGCTTGATGAACAGGTTAAAATCTACCATAACCATGTTTCCATTCTGAGGAATTTCATAATAAACAATCTCAAGAGAAAATGTGTCTATCAGTTGGTCCCTTTATTAAAGACAGCAATTATTTTTCAACACTTCAGTTTGGAATGATCTTACAAATGGCTGCCATGAGCATTTGTCCATTAGTCCCCTGTGTAGGCTTCAAATTTTTCTTTGGGACCACACTGAAGAGCTCACACATATTTCCCTGTTTTGCCAAGACTTACATATGTTGAATTGCCTTACTGATCCAGCTGTCAGGTTGTTCTCTTTTATTTTCTTATCTTTTTCCTCTTTACATGTATATAAATATTTTGCAGTACATCGGTTTTTGGATTTTTCCTGTCACACCAGCAAAATGGAGCCCATGAACAAGCTCTAGTATTGACAAAGTTATCAGGCTATTAAACTCATGCAGATTACACAAGGACAAACTCCAAGCTCGGCCCAAGTTAATGTAAGTCTATCAAGCATTTAGATGGTTTGGTGAGTGTGGGGGCTAATCCACATAAGTAGTCTTTGTGTTCGAAAACCTTGTTCTGGCTTTGTCATCTCTCAAGCCAGAAGATTAGGATGAAAGAGAGCTTTAAAGATAAGCTCCCAAGTTCTCCTCTATCACAACATCTTCATCTCTTCCTTCCTTAACAAATGACCCTACATCTGCTTCCACCTACTTCGTCATACTTTCAGGTATTTACTGTGCTGAGTTTAGTATTAGAATGAATCATTCTATTCATTGCAGGAAGACGAACTTCACTTTACTGTAGATAAGGAGCTTCTTTGAAATGATGCCTGCTTGGAAGAAACCATGATTAAAGAGTGACTGAGAGGTTAGAAGTGGAAGATTTCTGGATATCCATCAATCTTTCAAACTCAGTTCCAATTTATATGCTTCATGGGTTCTTTCAATCTTTTTACGATTGAACATGGGTATTATTGGGAAGTAACACTATATGAGCTTAGCATGCCTTGTTCACAGAGATCATCCATTGCTTCCTGCTGGCCTACAGACCAGCTACTGAGAGTCACCACTATGCCCTTGTTCTTAGTTGGTGTATAATTTCATTTTATTGTTCACTTAAAGTTTGAAAAAACACTCTTGCCTAGGTGGAGAAAAACCCTTATGGATCTTTAAGGTGGTTTTAAAAGAATGTTTTTACAGGATTTTTGATCCTAAGTTGCCTTTTTAGCTACTGTTAAAGATTTAATTTCATATGTCTGCCATGTTCATAACATTTTATCTGAACATATCCAGTTGTTCATGAAGTAACGCTTGACCATACCAATAGATCAATTAGTTCTGCATGTTAAGGTGAATGTAACAAATATGATCACTTACTCTTGCTCCTATTTATTAGGAAAATGCCAAAATAATGGTTATTTAATTTAAAATCAGATCTGTCATATGTATTTAATAAGCATATTGCAAGTGATTTACAAAGAATAAGTTATGAAAGCCATAACATGTAAAATAAATAAGAAAATGTACTGAACTGAGATACAGAAATGTACATAAAAAATGTGATGAGCTGTATTAAGAAAGTGTTCATCAGGTGGTGTGAACATAAATTAGGCATACTGAATGGAAAAATGTCAAATGCTCATGCCATCAAATGTACACAGTTCTGTGAGTGGCTTGTACCACAACATTTACGACAGTAATAATAGTTAATAATTTTTATCAACTTTCTGATTGTGTATAAATAATTTAAAAAATATCTATGATTATTGAGTGAATGATCATTTTTGTTTTCAGGTAGGAAAAAATGGCTTTCGCTTTTGTTTAATACATGCACTTTGTACTCATTTTGGCAAGCAGATATAAATCATATTTAACTCTGCAGTGACATGTCCTTGTATTTTGCCACAAATACATATTAATTATGGAACAAATGCAAAAGGACAGGATGTGTAGGGCCCTTGAGCAAGGCCCTTAACCCTCACTTGCTCAGTTGCATAAAAATGACATTTGTAAGTCGCTCTGGATAAGAGTGTGTGCCAAATGTAAATGTGTTATTTTGCTCAACTTAGAGATATAATGTGTGATACATTTAGGGGTTTCACAATGTATGACTTATTTTAGGTTTTGCATGTCTACGCACACAAACCACTGGCAAGTCAGATGGTTAATTTGATCATTCAAAAAAGGAAATTCACTTTATTCATTCATTTGCCAAACTGCTTAATCCTACTAGAGCGGCAGGTTGGCTAAAGCCTATGTCAGCCAACTCTGGGTGAAGGCGTGGTGCACCCCGAACAGCTTGCCAGTCAATCGCTGAGCCAACGCATACACCACCATTCAAACTCACACACTATGGAATGAGACCAGAGTACTCACAGGAAACCCCAGCAAGCACAGGGAGAGCATGCAAATTCCACACAGAAACATCCTCACCAAGCCTGGGACTCGAACCCAGGACCTTCTTACTGTAAGACAGATGTGCTAACCACTATGCCAATGTGCTGCCCTGGATTTATTATTTGTTTTTTTAATATTTTTGTTAATGAGCAACTTTTCATTACCGCAGATCGAGAACTACATCAAAGAAAGCATGAAGGCAGAGATTGCACAGTTACAGCAAAGCGCCGTCCACAATCGCACTGCAGCAATGCTGGAAATGGGAACCAATCTTCTCTCCAGAACAGCCGAACAGACCCGGAAACTGACTGATGTTGAGACTCAGGTATCTCGACTCTAAAACTTTCCACACAACACTTACTAAGCTATTCTTCCTATTATTATCTCTGCAGGATCACCACTTAAAAGCCAAACAAAATACACAAATCACATGACATGTCTGTTCTCCCTGTTGCCATGGTTTGTATTTGTGTTCCCACCAATACTGATATTTTATATGAATTTGAACGAGACACACAGGAATATGGTCAGGACTTGATTCTGCTGGTTTTGTAAAACAAAGGTTTCTTGAGGGAACCAATGTACTTAAACACTACTGTCTGGCCAAGGAACAGCAGTAGCTCAGTTTTGCCTGTTTATGACCTCTCTACAGGTGTTGCTTGTTTAATGCTGGCCTAGTTTGTGGTTATGGGTGTTATATCATTACTGTATGGCTGTACTGCTTTACTGTGACTTGAAATTAGGTTTTGAATCAGACATCCAGGCTGGAGATTCAGCTGCTGGAGAACTCCTTGTCCACGAACAAGCTGGAGAAGCAGCTCATGGTGCAGACCAATGAGATCAGTAAACTCCACGATAAGAATGGGTAAGCATAAGCAGATCATTGCAGGGCAACACACGCACAACCATTCACAGTCATAAGTGTTTGGAACAGCCAGTTAGCCTGATGTGCATGTTATTGGACTGTGGAAGGAAACCCGAGTACCTAGAGGCAACCCACGCAAACACGGGGAGAATTGAGCACAGAACCTGCTTGCTGTGAGGTGGAGATGCTAACCCCAGTTCACCACAGTTATTGGAACTGACTTTTTTTGTGTGCATTCGTGACCCACACTGGGAAATGATGTCCTTGAAAGTGAATCTGATCCCTAGTAACATGGTTAAAAAATGATGCAAGCTTCTCTTCCAAAAAACACAAATTGCAAAATACAACTTTTAGTTCTCAACAACTCAATCAGATCTCGGACAGTTAGTCTGTCTCATACTGTGCAATTCAGCGCAACCTGCCAATGGACGAAAGACATCTCCTGCTTTTAAAACACTTTTGAAGGCATATTTTCATAAATGGACTGTTGCTCAAATGTTTTTGATATATGTTCTGTTTGGATAGTATGATATACTATAGTTTGTTGATTGGTCTAATGGGACTTGTCTCACATCAGAGGTATGTAAGCTTGATTTCCAGTTCTATCAGCAGAGCTACCCAGCTGTACCTAAAAAAATGCATACAAGAACAAATTAATCAGTATCACACAGATCAGAAAAAAAAATAGCAGAATTTGTGCTTTTTTATTTGTTCTCTGTGTTGATGTTATGTCATTAATATTGTTCAGGGTGTCATTATGCACAATTTAATATCCATGTGTTATTTTATGCTGAAAATACACAGCATAAAGCATATCATATACCCTAGACAAGCAAAAAACCTGCCTGGCCTTAGACTAATCCCCAAATGCATATGATGAATTTGGATTTACTCTGCCAGTGTTTCAGGCAAGGATACTAAGAAACTTCATGTAAATATTTATGCACCTATTATAGTCATGCTAAATCAATTTAATATTTTATAGTGTATGAATTATAAGGCAGAACAATTGCAACAGAGTGTGGACAGCCTCACACAGCTGTGTTCTGTCCTAAAAAGCTTTCCTACCCTTTTCTTCGTGTCCTCAAAACCTTGTTTGCTGTCTCTCTCTTTCTACTGACTTTTTCTTTACGGGTATCTCCGTCTCTCAGATTTCTGGAGCTGAAGATGCAGGAAATGGAGGCGAGGCACAGGGAGGAACTGGAGGTGCTGAGGGAGGAAAAGAGCAATCTGCGGGTGCTTGTGGGCAGGCAGAGCAGTGTGATTCGAGAGCTAGAGGCCCAGCTGGGCAAAGCCTCGGGCAACAGCACGGTGCTGCAGAAGCAACAGCAGAGTTTGATGGACACAGTGCACGGCCTTATCAACCTTTGCTCCAAGGATGGAGGTATGGACACACTGCACAAATCAACTCTGACTTTCTGATTTCCCAACATGTTAAGATGAAATGTAAAAGTGCACATAAATATGTACTTGTGCATTCAGTGGTTTTGAGTTTAGACTTTGCTTAAGCTTTGGTTTGAAATTTGGTGTAAGACTAATATAGCCTGCTGTATGCTTATTATAGATTAATATATATAGCACTATATTTACACTAACTGCGGTTTCTTTACATACAATGCTCTATTGTCTGCTGTAATTATTGTGTGCCGATGGCTATTATAGTGCTTACAAAAATTTTGTTTAGTTCAAAAGATCAACAGTTACATTTCCCCCACCCCATTTCCTTTAGATTCACTTCAGTTAATCATATGGTCCAGCAGAATAATGTTTACTCTGTTGTTGGGATTCTAAATCATGACCGTGTCACTTACATTCCTGCCTGGGCGTATGAATAAAATGAATGAAATCGCCTGTGCTGTCAGGGTGGGAGGAATGGCTTATACTCTCTCCCAATGCAATCACAGCTGCAGTAGCCAATCGTGTGTGAGCTCATGAATGCTGAAGATGGTTATTAGCTCTTTCTTGTGAGTGTGTTCAGCTGCATTATGATATAGTGTGAGCAGCAGTTCGAAAGGTGTCATAGCTGGCTTTATATGCCTTGGAGGGAGTATGTGCTAGCTTTACCCTCCCCAGATGGTATGATATGGCAGAGTCAGCTGGGGGATGGGAATTCCAAGCAAATGAAATGCAACGATGCCATGACTTTGTTAATCAAAGCTAAAGGCGGTCCAACAAAATATTAGAGTGTTAGCACAACTTATCTTTGGCTGGGCAGTGTACATTTATCCATATGCATATATACAGTACGTGCATATGGTTAGCATGTGCCTTTAGAAAGTGTTAAATTCAGACTTATTAAAGAAACTATAAAAATTTGTGTAGCCCCAGAAGATAAATGTTATATAAAATACATTCTTCAAAACAGTTTTGATCAGACACTGATACTTTTTAAGGACAGAAATAATGCAGTAATGTTTATGTGTTCAATATTATCCAAATATACAGAAAAGTGGAGGATTTAACTTAGCTGAGCAGATTTGCCAAAACTTTAAAGTGGATCAGAATGATTCTCCACTTCCTTACTGTTAAACAAATAATCACCGTAACAATACCCGAGTCTAACAACTAAAGAAAAGTTCAAAATCTGTCTACAGTGTGTATTATTCTGTACTTGAAATGAACATAGCACATTGTTAAATATGTTAACGCACCTGCAAGTCTTTGGAAAGTGAGTGTGATAGACAGCTGTAATGCATCCACACCAAACACAGGGCCCTCTCGATGTACCGTCTTTCCTTTCAGCTTTCACTCTTTTTCAATTAGCCTACATTTTAACTGACAGTTTGAAAGTACTGTAAATGAAAAATATACAATGCGCAGCTTAATTTCTCACAAGCCTCCACATTACCTAATCTCTCGTTTCCTTTTTAACTTTATAACAACACGTGAATGTATCACCTTTTCCACATATCAGGTTGACAGACTAAAAGAGTGACATATAAAAGAAAATGATCCACATTAGTTCTAAAGAGTACCACTGGTCAGCTTACAATTATATCTGAGTGCTAGAGACAAAAATCGTTTGAACATGCATTCGACTCCTGGGGAAAGTCTGCGATGTGTTTAGTCATGGCTTTAGTTTAGTCATTCATTTGTCTGTCGATTAAGGCATACTTCAGGTATGAGCCACTTTATTCCCCAGTTATTGGTAATCATTTTCAGATAAGTTCAGTATTATTTATGGGAATTCAATGTCTGCAGAATGACAGCCAGGTTTGTAATTATATTATATGATTAGCAAATTGATATTTAAGCATTGTCATTCAGTTATTCATAACCGTTGAAGAAAAACCGCAAAAATGTTATTGCTGCCTCTGTGTTGTGATTGGCCACCACTTATTTTTATTTTCATTGGCAAGGTTAAGGGCCTAATGAAGAGTGTCAGAAACCTGACCCTCTATAACCCGACCCTCCATAATTTACTCTCTACCTATACCTTTGAACTAAGTATAAATATGACAGCTATGAATGTTTATTTTTAAATACATTTAAAAGAATATCATTTTTGAACACTCATTTTTAATATATAAAAGTATAGGTAATTGTTATAATCTTCACCTCTCCCAATTCCAGCATGTGCCCACGAAAGCCTCAGATTACTGCTCTTAGCTCACATGAGTGGAACCCAGTGTGATCTGTTTTTATGCTCAACACAGCTGTGAAAAGCAGTTATTTGAGTTACTGTATTCACGTTACCAGCCTCAATCAGTCGGCCAGACAGTTCTGTCTGAGCTCAATCATCAACAGGGTGTTTCTACCCAAAGAAAGAACTGACACTCGGGGGATTTTTATTTTATATAATTTTATTTCTTTAAATTGAGATTTTTAAAAATGAATAATTAAAGAATTTATTTTTCTTTCTTTATTTATGTTCCGTGTACACTGTAGAGACTGTTGTGCGATTGAAAATCTCAGGAGATCAGCAGTTTCTGAAATACCAAAATCAGCATATATGGCACCAGCAGCCATGCCATGATTAAAGCCACAGGTATCAGTGTTGTTGTTTGTCAACACAGGGAACCCAGAAAACCCAGACCAATTCCACTGTTGAGGTCAGAATGTCTTAAATTCTTATCACTTTTCCAGTAATTTCATTAACACTTAAAATCATTTGAAAAAACATTAATTAGTGCTCTTTGCTTTCCACCTCCTTCATGCAAAAGTTAGTTACAATGTGTGACAATGGGGGCTCCATGGTACAGCCATGCTTTTGATTCTAGAAATCACCGTTATGACCATCAGAGGTGATGGCACCTTTCAGCCACCAATAACGAAGTCCTGAGATACCTTCCCAGCCGGATTAACTCCCATGACCCCCCACCTTGACCCAGGTAACCCTACTGAATCAGATGATGGCACGGTAGGGCAATGAGATGCTCACTTTCTACGTGATATATACTTTAAAACAATTAACGTGTAAACAGACACCATTCAGCCATACCATTAACACCACCTGACTGGTCTGTAGTTAGACTGGTCCCTATATACAGCAAACTGTAAATAAAATCCAAAAGTTTGTTTAGTGCAGGAAACGTACTTAAGTTTCCTTAAAAGAAATTAACTCCTTGTCTGCAGGTTTTGTGTCTAACTGTATGGTGTTTTAACTGGCGGGGCTTATCATACTTCAGCACACTGCCTGTGGTTTAAGAGATGACTAAAATGTCAGACCGGCCCTGTTGCAGTTTAGAATATTTCCCTAAATTCTTTTATGTATGTCAGTATATAATCGGTCAGCCAATTCTAATTTCCTGATTTTTTTTTCCCTCTGAAAAACAATTATCTAAAATGTATAAAATAAAAGAATATACTATATTATATAACAAAATTACTATATAATAATACTTGGATATAATTAAACATTAAACTCTGTCTAACAAATAACTGGCTTCAACAGAACAGAAGAATAGATATATAGAGAGACCGAGAAATTGGGAAAAAATGAAAATAGGCTCTCAATTTTGTGCACGTAGTGCTCTTGATATTGAGGAAAATTCTCCTGGGTTTGAAGGCCTACAGAATTCCCTACAGAAGACTCAAATTTCTTCAAATCCTCAAATCCCCTTTCTACAATTACCGTTTATCCCTTGCTGTCAAAGCTGGTCATATGGCACCGCTGCCACATCTAGCTAACACATTACTTCTTTTACCCCAACTGTAACCAAGTCTTGCCCTTTTGACCTTGCTCCTGCCCTAGATCTCAGTGGTCACAGAAAATTTACTTTGGATGTCTGTGCTGGGACTAACTAGTGTGCAAAGAAATTTCAGATCTCTGGATACAAGTTCCACTTCCTGCTGGGAGGGCACAGTGAGCAAAGCTGCTTCCTGTTGCTCTTTCTCTCATTAGGAAAATCAACTGACACCCATGTGACTCTTTTGAACAGAAGTCTGCATTTTTTTTGAGATTCCAAATGAGACCACAAAAATTATGAAAGTGTTGGTGAAAACTTGGACCTGGTTGGCAGTGTGTACTGTTCACGTCTTGTTATTTCTTAATTTTGTTTTTGTTATTTTAGTCAAATATTGTTTACAGTACTAGCATTACATTATACCAAACCTTGACTGATGCTCTGGAACAGATACTTAATTAGTATAGATAGGTGTTAAATATTTAATATTTAAATATTAGTATAGATAGGTGTTAAATATTTCAGTTGTGGTAGAACAATCAGGTTATGAAATTCAGGAGCATGCGATTAGGTTAAGGTTGTACTGTTGATTGCTCATTTGCTTGCTTTTATGTAGCAGTGTGTAGTTCTGAGTCCAGTACAGATGTCACCTTCGTCACCTCTGGTTGTATTAGTTAAACCTTAATGAGTCCAATGGGACGCACTGTGCTCTTGGAGTGAAAGAGAAGGTTCCAAGGTTCACACTACCATGGCACGTTGAGTGCAATTTAAAACTGGGTCTAGGGGTTCCTTAATAGGCACTGCATACATCTATTTCCTAACCAAGTCAATCATTAGACATGCTTGGCATATAATATCACCGTGTGGGGTCTGCGTGAATTAGTCTTTGTTTCCAGATTTGAAAATGACTGAATTTGAAAATGTTCTGGATTCAATAATCAGCTTATTGAAGGCAGAGGAGCCTAAATTTAAATGTTGGTCATAAAAATACTTGTCACATACAGCAGTCATAAATTGTTCTCTTCATTTTAATGGCTTAAATGTGTGTTTTCTTCCCGATGGAAGCTTGATCTGTGTTGCCAGATTGTGATGAGCTCATCTACAAAGGACACTACTTACTTCTAAACATATTAGGAGCTAAATCGTGTTTTAATGCTAACTGAGCCCACTTCTGGCCAGCTGTTACAAATGCCTCAGTGTTATCCAGGATTTTATGTTTCTGTGCCGTGTTATTGCACCTAATGAATAGCATTGGTCATGTTTAATTACTATAGACCTTGGTGCTGTGAAATATTGTTGTTTTAGTCACTACGTTTAGTTTTCAAGAAATATATTGCACCTCACTACGACACTTTAATGCATTTTTTAAATAAATGTGTCTGAAAAGAAACTCCTAAATTTTGGCATAATATTACTGAGATGCTTTGAGCCTCATGTAATGTCCTGGTTTTTCCAAATTAATTGGCTACAGTTAGTCATTACTTCTGATCTCTTCTTTCATTTTTTTTTTAGATTAGTGTCAGTTCAGTTGCTGGTATGTCTTCATTGATCATTTGATATTAATACAGGCTTAAATTTTAGAGCCATTTGAGTGTCTGAGCTTTCTGGTTTATATTACTCATAAACAAGAAGTGCTCTTTTTCGCCTGAATTTAGTCTCAGTTTACATAAGGGCATATTAATTCTTTATAGGAGAGTTTTAGAGTTAAGGAAAGTTTGCTTGTCTGAAGTGCTGATTTATAGTAGTAATTTTGCCTGTTTTTACTTTTCACAAAAACTCCCCACTGAACAAACGTCCCTACTGAGTGAGTAAGAATTCATATGTAAATAGAGGATAGACTGTTAATATGTATCTTACTGCCAGGACTCAAGCTGTTTAATAGCTCCTGATATTTAATCATTTAGTTCATCTTCATTATCCTTGGGAGTCCCTACCGCTAAGATTATACCATTTTGTAAATCATAGCATCTGGTTTAAAAATATCCTAAAAATAATTGTATGTGTTTTTTTGAGAAATATCTTTCGTTTTTTTTAAACATTTAAACAAGCTATGTCAGTAAGTCCGAATCCAGATGATACTGCACGGTTAAAAAAAGTCGTTGACAGACACCCACAACGATCAATAACACTTGTCAAAAACATCCACACGGTGCCAAGTAAGAATGTTGGAAAGTCGACCTCACAAATCCCTCATTAGAGACATCACCACTCACTGGGCATGTAGATACTTATAACCTGGGTTTGCATATCCCCTTAATAATTGCTTTTTTCATAACCAAGTTATTTGTAATATCAAGTTTTGCCATTATAAGTATAATCAATAAATACTTTTGGATTAAAACATGACTTTATAGTTATCCATGACAGCTGGTCAGGATGCTGAATAGGAAAATTAAATTGTTTTTTAACATACATAATACCTAATTTTTCTGGCGGGGAAATATTAGGAATCATGTTGGTACTGGGGTGTAGTGGTGTAGTGTAGTGTAGTGTAGTTGTGTAGTGGTGTAGTGGTGTAGTGGGGTGTAGTGGTGTAGTGGTTAGCATGTCCACCTCACAGCAACAAGGTCCTGGATTTAACTTTCAGGCTTTGGTTAAGTGTTTCTGTATTGAGTTTACATGTTCTTCCTGTGATTGTGTGGGTTTCCTCCATGTACTCTGGTTTCCTCCCACAGTCAAAAAACATGCACATTAGGTTTGGACTGTTCCAAAGGTGTGGAGTTGAATGTGAATAGTGTGTGTTTCTGCATCTATCTATCTATCCATCTATCTATCTATCTATCTATCTATCTATCTATCTATCTATCTATCTATCTATCTATCTA
>JBCNYG010000001.1:39568287-39585018 GCA_039654305.1 Porochilus rendahli
ATCTATCTATCTATTCATCCATCCATCCATCCATCCAGCTATTCAACATCATATTCATTAAACATTTTACAATTTCTTATGAACTTTAAAATAGTTTCCTAGTGTGAGGTCAAGTAGGACATTCATCTGATGGACAGATCATATTCAACCACAGATGGGACATCCACAGGTACACAGCATACCTAATGGGTATGATCGGTCTAAATGTTTAGTCTCAGCTGCTTTAGCTCCCGTCTAGCAATAAATTAGCATTGGACAGGTCTTGTTGTGCTAGACTCCACAGCATGCAGTTCCACTCTATGAACCTGTCACTGTGGGAGATTCTCGTCACTGACACTCAGTTCTTTCACACTGAGGCAGCTATAATAATCTCTCTTGAAAGTCTTTCTATCTGCGTTGCCCTCTGCCTCGCGCCAGGGATCAAAGCCAGGTCTAAACACCATCCTGCTCAACAGTGACATCTTTTCTCCCAAAACAGCCCCAACAGTGAAAACAAGGGTGTGAAAGCTGAGCTGGGCTCTTTAGCAGCATAAGAGAGAAGAACTGGGAGGAAATTTCAGAGATATATCCAGGACTTGGCGTGTAAATATAAACCACTTGTTATAACAGGAACTTGAAATTTATAGCTTGTAGTATTTTGTCCACAGACCTTTGCTTAGTTTCAAAATATTGGCAGGAGTAATTATGTGCAGATGGAGGGGGAGCCAGCTGCAGGCTTTGAGAGGCCTGACCGAGTTGGACATTTCCTCATTGGGTGCAGGAGATCAGTGCTTTGATTAAAGAGCTTTCGCACTGGAAACATGTCACTCACATCCACACACTGGAAGATCTTATCCATAGAACACCAGAGACCGTTCCAGGAGACCTGAGTATGGTGCTCTCTCTTTACACTCAATATGCATATTTTCTGACTTCCAGAACTGTGATGCTTTATTTCGAATTTTGCATGTGGATATGTCTTATTTACTCTGTTATCTGATTGAGCTTGGGTATGCTTTTCATTATACATTCCATTGCCTAAAACATGTCTCCTACAGTATAACGTTTTGAACCATCACTGCTGTGCCAGTGCAATGTTTTTACCAAGTGCTGGAGATGATATGATTAATTTGTGCATGTCTGGCCAGATATATAAAATGTATCACATGAATTCTAAACACACACCATCATCTTGAGAAGCAATAAGTAATGAAGAATCCCTGCCAATTGCAACCATATATATATTTAATTTTTGTCTCCTGGATGTCCTTACAGAAAAGGTTCTGTTACTCTTTCTGCTCTTACTCCAAAAGAATTGCATCATAAAACCTCGGTTTTAATATTTGCATGGGTATAAGTAACCATAGTTGGCTTATACATTTAAACACAACTCTCTGAGGATGGTCATCACCTGCTGGTTTTTAATATTATATGTGCTGTAGAACGCCAGTCTGTCAACTGTTTGTATGGGTGATTGTTGTTCTGTTGAAATGGATGCCCGTGAGGTGACAAATTGTACGATGCTTAACCACAAGACTCGGTTAGTGCAGTGAAGGGTACACACTCAGGTCTCTTAACTTTCAAACTGTGAATATAATAGACAGTTCCATGTACAGATCCATTAACGAACTCAGTGTGTCATTTACAGTGGTGCCCAACAGCACAAAACAAGCTGATGAGGAGAAGAAATACCGGGACTGTGCTGATCTGTATGAGGCCGGCTTCCAGAAGAATGGAATATACACCATCAACATTACTCCGCAAGATACTAAAAAGGTGTGTGTTCATGTGTGTGCGTAGATACCTAAAGCTCCCTCATCATGCAAAAAAACAAACAAAAAAAAAACAATCAATCTATTCAGTGCAGCAGTTTAAAAGATTATCCCTCATTCCGGTTCTCACATTCTCAGCCTCCACAGCTTATTTTAGTGAATTTCTTACTCCAAACATATCTGACTGAAATCAACAGTTAATCAGTGAGGATAATGAGAATATTATGGGCGTATTAAAACCAGATTAGGAAACCCAATAATAGTCCATTAGAAAAGCTGATGCGAAACATTGGTAGATTGGAAGAAAGCCATTGTGAGCAACACTGACGCAGTTGCTGGTTTAGCAAGATAACACTGAGTGCAGTGAATGTAGCGTTAGGGTGGAGGGGTCATTTGGTTTACACTATGTTTATCATTTATATATATCAATGGGTCTGAATCCAGCACTCAAAAAACCTTCAGGCAGTCCAAGATGATTTTTTTTTTAAATGCTAATTAGATAAGAGATTATGCTCGAAGCTGAGCTCACTAATGTATACTGTATGGTAGCTGATGAAGGGGATTAGCCATATCATATATTATATGGTTTGGACTGCAGGATTTTTTGTGTACATTTTATTGTGTGAAAACTGATGGAATGTGTATGTTGTGTAATGTAAACAAGAGTTTATGACTGTGTTCTGGATACAGATTGATCTGTGTGTGTGGGTGTGTGTGTGTAGACATGTGCCTTGGTGTCTCGTTTCACCACAAGTCATGTCTGTGGTTCTCTGGTAATTGTCCTTGTGTGTATTCAGCTGGATGTATGTGAGGTTAACAAAATCTCTCCTCCACCACCAAAGAGCAGCAGTCACCGATTTGCCGCTTATTGGTTTACACTCAGCCACACATGGCTAGATTACAGCCATGTGTCCCTTTTTGTCTCCACTCTGATCTTAGACCTGGACTTCTGCCCTGTTCTAATTGCTAACTAAACATATAGGCCATCCTACTTTAGGCACACCGCAAAAAATAATAAAACATAAATAATAATAATAAATAATATAAAAATAATAACAGCTTATCGGGAACATCTGTCTATATCTGCTCTTATATATGTATAATAGCAAAAAAATACTGTGATAACTTTATAATATTGCTAAAAAGCTGCATGAAAGATTTTGAACTGTGCACTATATGTACTAAAATGTCATAGAACTTGAAATCTTTTATCAAGCAGGAGAAATGCAGGCATCTAACTTTCAGTGCATCTAAGTGCATTTGGCCAAGCTTAGAAACAAAAAAATATAGAGAAATAATACTTTCAATCTCTCTAGGTGTCATTCATTCATTCATTTATAAGCCACTCATTAATTAGGGTCGCTGGGAGGATGGCACCCATCTTAGCCAACCCTGGGAGAAAGCTAGGTACACCCTGAACAGCTTGACAGACCATTACAGAGCCAACACACATACAACCATTCACACACCTAGGGGCAATTTGGAACAGCCAAACAGCCTTCTGTGCATGTTTTGGGACTGTGGGCGGAAACCGGAGTACCCAGAGGAAGCCTACGCAAGCATAGGGAGGAAAAGTAAACTCCACACAGAAACAGCTCGAGCCAAGAATCGAATCCGGAACCTTCTTACCATGAGACGAATGTGCTACCCACTGCGCCAACATGCCGCCCCCTAGGTGTCACAAAAATTTAATTATTTAATATCTAAATTTTCTACTTTTATGTCAGAGCATGTAAGACGATCAGAACACACTGTAACATCTAAATCCATTTAGCTCTGAAAAAGGACATGCTCTTCTGTATCTGGAATGTGATTAGTTAGGGACATATTTGCCAGGCTGCCAGAAATGAGCGTATATCCTAATATGGCTTAAAAGAAAATAAACAATTCCAATAATGTGCACTGTAACTTGGATATTTCTCGTAAAAATCTGTTCTAATGGATTTGTGTATATGTGTGTGTGGGTGAGCAGGTATACTGTAATATGGAAACAGCTGGTGGAGGATGGACAGTAATTCAACACCGAGTGAATGGTAGCGTCGACTTTCAGAGGACATGGAAAGAGTACAAGATGGTACGCCAACAAATATCATACCTCTAACCTTCATTTAGGCTGTTGACAGGAGTGAAGGATGTCTAGAACAACCATAAGAGTATTATGATATGTATTATGATGTATGCATCTTTTTATTACATTTATTGCTGAGAGAGAAAAAAGGAGTCTTGAAGTTTCTTAATGTCCAGGGGCATCAAGTGAAATGTTATTCTACCCACTGAACACTCGACATTTCGCATGCATGATCAAGAAGAGACTCTTGTCCAACAGAGTTTGATGATTACCCTATTCTAACACATCTAATATAACAAGACTTATACTGGTGTGTTGAATTTAATGTCTCGGAGTAAAGAAATCACCAAACATCAGCCTCTCAGGACTACAGCAGATAGAGACATGAGGCAGCTCTGTGTTGACGGAGAGGGTTTTTTTTTTTCGCGGTTTCAGTCCTGGGATGTGGAGATGTAACATAATACATTTTTCCTAACAGACAGGGCTTTTTATTGTTTTAGTTATTCCGCTATTATGGCATCACACCATCAGTAAATCAGTGTAATATTACTGTACATTATTAGCATTTTCAGTTTTTTCATGTGCAGATTATACATTAATTAACCCAGGACTCTTGCTAAGTGCAGCCTGTGAAGCACAGCCAGACAATCCATAACTGGAATAAAAATTGTTACAGTCAAGACAGGTTACTTGAATTGGACAGGTTTGGTCTATAAATAAAAAAACTAATAAATAAGCCAGGCTATAAATAACGACAGCTTGGACTGAATGTATTACATGAATTAAAAGTTCAGGAATTAAATGTCTATACCGACACAAAAATAGCCCAAATGTGTTTTGGATGGATTTAAATAATTAATAATATTTGAACTGTTGAATTCGGTTCAGAAATCAGTGCTGAGGGGGTCGATGGAACTTATTTTTATTAATAATGTGGTTCCTGGTTGCATAGCACTTGTGAAGTCCTGAAGTAATGTTACAGAAGTGAAATCCTCAAGAGACATTCACAATACAAATCATTTTTAAAAATCTTCTCACACATTTAAAACACCAAATAAATTGAATGTACTGAGAGATTTAACTCACTGAGCTGGAAAGCTGAAAAAAAGGCAGACTAAACACCATTCAGAAATACCTAGCAAATGGGGTCAATTTAATAGATACACTGGATGTACTATATATTTGATTTACTGTGCAAGACATATTGATTGAAAACTAAAAGCTGGTGTGAAATTCATTAAATTATAAATAGTTAACATAAGTAACAAGTGCTCATATTTCTGTAAGCTAGCACAACAATGGAATTGAGTAGCCTGAGTATCAGACATCTGAAATCCATTTCTGTATTTTGGCTCAGCACTGATTTGGCTTATCTGGAGTGGAGAAGGTTTGTAAAGGTTGTTATTTATGCCTATTAGTGAAGTGATGCACGACAACCTGTAACCTTAGTAAGGATTATTGCGACACAGCACATTAAAACAGAGCTTTATCCACAACCACTCACTCAAGAGGATGCCCCGCTTGACCACTTCCCTCTTTGGCTACTCATACAGTTCTCGTGAGAAATTGTGCAGCAGTAAATGGGGGGGTGGGTTAGAGAAGGAAGGGAAGATTTAGTCATATGTGACTTTTAAAATGCAATCACATAGCCCACACCTTGACAACAAATATAGACCACAAAAAAAAAAAATCATCAGGGATAATATTATTCCACCCACACATGGCTTATCCTTATTCCAACTGCTATCTTCTGTCATAAATCCCTAGCATGATAATCACCTTAAAATCATAATAGAATAAATGCCCAGGAGGTAATAAAAAGCAGGTTTTAACACGGAAATATCTCCTTCATGTTTGCTATCAGAATCACATGCAGCCTGTGCCAAACTCTTTCGCCCCATTCCCACCACCACTCTGATTACATACTGACGGTTTTCATGATTTCAAATTATATCATCAGCTTATTTTCCTTGAATGGAATGATTACCCAGGACTACATAGTTAATTTCTTAAAAAAAGAGCAATTGTGGAAGAGTATGCTGTGTGAGCTTGGACCATATGGTGCTCATTTGTTGCACCATAAACAGATTTTGAATTTGTTGGTGTGGGCTTTCGTTTTGACTCGCTCTACTGTATGAATTTACAGCTCAATAAGACATTATTCAGAAGCTGGTCCAGCAAGTTAAATGAGCTGAGCCAGTTGTGTACACATCGTGGGGGGTGGTGGGGGGGGTGCACAGACATTCTACTAGGACGGACTTCCCTACTGTTATAATAAGAGATTATGGTTAATTACCAATGATGACAAAAGTGAACAGAGAAATGTGTACTTCAGAGAAAGACTGTGAAGTGTTGCACGTACACAGTGCATTGTGTATTAGTGATGTATATATTTCTCATCAAACAGCTTGCATTTACAAATATTATTGTAAATTGGTTCATAAAGTGCTGATACAATCATATATCAACATTTCCTAAAACCTTCGAATTATAATCTTTGAAAACAAGATAAATGAAGTTGCTTGCTTTTGCTGATTGCTGAGCTTTCTTGGACCGGACTATGTTTCCCATGGTCTGCTCCAAGGCCCATCAGTAACCCTCCTGAATTCCTGCACTGACCTTGGGTGCATTCTCCCTTCCAGGGCTTTGGGAGTGTGTCAGCTGAGCACTGGCTGGGGAACGAGTTTGTGTACATGCTGACCAGCCAGAGACAGTACTCGCTCCGTGTCGAGCTCACTGACTGGGATGGACATCAGGCCTTCTCGCAGTATGATCGCTTTCACATCGGCAGCGAGAAAAACAAGTACAGGTACTGGAAATCCTATGATGGTCTCTACTGGTGTTGATTCATTCAAGCCAAAAAATGTATTCAGTACATCAGCGATGTTCTGACATTGTTTTGTGTGTATGTGTGTGTGCGTATATAATCTTAGGTAGGTATAATGTAGGAGTTGACAGTCTAAATATAAGCCATTTCTGAAAATGTAAGTTCCCCTAAATAGTTTAAGCCCCCTATTTAAGAGTGAACCTCATACTGAGTCTATTATTCTATTAAGTGATTTATAGAATGGAAATGTCCTCTCCATGTATCTAAGTAAACAGGTTCAAATTCAGCATCTATGTCTGTGGCTGACATTTGAGCTCAACCAGATTTTGTAGTAAACCATTCCAAGTGTTCAAACACTTAAAAACAGATATATAGTCTCTCACTGCATCCAGAGACTGTCAGATGGCTAGATAAGTTGCTGCTGATAATTTGTATAGTTTTTAACCTTTTAACTGTCCTCTTTTCACCTTAAAATGGAAATCTGATTATTTCACAATAACTTTGTAGAGGCATGTTACACAAGTGTAAAGTGTATCACTCAGTAGGAAAAAGGTGTCAGGTATAGTCCATGGTGGTGCTCTTGGGGTCATAACTAATTTGTGGAATTCTTATTTACAAAATAATGGCAGCATGACATTTCTTTTTTGGCACTCACCTCCAGTGGCCAGCTTAATGGGATTATTAAACATCTATCATTGGTGAGACTGGAGAAGGAACAAACAGCTATGTTGTAATTCAGTGGAATCTGAATTGGGCTTTTGTGGCCTCCTGTGGTGTATGACACTAGCATTGAACTGAATGAATTTCTCGCAATCTCTCCCTTTAATAGACATGATTTGTAAAACATTATTGTACCTAATGTAAATATGATGAATTTGAGAACCCAGTTTCAACATATAACCACATGGAAAGCAATGCACACAAGCCCTCATAATCATAATATAATCATATTCATAACATAGTATGATATTTGCTGTACTTTTCAGTGTCCTGGTTTATGAGCAGCCTATGCCAGTAAAAAAAAAAATAATTTCTGCAATCTAATCGGCATTCTGGTCTCTATAAATAGATTTGTTCTTTTAAACCGTTGTGGTCTCAGACTCACACTTTGCTTGTATGGAACATTAGCCAAAGCAAACCCATTCCCATGGGTCTAAACAAACTGGATGATATGTTGCCACATCTGGGAGTGTGCTCTCGTACTTTCACAGCTTTTAGCATAGAAATTTTAGTTTGTACATTTAAACCATGCAACATAGTAAAGATAGATCAAGATTTGTAGTTATAATGCTTTATGATCATAGATACACAAACAGCGACCATATATAGAAGTGGTTTGCTGAGAACCTCAGATGATCATTTAAAACGTAATGTATTACAAAGTGCTACAGTTCTCGTTTATCACAGGGAGCAGAGCTGGAGGCTTGCCAGTTGCCTAAAATGTTGTTTGAATGCCAGCCTCTTGAACCTGGACAGGATATGACTTAGGTTGAGAACTGTGGCACAGAAAAGCAGAAGAAACAAATACTATACCCGAAATCACAAAACAGCTCTCGCTTACTGTACATTAATACTACTCAAGTTAATGACTGCACAATTACATACACAATCTGAAATAAATCAGAGGACGTGGTCACATGTGGGCCGAGTGATAAATTACAGCTAATGACCATATGTGTCTGTTGCTTTTTTCTCTCTCTCACTTGAAAATTTCTTCACTGGATTTAAACAGCTCTTTTTCTCAGAACACAGAGTGTGTGAACGTGTGTGTAAATGTGAGTGCTTTTTAAGCACTCACATTTTAGAAAAAGGTATCAGGACTTAGTTATTTGCATTTGCTGTGGACTCTTACTCAAACAACTTATGGTGCAACATGTAGCCCTTAGGTATGATCTAATGAGATAAAATAGACACCAGACTTTTATGAAAATCGACAAATGTCTATTGGTGCATTTCTATTTGGTCAATTGTGACGTGTATGATGCTGATATCTTTCTGACCAAATACTGCACAAATACTAAAAGAAGAAAAAAAACCATCTGGAATGGCTGATATGGATTGTCCCTGGTAATCCCCTATTGCAGCCTTAATACATCCGCTACACACATCCCTAATGGCTTGAAGTAAGGTCATTGGCTAATCACTGTAGTCATGGAACTTTTTAATGGGAAAGACATGAAATAATATTTAATTGGATAGAGCAAGAGGGAATATAGTAAAACTAAGAGTCTCACATAATTCATCAACCATGTTTGCTTTTACTAAATGTTGCATTATAAGCCTTTACATTATCTGATTTACTGTGTAGTTACTGTGTGCTGGTGAGGGACATGTGGGTCACTTGCTTTGTTCATGGAAAATGAAAGCTGTACAGATTCTCAGAGAAAACAAGAAGACATTGTAAATATGAGAGTACAAGGTTGCCAGCTTATATAATCCAAACATTTATTTATTTATAGCAAATATATAAATATATATATATATATATATAAAATAAAGAATTAGGGCATTGGTAGTTCAGTGGTTAAGACATTGGAAGGTCATAAGTTCATATCCCAGCATATGAACTGCAGACTCTCGATCAATATCATCAATCCTCGGTCGGTCAATGGTATTAAGTGTAATTAATGTTAGTTTCTTTGAATAAAGGTGTCTGCCAATTGCTATAAAAATGTTATGCTATTAACAGCAAACATCAAATATACATAATGTAAAATTTATCGGCTTGGTATCTCACTGTGAGAGGTAAGTTAGGCATTAAAGGTTTCTGCTATTCTCCTTTTTTTCTTCCGTACCCAACCTTACCAGAAGACATTTCGAGAAAGACTTTGATAATTCTCATCAAACTTTGCAACTTACTCCTTTTTCATAATGCTACAATAACATTTTGTGGATTAATTAGCAATGCTGTGTATTAGATTATTAATAATAAACCTGGAATGTCTCCTATATTAAAGTTGACATAAATATCTAGCATGGATCATAAAGGAATATCCATTTTACCATCTCTAAGAATTCAGTTAATTTCTTTATTGTTATAGGAACTCAAGTTTACCAAACCTCTATCCGACTTTCCGGTGATTTTCTATACTGCTTATCTGCTGTGGTTGATTCTGAGCCAATCCCAGCTGACACTGGAAAAGGGATGGGGTACACCCTGGACAAGTTTTCACACTTTTTCACATATATGGGCAATTTAGGCTAGCAAAATCTACCCTATGTGCATGCCATTGGGCGGTGGGAGGAAAAACCTCCTCTCAGAAAGGCCTTCAGTCAAACCCATAACCTGTTTTCTGTGAGGTGGCTGTGATGAATAGTGCAACACACTTTTAAGCACAAGAGAAACGCTGACAACATAAAACATTTGATTTTTTTAAAAAGTATTCCTTATATAAGGTATAATATTGAGTTTCATTAATATGTTCTTAGCCAGGATTAGTTAAAAATACTAATTTTGTTACACTAGAATACATCATAAGATGTAACCTGTTAGTCATGCGGTTTTTTTTGTAGCTTGATAGACAGCAAATAAATACTGCTTACCTGTGTATATTTTGTCCACGATAGAGACACTGCTCAGGTAATACACAAATAGAATTAGTCACTTTATGAATTTTTCTGAGGAAGAAGATTGGTGTGTTACACCAGCATATATAGCAGCATATACAGCATATCGCTCCAATAAATTAATTTTGTTAAACCTGGCCACACCAATGTAAATGTCTGCATTTTGGACAGTATACAAACAGTATTG
This sequence comes from Porochilus rendahli, assembly GCA_039654305.1. NCBI lineage: Eukaryota > Metazoa > Chordata > Actinopteri > Siluriformes > Plotosidae > Porochilus > Porochilus rendahli. The sequence goes on from JBCNYG010000001.1 coordinate 39,578,688, forward strand.
GTGACTTAAAACTAAAATATCCGATGATGAGAATTGAAGCACATGATTACGCACATGAATAAGCACATGATTACATGTATTCCATGGATATGCTGCTGAGAATTTTCAAGTTACCTACATGTGGGCCATGCCTTTGATCTTAGCAGATTTTTAGTAAGTAGAAACGTCAGAAATCTGATTTTGTGTCTAGAGCACTGTCTTTAAACAGAATCTCACTTATGCCAAGAAAAACAGTTATAGAAAATGCAACATAGAGGCAGAAATTACTTTTTACCTTCCTTCACGAGAATATAATATGTAAATGACAAGATGGTAGGCATTAAAATACAAACATTAAAGCATTTTTAAATATCCCATTTAATTCAATTCCTACACTGTATGCTTCTGTTAATATACTCAGTTAATTGTCATATTTTTAATAATCAACATAATCTGTGCAAATGTGATTTAATAGTAGAGTGTGGCTTCCACCTATTTATTCGGTTGCTTATAAAATAGCACTTGATCCTGCACATCCAGATCCTTATGAATGCTAATTTGAGCTCATGAAATTGGAATGCATGAGATTTGTTCACCTGATAAAGCAATGGAAATGGTAAGAAAACTCACCGTAAAGAAAACTAATCTTAAATAATATCTCTGATTGGAATGTTCTTTCAGTCCTCTCTTTGCAGAAATTTACCCTTTTTAAAGGCTCCTAATAAACATTTATATTTTTCATTCACTGGGAACAGATCCATTGATATTTAGTGTATTTACAGCACAAAACAAAAATTTCGGCACGACATGTTGAAGTTTTGAAAAACTGTCAACCTGGGTATTTAATCGTGCTCTACACCCAGGCCAATACCATGCAAGAAAAATGTGCATATTTTCAAATTGAGAATTGTTAATAATTCAAAAACATGTTTTCCTCAGTCTCAACCCTGTGTCTTCAGCCCTCCTGCCCTAACTCTCGCACAACTATTCTATATTGTGTAGCAACATCTGTGGTCTATATAATGATGATGTGCCCAGTGTCAATATTCAATCCTCATTCCAAACACTTACCTCAACTTGGGTTGTATTTAGTAGATTAAAATTACATTGTACGACTCAAATTCAAAACCTGACTTGTGCATATTCATGTCTCATAGCATTACTTCTGAAAAACTTGGGGTAAGAATTCTATCCATAATCCAGGTGTCCTTAAATGCCTGTTGGTAAGATACCTAAGACATGAAAGTTAGGGATGGAATATTGTTTGACATGTTTATAAGTGTTTCAGGAGTTGGTAATGACCATCAACTCAAAGAAGCTGTGTTTAGAATTTTGTGCCAGTATCATAGGCAAAAGAAACCCGAGCTTCAGTTACAGAGAATCGAGTGCCACTGTACAATAACAATGTGTCGGCAATCAAGAAAAGCTTTAAAACACAAATCTGTGAATATTTAAAATGCTTGTGTGGGGTTCATCTGATCCTAAGTTCTTATATGAGGAATATGACTACCGAGCGTGATGACAGGACAAAATCACACTAATATTCGCTAGCACATTTGCGCAATCATACCAATGCTATCGCAATCATTCGCCTGGTGTATTCTTTTTCACTTTCCATTTATGAAGCATGATCCAGCTAAACCAGTGAATGTTGGCACGTCGCATTGATGTGTCTAAAACGGTTAGCATAATTAAGCAGATTGCATGTTGTTGTTAGCAGAGTAAAACAATAGCAATATTCCCCTACATGAAATTGGCATGGGAAAGTTAGCAAACCTGGCAGGACTGTTTCCTACCTGCATGTGTCCATTCTCTTGGTCAACCTCAAATGACTTAAAGAATGTTGTAAACGAATGTATTAAACTCTTACCAAATAAAGCAAGGGCTTGAATCATACAGTACTAGTTCATGGAAATTGCAGTAATAACCAACGCGGTTATGAACACTTCCAAGAAGCAGAAAAAGAAAGAGGAAAAACAGAGGGAAAGGGAGAGGGGGGGAAACCAGATGCAAATGTATGTATATTTAACACATTACAGATTTTTTTCCACAAACTGGCTAAAAGTGTGAGTGCATGTGTGACACCTAATTTCCAAGAAAATGCACTAGCTTTCCTACACACCTCTTCAATTCTTCATAAGGAACAATCAACTATGTGAATTTTCGCCAAAATATTCTAATCTAAATTTGTGCAACGTTTTCTTTGTAGCTATACTCCAATATCTCTGAATTTGATGCAGATCAGTTATGTTACAATTTCAAAGGGAGTATCATTTATATATATATAGAGAGAGAGAGAAAGAGAGAGAGAGAGAGATAGAGAGAGAGCGCATCGATCCAAGAAAATAATGGATATGAGACTTTAGCAGAGCCAAAGAATGAGTATTATGGATGGTGCTGGTTGAGTGGATGTATGCTTGGGCCGGGTTTTTAACAAGCACAGGTTCATACAGACTGTCGACATTCAAAGGTCTCCAGCTGGTTATTTGCCAGACCTAGTCAAAATACCTCTGCACTCAAATACTTTGTGTTTGCAGATCAAGTCTGTATGTTTGGCCGAGCGTGACTCTTATGTGGTCTTGCATCACATTTCTTTAAACCCACCATCACGAGTGAGGATTTTGTACGTGTGCGTGTGGCCACGTAAGTGTTCCTGCACCATTCTATAAAATCAGCACATGCACCGGGTTTAAATAATAGCACTCATTCCCAGAAATAAAAGCACACACATTAAATATCATTTTAATAAACATGTCCTCTCCAGTGTGTGACTGAACATATGCTGAGGTTATTCCATATTATTTCTACTGCTCACATCCTGGCAAAAAGTAATAGTCCTGGTCCCCTGCTGTATGGGTATACTTACAACAGATGCTACATCTTTATTTAATATCCCTGTACTCTTACCAGCCAAGGCTTAAATTCCAAGGTTTTTTGCCATAATGGAATAATCCTCTGGGAAATCCCGCAGTCTCTTCAGCTCCGTTTGATGTAGATTTGTGAAAAGAACTTGGCAGACCTGAATCCTGAATGATATGAGTAAGCTGTAAACTTCTGGCATTTCTCTTCTCGAACTAAATCTTCTAATTTCAAAATTCATGTGTTCATTTGTTTGCCTGTCATTAATTATTATGAATACGATTATAACAGATAGTGCAGCTGTTCATACATTACCACTCTTACTCTGATTCATGGTCCCAGGCCTTCATGAGTCTTCACCATCTTCCCATTTTATGTTTCCAGGCAATTTAAACTACAGAAATTAAATTGTAACTTTATAGAACATGCAAACTCCTTACAGAAATGCCCTTGCTGTGAGGTGGATGTGCTAACCGCTACGCCAATGTCAAATGCACATCACTTCAGTAGTAACTCCTCACTCTCTATAATAAGTACATTCCTTCATGCACTCCTGTACCTCTCACACATGCATTTGCCCAACCGCTTTATCCATTTAGGGTTGCAGGAAGGCTGGATACTGCCTCAGCCAACATTGGGCGAAGGCAGGGTCAAAACACGCACGACCATTCACAATCACATCCAAAACTAGGGGCAATTTAGAACAGCCTAATGCGCATGTCTTCGTACTGTGGGAGGAAACCAGAGTAATCAGAGGAAACCCACACAAAAATGAGAAAAACATGCAAACTTCTACCTCGGGACTTGAGCCCAGGACCTTTTTGCTAACTACTCTTAAGAGTTAATGCACAATGTGTTTGATGTCCTTTTTTGCTGTAAAATGTATGGGTTGAAATCTTAAAATGCCATGCGCAGGTTAAAACCATTACGGGTTACAGTGTCGTTTCTGACACAGTGCACTGTTAAGGACATCTCTACATCTAAAAAAGATGAACTGCATTCATTTTCAAATATATGCTGATTGAGTCTAATGGTTTACAAGAACATTCCTTTGCTGAGTCATCCACCCCCAAAAGTAAATTTTAACATTTTTTTTGAATTATGTGGTAGGTGGAGTTAAGCTCACTGCTGGGGGTGAAACTCCATTTAACATACTGCAAGCGGATGTAATTGTTCTTAACAGAATGAATTGTGCACTCTTATGGGTTCAGCTCAGGTAGTGCAGTAATGCTGAAGTGCTGGATTTCAGATAGGTGATGACAGATAAAAGGCACACTGAGGGTTCTTTGTGGTTTACAGAAGTTGGCCATCATGCTTGTCGTGATTGTATTAATGGGTTCTGGCGTGTACATGTTCAAAAGAGAAAGAGAAGGAAGTCTTCTTCCTTTCATTCTACTTAAGAAATAACTTTACCTGAATCCTGATCTATGCTGTACCATATGGTGCCAGACTTCGCTACTATTTTGGAGGCTATTATTACTATTAACATTCACTGTGGCTCTTTATTGCTGAACAGTGCATAAGTTAACATGCAGCTCCATTAATCTAAATAAGACGCAGTGTTGTGGCTGTTTTGCTTCTATGTATAATATGATACCCCTGTGTATTCTTCTCCATTTGCTCCGATGGAAAAAACATTGTTCGTGCCGACAGCATGTAATGTAAACTTAATTTGGGACAGCTGAGGCAGCCAGCCATACATTCTAAGCAAACATAGAGTGAATATACTCATGAATTACTGTCATTTACATGCGAAGGACAATTGCGCAAGGTATTGTTACATGGTGGGCTGTTTGGTTAGAAAAAAAAAAAGCAGCTGCCTTTTTGCGGAGTGTTTTCCTATTTCTGCTGGGACGAGATTCAAAACAGACAGAAAAAGCAAGAACAGTTTAGTGTGATATGCTTGCTAATAATTTGTGTTAATGTCACATGTCTAGTGACCAAGCCATCCTAACAAACCACAATTCTTTTATTTTATTTGAAACAATAAATGGCACATTCCCCAGGGTTCTATTGCAAAAGGTACAGAATATTTGACCCTATTTTCAGTTTGCATTACAACTAGCTTTTCAGACGGGAACTTGGCCCCAGGGAGCTCTGTGTTATTTCAGTGTTGCTGACCAGGAGTTTGCTTTAAGACTTGAGAAGAATTAAGAGAGAGGTTGAAGTCTATAAGCTGCACAGATGTTCTTGTCTTTGGTGAGAGCTGCTAAACAGCAGTGAGACTTTAGAAGAACTTGTAATGACTTGGACATGAAGGAAGGAAGTCCCCTTTTTCCTGCTCTACTTATCACAGTTAAGCAGAAGCACCAGTACCTTGATTGGAGACAAACTGGCGTGTATTTATCTGTATGGTTATATGCTTGTGCGCTGCATAGTGTCCTGGATGGAGCTTCTTATCAGAGCAAAGCAGTCAATACAGTCTAAACTGCTAGTAAATGAAATGGTGCACATTTTATCTGTCTGGTTTTTTGAATGTATAGCCATGCCTGTAGCTGAGCAGACTGTGTTGGAAGATTATTTTCAGAATTGCGATTGCAAGGATGCAGAAGAATTCACAGGATTCTCTCAAAGGGACTGTTTCAAATTTGTAGACAGTACTTGTCTGGGAATATGGGGGACTCTTGGCAGGTGCATTTTGCATACATGAACACTTGAGTGTTTTTGGACATGCAGTCAACAATAATGTGGACAGAAATCTCAAAGGATTTTAGCAAAGGACAGTTAAGGAAACCTCCAAACAAACAGCCCATTTGTATTCTTCAGCACTGCTCACCATTACGTCATGTTCGGATCATTGTTTGAAACGGATTGCTTTACGGTGATCAGGTAACCTGTGACCACAAAACCTGTTGGATCGATTAAGTGTTAGGAACTTAAAAAAAAAAAAAAAGAAAGAAAAGAAAACACAACTCCCACTTGGCGATTGCAGTGACAACCATGTAACCGCAACTTTGGCTTCTAGACCCCTTACATTGCATCACCACCCGCTTAGTGGATCACAACAGGCCTTCGACACCACCAAAACGCAATCAAGTTTTCCCATTCCATGTCCAAGCCTCATCTGAAGTGAGATTTATAACACTCATTCGCTCTTGTCCGTTCCTATTAAGAGGGGTGGATTTCAGGACACGATCGTGTGAGGCTGAGCATGTTTCATTTGGTGTTCCTTATTCCTTGTTGGCTTCGCTCTGCAATGTTGTTTCTTGACCCTAAGCATTCATGTTTTGAGAAAAAAGGCCCCTTGTGAATGGATAATAAGAAGGAAAGCAAGTCATACCCAAGACGCAGCTTTTAATGAGGGAGGTCAAAAGGTTGGAAGAACAAAAGCAACAAATTCTAGCATGCATGAGGTCGCATCAACTATGCTGTTTTAAATACTTGCTTCATATTGATGTATTAATGAATGGAGTTGAATAAACACAAATACTATGCAAAATAAAAACGAAGTACATTTAAATATGAGGACACAAGGAATTTGGAATTACAGAAA